>JAVHNQ010000013.1:0-600000 GCA_036872635.1 Orbilia brochopaga | reverse complement strand
TACGATGCGTAAGTCTCCTACACACACATATCGCACTCGAATCAAAAAATGCTAATACTTGTTCTATCAACAGCTGGTCCGCTGTGAGCAGAGGTGCAGTGCTTCGCGGCCTCGAAGGCAGTCTGGTAACGAACCGCCGCTGCCGACGAAACTACGGCACGCGCATCAATACCGTTTTTGACCCAACGATCCACCATGAGGAAGACGCATTCTACAGCACGGACACGGGCATGAAGATGGCGCGCAATCAAGTATCTTGGATCGTTGAGAAGGGCGCAGACACAGACTCGAACACACGATTCCAATTGAAGTGCGGTACAACGTTCCAGAAGGGCGAGAAGTTGCGGCGCGGGGCGACGTTAGTCGCATCTGACCTCGATGTTGCACCTCACAGCTACCGGGATAGAAGTGCGTATCCCACATTGACCGTTCAGATAACTACAACTATACTGGAGTTACATGCTAATATGTGGATACGGTTGATTGATAGGTGTCCACGACTTGTGCTTTCTGATGGCGGATCTAAGTATGGTCAAGGAGGAGGAATTCGATGAAGTCAATATCAACGGGCAAGCATGTCTGTCGGCGGAGTTTGTGATCGAGATGGCGTTTGAGTCAGCGGAGATCAAGTTCCAGCTGTACTTTAAGGACAAGTGCTACGGACAGGTCAAGACGACATTCCATTAGTTCGTCTGTTGCTCCTTTCATTGTTTTCTTTGCATCTGTGTTCTTTTATTCTGTTTGGGTATTACGATATTGAGGTAATTGGCATCGGCCGGGTTAGTTTTGGGAGTGGCACGACGGGTATACGTGCAGGAGATTGTGAGGCGATACCTACGTTGTATAATTGTTTCCCTAGTCCAGTCGTCTTGTTATGGTAGTATAGTATACTATAGTCAGAATAATTCAATGGTGTCTGGTTGCCCTAGTGTTAGCTAGCAATAGTATACTGTAGTTGCGTCCATTTGGGGTTGAAGTCGACGCGACGAGGCTGCAACCGAGGACGCAGCTATTGCAACAAACACGGCATGCAGCGTCCAGCGTGACACTCACGCGTTCTTCTTTGACGCAAGCTTCCGGATTCCTACTTTCTAACGTCGATTAAACGTCCAATCGAAGACACCAGCCGGAACGGTCAATTGTTCAAGTGACCTTGTTCAGATCAGTCGGCGAGATACGGCGCGAGCGCCTTGCAACGGACAATGCAACGGCTCACAAACAAGGCTCCAGTCATCTCGATATCACACCACGGAACACAGGTTAAAAGCGGGGTATGCATGGACGTTCAGACATCGAGCCGGAGAAATCCTGATGTCTATATTTATCACTGGTGCTAGATAACTGACATGCATACATGCACATGCAGACAATCGGAACAGGCTTTCCACGCAGTCTCGTTTCAGACGTGGAGTACAGACACGACTACAACGTCCCAGGCAGGACGCATGGTATCGCACTGCTATCGGCACACCGGCGGCTGCTTGGCGATCCTCAGAAGCGCAGCCTTCTGCATGCATGTGAGCGTGTTCGTTATCTTGGAGCCCAGCTGCAGCACCGGCTCGCACGGCCGGTTGAAGTGGGTAGATGTCAGCCTCAAGCTTATCGCTAACGTTATCCTGTGTTGCCTGCAGATGTTAGTCAAACCGTTGCAAACGAAATGTCGACGCCTCGTCGGATCCTTCGTGCTGGCAACGGCGGCAGGTTTAGCCGGGCCGCCTTGATGCGCTGCTCGATTGCATCCTTGTTCCCAGATGGCTGGTTCCCAGACTGCAGTTTGGCAGTGTGCCGTCGATGCTATTCCGGAGGGATTTCGATTGTGATTGGGATACATTGGGATCCCATCTGAGAACGTGCGTCGGTGCCTTCGATTTGTCATTCTGCGCAAGGCGACAGTGCTGTCTTTCTTGCAGCCTCGTCGTCGGTCGTCGTATGGATGTACCCCGGAGCTAGGTAGTTATCTTGGGCGACTTGGTGCTCGGTAGCTGGTTTCTTACAGTTGCTATCCACTTGGTGACTTTCTTGCTACTCTCCCCGCGAGGAAGCAAGTACTTAGAAGACACTGGTCGAATCGAGCGCTCTTCTGGTGGAACAATTCGGCTCTGTGCCACGGCCGTCTAGCAGACAGAGGATCGAGTGCCTGCTGTCCTAATCTATCGCTTTAAGTTCCTCTCAACGTTGGAGAATGAACTGCAGGCTCTAACCGAGCACGTTCTCCATATCCTCACGACCAGACTCTTCTATCGAATGAGGCTGCGACCAATTCTATAGCCCGAACAGCTGGTTATATCTATATCCTTCGGATAGATACTTACTCACTTACCAGCAGCTTCTACGCTGAGCTTCACTCATTTACCCTTCCAGTATACACTCACGACTAGCGTGCATGCACGCACGTACTGCCGTCTACTATCGATATCCTTAAATCTACAGTAGACGTCAACATCTGGACAGTCGATAGAGAGATATCAAAGTAGCCTGTCAAGATGAAGCCGGCACGCATCCGCGCATCCCTCGTTCGCACGGCCTCAATATCCTCCGCCGCCAGCCAGCAGACAACCAGCGAATGGGGAGGCTCACAAGCAACCCTCACGCCTGGTGCAGCTCGCGTGAATACCAGACCCTCGAGCAGCATCTTCATCCGCTTCATCACAACGACTGAAGCCCTCGGGCAGAAGCTATCAAACATCCCTATATTCCGCGATCCGATTGTACTGTCCACCAAAGTTTCGCAGCTGAAAGAGCTCGTTAAAACCAAGATATTCAACCAGTCGTTCAACGCGCCGTACGCTGTCGACCTGCATCTGACCTCCCATCCGATCCTCGGGGACGACAACCTCACACTCTTCGACTACGACCTCGCGGGGACCAAGAAAGCCCCGCTAAACCTCTTCGTCGCCCTGCGATACACCGGCACAATCGGTATTACCACTAAGCATTTCGGCGACGATGTCCGCTCCACGAGCAATTCCAGTGCCTGGCACCCAGTTGAGGGCACCACGCGCGCGGGTATATCGACTTTCTGCGCATCGCTGGAGATGCTGAAGCGGAAAGTTACAGATGGCTCCACGCAGCGTAGATTCCTTACGGCGCTGTGGCAGACGACGCATTTCCCGCCGGCGGTCTATGCTATGGCTGGGTTGTTTGATGCCCGCACGCTGGCTGCAGAGGAGAAGGCCGCGCTAGCGCAGACATTCCAAGCACTGTGCTTGCGCTCTGTACCGGACTGGGCGACGGGAGGGAAGCCGGAGAACGCGCTTGAGGGATCGCGGCAGCTGCTTGGGTGGCTGTTGGATCAGGTTATGGCGTTCAAGAGAGGCGGGTCCGGAAAGGAAGATTGGACGAGGAAGGTTATCATCAAGCCCGTTGCGGGCGAGAGCAGTGCGGGGGGCGAGAGCAGTGAACAAGTCACGCCGGAGAATAACATTCTCAGCGTGGCACTGCAGAGTGGGGAGACCGTTAAGGTTACCATTGAGTTTCTGGATAAGTCCGCACAGACGTATCCCGATTCCCGGCAGCTGGCGTTGTCATTCCGCGGCGGGTACTCGTTCGACGGCAATTCATACCTTGTCCTGCCAAAGGATGCGGGACACCTCCTCGATCATCGTATCTTGCATCATCCGACGCAAGAAGGTTTCTACGAGCAGATTATCAACACTACGAATCTGCCGGCTCTGATGACCGTCGCGCCGCTGTCTCTATCAAGCTCGCGTCCACCTGTTCTCACCCTGAACGATGAAGGATTAGTATCGATCTTTGAATTCGGTGGCGAATGCGCGACAGAGTGGGCACGTATGTGGAATCCCGTCACGGGCGTGCAGCTGCTCATGTCCAACGACCAAGGCCAGGCGCTTGCGAAGACGCTCAAGGACGTGATCCAATCCCGCAAGGTCTCCGGCGCCTGGCCGTTGGACGGATGGGACGTCGGCTGCCTGAACGCTAGCACCGTTGACACACGTAAGCCCAAGGAGGCCGTTATGATCTGTATCGACTGCAGCTCAAGCATGTACGACCCCGCGTATAAGAACGAGGACGAGAACCTCAAGTCGAATGAGCGGATCAACCGCATAACGGCCGCCAAGATGCTGTTCAAGCACTATTCTGCCACTGCGTCGAACTACAAGCTGCCCGTGTGGTTTGGCGTGATGAAGTTCGACGTCAACGTGACCACGATGCAGACGTTCACACCTCTGCTCGAGGAAGTGGAGCCCAAGATTGAGAGACTGTCCCCGAATGGCATGACTGCCATGTGGGACTGCATTTACCAGGCCGCCGAGCAGCTGATGGACTTCAAAGAAGATAACCCGGACACAAAGCTCCGCATCATCGTGCTCACGGACGGTATCGACAATCGTTCTAAGCAGACAGATAAGACGACGTACTCTCTCCTCTGGGAGAACGAGATCGTTCTCGACGCTATCGTCATCGGCACAGATTACTATAAGTCGCTGTTTAAGATCTGCAGCGTCACAGGCGGATACGCTATGAAGCCGACGGCCACCACTGAGATCTTTAGCATCGCGGAGATGGAAACTATGGTCGACCAGACCTTCCGCCCGCCGATCCAACGACATGATTACCTCCCCTTCTTCGACACGATTGAGCCGTTGACTCCATTCACTGTCAATGCCTTCGAGTTCCCTGAGACTCGCAACCATCCACACCAGAACGACGAGTTTATGAGTCTAGCGAACGCACATAAGGCATTCGCTAAGAACAAGCAGCTGGTCGTGGATAAGGGGACCGTTCGCGCGGCGGCTGACGTCGTCAAGAACCGCCGAATGCTGCTTGAGATCAAGGATATGGCGGAGAATCCGCACCCGGATATGGACATCTATGTTAGCGAGAGTAACATGGCGTTCTGGAAGGTTGTCATGCAGGGCCCTGATGCGTCAAACTACGCGCAGGGAACTTTCGTCATGTTTTTGGATATGATTGATGATTTCCCGAGGAAGGCGCCTGCTGCACGATTTATCACGCCGATTATTCACCCGAACGTGAATAAGGTCTGTTGTCCACATCTTTGCTCTGAGGATGCGTACTGAAGTATGGTTACTAATGGGTTTAATCGATGCTGTAGCACGGTCGTGTGTGCCATGCCATCTTGGATCAGGACTGGAAGGCCGAGACGAAAGTCCGGGATATCTTATGCTGCATATTTGGCCTTCTCATGGCGCCGGAGGTACGTTTTTTCGGAATTTAACGAGGGCTTCTCGACTACAGCTGACATTTTGTGTAGCGAAACGAGCCGGTGGATGCAATCGCGACGTTGAAGTATTGGACGCAAGATGAGAACCTGTACAGTGAAGAGATTGCTCAACATGTAAGTTGCCAGAGTTTTCAGCTCCTAAATATCATGACAGCCGAAATTGAGTGTATCCGTCGATACTAACTCTTGACATGCTAGATCAAAAAATTCGCCAGCACGAGCAGGAAGGATTGGGCGCACCGCATCGTTCCAGACCTCGACGCCATTCCCGGCGTCACACCGATGAAGAGTACGTTGCCTCTCATAACTTTCGCCATAACACTCTACAGGTTCACACACAAGCAAGGAAGGTGCGCTGACGGATATGTATGATGCAGCGATAACGACCACCCCCGTCCGTCGGGTGACCGTTTCAGAAGCCATAGAGCCAAGTGTCACCCCCATCGCCAGCCGCAGCAACAAGTACGATCCAGCTACGCTCCGCGTCGCCCGCTTCCCCGTCAAGTCCACTGCGCCGCCATCGCCACCTGCGACAGCGAGTCCGACGAGCCCAGTTGCGACGAGCCCGGTCGCAACAAGTCCAGCCAACAACGCCACCGTAAGCTCAATACTGACAATTCCAGCGCCTGCTGGACCTGCTACAACAGCGCCGCCGTCGCCGCCGTCGCCGCCGGGCGAGTCGGCACCCCGTCCTGCACCGCTTCAATTGGCGCCGGCGGCGAGCACCGTCGCTGTACCGCCTGCGCCACTGCCACCATGGCCTACGTCACCGACGCTGTCTAGTGCCAGCTCCAACTTGACGACGGAGAGCATATCCAGCTCCACGGCGGCGGTGGTACCCCGCGCCAATCGCTTCGCGGCGATAAAGACTGTGTCGCCGTCTCCGTCGAATGCCGGTTCTAGCACGCCGCGTAGCGTGTCGATGCCGCTAGGGTCGTCGGCGCCGCTGTTCAATGTCGCAAGGGCACCGCAGGAGACGGTGGCTAGTGGTAGTAGCGGTGCGGGCTCGAGCTCGTTTGTTGTCAATTCTGTGCAGCCTGCTGCTGCAATCCCCAGGCCGCCGTCGATTGGGTCGAATACGAGCCATCGGTCGTCCATGTCGTTCAAGTTGAAGAGGGTGTTTGGACGGGCTGATAAGTAGGTTACTCTGCGATGTGGCGCGATGTTGGTTTACTATCCTGGTCGGTATGATCACCGGGCATGCTTTATGAGAAGGGCAACTACATGAGAAGGGCAATTGGGATGGGAGTGGATTGGATATCAAGAAATTTGGGATCGATTTGTAACGTTACGTTGATTGTCATGGTTGGGGTGTCTTTCACGAACTGTCCGGATATCCTGACATATTTTTAGTGTGCTATAACGGCAAGTACGTTTGTAATTAGTTAATCTTTAGCTAGGCTTATCAAGCTGGTCGAATAATCGATGCTATTTTATATGCTACTTTATTGAATGCAGCTGCATGAGCTTCAGAGGGTTACGTAAAGGCATAGATCGTGTTTTGGGCTTTGGGGGAATTATTGGGCCCAGGAGTAAATTCATTGATAAAGGAAACATGACCGGAACGCCATCTGCTGCAATGCAAATATCCCAGGTCCATCGACCAGTCCACCTGACATGCTAGGCTATGATGAGAAGAAATGATAAAGGGAAAATATCGTGAAGAGGATATGCATGAAAGGTTGGATAAAAAAAACAGGTGAAGCAAAGTCAATGGCGGGATGAATACTCAATGAAATATGAATATTGCAATATGCACGCATGCTAATCGCGGGCAGGTCAGAAAGTCATAATGAAAACATAATTCGTAATGTTCGTGAAAAAGTAACCTGAGAAAGTCATGATCACTGCTTCTTGTATGTAAATCTCAACACTCGAAGACAAGTTAGCTAGCTGTATCGTGTTCGCTCGCTTACTCGTCGGTGGTGCCAGAGAATGATCAGAAACGGAATGCCGAGCTGTCGGTTGGGAAGTGTCGGAAGGGACGCTCGTTCCGTTGGCCGGTGTTGCGCCCCGTATTGACATTGTATCGCTCTTGGAGCTTTCCTCCCTGATTGTTGCCGCCTTGTTCATTGCTGGATTGTCCTTCGCCGTTATTGCCATGTCCGTGACCGCCTTGACCGCCTTGACGGTGACCGCCGCGACCACCGTTGTGACGGTTGTAGGCACGCTTGTTCTTGTGTCTTTGGCGATGATTTGGGACAGGGAGACCTGTGATGTGTGCGATCTATGGTCAGCTTGAAATTCCATGGAGTGGGCTAAGGGTGTCGATAGATTTTACGACATACCAGGAGGAAGGGGGGCGCTGTCGTCAATCCAATCGCGGTTTTGATGTTCCGCAAGGGCACTGCTACCGTTATTCCCGTAGTAAAAATCGCTGCTGCTTCCGGTGCTCGGGTCTTGGATGTAGCCGCTGTTGTAGGCCGGATAGCCAGTAGTGTTGTTTGCGGTGGGAGCATTGCCGTAAATACCGTGATAATCTACGATGGGAGCACCCTGTATAGCTTGATTGTACTCTTGGGTGTATGTGCCATTGTATCCGTACCCGGCGTTGTTGGCGTAGTTGTTGGCGCCGTAGGCATTATTGTAGTCGTAGGTGCCGGCGTTATTGTATCCGTAGGAGTTTTGTTCATTGGCATTACCGCCGGGGTACCAGGCGGCAGATGTACCGGCATTGGCGTAGTTGTAGTCACCGGGGTCGGAGTAGGGATTGTAGATTTGATTGATCTGAGCAGGTGGAGTGCGAGGTGGAGGGGAGAAGCCCGGCTCGGTGGCCCTGGCATCAAGAGCGAGGGAGTCGGGGTAGTAGACTGGTTCTTTGGCGGTAGTGACAGTGCCATGGCCTGCCATGCTGTAGTCTGCCATGCTGTGGCCTGCCATGTTCTCCTTCTGCATGCCGAACTCGTTTCTCGTGAGGTTCTGGCAGAAGCTGCAGAAGCACTTTTTGAGGCTGGCGTCATCAAGCGGCTGACAGTTGGCCATGTAGACGGGGTCGTTCCAGAAATGCCCCCTGACAACTTCAGCCCCGTTGACTTCATTGAAGTGACGGAAGTGAATGCAGAACTGGCACTCGCAGGTCTTCCAGACGTCATTTTCGCCTGCATAGGCTATCGCGGCGGTCAGGAGAACTTTTTGAAGTTCCCAGTTGACCTTGTGGCGAGCGGTATCGGCTTGCATTGCCTCGATGTATTGCTTGAGGCGTTGGGTGTCCTCTTCGAGGCGCTCTTTGCCGATGCGGTCCCACTCGGCCTGCTGGGCAGCATCGCGGGGTGGTGGTCCGATGAGCGGGACCGGCAGTGGAAGGTTATCTTCGGAAGACATTCTCGACAAGGACGGGTATTATGAGATAGGGAGTGAGGGGTTGGAGACGTTGATGAACGTTGAATGGTGGGTGTGATGAGAACGTAGATAGTAGAGTGAGCGGCGATGACGAAGTCGATTGGAGATGATGGTGGAGTGTGGAGCGGAGAGAGTTGTTATCACGTCTGCAGAGATAAATGGATTCTTGTCGCCGCATCGACGAAGCCATCGCGGTTGTGTTGTGTTGCACACACGCAAAATCCAACACAATCTCTCCATCCCGATTCGGCAGCCCTCCAAAAGTGGGTATTTAAGCGACCGCAACAATTGCTCACACCAAACCTCTCCTGGCCCCCGCTCCATCGCAATCGATTCTCATCCTCGTTATTCGCTCCATCGACCACTTCGGAGGACGTCACTACCTGTCCCAGAAACATTCTGTATGAATGCCGCGTTGCCACAAGGCTCACCTCTTTGAGATACAAGATGCCATCGTGCGTATGATTATTGGGGCAAAACGACAGCAGCGTCATCTCAAGCTCGCTGGCAACATCGAAACGCCCGAAGGGGCCGAAGAGTCCAAGAGGCTAGAACGGGAGCTGGACCACTTGGAGAAGGAGTGGAAATTGCATATAATCAATCGCGGCCACGACGCGGTTCTCTGGCTGCCATAGCTTCGTTCGAATACCCCCAGTCTCTTGCTGTCATTGGACTTTTCTTGCTTCGTCCGGCGGAAGAGTGTACATTTCGTCCGGATCCTGCGGCTTTAAATTGCGGCTGGTCCCGCAACCCGTTCTATTCTTCGCCAGTTATCTAAAGGCTCGACCCCGGAGACACCTCACTCGCCTCGCGGGCTTGATCATCTCATATATTGCGACAGAGATCTCGAGTACGACAACTTGCAAGATCTGGATGCTCCGTGCATACATATTTACGTGAAAAAGGTACCCGGGCTCGACGGCACCCAGCCGGCACCAGTTCCACGTCCGTACCACCCTCGCGCACTCTATATATATCTACACTGGCTGCACTGGGTCCTGAATTTGGCCAACCGAATTACCAAAATCATGCCAAACGCTTGGAAAATTCGGCTCCCCTTCGGCCGGGCCGGCCCGCCAGAAGACCCTCTGCCCTCTATACTAGACATCCTGCCATTTGAACTACACATCGAGATCCTCTCATACCTCACCGATGTGGAGGGCCAAATTTCTGCTAGCCTAACCAACAAGCGCTGGTACGATACCATCGCGCACGCCAACCGCTTCAAATCTCTCCGGTATACGCCTGCAAGGAAATTTAAAGGGATCAGCATCCACAAATCCCTCGCACGGGCAGTTGATGGGTCGTCCATCCGTCTCGTTGGCCATGTTTGGACTAGCCGGATCGTCAAATATAAATATCTGCTCCGGACCCTTGTGGACAGGGAAGACGCAGATTTCCAGCAGACGACGAAGAATGTAACCAGCTCATGGGTTCTAGACGAACCATTCTTCCGCGTGGATGCCCAGCCCGATGCTGATGACATTGCGAGCCCGCACTCGACGCCGGCAGACTCTCGTACTCCTTATCGAGTAACGTACACGTTGATGCGGCACGATGGGTATAAGACTGCGATAGGTTGCCACTGGGGTGAATTCGATCCGGCGACTGAGCCGATGACCATCCGACAGTTGACTGGGAAAATTGTCGAGAGATGTGGAGGGATAATCGAGTATCTCTTTCCGCACGATTGGCCAGGAGAGAGGGATGTTGCTTTCGATGTAGAAGTTGACAATAGGAGGAGAGAGGCTGATGATGTTCCGGGTGTTCATTTTCATGTGACGGCTATGGCGATGTATACGGGTTCTTTCCTTTGATGTGTCGTATCGGCAGAACTGTCATCCCTTTTCGACTTGATTTCCGATGGGGTTGGGCAATTGGACGTATGTCATCTCAGAGATCTGTGGTTTGGTCGTATTGTGCAATCAACGATTCTTTGTGGACTTGATGCTGGCAAAGTAGATCCACTTTCAAATTCCATCGCTACGCTCCGTTGACGGCCGTTTGTGCATATGTCCGTGTTTCTTGCATGCAATTTAAAGTTGCGATGATACTCGAGTGTCATACATCCTTGGGCGTAATTCACTATAATATATAAGAGCAACTGATTCTGGGACTGTCGGCAAAGTTAATTAGTTGAGTCGAGATTTGATTGTTATCATGCTGCTTAACAGCCACTATTTAGGTGTACCGAGATATAGATCACCGGTCAACCTGTGGATATACGATATATATATATTAATTATATACCACCTTCGTGCGGTCTGGCCCCGCGAGACCAATACCACTCCCAGAAAGCCTGCCACGCGCAATTGAGAGCAATGCTGTTAATTTGTGAATTTGAAGTCAATCTTCACTTTTATATCGTTATGCGGCATACCACAATAAATCATTGAGCGGTCAACGGGTTAATTACACATATGGGCACAACGGCCACTTGCTCGAAAGTCTGGTCTAGAGCATGCTAACAGAAAGTGCTCGACGAAATTTGATTGATTTCCTTTATATATCTTAATGCGTCAACATATATCCAGTATCTATCTTTCGGGAGAGCTGCATGATGCGGAATATCTAGATGTCGACGGTGTAATAATTTTCATATGTTCGAGTGTGACTGGTGGATAACACACTGGCGCAGGAACATATCGCCGACATGATGCTTATCGAATCGATCTCCCCACGAGTAGAAGGCAGCTTCGGCATGCTTGCATATGCCGACCTAGAGAGATACAGAGAAAGAGAACGGATCTATACTAGTTAGGTCGTTGAAAGCGCGCCTGTACCTCCTTTTGCGGCCTCTGGGGTCAGCTTGGCTTTGCGCGTTGCGGGTGTGGCATTCTTGGCCGGCCAATCGGAGCAGCGGACGCCACTGCACGATGCGCGCATCTCATCGAGAAGACGGTCCTGACCATTGGCCCTGACAGCGCGAGAATGCTGTCCTCGTCAAGTCTATTTCCCTGTGCTTCTCACCTCCTGCCTTTGTGTATCCGGCCATTCTCGACTCTTCCATTCTAACATTCGCGGGGTTGAGCTCGACCTGTCCTACGCGGCCTGCCGCGCTGAATTCTTGGCTCTGTTTGTTTTTGGCAGTTGGCACCGCCCGCTGCCATCGCGCCCGTCGCCTGATGTCATATCCAACAGCTTCTCCCGACGCCTGTCGGAATACCCCCCTGCGACCCTTCGACGTTCACGGCTGACCATGCTTCTGACTACTCGCTTTCAATAACACTCGCTTATGATAGCATACCAGCTCTAGCTTGACACAAGCACGTCCGAACGCCGCAGCATGGCCGCCGCCGGTCGCTTTGTCTCCCAGCTTCTCGGCGACGCTACGGAGGCCTTGACCCGTCGCGGCTCGATACCTGTAGAACAGTCGAATTCACGCTCAGTAGGATGGTTTTCCAGACGCAGAGGGAGCGGCATCGCCAGCGACCCCACCAGTCACCTCCCGAGGATGGCTAAGAGCTTGACGTCGGATGAGGAGATGCGGGCGAAGGGGAAGCCGAAGGTCAAGCTGGGGACTTTTAGCGGGGTGTTTGTCCCGACGACACTGAATGTTCTCTCGATTCTTATGTTTTTGAGGTTCGGGTTCATATTGGGACAGAGCGGAGTGCTTGGGATGATGGGTGCGTTCGTGGTCTACTTATTGCTGGTGTGAGGTATGATGCTAATGGTGTCCGGATACGCTAGGCATGCTTGTCGCAAGGTACCACTCATACAGCCGCTTCGCGTTAGTTTTTGGTACCAGAGAGCTGACTCGCTATGCTTCGATAGCTATCTGATCAACTTAGTTACCACGCTTTCGATCTCCGCGATTTCGACGAACGGTACGGTTAGAGGTGGTGGTGCGTATTATCTGATATCGCGAAGTCTTGGACCGGAGTTTGGTGGCAGCATCGGAATAGTGTTCTACCTTGGTTATGTCTTGAATACTGGCATGAATGCGGTCGGTCTGGTGGATTGCTTTATGAATAACTATGGGACTCAGAGCGACGGTGGTGGGAGTGTCCCCGACTCCTTCGTAAGATCCACTTCAAACCCAGCTTTTGCAAACTTACCAACTGACTCCTTCGTGTTAGTGGTGGAGATATTTATATGCGACAGGTACAAACTGAACCCCATATATATCTATCGAACCTTGCTAACAGTGTCGCTCTAGCCGTTCTGGTCTTTTGCACGATAATCTGCCTCCTTGGATCCGGTATCTTTGCCAAGGCTTCGAACCTGCTACTGGTCATCCTCCTGGTTGCAACATACTCCATTCCTTTCTCGACGTTGTTTGTGAAGCCTATCTACGCCGATGACAAATTGCTCTACAGCGGTCTATCCTGGAAGACATTCACTGAGAATCTCTACCCGCAATTCATGAAAGGCGCTGCGGGGAGCGAATCACCTCATCGGGAAAATTTCCAAACCGTCTTTGGGATTCTGTTTCCTGCTACAAGTGGAATCTTTGCGTACGTAAATAAACCATTCCGCATTATGGTTTATGCATAGACTAATTGTTCAACGTAGCGGTACCTCGATGAGTGGTGACCTTCGCAAGCCTAGCAGATCGATCCCAAAAGGGACGCTGCAAGGTTTGCTTGTAACTTTCATCACGTACGCCTTTGTGATACTTGCGATGGGGGCATCTATCAAGCGAACAACGCTCTACACAGATCTCAATGTCATCCAGGACGTGAACCTATCAGCTGTCCTCATCCTTGCGGGAGAGTTTGCCACCTGCTTCTTTTCTGCGCTGATGGGCGTGATTGGAAGCGCAAAACTTCTGCAGGCTCTTGCTAGAGACAATATCATTCCTCATTTATCGCTATTCGGCCAGGGAACAGCGTTGAACGATGAGCCTATCGTCGCTGTTGTCTTCACGTTCCTCATCGCGCAGCTGACATTGCTGGCCAACATTAATCAGATCGCCTCATTTGTCACCATGGCCTATCTTTTGACGTTCCTCGCAATCAACTTGGCTTGCTTCCTTCTCAAAATCAGTGCCGCGCCGAACTTTCGGCCTAGTTTCAGCTATTTCCGATGGTGGACGGCTTTCATCGGGACAGTCATCAGCGGCGCTACCATGTTCTTCGTGGACGGTATCTACGCCAGCGTCTGCGTCTTGGTACTGCTCTTCCTATTTCTGATCATTCACTATACATCTCCGCCAAAGGCATGGGGAGATGTCAGTCAGAGTTTGATCTACCACCAGGTCCGAAAGTATCTATTGCGACTGCGACAGGAAAACCATATCAAGTTCTGGAGGCCGCAATTACTTCTGTTCGTCAACGACCCAAGGAGATCGTATAATCTGATTCAATTCTGCAATTGTAAGCCTCCAACCGCTTGTAATCTCACAGGGCAGAGTGCGTGCTGACATCACCTTTAGCTTTGAAGAAGGGTGGTCTTTACATTCTTGCGCATGTAATTGTCACGTCAGACTTCAGGGACTCGCTGCCCGAAGCGAAGAAACAGCAGCAGGCGTGGATGAAATACATCGACTTTGGAAAGTGCAAAGCATTCATGCAGATAGCAATCAGCCCGACAATTGAATGGGGCATGCGCAATATTGTCCTAGTAAGATCATTATCTCATACTCGGAACAGAATAAATTCCATGGCTAATTTACAATCTGTAGAGCGCGGGTCTTGGTGGCATGAGGCCGAACATCGCTATTTTGGGAATGTACAATCTGAGCGAATATCAGAAGCGCAAGCCTCTTATCGAGTTACCGGTGCCAGACGATGCTGCCAAGGACGACAATGACGAAGGCAACGAGACACGCGGACAGCTTCCTACCGACAGCTGCAGAATCGAACAAAGCATCCCTGTCACTTCCTGGGTGAATATCCTTGAAGATATGTTGATGTCGTTGCAGATCAATGTTGCGTTGGCGAAGGGCTTCAAGCGTTTGCAGATACCGAAGAAGGAACAGGCACCAAAGAAGAAGTATATCGATCTATGGCCAATCCGTACGGAAACTCATGCACTCCCATTCTTTGTATGCGAATGTGTCGCTAATTTGGCTTTGCAGAGATGTCGGCGCAGATCGCTGGCGAGGGAACTACATCTGGCGTTCTGACGACCAACTTCGACACGTACACTTTGATCCTACAACTCGGCTGCATTCTAAATACGGTCCCAGACTGGAAACGGGCTTACAAGCTTCGTGTTATTGTCTTTGTTGAGTACGAAAGCGACGTGGAAGAGGAATCCGGACGCGTGAAAGCGCTTCTAGACAACTTGAGAATACCCGCTGAAGTCGTCGTATGCTGGCTGGCGAAGGGCGATCTCGCCTCCTACGAAACCATTGTGAACGGTAAACAGGACAAAGACGACTATATCGAGTCTATTGTTGGCACACAGGAATGGTGGATTGAATTGCAGCGCCGAAGGAGGGCTGCCGAGCTGCACGAAAGCGAAACTGTACTCAACTCTCAGGTTGCGGATTTGCTGAAGTCCGAGCAGTGGCCACAGAGCAGCTTTCTGCAGCGGGGCACCACGATGCCGGGCTCGAAAGCGCAGAAGTTTCTACACGGCGTCCGGAAATTTGTGAGAAGGCGGAAGAGGGGCCGCTCGATGACCAGGTTTCACGGCATGACCGGCTCGCTTGGGACGATGAATATGCAGACGCACCAGCTGCAGCCGCATGTGCTTTCGGAGTCGGAGTCTGACAGCGAGTCGTCGAGTTCGGAGTCGGATAGCAGCTCGAGTACGGAGTCTGCGGCAAGCCTAAACGATGCCGATGACTATCAGGATAATGACGAAGATGAGAGCGATTCGACGTGGAGCCGCGGGCAACGTGGCCGATCCGATCGGTCCCATCCGCCGTCCCGACGAGCGAGTATCGGTGGAGGAATCCTGCTATCACCGGAAGAAGTGGCTCGTTATGGCGCGCAGAGGAGCTCGCTGAGTAGAGGGAGTTCGGAGTTCCAGCCAGCCAAAGGGCCTACAACCCCTCTGATCCGGCCGCCTAGTGGGCGAAAGTCGCTGGAACAAGACGCAACGGCTGCCGATAGCGGCAAGAACGCATCTTCATCAACCACTCCAACTGGTCTGCTGTCTCCGATTACGAATAGAAACACGAAACGGCCAGGCTTGGAGCATCGCAGCTCTACGTCGGCGTTTGTATCCAATAAAATCCCCCACGCGCAGGTAGCAGATCGGGAGGACGGCGGCCCGAGCATCATGTTTGCGGACCAGGAGCCGCCGAGTAAGAGAGCGACGGGGTATCCAAGCAGCCAGGGAGTCCCGCTGAGCTTCAATGATTTACCGAGTGTTGCGCAGTATTTGATTCTCAATGAGCTTATGAGAGGACATAGTAAAGATACGGCTGTGCTGTTTACAACGTTGCCGAGTCCGCTCGCTGGGACGTATAAGAGTGAGGAGGCGTGTGTGGAATATATCTCTGGGCTAGATGTAAGTGACTCTATAGCTTGTGCCGGAAGCTTCATGATTATCAGGGGGCTAATGCTGACTTGGGTTACAATAGGTTTTATGTGAGGGGCTGCCGCCGGTGTTGCTGGTCCATAGTAATTCTATGACGGTAACGATGGCTTTGTAGGGCTACTCCTAAAGATGCTGGAGGCCTTGATAGGACTCTTTGGGGATGTTTCTACTAGGGGAACCATTGACGTCGTTGGTCTTCATGCGTACATGTACATTCTTTACATTCTTATTACGTCTCTGATTTCGTACACAAAACATTGATTGCGTTGTATGGGCGGAATATGCGGTCCGGAGTGCTGGTATATGGGTAGATTAGAGGCATCAAGAGTTAATTACAGGCCGTATTGTGTGTATGCATACAAGTTTGTTGATTACGCTGCGCGTGCTAGTGCAATGCTCTAAGTAGAATGGTAGCTAGTAGTGGGCGGATTGAGGACGGAGCTTTTCGACGTCTTTGAATTCGCCAGTATGCGACTTGGCACCTGGCAGTAGGTCGAATATGAACGACAGTAGGTATCCAGTGAACACCAGCGCGGTGACTAAAGGTAGCGTACGGAAAATCCTGGTCAGCTTTGCATCTCATACGTCGTGCATGAGCAGCTTGATATGGGTTTTGGTATAAGGTATGTGATCAACGTACCCCATTCAACGATTGCACCTGCGTTATTCTTCTGCTCGTGCAACAGGACGCCAAAGGCGATTGCTAGGCCGAGTTCCACCACAAAAAAGACCGCCTTTGTCCAGAAACTCCATTTCAGCGCCCGACTCCAACGGTGATGGTGTTCCAGTCGCCAGTATTCCACTAAAGATTTTAGAAGCCATGGTATCAGTATATAACGGACGATTTCATGTACGTTCTGGAATCTTTTCGGATCTCCTAGTGATACATTGAGCGTGGATATATGACGAATTGACTTACACACTGTCCCTAGAGCGCTGACTAGCACGCCTGCACAGAAAACAGTCAAGAACACCCGGTGAGTGGTCTTATGCCGCTTTGTATCAAAGATCGAGAGCAGTATCAGCCCGACTCCGCCGACGATGGCACCTGTGATCGCGACGAAGCTAAAAACGCGTTGTGCCAGAGATGTATTTGGGATTATCCGTCCGCGATGTCGTAGCCAGCGGGCACCGAAGAGCGATAGAATGAAGCAGACGCTGGTTACGGATGCACCAGCGATGAATAACGGTTTGAGAAATTCGGCTGCAATGTCTGAGATATATGCTACCGTTTGACCCTCGCTGTCCATTGAGGGGTAATGAGGAGAGCCCGCTACGATCCAGTCTATTAGGAGGCCGAGGAGCGTTCCTGTACACAATCGATTAGACATTTGTGATAGGATTGGCATCGAAGGGATATAGTAAAGCCATCTGAGGACAGGAACCGGTGGTGGAATGCCTTGAACACTTACCGACCCATACTATTGACCCGAAGATAGGAAATAGATACCACGAAAAGATACGGCGGAACAGTGGCCGGTTTGTTGGAGGCGCCATTTTGGTATTTCTTGATTGCTCTCAAGCAAGGACGTTTGATATCGATTCAAGTGGCAATCAAATCTAGAGTGATGGTCATATGGATTAGTGGGAACGATTCAAGGTAAACTCGAGGTCAGAAAAAGAAGGATGTTGCGATAGCACATACGTACTTAGTTCTGGGTGCGCATATGAGCACCGCTCGAGTTCGTCTGATGCGTTGAATTCATGAAAGGTACGACTGCTGGCTCTAGCAGGTGTCTGTGCGTTTATTTCTATAGAGATATCTAGGCGGAAGCGGCGGAAAGAGGTTGAAGCTGGGTTGTTTCCGGGACAGTTGACAGCCGGTGCCCGTGGGATATACGCAAGATGGATCTAGAACGCGGCTAAGCTAAGGCACACAATATGTCACGTCACCATTGGGAGACGATCGTAAGTGCATAGGTATACCACGGCATACAACAGCTGGGATATCACAAAATGGTGGGATTTATATTTATCGGCGGCTGGGCTAATGTGCATTGCAAACACGGTCCGCAGTCGTAATTGTTTTGAAAAGTTAGAGTTTTGCGCTTGCCTGGTCGCGGGATGCAATTCCATATGATATCTGTATGACGTCATGTCGCGACCCACACGCAACACGCGAGATTGACGGAGACCATGTCGTAGTCGCGCTTGATGACGAGAGCAGTATCATGCAGAAATTCTGTGGCTTAATCATCAAGAGTTTGCCGTATACCCGTTAAACCCACCATGGGGTTAGTAACCGGTTTGTGCCATCTGGACCTACAGTTCTGCGTATATAAGTAAGTACTTACTTACTTAAGCTTACTTAAGTGCGCATTCGAGACGCGCGTAGAAATTTGACCAACGCCCATACATACCTATTCGCGTTGATTGTTCAATTTCTATGTATTTATGGACTTTTGAATTTCGTCGAAGTCGGGATTTGGATGTTTTCATCTAATTGGTATATTGCACAGTCTGGGTAGTAATCTACAAATTGAATTGGTCCCTCTATGTTTGGATAATCACACTGAGCTCCTTTAACCGTAAACACGAAAGTTTTGCGCTCCCAACGTAACATTTAAAGACCATCATTTTAGATTGCGAGGCAATTGCCATATCACTTTGACAATTTTTCCCCTATCTTTGAAGCCAAATCGCGAGCAGATTTACTTTGAACAACATCAAAAATACTGATACCTTGACAAACGTTCTTCACGAGCCAATTCCGTAGTTCGCCCGCCACAGAAGAATCGACCCCGTAAGCTGTTAGTGGTAGCTCTGGATTGATTTCTGAAGGTGACATCCCGAATATATTCGCTATCCATAGGACCAGGGCTTCCGTCACTACCTCGTGAACGGACTCCTTGGAGCATTCGGCGAGGCGAGACTTCAGTGACTTCTGGGTATTGGTTTGTGTTTCATCTCCGCCAGCCTCTCCGGACTGCCACAGAGCGGCAAATCGTGGCTCATGTCGCCAGTTGATGTCGCCCGGATTTGTCCAACTCTGTATGCCGGTAACCATTTGGCCCTTGTAAGGGTTCCGAATAGCAATTTCCAGAAGATTCAAAAGCTCGGGAACATCTTGGGTTCGATAACCTATCCGATTCAAGCGTCCTTCAATATCGGTGGTGGCGCGAGCAGCGACGCCAACTGATGAAACAACCCCGATGTTGATGGAAACGCCAGGCAAACCGTTGTCGACACGATGGCAAGCCAGTGCGTCTTGATATGTTCCAGCCGCCGTGTAGTTGATCTGTCCTGGGTTTCCAAGAACTGCTGTTGCAGATGAAAGCATTATAAAGAAATCCAGTTCGGGGTGACGGAAGATTTTGTCAAGGTTTTTGCTCCCATCTACCTTTGGTCGGATAGCCTTTTCCCACTGTTCGCAAGTCATGTTTTCGAACATGGAGTCCTGAAGGACTACAGCTGCTTGTATCACACCGCGGATCGGTGCTTCAGCGCCGCATTCTCGGACTATAGCTTCGAGACTTGCTTTATCGGCCACATCGGCGCTACGCAGCGATGCTCGTGTTCCCATTTCAACAAACTCTTTAATGATTGAATGGTTGCTATCATCCTCTGCACTCCGAGAGACGAGAAACAAATTTTTGGCACCATGGCGAGCCATCCAACGGGCGATTTCAAGGCCGATGCCGCTTAGTCCACCCACGATAAGGTAAGCACCGGTCTCATTGAACTGGATTGGGGCGTGTTGGAGTACCGCCTAAGCAAAGGTTATTGTTAGCAAGTCTGACTAGTATTAACAATGAAACAAGGGAGGACGGGTTAAGCTACCTGAATTTGTTCGCCCTCTTTAGCGTTGACCACAATCTTTCCGATATGTGTGCCACTTTGCATTTTTCTAAAAGCCTTCGAGACGCTACCCAGACCATAGGGCAATATTGGAATTTTGTGCTCGATAAGCCCCTTCTCGAACATCTTCATGACTTCCTGGAATGACCTCTGAAGAGTGCTGCCTTTCTGAATTGCTAATTGAACGGTATCCATAGAAATGTAAGATGCAACATTGGTGAAGTTCCTCATACTCAAAGTTTTCCCGAGTTGAGCATCTCGTTTGCCGAGTTCGATGAATCGTCCAAAGGGGGCGAGAGAGTCCCAACTGGCTTGCAACAAAGGTCCGGCCAAAGAGTTTAAGACAACATCTACACCCTTTCCAGCTGTGGCATCCATGACGCCCTCAAAGAATGATGCATCTCGACTCGAAAATATCCGGTCCCGAGGGATCTTGTAGGTGTTCACGAGGAAATCTTTCTTCTCCTCGGAGCTTACGGTGGTGAGCACCTTCGCGCCGAGATGCTGGGCTATTGTTATTGCTGCCTGTCCGACACCGCCAGCACCCGAGTGTATCAAGATGCACTCTTCGCTGGTCAGCTGTGCAAGATGCACAAGCGCGTGGAATGAAGTGACGTATATAATCGGCACGGATGCTGCTTTCTCGAAAGACATGCAAGTCGGGATTTTCACGACGCTGGTCCAAGGGACACGAACTTTATTGGCCCAATGACCAGCATGCATGACGGCGCAAACCCGGTCTCCAACTTGAAGGCGGTGAGAGGCTTTTGCTCCGACTTTGCTGATATATCCGGCACATTCATACGCCATCCAGTTTTCATTTAACATGCCCATTGCGACGAGAACGTCCCGGAAGTTTAGGCCAAACGCATATGGTGTAATCTCCACCATGTCCTCCGTCCATGAGAGTGTGTTCCAGTAAGTGTCGTCTTCTTTGAAGACTAGACTGTCGAGAAGTCCAGGGTTTGCGGCCTCCAAACGAGTATATGGGCCATCAAATGTGAACGTCTTTGTTTCTGCAAATTGGACACCATTCAATCTTCCCAGTTCACGGTTCGATGTGATGTCCCCAGTAAGTCGTGGGACCAGTAGCTTGCCGGACTGGCTGGAGAACTCATAATCAGAAGACTCATTAGTAGAGCTCATGCACTGGCGGAAGACGTCGCAGATTGACCGTATTGCGTTGGCCTCTCTGTCCCTTCCTGCGGAGTCTAGAGTAAGTGAAATGAACTTCTTGTCCGGTTGCTCTATTCTAAGCGTTCGTAGCATGCCGATATGCATCGCTGCCTCAGGGTTGTCCGCTGCTGAAACCTGTGATACCCACATCACATTCTCGGCTTCTGCTATCAATTTCTTGAACTCTTCGAACCTCTTTTTGTTCATGCGGGACAAGAACCTGCTATTAGCACCGGCGAAAATTATGCAGGTGCTTCCCTTGAGCGATATGTTGCCGAATCTAGAGATCAAAACGGGTTTGCTGGTTAAAGTCTCGATAGATGGCACCAGCTGGTCTATCAAGAGTTGGATGGCCGGAGGTGAACCTGGTAATTC
The DNA here is from genome assembly GCA_036872635.1 of Orbilia brochopaga. Lineage (NCBI taxonomy): Eukaryota > Fungi > Ascomycota > Orbiliomycetes > Orbiliales > Orbiliaceae > Orbilia > Orbilia brochopaga. The sequence goes on along the minus strand of JAVHNQ010000013.1, from coordinate 578,669 downwards.
TAGCAGCACTATCCCGTTGGGATATGACGCTGTGGAACTCTGGCGAGCATCTAAGGGCGATGTCACCATGAGAGAGTACGTTGATTGATGAGGGTCTTCCGTATCCCGAACGAGAAGATCCAGTTCACCGAAGCCGCCTTCGGTTAGCATCGACTCCCATTCGTCAATGGCAAGCAACGGTAGGTTTTTTCGTTGTTCTTCGTCTGTAATCCACCAGTTCGGAAGCATGCTATTGATAAGACAGAGGTCTGCTCGTGGAGTTGTAACTTCAAGAAGTAGAAGCTTCCCGCCAGGTTTGAGAAGGCTCCTGACATTCTGAATGCTTTGTCGAAGGTTGTTTGTAAGATGGAGCACATTACATGCAACGATCAGATCGTAGCTTTCTTCTGCGAACCCTTGTCCGGATGGACTCTGTTCGATATCGAGTCTCTGGTACCTAACTTGATCGGAAAATCGATCAAATTTTTGCCGAACATCGAGGAATATATCTGCCCTAATATCGGTGTATTCATAGGCTTGGGCTGCCAGAGAATCCGGATTAGCGTGAGAGAGACCTTCGAAGATAGCTGCAGATGCAGCTCCTTCTCCTGCGCCAATTTCCAGTATTTTAGCTCTTGGATACTTATGAGAAAATATCCTGATGTAGCTCTTTAATTGATTCAGAGCATAAGCATATTGTGGCGTAAAGGCGTGGTACTGGTGAATGAGATTATCCTGGGAATGGGGCTCTGGGGCGGCCACATCTACGGCATCGAGCCCACCGAGCTTGCTGAGCAGGGAGTTAAGTAATTCCCCGTTCGGACCATCTTGGAAAACCTTTTGGTAGAGCGTTTGCTTCTCTTTGTCATCCTTGCATGCATAAAGGGAGAATGAGGATTTGTCGCACTTCCGCATCCAGGCAATCAAGTTAGGATCAGCCGATTTTGAGTCGCAGTGTGTGCTCTGGTCCAATTTCGTCAAAACATCATGCACGATGTTGACGGCAGCTGTTTGGAAGTCGTCCCTGGATCTGGCAACTTTGCAAGTCTGAGTATCATCGAGGATTATTTCCTTGAGCTCAACTGGGGAGAGAGAAGTAATGTCAGGACCCCAAGCGGTCTGTAGGATGTTCGTGTGGTCTATGGTGTCTGTAGCATTTGTACTAGCTAATGCTTTGATTTTGAGCGTCTCTGTTTTCATGAGCAACGTTGGAACAGGGCTCCCTAGGTCAAAAGCTGACAGAGAAACCACAAAGCCCTGTTGATCAGCCTCCTGCAACGACGCGACCACCTTCAGTTTCGACCCAGAACCCAAGTCGATATTGGATTTGAGATAGCAACTGTCTGCATTCGTTGGGAGGCACACACTCAGTGGCTCCAGTGCTGCTTTCGACATTGTGGCCCAAGCGAGTTGGAAGCAAGCGTCTAGCGTTGTAGGATGGATGCAGACTGGAGACTCGTAAGGATGCGGCATCGCGGGAAGTGTATCCGCCACGGTCAGCGTTGCGACTGCCACCCCTGGCCCGCAATGAAGTTCGGAGATATTTTGAAAGGTAGGACCGAAGGTTGGACCTGAGCTCTGGATCTGAGTGTAGAACTCTGATATCTCCACTGGCTCGAGCTGACTCTGCAGTTCAAGAAGGCCCTCGACGACGGGGTCGGAATCAGGTGGTGCTATTGTTTGAGCGACCATCCCTTTAAAATGACCGACCCAGTTTCCATCTTTCCCGAGAGAAAAGATATGAAATTCTTTCCGACCAAAGCGATCCAAAATCTTGGTACTCTGATCTCGAATAACTAGTTGTATCTCAACCCCCTTGTCATTTTCCGGAACTACAAGGGCATTGTATAACTCAATTTCGGTGAGGGTATAGCCGCCTGAACTCTGTTGATCCGACGGATAGATTTGTCCCATGGCCTCTATGACTATCGCGGCCCAGCCTGCTCCTGGGAAAATAATTTGACCCTGTAAGCAATGGTCATGCATCCATGGGATGTCCGCAGTCCGTAGAGTATTTCTCCAAACATATTGATCTGTATTCAGCCCTGTAACCCTTGATCCTAAAAGATCGTGAGGAGCATGCTCTCGTTGTAATGCCTCTATGGCGCTGGCGGGCGCAGACCAGTATTGAGTAGAATGATTCCATTGGTATGGAGGTAGGTCGGTGATAACCTGTAGTGAGGATTTGCCGATGGGAAAGTTGATGGCGCTGAAATTTACTGGATATCCCTGGCAGAATAATCTCCCTGCCAGTGATTGCAAGGTGCCAACAGCATCTTCCTTTCGTTTCAGACAGGTGTCGATGGTAATCTTGCTGTTTTCGATAGCTGGATGTGAGAGAATCTGACGTATAGGGCCTTGCAAGGCTCCGTGTGGCCCTATCTCCACTAAAGCATCAACTGTGAATTGACTGCCTTTACTGTTGCTCGATTGGTCCCCGATAATCATTGACCTTAGAGCATTGTCAAACTCGACACATTGAACCATATTGGAAATCCAGTGCTCCGGCTTTCGCATCTCGTTCGGATCTTTGACACACTTTCCCGTCACTGGAGAGGCGAAAAGAACCGAAGATGTGGGATATTCTGCGCTCCCGGAGAAGCAATATTGTTCTATCCTTTTGTGGTATTCCCCAGACAGGATTTGCATATGGGGTGAGTGGTAGGCTGCTGGAACTTTCAGTCTACGGTGGAATACGCCTGCTTCCTCTGCTTGTTCCTCCAGTTTCTCCAAGGCACTGATGTCTCCAGAGAGTGTGACGCTTGCTGGACTATTGACACAGGCAATCACAGCCGTCCCGCTGTGTATACTTCCGAGGTACTCAACTGCTGTTTCTTTGCTGATGCTCATGGCAGTCATTCCCCCACGAGCGAGACCAGATTTGACGTAATTCGACGTAATCTCGCCACGGACATAGGCGATGGCGATAGCATCCTCAAAGGTGAGAATATTAGCCGCATATGCTGCTGATATCTCACCGCTGGAATGACCAGTACATGCAGTTGGGACGATTCCCCATGATCTCAAAAGCTGTACAAGGGCCAGCTGCAATATGACACTGAGGGGAAAGCTCAAGAATGGCTGATTGACATGTGTTGATTTTTCGTCCTTGGACAGCTCCTCTATACACGGTCAATCACTGTTATTAGCACCAGGGCGCCAATCGACATGAATTATTCTTTCGCGGATAAATGAAACTTATTGCTATGGAGAATACTTGAAGGTATCCTATGTGGCGATACTTACCGAAAATATCCCATGAGGCTCCCAGAGAACGGATGTGCTTGTTGGCCTTCTCCAACGCTTCGCGGTAGACCGGATATGCTTCGACAAGCTCGCGGCCCATGGCAAACCACTGCGCTCCTTGCCCAGTGAAAACAAACCCCAGCCGAGGAGGCCTTGTCAGAGTCATCTTACTAGGATGCACATTTTTATTTCCGAGTTCGCTGCATAGTTCCTCGATAGATGTAACCGACACAGCTGCTCTCCATGTCGATTTTGAGCGCCTCTCCGTTAGTGTATAAGCTAAGTCCGATAATTCAACCTGACGATCTGCGGCAGTAGTTTCGGAGTACCGTGCAAGCTTCTCCATTGCAGCCCGGATACTCTTTTCCTCTTTTGCACTAATGGTTAGAAGAAAGCGATGGCCGTTCTTGTTCGCAGCCAGATTTGGGGCGACATTGTCTGCCTTTGATCGACAACTTTGTTGGATACTTTTTAATTTTGCTTGGCCTGGCAAATTTGATAAAGAGCATCCCAATGACTCAATGATTGCGTGGGCATTGGTGCCTCCTGCCCCAAAGTTGTTTACGGAAGCTCTCCGAAGTCGATTATCTGGCCAGGGCATCAACTCTGTCGGTACCTGTGAGATGTAATGTCAGAAAGTGCAGTTATCATACATGAGAGTTGGTAGGCCTACCTTTAGATTTAGCCCTTCAAAATCAATCTTGGGGCTAGGGGTATGAAACAGGGCCTGAGGAGGAATATATCCCTTCTCCAGCATTAAGACGACCTTGATGACAGCAGCCAGACCACTCGTAGCTTCTGTATGCCCGAAGTTCGCCTTCACAGAACCTACAAAGAGCGGACTTGCCGGTGGTCTGTTCGCCCCAAGTGTTCTACCGAGAGCACCTGTCTCAATAGTATCACCAACAACTGTACCCGTCCCATGACTCTCGACATATGTGGTATCTGCCAAGTTTAGCCCTGCCCTGGCATACACGGCTCTAATTAGGTTTTCTTGGGCCTCCTGGGATGGAGAGGTAATTGTGGGAGTGTGGCCATCCTGGTTCATGCCAGTTTCTCGAATAACAGCCCTGATAGGGTCATTATCACGAAGCGCCGCATCTAGAGATTTTAAAACTATGGCAGCGATCCCCTCACCACGACCATAGCCTGCAGCACGCTCGTCAAATCCGTAAGATTTCCCTTCACGCCCAGTGAGGCTAGTGTCAAACGAATCAAGAATTAGCTCCCAAGTAAACAAGTTTATGCTCACTCACAATGCACTGATGTAGATAATTTATCGCTGTGTACTCATCGATACGTTGGGAAACTTTAAACTTACCCAATGCTAGAGAGTGCTATACTTGACGATGGAAATAAGATCAAGTTGGCACCACCAACTACCGCCATCTCTGCGTCACCTGTTCGTATACTCTGACATGCCAAGTGCAACGCAGACATAGCTGAAGAACAGGCTGTGTCCACAGAGACGCTTGGTCCTTGAAGGTCAAAAAAATGGGAAATTCTGTTTGCGACCATACACTGGCCGTTACCCATCAAAATGGAGCGGGGTAGATTCTCGTGATCTTGAAGGAGCATATCTTCATAGTCATGAAACATAGCTCCAGCAAAGACGGACGTTGAGGTTCCAGCGACGTCTTCGAGGGATAGACCGGCTATAGATCAATATTTTAACCGGCGTTAGATCTCTGATCTAGTTTTATATTACTTTTCAAAAACTATTGACGGCTTAACCGCATACATACCGGACTCAAAGGCCTCGTAGGTAGTCTCTAACAGCATGCGGATCTGCGGGTCCATTGCCTGCACAGAAATTAGCTATCGGTCTTATTAGAAAGCTAGCCCGTAGAATCAAGTCACAAACCTTTGCTAGTTCAGCAGTAAAGTTGAAAAAAGATGTATCGCAATACGATACATCTTCTTTCAGAAAATGGCCGCCCCGAGTATGTATCTGAGGTGGAGGAATTGAGTCAGAAATGGATTCCTCAACGGAACATGATATGCCGACCCGGCGTGATCTGCGGATGATGCAATAAACGAATATGATTCAAGCAACATGCATATATGATCATCGTCAACTGACCGTTCCCAGACTCTCAACGCGAGGATGATAAAATGCATTTTCGTTCATTCTGTTCTTAGGCCATTCAGACCAAGTATTCCGGGCCGCTGCGCAAATTTCCCAAAACTTCTCAAGGTCTTGGGCTTCGTCAGGAAAGCGACATGCCATGCCAGTTATGGCAATTGGCATAGTCTTGAAGGAATTATGCGACATCTTGACCACACTTCAATTTGAAAACTAAGAAAGGGTATATTAACAAAGGCTTTCTGTAAATGTAAATATTGATGGTCTAGAATTATTGGGAATCGCTGGCACAGGCCTCTTCAACAGCCATGGGGAGGTCGACATCCGTATTTATATCCGGACTGCCTTCTTGGCCCTGTAACCAAGTTGTGTCGTAGCGAAAATCACAAGTCCACATCTGGCAGATATCGAACCACCAGAAGCTCAACTACGATTATAGATATAAGATATAGCGGAGGTGTCTTTGAAGGCTTGGTGCTATTCCGTGATTATAAGTGCCCAAACGCCTGAATGCCTGCTTCAGGTTGTGATAAGCGGATTGGAAAATGTCGGATGAACTCGGCATCACATAGTGATGTTGTATTTCAAACAAGCAACTGCGTCTACATAAGTCATCCTACTCTCGATTGATCGAAGCTAGCCTTATCAGGTGTTAATTCTGGCAAATCGGCCGATCTACGCAAGGAAAGAAAAAGCCCACCGGAAAAAGCCTTTCCGTCCCTGCAGTTCGTGTATCACATTTCAGGTACAGTATAGCTTCTCGATTACCCAACTTGTATGACGGCACACAATAAACTTCCAATCCTCAGCGAGTTAACCACTTTGCACGTACTCGATGCGTATATTTGCTACCTTCTCCACATGCGCTCTGGCTTGCATTGGCTTTTTGTCCGAATGTCCGAAAACTCAGATAAGAAAAATATGGAACCAATGAGTAATCAATAAAATTGATGAGGCATATATATATTACAATAGGTTAATTTTGAGCCATATGAAAGCCACGCACTTCTAGCGACGACCAAGAGTCCGAATCATCCTAACCCAAATCGCGACGGCAGTGATCAAGTGACACTATTTTTCTGCAGCGTGCTTTACAAAGCGGATATATTACGGGATAAAAAATCGATTCTCTACTTCCTATGATATCAAACCCCCTCTACTATAGACCTTAACGCGCTGTTTATTGCCCCTATTCCCCTAGCATTATATTCTCTTGAGGCCCAATCCAAACCGAAGGTGTCATTATGCCTGTCAGTCATTGCTTGTAAGGGTTTGATATGGAGCGCCATGTATATATCTGGCGCGCCATATCGGATTGAGTAAATCTTATACTTATTTCTCGGAGCCTATTTCCAAGGCTTGCAGGACTATGGCCTATTGATACCGCTTTATCAATCGTCGGCATTGCCGGAAATAAGCGATGGCTCTAACTTCTGCTGGCTTCCTGGCTGTATTAGCAGTGTACCGGTGGTTGATCTCTTGGCGACATTGCTTCACAGAAGGTTCACCCGATTCCGGGCACCTTTCTGTCAGCGCTAGCTCCCCAATAGCTGTTACAAAACATGCACCGCCCCCTGGCTGGCTTGCTCTCGTGGATCAGCTTTACCATATATGATATGCCATGAGAGGGCGAAAGGGCGATATATCCCGACGAGCCTACTTTGGAGTATTGGCGGCTCTTAGCTACTAGGTTTCAACACAATCGACGTTAGATACCAAGCCACTGGTTCGATGTGGCAACGCTAAGTGACTACGGAAACCTTTCGGCACAGTCCCACATATCTCTATCTCGGCTCCAATATCCTAACGTAAGCGACCTATGCTGTTGCGCGAACAGGCGGACTTGGATATCGCGTAGGACTCTAAGACAGCTGTTCAATCACGATGGCTAACTACGACGGGGGCTTTACTAACTCTGCCGGGATTGCAAACGTGTTACGTAAGTCTTTAATTGATCAAGCTAACTTAGGGACTGCTGCTGTACCGCCGATGTCAGAGAACATTTCTGTTCGTGTTCCTGCGCGGTGGTGAAGTCGGCATTTGATAAGGTATTTAAAACTAGTGATCCGTGACGCGACGGCTCTTTGGACGTGCTGCATAATTATAGGAAAAGCAGCATGCATCATGTAACGTATATACGTATGCATGTATACAAGCTATAGTACTGGTTCCTAATAGTCGCACGATTTAAGATCTACATATATGCATATGCATCCGCTATTTCAGCGGCTCGGAATTAACATAAAAAAACTAAACTGGACAGTCTTCATAACCTTGTCTCGTGCACCTTACGTGGTCGTGATATCCCGTCTCTCTGATATGTAGTAGCGAGCTTAAGCTCTATGCATCAAACTAGCGGTGCAAGGCTTCTCGACGTGCAGGCGTTCCTTTGATAAATCGCTCCCTTTTCGCTAAACATACGCAAACATGACTGAGCACCTGTGATTAGCTTTTGCAGTAGTTCATTTGGCAAGCATAACTTGTGCTTCCTTTTCAAAACGGAGTTTTTGGCCATTTTTTTAAGATATATAGCACTCAAATAATGTTGCCCTCGAAGCTAGGAATAATGTGCAGTATGCAGGGATATGCTCGTGAGGCATGTGCATATTTTGATCAGACTCCGCATGGGATGTATGCTTCAGCCCGTTTTCTTTTTTGCTCTTATTCTTTGCCGCCGCACCCGGTTAACCTTCAGTGATATGGCTTGGAAGAGCTAATTACGCCTATTTTTGCGCTCTCAAAGTTGGACCATGCTCGAGCTGTTCAAGTCATAAAACCTATCAGTTGATCGCCGAGTGCGAAAATCGGTAACTTAACTCAACATCGATGGGGGAGAAACATTCATGGCGGGACCCTGTTTGGTATCTAGTAGAAGGTCCGTCCAGCAATTAATTGGTATGTAGAAAAGACTGCCGAAATGACAGCCAGTAATCGAACGGTGCGACTATGACGCAATGAAACTTACTGGCAACCGTGCTCATTCTTAAGATCTTGGAATATCTCTATATATTAATATATTAAGGCGCGTTAATTATAAATATCTGACGAATCATCTGGACTGTACCAAGTATAGGTCAATTGACCCGTAGAGACGTGATAGAACAGCGTGTGCAACCAGATACAAGCATTGGTCAAATCATAGAGACTGTGAGAACGTAGTATTGGGCTCCTATCATGCATTCGGTGAGGTATACTAGCTATATCTGTATGGAAATTAGCTCTCGTTATCATAAAAGTTATACATGCGTTCCAATAGCGCCATCTACGAAACGGATCGCATGGCGCTACTCAAACTGGGTTTGCCCGTAAGCACAATATCACACGCAATCCCTATCAAATCACTTCGGGTCCGGCAGCGTCGGGAACGTTCAACGATCGTACGAGAGTTTGCGGATGACTTTACCTCGACCTTTTTCTGTAAATTTTCAATACAGTTGCCGCGTTTCTAACGTGTGCGATCCACTACCCATTTGACAGCCGTAGCCACGCTTTGCCCAATACGAGATAAAATTTGAGGCAGAAGGCTAGTCTTGGGGACGTCCGGACCCTAACCCTCCGTGGCTTGACGGAAGGCAGTCATTGGCGAGTTGTAGATCATTTGTACCTGGTCCTGACGTTATTCCGTTTATAATGATATGATCGATTCTAACGGCGCTGGGCATACCCGCCAAACGTTCGACTAAGGTTAACCTTAGCATAGGCTTTGGCGTGCAGATGCATGCACGCCAAAATTATACCCCCACTAGAATCGAAAACCTTAGTATGGACAGAGCTATAGTATTTATAGGCAGTTCGAGACCTCGTGCATATTGCCACTCATAACGCCAAGTTTTTCGCAGATCGGGCCGGAAAGCGATCAAACCGAATGTCAAGCTCCGTAAACATAGCCTTGGTAACCATCACATTAGCGGTTCAACAGCCAAGTGTTAAGGCTACAAAAACTAAAAATCGGTTGGACTATCCAAACTCTAGATTAGAGCGTGACAATCTGTCCATCTAAAGAGGAATTTTACAAACTCTGAGCGGGTTGCTGCGACAGCTCGTCGAAAATGTGTCCAAGATTTGCGTCGTGACTTTTCGGTCCCTTGGGTATGATTTTAGGCTTCTTATTAGAGAGCTCTGTGAGATGGAGACATCGTGGATGCTTCTAAGTTGGCTACTGCTCTATCTGATTGGCAGGAGACGCCTCAGGTATCGGCCAAATGCTTTCACCTGAAGGTACAGGAACTGCAGCAGCATTGAGAATGATGCTCGTGTAAGCATAAAATCCAACGTAATGAATTAGGGCTCCTGCCCCTGACTTGCCAAAGAATTTTTCGGCTTTCAGCCATAGCTCATCGGAGAGCGGCCCTTTCCTTGCAGTGCCTCCACTACCAGCCAGAGCCCGGGCCAATTCCCATGAAAGGAGTTCTTCTTCGGTTCCCTCTGAAGGTGGCCGCCCTTCTATGATATCTTGGATTTGCCGATCAGATAATCCAACCCTCTTTGCAACGCGCGTGTGACTATACAACTCGAATGGTGTGCCGTAGTATTCTCCGATAGTCAATATCACTATCTCACGGCACTTTGGGGGAAAGTTTGGTATGATCGCTAATGAAGTGCCATTTAGTGACCAGCCGTGGTATACCGATGGTGGTAGATAGAGAAACTGGGTAAATGGACCAAGGAGAGCTTTGGTTTTGGTATCTTGCAACGTAAACCTAGAACAATATTAATGTTAGTCGGCAAGTAAGCTGGGGTGCTTTGAAATAATGGCTCGGAAATAGCTGGAGCACCTACGCTCCACTGAAAAGCTTTGTCATTCCATCAACTATCTTATCGTGGAGGCATCTTTGGTCTGATCCAGACTCAAGTGCTGCCTCAGCGATAGTTGGGTATCTTTCAGACATGTTGGTTCCTGGATTCGCAGGTTGTGGGATATTTTCGTGCATTTGATAGTATAGGGTCAGTCAAATTTAAGAGGGGACGAAAGACAGTGGTGCACTGAGTGTGGGATGTGGCGCTTTATTTTATTACTCTGTACATAGAATTAATTGTGTTTTCCGAGGGTCTTGGCTACATGTAACTGGAGAATCTACGACGACAGATAGATCTAAACTCCCAGTGATACTCGATCGATCTTCAGTAGTCAAAGTGCAAGTTCACCCGGGAGACCTTTGACAAGGAGATGCCGCTGACAAGCCCACGAGCGATGCTAGTCAGATCTAGGCTACTGTAGGGAAGCGCTGGCGAGGGTGGTAGCCATTTTTTTGCGGAATTGCTCGGGTCTTACAGCGTTCTGAACTATCCTGTTCTTGGTAGGCGCGATACAGGGCGACATCAAAAACCGAGCCGGTACGCACGCCAAAGAGCGCACTTGATAAACGCCGAATGCACATGCGCAATACCCCCACCCTTCGTCGGATATTTCTACCGCATTCGTGATTGATAAGTCACGAAGTGCAAAAAAGTAAAGCTGCAATTCCCAGTCGCAAAATTCAACACGGGCCAACGCGAATGTCATGATAGGTCTCGAAGACGGCACAAAGCTGGTCTCGTGAACCAGACCGCTCGGCAGCATGCATAGAGCCGAACGAAATTCAGAATATTGAGAGGTCAAGCAGTTGTAGAAAAGACCTCTCAGTTACACAGGGTTATAAGTAGTAGTCAATTTCCCTACACTTTTGTTATTACAATTCAACCTAACTAACACTATAGAAATACAAGATATCTTTCTGATACACGTATACATACTTGCTCCGGTCGCAAAGTCCTATATTATATTTATTCATTGAGCGAGACTCAGTCTCCCTGCCCATATTCACATCTAGTTATTGTCATCATATCCTAAGCACCTCTGTTCTCAAGATGGCTTCTCTGGAGAATCTACTCTTGCCTGGTCAGAAAGACCATCTTTTTCTACCAAATAATACCCTCCCACCAACAGAGACAAATGTCATATCTCTATTGTCATTGAAGGGCAAGACAGCCATCGTCACGGGTGGCGGAGCCGGTAAGCTACCAAAGAGTCTCAATTTATTCAAATCACAGCTGTCGCACAGTCCCATTCTATTCACATAATGCTCGGTTCTCGACGTGGATTGCAACTGACAGGCTCAATCATATTTCAGGCATTGGCTATGCTATTGTCGAAGCATTCGCCGAAGCTGGGGCTAATGTAGCCTTATGGTATATGTCTAACAAAGAAGCTGTCACCAAGGCAGCCAAGATTTCCCGCACTTATGGAGTGACCTGTAAGTGAATGCATTACATTCCTTGATGCCCGGTGACTGCAATCGAGAAAATCTGTATTAATGCACTTATTATTCCTCGATTTCGCATAACAGGCAAGGCATACAAAGTCACTATTACTGATGAAAAATCTGTCGCTGAGGCTATCGATGAAGTCGTCAGCGATCTTAACGGCCGTTTGGACATATTTGTTGCAAACGCTGGCATCGCTTGGGTCAATGGCCGGACTGTTGACATGGACATGGAGAGCTTCCAAAATATCTTCAGCATTAATTTTATGAGTGCCGTGTTCGCTGCGAAGGCAGCAGGAAAACACTTTGAGCGCCAGAAGAAGGAAGGCACTGATATCAATGGCGTCAAGCTTCGAAACTTCCACTCTGGCTCGTTCATTGTGAACTCTAGCATTTCTCATGCCAGACAGCTGATGCCGCACGCCAGCACCCCATATAATGTGACTAAAGCCGCCTTGACTCACTTTGCGAAATGTCTTGCTGTCGAGTGGGTTCAGTTCGCCCGTGTAAACTCAGTCAGTCCAGGCTACGTCTCAACAGAAATGCTAGACAATGTTCCGCAGGTCATAAGAGGCCCATGGAAGGCAAGAACACCACTGGGGTAAGTGGGTTGATATTTGCGTACTGGTTTCTAAGGAATGCTGCTGACAATGTCCCGTAGCCGAGAAGGTAATGTTTCGGAAATGAAGGGCGCATTCCTCTATTTCGCGAGCGATGCGTCAACTTATACGACCGGAGCAAATCTCTTTGTGGATGGAGGGGTAAGTGTCCAAAAGCTCCTTGGACGTCTCAATTGCCATTCGAGTTTTATTCTGATACCTGGCTACATAGTATACATGTGTTTAACTCGGCGGTCAAATTTTAAAATAATTGTCGTATATTCCCGATATCCGTCAGCGCGAGCGAGATTGGTCAGAGACCTGAATTACTATGTTTACGAGTACTACGAGTCGAATATCTTCTTGCATGCGCATTGTGCCAGCCATGTATATTTTTTTGAATGCCTAGCAGAATTGTTCCAAGGCTTCACGTAATTCTAGGGCGTAAATATTTTAAGTTTATAGAAGTATACGTACACCTTTCATGTTGGATGTATGACAGCGCCTCGCGTAACCAAAATAAGTCGAACTAGTCGAAAAGCGAATTGATTAATCATCATAAGTAGACCGAAGATTGCGGATGTTTATATCCCGAAACTAGTCGGTAGGCGATGGTCTAGCTTAAAACAATCTAGATCTATAGATATCAATTTAGCATTTTAACATAGTTTCACAGACCATACTGATCTCGTAAACAAGACTGCACGGCAGGGCTAGACCGCATTGTAGTACTAATAACAGGGCCTCACCTTAAATAACACGAGGGACGACGGCTGATACAACTTGCACTTTTGGCCAACGTACTGTGATTATATTACATGTTCGTAACATCCTTTGCGGATAATTACTCTGTAGTTAAGGCCCCCTTCGGCTACCTGTAGTGTCGTTCACTGCGTCGATCTACTCTGTCTTCAGCACCTTCTGTGATCGACAAAGTTGATCACCTTAGAGCCTGTTGTGCTCTTCTCGAATTCATCAAAACTGCTAACAAACGAAACCTTCAGGAACTGTTGATTAAATGGAAGGACATTGAAGAATGAGCGCAGAGAATTTACTATGATGGTTTGGGAGGCGCCATCTGATTTGCTTTTTATCATTGGGCGGTAGACGCGAATTTCCAACTGCGTCTGTTTCAATTCTGTGGTTTCCAATATAATCTGCCACTGCAAAATCCCCCAACCAGACGTTTGTAGAAAGGATTTGACATTTTCGAATTGATAGTATTCGCCCATCCATTCGAAACTGAAACGCCTGTCGCGACCGTATACTCGAACAACTTGAAGATGCTGGGCTTCTGACTCCGGGATAGCCGTAATATTCTCCATTGGAAACTGGCGTAAATTTCCGAGATCACCTGTCACATAGCGGAGCAGGGGGTGTCGTAGACGCGACAGAGAGGTTTGGATAATTATACCGTTTTCTCCATGTGGAAGTGTGGGAAGGCTAGGCACTGATGGACCCCGGGACGCTATGGGCGAGACATCTATAGCCGATGCAGGCAAAATCTCGATTTTAATAGCGCGCTTGTCAAAAATAAAATCCATTCCGTCGTCATCGGGCTCCCCGGTTATGGCTGGGTTTGCGACAGCCCACGGCCCAGCTTCGGCACTGCCTATGACGGAGAATATTTTCACCCCGTCAAAGATCGATGAGATCAACCTTCGTTGTTCTCTGTTCAGTGGTTCGGAGGTATATATGATTTTAGTTATTTGAATATTGGAGCGCTCTTCTGGAGGCAGGAGTGCCGCGAAGCTTGCAAAGGCAAGAACCTGACTTCCGTCCCCGGACAGAACGTTGACGCGATTTTGCGCGACAGCCTTGGCGACCACAGGGAGCGGCAATAGCGCGCCTGCGCAGAGTACGGTACCATCAGCATTTTCGAATATTTCGGCCATGAGATCTAACGCTCTAAGAGTATGTATTTCAATCTCAGTAACGTCGCAAACCCAGGTATCGCATTTGTTGGACCCTGTGATCTCTGGAAAAATTTTCCGTACCTATAAAGCTTTCCAGATACGTGCATTAGTAGCACTCGATCTCCAGGTGCTATCAGGCCGCAAGTCCTAATCAAGGCACCAGCCACGCTTCTTTGTTGTCGATTTTCTGCAGAGTCCGTTGCAAAGATCATAGGAATGCCACCAGAGCCCCCACCTGTCGTACTAAGGTAGACGGACTCCCAGAAAGTATTTCTTGGATCGGAGTCATTCGTTAGTCGCTGTATGACTTCGTATCTGGAGGGATTCCACGACATCAGCGAACGAGCTTTAAATCCGCATTATATGGACTCTAACATTTCATCCTTGCTTGTCAAAGGGATAAGAGTGAGATCGATCTCTTCCTCGGGATCTTGGACTCCACTAAGTATCTTGCCGACCTCCTTTGCCGTGGGAGGATACTCAACCTCTCTGTTATAAAAAGGATGTGCACCTGCAACGGAAATGATCTGCTTCAAGGTATATGTATGTTGCATGTTAGGTCTCGAGATCTTTGAACTACTTTGCGTGAAGGCGGCTTCGTTGTTTTCAATGAGATAATTTTGATAATATGAAAGCTTTAGCGGGCAGTGGAAGCATCAACCTCGTCCCATCGAGTGAGTGTTTATATGGATTAATGTATATGAAATGCGCCTGGAAGGGTACTCAGATCGATAGAGTATGTTTTCTTCTGAATATTAGTCTCGGGGACGCTACCATCCGATCTGAATATATGAGCCTCCCAAGCCACTACAGGTTAGGCTTTTATATAGGCCTTGGCAGTCCGAAAAGAGTGCATGCAATTTACATCTTCGCGCTACGGCCTCGAATACCTAATGCACGATCCCACTGTGCAACGTCGCTTCGTGTCACGCTAAATTTCAGACCTCGTGTTGAGCAATGTATTACCGCGCTTAATCGTTTCTATCTAGCCCTTTGAACCGCCATCGCAGGTGGAAAAAAAAATTATTGCAATATTGTCAGTGAAGCAAATTTCAAATTCTCTTCTGTGTGCGCGTGATATTGGCTATAAAGTGCGGCAGATATATCTAACAATATCGCAACCTAATTCTCAATATAAAAATCTCACCAGATCTTGGTATCGGTAGCTTCAGTGCCAGGCAGATGGGGCAGCGCATGTTTCCATGGCTTATATACATCCAAACATACAATAGCTGCAGGTCGTGCGATATAATCTGGCATACCATAGGTTCTCAGGAGGAACCTTGTGAATCCAATCGCTGGCTCCTATGCAACCATATGGCAAATGCTGTTACACGGGGGCACGCGGATCCCGTTGGTGGTGGTGCCACGGCAGTGTTATGGATACACAGTTGTTAAGGCGGCATTTCAACTGCTAAGTGGCTAGGTACATACATGCATATAATATCGCAAAGCTGTTCGACGAGCTGCAATTTTGCGCACCCGGTATTAAATCTAGGTTCTATTATAATAATATTTAATAAAGGCAGCATACGTAAAATGAGCCCGAAGCGCTAAAACCACAAGAAGACTTCCATAATTCTGACAATTTGGTATGATGTCGCGCATGTCGACGTCGACGGGATAAAGTGTTGCGGAAGTGTTGCGGAAGTGTTGCGGCTTCGATCGGGCGAGTTCATTGCAAGGTTGAGTGTTTGTGGGCAAACCTCTGAGGCAAACTAGTCTCGGGGACTAGAGGCAAACAAACAGCTTCGCGACGTGAAAAGGCAAGGGCCAAAAAAAAAAAAAACGAAGGAAAAAATTATTCCGAATCCGGGAGTCGAACCCGGGCCTTCCCGGCGCCTGATTAGCTAATGCCGATCTATGCTCTACATGAGAGCGGGAGATCCTGACCGCTGGACCAATTCGGATGCTTATTGTTGAGAAACTAGCTCATTTTTCTATTCATATACCATCAAAATCTCGTCGCTTGGATGATAGAAGTCATTGAAGGCTGAATGCACGCGAGTTTCTCCAACAATCGCGGCGACTCCCTTTGGAATGTGTATCAGCATCTCAAGATCAAAGCTCTCGGTCAATCCGGCCCAACTTGTGTGCATTCCTCACCTTAGGAGGCCCGAAAAAATATCATGTAACACGGCTAACTAGGGCTCACATAAAAGCTGGCCCACTATATCCTATCAGTTATAATGTAAAGACAGCTGGTGATGATCCCAACTCCTTCAGACCGAAAATATGGACGATGCGAATGGGCTTGCAATCAATTCTTCGCTACGTTGTTGGGGTTGGAGTTCGTCTGGGTGTATTCGCAGTCGTGACCGAAGGACTAAATAAAGTGTCACTGGAAAGCCAACGCGAACTCAAGCCGACGCGTCTGGGCGTTCCATCCCACACACCCGAAAACGAACACCATGCCTTCATTCTTCGCAAGCTCAACAGCAACGATCTTCTTGGTTGTATTCGGGATCAGACTGTTGAATTCGTTAACCCTATCGACTTTCTTCCAGCCAGACGAGTATTTTCAGTCGTTGGAGGTAGCTGCGAGTTGGCGCCAAAACAGCCCCGGATATGTGACATGGGTTCGTAATAATTTCTCCCGAGAACTTTGTAGATATCCCGAGGGAACTGGCTAACGGGAGTCAATGCACAACTTAGGAGTGGCATCATGCCCTTCGTTCCGTCTTGTACCCCCGGATCTTCCATGGAACTTATTTCCTCGTGGACGCTCTCGCTCAAGCATTCAAACTTTCGTCTTTGACACATGCAGAGCTGCTGGTTGTGGCACCGAAGATAGCTGGCGCTTTCATTGCAGCCGTTGGCGATGTATATACGGGTCGCCTGGCTCAAAAGCTATGGGGTGATGAAGCTGGAAACTATGCTGTTAGTGTTTAGACCCCTGCAATTTTCGTATGACTATAAGCTAAGCCTGAGTGACAGTTACTGTTGAGTTTATGCAGCGCATGGAATTGGTTCTGTTCAGCCAGAACATTTTCAAATTGCCTAGAGACGACACTGACAGTTGTCGGTATGACTTACTGGCCATGGCGAAATTTCAGAATGAGGTAAAGTACATGCTCCTGGTCTCGCAAGCCGATTTCTCCGGCTCCGGCTATTTCAGACACAGGGCTTCTCATACTATCTCACAATACAGAGACCTTACTTTGGCAAGCGTCTTTGCTGCTCTGTCATTTACAGTTCGTCCGACCAATGGTCTCATATCGTGGGCGATCGGACCTCTGTTACTTGACCGGCTCCCAAAATTCCCGGATAGAGTAAAAGCAGTTTTCCAGATCGGCTTCGTCAGGTATTCTCGAGTCTCGCACCATCTGTTCCATGTCCATTCTATCCTAATCGCTCCATTAGTGCAATCGTCCTTATCCTAAACGCCGCTATAGATTATACATTCTACCATCGTATCACGTTCCCTTTTATCGAGTTCTACCGGCTGAATGTTACGCAATCAATTTCGGAATTTTACGGTGTCAGCCCCTGGCACTATTACTACAGCCAAGGACTTCCACTGCTACTTACCGGATACTTGCCTCTCGCGCTCTTTTCCCTATATAAGGGCTTGTTATCTTCAAGCACGTCCGTCCGCCAGCTTGTCGTACTCGCCAATCTTGTCCCTGTCGCTTTCATGGCAACCAGACACAAAGAAGTGCGATTTCTATACCCGCTATTACCAATTTTCCATGTCCTCATGGCAGGAGTGGGGCTGCCTGCATTGCCGAAAAACTGGAAAAGCGGTCGAGTCATCGTCGCAATGGTGATGATTAACCTCCCAATAGCGTATTACACAAGCTATATACACCAGCGGGGTGTAGTGGATGTCGTTAATTGGCTGCGTGTCGAGCACTATTCAGGGATCAACCCACCTCCGCAACAGGGAAGGGATGCGACTAGAGTTGGGTTTCTGATGCCCTGTCACTCAACGCCTTTCGGAAGCTATCTGTGGGAAGCAGCAATGAGAAATTCGACGAACGGGGTTAAAATGAGTGCATGGTTCTTGACGTGCGAGCCACCGATCAGCTTATCTCTGGAAGAAAGAAAGACATATCTAGATGAAGCAGACCAGTTCTACGCGAATTCCACGGTATGGCTGATGGAAAAATTTGGCCCACCCCCAACGCAGAGACAAGAGACCGTAGCAGACTCTGAGTCCCTTTGGCCAGATAAACTGGTCACATTCGAGGCAACGGCGGAGTTGGTCAAAGAACACCTGATGGTCGATCAGCCGATGGGCCGGTATAGAGAATGCCAGCGGTTTTTCAACAGCCATTGGCATGACGATTGGAGGCGGAAGGGGGATGTGATTGTTTGGTGTTTGATCTAAAATTTACTCCTCGAGAGCCCCAAATTTATAAAGATAGACGTATGTGTAGCTCCATTCAATATTTCTATTTAATGTTCCTTGAAATTGTGATTTCGACAAAACTTTTACCACTGACAATGCAAGAGTCTGCGCGCACTTCCGAATCAGGACCACATCGTGGGTAATTCGAGTGGTTTGCGTAACACACGAGGAGCAGTAGAAATCGGTCTATTAGTCTGCAAGGCTATATTACAAGCGAGCCAATAATAGCCGTTTAGATCTGTTAGCCATTCGTTGGGGTCAACGTTGCAGCGACTTAGCTTCGCGACATTACCCCTCTAGCAAGCTGGTGTCGAATCCCGTTTCACGGATTTCTGAGATACTACCTCGGGGGCGCTAGCTCATCAATTTCCCTGATATCATCGATTCCTTAGTCCTACGATACGCAAATATTACAAAGTTCATCTTCCTTGCAAAAAAAAGACATGCAGACGGCTTGGGCATCACAGGCGAGGAGCCGATTCCCGGCGGTTGTAGGCACCGAGCAGGTTTACATGGACAACGCTGGAGGCAGCCAAATATTAGGCGATGTTATCGACTCGTGAGTTTTTCCGCCAACCATTGTAGTTTTACCGTCATTCAGCGCGGAAGATTTGATTAAGAACTTTTCACTGTTACCCTTAGGATTACGACATACCTATCATCTACAAATGTCCAGCTCGGGGCTTCATATGTCACTGGTGTCAAATCAAATAACCTCGTTGCTGCTGGCCTGGCAGCCTCGGCCAGATTTATTAACGCCGATCCAGGCGAAGTCGGTATGACGCAGATCCATGAATTTCGAATTACTCGAGTACACGAGTGTGCGCCTATGGTTATTTGGTCGTATTATTGATTGGATCATTTTTGTTTAGTTCTCGGGAGCTCATCGACTCAACTGTTGCACAATCTCTCGTCAGCTTTGGTGTTCCCCGCTGGCTCTGAAATTGTCGTGACGACGTGCGAACATGAGACCAATGTTGCTCCATGGATCCGACTTGCCAAATTCCAGGGACACGTGGTGAAATATTGGAATCCAAGCCCAGAGCACGACTGGACACTGCGGTATCAAGATCTTGAGCCCCTCTTATCAGATAAGACCGCTTTGGTAGCTTTTACAAATTGCTCCAATATCACTGGTACCATCCACGATGCAAAGACTATCACCCAATCCATCAAGGAGAAACACCCGGAAGTATTGGTGTCTGTGGATGGTGTTGCATATGCTCCACATCGTCCGGTCGACGTCAAGGACCTAGGTGTGGACTTTTATGTCTTCAGCTGGTACAAGGCGTATGGACCCCATATATCCCTTCTGTACGCCGCCCCACGTGCGCAGAAATATATCACTCCGTTGTCGCACTTTTTCAACCCTCAGGAGACGACTTTCGATAAACTGAATTTGGCTGGCGGGAACTACGAGCTCACAGCAGCCTTGCCCAAGGTTGTTGAGTTTCTTTCTCCAGAGACATAGATGGAAATTGCCAGGCAAGAGGAGGCCTTGTCGAAAACAATGATCGATTGGCTGTCGAGTCGGCCAGATGCGACCTTATACGGAACTAGAGAGCGCTCGAGTCATAAAAGAGCCTCGGTTATAAGCTTCTCAATCAAGGGATGGGGGAGTAAAGACTTCGTGGAGGCTGTCGAGAAACAAGACTCGAAGTATGGCATAAGATGGGGTCATTGTTACGCAAAGAGGCTGATCGACCTACTTGGCCTCAAGAAGCCAGACGAAGGAGTAGTAAGGGTGAGCCTACTCTTCTACAACACAGTAGAAGAAGTCGAGGGTTTGATCAAAGTATTTGAGAGAGTCTTAGATGTGGAAATGGAGTAGAATTTCGGAGGCATCCATTGGCCATTGCGAATTAATTGGTTGCCCCTTCAGCTGCGAGTGTGTGTTAATGACCAACATATGGTTCCCTCCGAAATATTAGGTATAGATGCTACCAGCATATCACCTTTTGCCCAATAACTCATACGTATATCGCGAAACTGACATGCAAATGCTTATGATTCTTAAAGCGATGGCATGACCGGATTAAAGAAGTGTTGGTCCTCTAAAGCAGACTATTTTCAATTCTGTCATGGCGTCTCTAACCTAGACTTGACCCTTCTCGTAGACCTCAGAGCCTGGAAAGACCTATTTTGAAGGCTATCTTCAGGCATTGGATCTCATATCATCAGCCACTTGAGCTCTTCAATTCAGCGGCTAGCCCGTGTTCGATCAAAAAACTATGGTACTACATGACGGGGTACGATGCATATATATGTGTTCATTTCATACTAGTCATATTTGACCCCCCCCCCCCTCTCTGGGGGTCCATCCATCACATATCCAGACTATGGTATAACATCAAGCTCAGCATACATATCAAAGTAACTTTCTAGTCATGCCCAGTACTCTGCAAATTTTCGGCAAATCTGGAATATTCATCCCCCCAAATAGCTAATTGAAAGGAAATTTATAACATGCCTATCAGTTACATACGCCTTATTTGTGCTATAAGGTAGTTTTGGGACCAGGCGCCGGCTATAAGGTCCAGCTGCAATTTCCGCCGCAAGGTATTCCTCTATCCTTGATCTCTCGAAACAAGTGAGCACCGTGTATATGGCTTCTCACCCGCCGGCTGTTAGGCTTAACATATTTGCGCCACATTCTACGGAGAGATTGATTCTTTGCGGTGGGATAAACATCCGTGCACGTGTACCCAGAGTTCCATGGAGGGTCTCTCTGAATATTGGAAACGGCCCGGCACCCAATCTAGCAGGTACCCCAGGCCTTCTTTCCTGAAGTTATGGACTCTATATGGCCATTTGATGTCTGATACTAATTTGGGCATGACATATTTATTATTCAACAACATATTGCCTTGAAGCTCTGGACTAGGTTGGACTACGATGACAGAAAAATCTACAATCCTAAAATTCAAACCAGTATTTTGTAATTCTTCGTATACATGCCTACTCTTGAGCTATATAAGCTCTATTACTTAAACTATCTAGTAAAATCTCAAGATATGCATGAAAATGTATACGATCATGTAAAATATATATACTTTAGATATGATTATAAGCCAGCGCGTGGTGTTCCATCCCTCTGTCCATTTTTTTATGCCATAGATCTTAATGTTATTGATATGGTTTATGACGTTACTGACTGCCAATTTTCAGGGTGCTATTCTCAAGCATGTATGCAATAATCTAAGTTAGATGCCTTGTCCAAGTGCCACATTCAGTTTTGTCAGTGACTTTTGTATCATAGTGGCACGAGGAGGCGCATAAAGTAGATTGGCGAATGCTTGCAGGAGTACATTCTAAGAAGGTTCCAAAGCATGGAAATAGTTCTGAGTAATCTCCTGCAACCAGGCAGGGTAACTAACGGCGTTTATCCTTTGAGTTAGCCATAGCGATTCACAACGACGTAATTATAGTCTGAATGCATCAGATTTACATACCCTCGCAGTCCAGTGACAAATCCGGCATAACGTGGGATCACGACGGGCCCTTGACTGTAGCCGCTCAGGATCACATCAACGATCTTGGAGACGACTTCTTCGGTTGTTAAAATTGGCGTGCCTGTCCGCCGTAGAGACGGTTCCCATGTATTTGCAATCATGGGCGTTGCTGTCCATGCAGGGTTAATGATACTAGTTCTAACCTTATATGCTTTGTGCACATGCCGCAATTCCTGCCGCAGAGACTCGTGTAGAGCTAACAGACCATGCTTCGAGGAAGTATACTCTCCCAGGCCGGCAGGATTTATGAAGCTGCCAATACTTGCGATGCTCACAATATGTCCGTGATTCTTCTTTATCATAGCTGGCAGAAACTTTTGTAGCATCTTCCACTGACTGACAAGGTTCACATCCATCAGTTTCTTGATTTCTTTAATGCTCTGTTCTAGAATCAACCCCTTGCTGCAAATTCCGGCGTTATTAACCAAGACAGTCGGGTCCCCATGATCATGTCGGATTTGTCTAGCGACCTCCGAGACACGATCGAAGTCCGTGATGTCGCATTCATACCAATGCAGGTTTGTAACTATGAACGATAGTACATATACTGGGTTAACCCGCATCATGAGACCAGAGATTGCAAATAAAACTCAAAAGTTAAACCTACGGGCAGCGATCTTTGGTTTTGAGGGACTTCGGTTCATTGTCACAACTTTGATTCCCCGTCCGGCGAGCATCTCGGCCATTCGCTCACCATAACCACTACTTGCACCAGTGATTAAAACCAGCTCTTCTTCCCAGTCGTAAAAATCTTTGACCCAGTTATTCTCTGCACCTCGTGAAAGGTATGAGTTCACTTTGGTAGCCAGCACCAGCCAGAAGAAGATTGTAGTGCATGCGACCGAGAATCTGAGAGTCGAGGGGGACACATAAGGCGCTAGCATCTCAATAACGTATTGTTGGAGCTCTACAGAAGTATAGCTGAAGAAACCAGATATTAAGCCTGAAATGACCAAGGGCAGACTGGCGGAGAGGAGCGCGCCGAAACTGCTACTTGGTGTAGCCATGATTTTAAAATGTCCAAATATTCTTTTGTTCTCTATCAGTCTGAAGGATTTTAAGATACACATGCAATACTCGCGGTCCTGGATGCAAGGGAGAACCTCATTCTGAACTATTATGGTAATTCAAGCTGTATTTATATATCAATATTCCCAACTCCGCTGCTCGTGGTTCCAAGTTAATGTTCGCCATTTAAACCGAGAATACTTGAGTTGATAGTCCAAGGCCAGCGCCTCCTCCGCCTGGTGGCATGCTGGGCGAGCGGGCTCCCAAACTAGGACTTGACGTCTGAAAGTTACGGACCCTAGTCATGTTGACAAGTTTCCATCAAAGAGTTACCTTCAATTAATTCCAAAACTACTACCCAGGCCAGACCGGCCCGGCAACACCGCCCAGCCAGAACTCTTTCCGAGGCCCCAATATAGTAAAATAGCTGGCGGACACCAAAAACACATATTAATTGCATATCCAGTGTAATAAAATAATACCTCAGATATACTGTTGTGACAATATATACGAATCAATACATGCGCTAGATTTTCGTGCACTTATAAAATCAGGCATGTACATGCAAGCATGGATATTTCTTTGTTAGTGAGTGGCTTAATTGAGCTCTCATATCACGAATGTCAATTGATCAAACTTGCGTCAAATTGTATGGCGGTCTATATATACGGTAAATATATTACAATATCAAGCTTCCACTGCTTCATGGGGCTTAGCACATGCGTTTGGCGTGCATGTGGCGCTCGGAAGCCTTGGCTGAGATGGCAACTTGTTCCGGCTGTCAGCACTTGGATAATCAAACACAACGTTTCTTCATAATAGCGGCTCAAAGTTGTCCTTGAAACCGGAGGTTTTAATTCTCTCGAAAAGTTTAGGCTAGCCCTGTGAACGCGACTAGTTGCGCGCTATAAATGCGTGTGTATACTTTCAGTTAACTCGCGGTTGGCACGGCAGACGCTCCCGGAATAGGTCAATGGAGAGGAACGCTAGTGCACTTGGGCCCTGCCGTTCGATCAACGAGGCAACGCGTTAACGGATACAAACTCGATGACCGGAAAGTCATTCCCAAAGTCGGTTTGAGCTGGTCTTGAGAACCAAACTCTCCGGTGACACCAGTTCGAGCCCATTTTAAATAAATTGCTTAATGAATATGCTAAGATCTGTTCGTGTCTACTAGGCGGGACATAGCCGCCTAACTATGTGAGCTCTTGTCATCTGATCTAAGCCGTGTAGTAGATTGCCAAGTTATGAGAGGGAGGTGTAGTTCACTCGATCAGATCTGCAGATGCGACCTACATATTAGGTACTTGAGTACATAGTTTTATATATGGGTATTGATCCTGCGCAGCCAAATTTGCAATTCTAACATTTGTGTCTTCTGGGCATGCTTGTAGGAATGCCATACACGGGGCGATTTCATCTTGGGTCACTTCCTTATGATTCAAAGAGCTTTCGGACGGCCGCAAACCCCAAACTCATAATGGTCAGGAGTGGGATCCCACGTAGTAATAGAATCTCCCAGGACCTACAAGCTCAGAAGACCGATCTTCATTGCAGGCACCTGCATGACTGTAAATCTATGTTACCCTCTGACAGTTAACCTGTAGGACAGTGCAGTGATTTTAACCCTATCAGGATTAACATCATCCCATCTTCAGCAGGCCTACATGGGCGGCTAAAGATATCGCAATTTTTTCTGAAGTGAGGTGTAGTTACGGGACCATGATTGCTAGCTCGCGGCTAGACTCGCTCGCTCAATTGAGAAAATTTCGGCTGAATCGATAGGCATTATCGCTATGCATAGTATGAAAGGGTTCCGAAGAAACGCCCAAAGATCTCGGACTTCATTGTGGAGCAATCCTCCCTAGATCTGCAAGGAATCATTCGGCAATGAAAATCGGCCGAATTCTCGCCATCTTGCGAGATTACTACCTAGCCCACAGAACTCGGATCTCTTTGATTTAAATCTCGCCGTCGGCATTTTGGCCTCCGAGAGGGTCGTAGAGCTCGCGGAAATTGTATGCTATGACACGTCAGGCATCCGAAATGTCTCTAAGGAATACCTAAAGGTCAATGAGTCATGGCATCGCGCATACATTTACTGGTTAGACCTGATTCTGAGATAGAACTTTCGGCAGAAAGAATTTATCGGTAGGAAACTACCTTACAGCGCACTGATGTCTAGGGACTTAGGGTACCTAATACCCAACGAGCGGGGAGTAATCATGGCATCCTACGAGAAATTGAAGGTTTTCTGATACTGATACCACTTCTAAAAGATAGGCACTTATCACAAGTTTTTCTCGAGTCGTACCATGATTTTCCCGAGCACTTTAGCCATCGCTTCTAACTCAGCGGACAGGAATGTTACTTGGAATATGAAGACCTAGAAACTTGCCCAAGCGTTCGACAGTACCTTTCATAAAACCCCGCATGCTATCATCTCCGTAAAAGGTAGAATTGTAAACAAGAACAAGTCGCAACCGATTTTTTGCGCTATACACAAATAGACCAGTAGTCGGTGTCGCAGTGGTGACGTTGCCCCAAAAGTCCTCATACGGTTCGGTGATATACCTGTCCGCAAGGCCCCAGCTCGATACGATTGTAGAGTTTGGTGGTATATCATTTGCAGCGGCCTCTCGTATAGCATCTTCAAGGCCCTCCAGGAGCGGTCCAGCGTAGGCAACATTATTGCTATCGAACTTAGTATCATTGTAGAAATCCTTTATCTCATTAGCCAATTTGAGGGGATCGCCGGCTGCTGAGACGGGTATTTTCGGAAGCCCTATAGTAAAGTAGGCTGACACGGCGTAGTCAGGGCTATTGTAGGGTTTTGGGAGGAACTCGCGAACATTAACACAAAATAAACTGCGCAAGTGGCCAGACTCCTGTCCTGATTGATCCAAACTCGCTTGGGACGACGCCGCTGTGGCTGCGTGGGTGATCGTGATGCCTCTTTGTTTGCAAACTCTGAGCATCACAGCAGTCTCTGCTTCGCTAAATTCGTGCGCCCATCGTCGAGGTTTCGAAGCTGCATCCAAATTGACGGGGCCCAACTTTAAGCCTATCTGTTCACTAACAGAGTATTCTGCTATATATTTCTGAGGGCCTGTGATAACCTCATAAGGAGGGTTCTCTGCGTGCATGAGCTCGGCAACGGACGGCGCAAGTCGGGCTATTTGGCCCTTGAGACTGAATTTTGGCGAGCCACCCTCGCGAAGGGCTTTCAGCAGGTTGTTGAGCAGCATCATGCATCCCACGCCGTCGATTAGCTCGTGGCGAGTCTGGATGAAAACCTCTCGTGTTTCGGGGAGGAAATACAATTCGGAACTATCTGGGGCCTGCACTGCAACAGCCAACTCTTGGCCACTCCTGCCAGATCGATCGACCTTTACGGTAGCTTCAACCCATCTTAGAATCTCGTCCTCATCTTGAACTCGATATTGAAACCCTGTAGCTGTGATGCTGCAGCCAATCAAAGGATGCATGTATCTCAGACATAACCAAGCATCCTTGATGGCGTCAACGGACAGATTGTTGGTTCGAGGAAGAACAACTCCTGATTGAACTATCCATTGGTTGTAAAGTGGTGATGCCGTAGTCGCAAAGTGAAGAAATTTTTCGATGGGACAAAAGTCGCGCTCCCAAATCCCATCGGCTGTTTGTCTCCAATTAATCTTAGAGTGCGCCATTGTGTACGTTAAGATGTAGAGATTTACAATATAATTGCTTGGGCCAGGTAGCAATTGATTGCGTATGTGATGAAATTGGAGGATACTGACGATTAGATCTAGTACTGTGTCCTTGCCGACATGTCACATACTAGAGGCCAGATACCAGCATATATATATACATAGACTGCACTGAGGAGTACAGAGTAAAAACCAAGCCGCCAGCGACTCATGCCTTTTCTCGATTTTAGGTGATCAGCCAAGCCGATAGTCGACTTGAATTCATACTTGAATTACGAGTTCCCGATGCGACTGCACGCGCGCGCATGCATACCAGAGTCCGATATTGCATAATGAGTAATCTTCAAGTTTCCTCGACGTAGGCGACATAGTAAAGTATCCGCAAGCTTATCATCTGGTTGGCTTGATTGATGAAGTACTGCTTTATGGTTGTGGAGCTTGTTGGAATTTGTAGTCAGGAGTTCCATTATTGACGTCGCGACAACCATCCAACCATCGGTTAATATTTGTACGACCATCCGCCGATCTTGCAGTCGCGCAGATGCATGACAGATTTCAAAGCTTAACCTATGCCGCTTTATGTGCTCCGTATGCGACCGGACTGTCAGCGCAAACGACTATACTAGAGCGAGCCGCAGACTTAGGTATAATAAATCACACGTGCTCACATTCGGCAGACAGAAATAACCCCCAGCCTATAAATAAGAGTACTATTGCCTGAATATGTATCACCTTGAGACCTCGCTTCCAATATGATCTCAACAGCGATGAGGAGCGGAAATATTACTCAAGGGCAGAGAGCAACATTCTTGGAATCAAAAATTTGCTCTTGAATGGAAAATCGAAGCGAGGGTTAGACACTCTATAGCGTCTGTATGTTCCGAATAGCAACGGATCCAATCCCGAAACATTGACGATCGAACATAATTGACCGTAGATATCCATCAATGGCAAAGGAGTCCACGGATAACAAGGCGCCATCGTGGAAGCCACCCGTATATCGGAACTTTCAACATTCATTTGCTTGATCAATTGAACAGTACTTTGTCTCACAAAACCCTTATGACGATATAAGAACGTAGCAATTTTTGGATATGAATTCATAAAATTGCGGTGATAAGGTCATGCAACGCAGTAACACATTTACAATCACAAATAGACATTCCAATTGCCAGTGGTCGGCCAGTCTCGCGATTCGCGGCGTAGCTCTTACGATTCAACGTAAGTCGATCGTCGACGACTTATTCAATGAGAAGACTGGTCGACCGCTCGCCCGCGCCGGATTTAACTTGGACAAATATATATTAAGCGTAGGCATTTACCAAAGGTTACGATAGCAACAAAATATCCTCTCTGGCCTCGAAGATGGGTGGCTCCAACTTGGCTCATGTGTTGATGGTGTGTCATATTCGCTTTAGATGCCATCAGTCTACAGCACCTCGGGGAGAAACCAACGACGTGACAGAGTCCAGCTAGCGGAGCTGGAGCCGGGGGGGCTGAAAGCCGTCTGCAGGCGGGCTCCGCTATCGCGTAGTTTGAATATTCCCACACTAACGCGGGTCCCAATGCGAATATTTTCTGAAGCTTGGCGTTGCGCCAAACCGAATTTACCGGACGTTCGAACCACCTTCAGGCGGGCGAACCAGCGTCCCCGAGACTACGGGCGAACCCTCTCCCATCTTGGCTAATTTTCGTCGATGGTTTTAGCCGAACACGTTATAGCTTAAAACCGGTGATGAATTGTACTGGATCAACGTTGAAATGCTTCCAAGCTAGCCGCACCAGCGACAGAGGAGAAGAGCGGCTCGCTTCGACCGACCAGAATGCACGCGCTCGCCAAAGAAAAATGGAGTGACCGGACTACGGTGAGAGAATGTGCCTTGTGCTATTCGCCAAAGGCAGCAAGGTTCCAATTAGAAGTGCAGGAAAAGGGACTGAGCGCTGACCATTACAATGTGCGGCATTTTATACATGTATACAACTGATCTAGGAGATCAGCAGAAATGTAGTATCTAGAAGGATCTAGGGCCTGTTAACTAGAACGGCCATGTAGGAAGTTTTTAAGAGTTCGTATAGGGTGGATAATATTGGACAACTGCAACTATATCCTTGCACCCGCGGAGCCGCACTTAAACATTCCTCTTCTATCTCAACGGCATCGATTACACTTGTGCCTGGCTCCAAGCTATTATTTGATCAAATATTTTGGCAGAGATGTAAACAAAGAGTTTGTATACTCCATATCCTATGAATGTTACGAAATCGTTCCGGCGATAATTACTTTTATACTACAAAACATAGAGTAAACTGGTCTCGATGAAACTGAACAGACTCTCCAATCATTGGTGAGCTATAGCGCTAGCAAAACACATTCTGGTTCGAGAGGAATCACACCAGAGGTTGCATCCTTCGAATAATTTGCAAAGCTGCAATTTCCTTTTTTCTGATCATCTCAAATGCTACTTCAGCGATATTCATCTTTGGCGAAGGGGTTGGAGAGTTAGATGGCTCATTTACTGTCTCGCTTGGAGTTGGAATGGTCTTCTGAAACCGCTTGAGAAAGTGCTCCATTAGTTGTAAAATCAATGAGATTTGCATGCTCGGGGATGATTGGAGAGAAAACGCCCCGATATGAAGCCTCGGAGCACGATCGTCAGGTCCAACTGAGTTGGAATGCTTTTGACGAAGCCATTCCCGAATCCTTAGCAAGATATCTCTGAAAATTGTGAGGAGTCGTTCTCGGCAGGAAACAAGAAGTAACAGTGATGCCGAATCTTTGAGAATTGGGAAATGTTGATTCTCCGTGAGTGTAGCTGATGAGTGTGACTGGTGTTTTCCGGCCTCAAAACAATACTCCATCGGTCTTGCTTGTTTCTCTGAGAGTCTTTCAGTGGTTATAGGATGAATACGACGGCAAATATCGAGCAGTTGCTGAGATAGTATGAATGTTTGATTTGTTGCGCACATTTGATCGCCTACTAAAGTTGCGACATCGTGAAATCCCAGTACCGTGTCGTCGCTGTACGGTGTAGCGTCGTGTGCAGCTTTGGATTGAACGTACAATCTAGCGTTCAATTCCATGACTGCCTTGATCCAATCGCGAGCTTCGGAGCATGATTGCGCGGTCTCGTCGACTTTAGCCGACAGCCGACAGCTCGTCGAGCTCTCAGGAGACTTATGCTTGGGTTGCTCCAATTCAATTGGTGGTTGAGCGCGACCACCAGGAAGTCCAAGACTTTCTAGCCCAATACTTTCATGGGAGCTACGGCTCAAACTAAGGGGCGGCGTAAGTAGACATGGCGCGATATCCAGGTTACAGTTATTTGTCGATGGGTCCGAGGCATCTGTGCCTACTAGGGTAGCTTCCTCGAAAAGCATCTGGCCGTTCTGGATCTCGTCCATGTTGAACTCTAAGCTGTCGCCTTGATTTGGACTTCCAAAAGCCAGAGCAATATCGTCTTCCATATTATCACGATTGTTCTGTGTATCATTTTGGAGGAAATCTATCTCGCGCGCGAATCTTCCAATTGCAGGGCTGCAGTTGTCCATGCCGTATACTAGTTGATCTTCCAAATTTGTTTCATCATCTGTCGAATCGGCAGATGAGTCGAAGGCATCCTATCTCATAGGATTAGCTAATTAGAAGCTGAATTTGCTCCAGAGACGACCCAGGCGTTGAAAGATACGTTTGCGTTGTGAACCGCAATTAATATGATCAGTCAATGGACTTACAAAGGATGGGTTGCCAGCATTTTGCTCAAAGGGCAGCTGTTCCATTGGTAAAGTTCGACTTTGGACGTACGCCATTGGTCTAGTTCTCAGCGGAGAGCCTAAAGTCTGTCGAGTCTTCCTGGGCTTTGGCGTAATAGTACAATCTGTTCCGGCCTTTATACAGCGTTTGCATGGGCTGTTGTCCGCTTTCCGCTTACATGATAGCTTCTGCCCATGACATCTATCACAAGCGCGCCGGTTTTTGTGAACGCCGGACATGTTTTAAAGATCTATGTTCAAACTGGTCTCGCGGGTTCAAACTGGGATATAGGAGTCAGCACACATGAATCTCGTGTCTTAGGCCAGATGAATGATTCGTGTCTTCCGTACCTTGCGCGATATATTAGCCTACGAAAACGCTCGAAACAAGGACCCTGGTTGGTTTCCGATTCAACTAATATATGTTTTACTTCTATTGTGTCCTGAGGTTAAGTCTCGGGGTAGGATCCACAGGATTTAGTCAATTTAAAACTACTTAAGTATTAATTACTTAGCTTTCTATCGCGATCACGACCACTGAAGTATACATAGCTCCTATTGGCTATTATACCCACGTAGGAAAGAACTCCCGAAACTTAAAAAAATATACCACTATCACTATTGGTAACCAGTGGGGGAATTAAGGCTGCTAGAGCCGAACCATGCGATTAAAAATCACAGGGCATTTCTAACTTATATAGCTTATTCAATGTTTCAGCTAGACTACGGCTTGAAAGTCACTAATCCCCACAGGATGGACATTATACTCGGTTGGGAGCCACTAAGCCGCTTGCGGAATGCGCGGGCTGAGCTTATAACGTCTGGAACCACCTCTTGCGCCTCGCATAACCTCGCTTCTCAGGGTAGGTGAGGCAGCCCGCCTCGTGAGTAACCTTACCCCTGGTGAGTTAGGCGTACCCCACGCTGAATTACTGGTTGCGTCGCGAAGCCTAATGCATGCAGAGTGACACACGTCCATATGTGCGGCAGGCCGTGCTGCTCCTTGGCGCCTTTATCAACCGCGTTAATTAAACTTCTTTCTCTCCCGATTCAGGATTCATAGGCCGGAAGGCCGAAATGCCGAGAGACAAGGCCGATATGAAGTCAGGGGCCGAGTTCGGCAAGGTCTTAGTTGTCTTGCTATCGGCGCTCTCGATGGAAACTCCGCCTTGCAAGCTTAGTCGGCGATTTGCTATGTCACCTGCATCGCTTACATTCGTAGAAGGCATTGGAATAATTCATATCCCGTTTCCGTCTGGGTCAGCTCTCTTACAGCGGCCCATTGTTCTAGCAATGGCGGTGCATTCACCAACCAGCACCGGGCAGAGGCGCGTCGATATGTGGACGGTTGACGTGAAGGCTCGAAAAGCTTAACTATTGCTTTGAAGATAGCTTCTAGATGCCGTATTTAGCGTTGCAATAGCAATGCAATATAACGTTGCATGGATATGTTCTCGGTAGATGAACACGGTCTGATAGAAAGTTTTCTTGCTTTTGATAATATTATAATAAATTTCGTGCACGCAATATCAGGTTACAAGTACACTGCACTGGTGCGAAGCAATAAATATACGTATTTCAGTTTTATATAACTAGCATTCAGGGCTTACGTCTTGACCGTTATTATTCTAGACCGTAAATTATAAGCGTAACCGGGACCTTGGGCCGGCCGGCGCAAGGTTCGCCGAAGCCGGGTATTATTATAATCTCCTATGCTCTTGACTCCTTGCTGGCTTCTCTCATATGATCTCCTTTCTCCGAGTTACTGACCAAGTAGACTTATCTCACAGATTAGTTACAGTCTAATCTCGCAAACGTGATAGGGAGGTAAATCAACACATATGCATATGTCCGCATCTATCATAGTAAACTATATATACAACTTGAAGGCTGCGCAGCAGCACTCAAACCTAACTCTGTGATCATATATATATGTTAAAGAGACACCTTACAGTTAAGGCCCTATATCCTACTCATTTATCATGGGCCTCAACTGTAAGATGTCTCCTGTTTATAAGCAAGCAAGCAAGCAAGCAAGCAAGCAAGCAAGCAAGCAAGCAAGCAAGCAAGCAAGCAAGCAAGCAAGCAAGCAAGCAAGCAAGCAAGCAAGCAAGCAAGCAAGCAAGCAAGTAAGAAAGCAAGTAGCAGGCAGCAGGTGGGTGGGCAGTATACAGTGGGTAGGTGGGCAATGGGCAGGTAGGTAGGTAAGTACACCAGCTCACTATATCTATCTAGATACTTACCTAGGTATGTTACAGGGTTCCTTAGTTGAGCCTGCCTTCAACAACCTCTCCTTTAGAACCCTGGAGTTATATATTAGTTATAATGAAGCTTCTAGAAAAATAACATATTTGGTACCTGCCCTCCCCTTGACCATTTATAAGTAAAATTAAAGGGTTATAAAGTTCAATAGCCAATTCGGTGGTTTAACAAAGCCCCTCCTTGCAGTCAGGCATAGTCTTTCTTGGTCTCGGTCTTTCTACTAGGTTTACAGATAATGGCATATACGTAGCTCTGCTCTACCAATCCACAACAATCATGGTTTCCAATGCATCTCGTGTCTAGATTTGCGGAGCAAGTTGCCGACAGAGGCTTCGCGGATTCTGGCTAAAAAAAATATGGCGAATATGTTTGCATGCTTGCGAGGGCTAGATTGCAGTGCGGTCTTCCCAGGAGTCCCTATATTGACTCGGATTTACGAAGCAACCTGTAGTCGATACTGACTAATACGAAGTTGGCCCATTCGTTGACTACACATTGGCCCATTGAAGTCCAGATTAGGCTGCGACATCAATCACGGGCTCGACTGCTATGGTCTAGGGTGACCATGTCATTTGGTAGCCCTGATCTTGCCGCCCCAAACGCAGCTCTTTAATTCGCCGCGGAGGCGGGATTATGTCGTCGGCTAAGTCGACCCGTCGGATCTCAACCTTCCCGTCCGACAATTTCTTGCAGCTAAGCGCAAGCAGTCATTGCTAGCCTACTCTACCTACTGGCTTTGCACGTATCACTTAGATCGTATAGAGACGCCCTTGTATAATCTGATAGCAACTATGACATATAGCCGATCTTCCATAGTCGCGAAGAAGCCAAAAACAACCATATTGTTTTACAGCATACGATCAGTATCTCTTTGAGCAGGATACATCACTCTAGTCTAGCAAGGAACAATTGTACGAGGCTTGGTGCTAGTTATCAGATCTGCATTACTCATATGTACTATTGGACGATGCTCAAATAGGTGAAAATATTAGCGTCAACTATTTGTAATACATCTAGGGCTGACACAGCTAGTAGCAACTTTGCAGGAGGCATCCACGATAAACAACTTGGATACAAATAGCAAAGGTCTCTATCGCACCATGCAATGCCATTTTAAGTAATATATTGTGTGTAAGTCCAAGCTGTAATTGCTATATCTTATTCTGATGCGTAAAAGAATTCACCATCTATGCGTAGAGAGTCGCTAAGGCCGCGCTACTTTACCACTAGCTCCTTCTTTGATCAGTATATCGGCGACAATCCCACGGCTTACCCACTCAGCGAGTGCTTGGGTTGTGATCATTGGATTCACAGCGGAACTGGTCGGCATCAAGCTATAATGTGTAGCGATACCATAAAATGTGATCAGAAAATGTCCGCTCAAATAAATATCTCACAGAGACGACGATGTATCTGAGGCTTTGAATATTTCTTACCTTGCATCTGCAATGTATAGGTTATTCCTCTCCCAGACTTTACCCTTGTCATTGCAGACTCCCATCTGTGGACTAACTCCCATGCGGCAACTTCCCATTTGATGAGCGCTACCGTATGGTGCGTTTTCCAGGCTAAGGCCTAGGTTTTTGAGCCCCTGGACCGCCGAATCGAAGGCCATTTGATCTGCTTGCTTGTCGTCAAGCCTTCTATAGGTTGGCGCGCCAATCACCGAGGGATAAATAGCTTTAGCCCCAGCGGCTCGTTTTATTCTCATTGATGCAATAAGGGCCTGCAGTAAATGTCCTCGATCGTAGTCCGAAATGGAATACTTGATCCTGCCCTTTCCTGTTTTGGGGTCTAGCAGAATGCTTCCAGGGTCCCGGTCCCGAGCGATTATGACGTGATTAGTCATATGCTTGAAGCGGAGCATCACTTTTTTAAATTCAAGTCCACTTTTCCAGGGTAAGGAAAGACATCCTTGGCCAGGAAGCATCAACATGCCCTCGATCGTTGCCCCATAGTTGTGATTGTCGAGATTTGAATGTTCAATATTGGCGACGCTTACCATGGAACCTTCCCAAGGCCGAATCTCATCTTCCCATTCCGCCATACAGCAAAGAATAGGATGCATATAAAGATTTTTACCAATCCAATAATTTTTCAAACCGCTTCTGAGCAATATTGTTGGCGTATGAAGAGAGCCTCCGCTGCAGACAACATACTTGGCTCGAATTAGAACTTTTCGATGTCCTAGTTGAGCCGGTCCTGCCTTCCAAACCCCCCCGGCGCCAATGGCATTGCCGTTCTTGTCGAATAAGATCTTATCAATGTCTAGACCTTGTATGAATTTAGCGCCACGTTCACGAGCGTCCGTAAGGTAAGTTTTTGCGACACCAAGTTTCCCATCAGTGTCAGCGGCTTTACAAGTCAACATGCAAAAAGCACCGCAAACCTTGGAGTGAGTATCAGGCTGCCCCTTTATGTTTTGCGGCACACAGATATAAGCCTCTCCAAGACGATGACTGCCTTTTACAATAGTGGCATTGCTGGGATTGTGCTCGATATCTCTCCATGGCTTGATTTGACCAATCTCCGATACGCTGTAGCAGAAACAATATAAATCGCCGTTCAAGGTTCGTCCAGTAGGAGCGTGCTACTTACTAGTCTAAGCAGTCTTGAAACTCTGAAGATTCGGCGAATTTGAGGCCAAACTTCTCACTCCACTCCTTCCTAGTTCGAGCCGACAACTATGAATTTGCCAGTGAATGAGTTAAGGCAGGTAAACGAGTCATATCAGTGTACCCTATAGGCCTACCTGCCAAGAGACGCCGGCGTTGACGGCTGTCCCACCTCCCCATGTGCTACCTGCTAGAATTCCCATGCTAACCAATACGAGTTAGGTAATCTTCTCTATCTCAGTGCTCAGACGTCGACAGCGCCTTACCTCCCATCCTCGGTTTGCAAAACCGCACCCTCTTCATATAACTTTGAAAACCCCTCTCTTTCATTAATTGGTGCTGTGTGCTTGGGATACCAGAATCCTTTTTCCACAACCATAATTTCGTGATGCGGGAGCATCTTTGAAAGATGCCCGGCGACGACGCCACCGCCGGCTCCCGACCCGATAATTAATATAGATGTTGAGAGACGAATAAATCCATCATCCGATTCTACTTCTTGAGCGAGATCTTCGAAATTGAACTCCGGGGTAGCCTCTGCAGCGGATGACCCCGTGATGCTCTTATATACCTTCTCGCCTTCGCTCGTGAAAGGATAACCGGGGAACCCAGCCGCTTTATGATAAACTACACTTGTTCGAGACCACAAGACACGGGCCATGGTCTGAAATGCTTTAAATAACCCCCTTAAGGTGGCTGTTCTGGCAGTTGACCAACTCAACATAATTCGTTCTCTTTCTGGTCTAGCTTGTTGATATAAAGGAGCAGTCGAGCCTGTCAATAAGAGAGATCCTAATCGTGTACTACATTACTCTCAGCGTACTATCCAGGTCAAAGTTATGTTAGAAGCATTGGCCGCAATATACTCTAATATATCCAGTCCCATCTTGATTTCTGCAACCTTGTCCACAGACACGTGATTCTGAAACATAGAGTCGATATCCTGTAAGACCTCAGGGACGTCTGCTAGCGATTCCTCTGCATAGGCATCCAGATATTTTTCGTCCACAGGGTTGACCTGAACATGTTCGTAATAATCCCGCTTCAGCTTTGTCGTTTCCTCTGGTGTCAAGGTAGGGATGAATGTCTCCAGTATATGGATTAGCATGTTCCATTGTGCGTCGCTGAAAGCGCATTGATTGGAAGGGCGTCGGAATCGGCATGCTGATTTTTCCGTCGTCATTGCGTTATATCTCGGGAGTCCTCGATAGACGTGTATATGAAGAAACTCTCTAAATTTTGCGAACGAACTTCGTATAGAAGCCACTAGTCTTTGATCTATTATCGCCTTGCTCTCGTTAAAGACTCCAAAATCTGGTATGTCACAGTCGCCTATTTTCTTCCGGTCCTATATTGAAATAGCTTTGCGTCGTGATCGAAATTTCTACACTTTAACAGGAATAGCTCAGCGAAGCCTTTGGTCAGTGGACAGGGCTTGCATGGTATATAATCGATTTCCTGTAAGAGAGAATGGAGATATCAGGATATCTGCTTTCACACCGAGCTGGTAGTATATAGCATTGCCGAGTTTTGTAATTCTCGTCGGGCGTTATGCTGTTTCCGATATACACCTTCCCCGAGACTAGAGACTCGATTGATAGATTTATATCGGATACCGGCTTAATTACAATGTCTCCGAGACAAGCTCAAGTAGAGTCTACCAAGGGCCTTTTCTCTTTGCGTTCCAGATACCACCGTATCCGGCATTCTTGATAATGTCCGACTCGCCGGACTGGAATCGGCGGATTCAACTGGAGCTTAGATGGTGGCTAGGATAAGCCAATTTTGGCGAAAAGCCAACTGCCATGCCCCCACATGCCAGGTCAAAGAACCGATGTTGCAAGCGTAGCATGTTCTAAGCTAGGCAATGGTCAGAAAATCATCCGCTATTTAGAGGGAGAAATCGCACAATCAACACTCAGGGCAGAACCGGGAAACCGACCCTGCACGGACGAAACTTCATCTCTGATTGGGATGACGAAGATGATCGTTGACAACCGAATTATCTGGAATGCGTAAAAATTTAAAAGGAGCGATGTTCTTCGGCTCTCTTAGCATTGCTAGCATCACATATCTAATGATCACAAAGAACACACAAGCAGTTCTTATTGAAAGTTTGGTAAGAGTGATTAGCCGCCGGCATGGCGGAAGCCGTTGAGATGTCGACAACCAAATAGTTGTGCGAGCCTCAGAATGGGAAATTTTGCGGCTAACGAGTCAAGGTAGTGATACTCGCAACGAACTAATACTGAAATTAATAAACGCCATGGGTGCCTGGCAACGCAAAACGCAACTGGCGGATATTGGGCGCACGAAGACCCTGGATAACTGACGATAGTGGCAACCATTGACAAGACTTGGAAACTCGGTCCGGGGCCCTTGGGTACGGTTCCTATTTTTGGCAGCCTGTAGCATTCTAGAACGCATGATGGCATATATCCCCGGGGACACTTGACGGTCAAAGAGATAGCTCAAAGGGATGGGTGGGAGCAAGGGGAATACGAAGGCTACCAAAACGTATATAGTATAAGTAAAAAGAGCGTGAATTTTACCCCCCCCCCCCCCTCACAGGAACAGCATTCTAGATTGCCTAACCAGATGGCCAAGTCGACCCATTGTATTGTTGTGCTGATGGTGGCAGTGTTTGCAACATGGATAGAAGTATGTGGATTTGACAATGCTAGGGGCGCTGAGTCTAAGCATGTAGTTAGTACTCAACGTTCGTTGAATATATATGACGCGTAAGGTTCGTGATACGTACTGGTCGGGCGGCATCTAGATACCACTATAGGCTAGGGACTTCACTTTGGCTTGTATTAGGTGACGTAACGATAATCAAGATGGTATTAGCGAACTATATGGACAAGTTAGTACTTCTTGGGTTAGCTATATATACTTTTAGGAGCCGGCCTCGAGGGGCTCTTGGCCAAGAAGCGCTTTCCTCTTGTTTTATAAATCGAGTAACGTTACTTAAGTAGTAGGTATAAGTCCTTAAACATGACGGACCGTCAGATCGCCGATTCTAGTGGCATTTTCGGGCCCGGTGATTAGAAACGACTTTGGCGAATTTCGCAAAATGCAATGAAATCAACAACATCCTGAAAATACGAAAGATTACCTACTAGTAGATAAGGAGTATACTATTAGTATAGTATATTAGTATTGTAAAATAGTTATCAAACTACCATAGGCTAAACTATAGTATACTAGACTACCGGAACAATTTAGAAGAATTGAGTTGATAGCATGCCCGCTGAGGTTTGGGGGTGCGTGCAGCTGCATAACATAACAAATAGGGCTGAGCGTGATTACAGCGGATTTGTGTTAGTGAAGGCGACCAGTCAACAGTAGTAAAATCAGTCTGGTATGACCCCTGCTCAACGCCATGTTCACGACCTCAATTCTTTCTAAATTTTCCGAAAGTGCTGCCATACCGATCCCACAATCCATCAATGGTCTGCAAATCGAAATATCAACTTGTTGCATTGAATGACAGCACAAACACACGCGTCCAGTTGCCAGCGTCGTGATCTTAAGTACCCGAGACGTCGAGACGGATCTCAATTGTAGAGTCGACAGTGTCCGATATTCGGCTAGGGATACGACTCGAACATTGACTGCCCAATTGGCTAGTCGTTGAAATGCCACCTAGAGCATGTGCATATCACTGATCTTATATGTTATGAATCCGCGTGCCCACGTATCGCCAGCTGCTCATAGCCGAATATTCCCTACACTGATATTCGGCGCTCGTATTTTACAATATCAAGCTAGAACCCAGTTGACCTATGACAGGCTCATTGAGTAACAGATTCATGCATGCTGGAGAATAAATACTAGTCCTCTACATCATTGGGGGTTTTGAAGATCGGGATAATGCAGTAGTTCTTTCCATCGTTAGTGTCGGAATGAGACACATATGTAATGACACGGAATTCACGGCACCCCAAAGAGAAATCCACGCCCGATATCATAGCTTACTATGTGCATCTATTGCACGCAAATCGCAATTGATGCTGTAAATTCCAGAGTACTGCATACCTAGCATCATAAGAACCCAACACTTTTATAAAGATGTACCAACTGGGAATTTTCCGTCGGTCAACTCACGGTCTAGCCTTATTTTCTGCTAAATTCCAACATTTGAGGCTGATACGGTAGGCCTGGCGCTAGTTTTGCTTTTTAATTTGTACTTACCGTCATCGATTATGAACATCTATGCGTACCGGCACGCTTCTGGACCTAACAGGGTCTGAAGGAAGTATGACGGCGCAATCAGCAAAAATTTAGCGATCGCTTTGAAAATGCAACTTATCTATTCATATTCAATTTTCACCGTTCATGTAGATGTGCATGTAGCCATCTATGTGTGTAAACCTACAGCGAATTTTGGTGTTAGTAGGCGCATTTTAACACCTACACATGTAGGGAAAGAGGTACAGACCCTAGATAAATAACAGGAAGGACCACTGATCACACTTGAAGAGAAATATTTGACCCATATATATGACTTTTTGAGGGTCATGACGTGAGATCTTTGCGTCCAGCGTCTGGTTTACGAGGCAACGTGAGATCTTCTATGCCTCCTTCCTTACTATGCAGCAAACTGGAGTCCAACGGCCAGCTCAACTTTGTCCGACACGGTGGCACCATTTACGACCAGAACTACTCACTGGGGATAACTGAAGTGCCAATAGATTTAGTACACGCCTGATCACCGGAAGGCCGGGAGACTCGATAGCTGGACGTGCGTAGTTTATGGCTAGCAGCATTGCTAATATAGACCGTCGTCCATCGCATATCCACGTAGAAAAAATCTTGCGCCTCGTGGGAACCAAGGAGTCCAATCTGCCTGTTTGCATTTATCAAATTTAACGACGTATACATTTTCTACAAATTTGGTTGTCCCCATGTTAACTTTCGAGCCTTAGAGGATGGATGTTAGTCAGAAACTTGTATCAAAAATGCTGTAAACAGTTCTTGGTATGATCGATTCCCCAGATTCATATATTTTTACTGTTTCGCTCGAAGATGGCTTCGCTCCACAATGACGCGGGCCAAAGCCGTAAGGCTTGACGCGCCTAGGATTTCAAATGCTGGAAGATCTGATTGAAATGATTTCAAGAACCAACTGCGCAACTCCATAGTCTGAAGAGAGTCGACTCCATAAGCCTGGACTGCCTTACTCTCTTCTATATCCTCCGGAGCGGTTCCTGCTATAGTCGAGGCAAGCCTCTCGGTTAATGCTGCAATCACAACGCGCACCGCTTCAGCAGTGGAACTTGCTGCAGCAAATTGTGAGGCTAGACTTGTTCCACCAGATTCAGAAACCTCTGCTGAGATTCGGCGTAAGGCCTGAAACATGGGATTTTTGCCCCAGCTTGTCCCGAGAGGGTCGAGTTCTGGATTTATATTGAGCAATCGTAGTCCTATGGCTAGCTGCTCTGAGCCAAGTGCTGTTGAATCCAAATCGCTGGCGCAGAAGTGGTCCAGCAGAGCATGAAACTCAGATCGCAGGACGGGGATATATGTCTGCTGGGCAAGCATCATTTGCTTTTCATCCTCATGTTCCGCTAAATACCCGTCGGTATCCATGAGGCCAAGCTGTAAGGACACAGCCTTCAACCCACAAGACACGCGGTGTTGCGCCAGAGCGTCCTGGTATGTATTCGCAGCGGCATAGTTGCTTTGGGTTCTGCTTCCGATAATACCCTGTACGGACGATAAAAGGACAAAAAAATCCAAGTCTTTTGGCAGGAGGTTATGAAGGTTCCAACTTCCCGAGACTTTACATGCAAGGGTTTCAGTCCAGTCCGAGTGCTTCATCTCGGCGAAGGGAGCACTCTATCTCATTTTTAGTAGTGCTACATTTAACGTGTTTGCGCGAATACTTACTCGTAGAACCATGCTTGCTTGGATGCAACCTCTGATAGGCGGTATAGTCTGAGAGATAGAATCAATAGCTGCTTGAAGAGATCGAGCGTCGGAAATATCGCAAGAAATAGTGATGCAATTCACACCAATACTTCTTAGCTCTGAGATCAACTCCTGAGCTTGTTGAGTTTTCGGGCCGGTCCGTGTGATTAGGATAAGACATTTTGCACCGCGTTCTGCCATCCAGCGGGCAGTATCGCGACCCAGGCCACCTAGACCGCCGGCGATGACGTAGGAAGCGTTAGGATGAAAGGAAGATTTCGCTTTGGTTGGTAAGATAGCCTAGTAAATTAATCGTGAGCAAGAACTCTGAGGAATAGACGAATTCATAGCGAAATTCCGCCGCATATGTAATACCTGAACGTGACTCTGTGACTCTGTTTCCACCACTATCTTCCCACTGGATTTTCCGCTTTGCATCAACCGGAACGCTGATACCAGACTTGATATTCCAAACCTGTGAATAGGGAACACAGTTTGGAGGCGGCCCTTGTTGAAAAGGTCAACAACCTCGTTTATCAGCCGTGTAACTTGTTCAGGTCGCTGCAAAAACATGTGGCCGAGATCAACGGCACTGAATGAGCAATTTTTCTCGAACTGTGCCATTGGGAGGCCGTTGCTGGCTTGAATATCTTTCTTTCCGATTTCTATGAAGCGACCAAAAGGCGCAATGCACTCCCAGGAATTGAAGAGCATATCTCCAGACAGCGAGTTGAAGACCACATCAACACCGTTCCCGTTTGTCATCCGCATCACGCCTTTGGCAAATCCCGTACTATCACGGCTATCGAAGATGTGATCGGATGGTATACCGTACACCGTCGTAAGTATCTTGCGTTTTTCATCCGTGCCAACTGTCGTGAAAACTGTTGCACCGAGGTACTGCGCGATTTGGATAGCAGCTTGCCCAGTCCCGCCTGCCCCAGAATGAATCAAGACAGTCTCGCCGGCCGCCAATTGTGCGACGTGTCGTAACGAATGCCAGGCGGTAGCATAGTTGATCGGGATGGATGCAGCTTCGGTGAACGTTAGAGATTCTGGGATGACTGAGAAGCCTTTGGCG
Source organism: Orbilia brochopaga (assembly GCA_036872635.1). Taxonomy (NCBI): domain Eukaryota; kingdom Fungi; phylum Ascomycota; class Orbiliomycetes; order Orbiliales; family Orbiliaceae; genus Orbilia; species Orbilia brochopaga. Next base: position 536,411 of record JAVHNQ010000013.1, on the reverse strand, counting down.
TGATTACGGAAAATTGTTCGATACCCGTTAGTTGAGAAGCCAAAGACGCGGCTGTTCGGTCGTAATCCATGGTCAGTCGTATCGCGACCAATACGAGTTACAACTCCGGCAATCTCGCTTCCAATGCTCTTCTCGTTCAAAGCTCCAAGAGCGATCAAGCAATCTTTGAAATTTACGCCAACTGCCTTAACTTCAACCTCAATCTCATTGTCTAGCAGCGGATCTCTGGGCTCAAGGTCCTCGATGAAGTGTGTTGTATCTAGTACGCCGGGCGATCCAACAACCATCTTCAGAGGTGTCTTGATGTCCCATGGCGTTGGTTCGGGTTCGGGGGCCAACCTTGCTGCTCGGACAATCTTTGTAACCTCTGTTGCTTCTACCAAACTGCAAAATTCGATATCCCCGGTGCTTGTTTCTCTGAAGGTCTGCGGGACGTTGGAAGCATCGTCTCCCGAAAGTAGATTTTGACAGACCCGTGAGATAACTTGGGCGCGATCTAGAGCACCTTTGCTCTCAGTCAACAGTGTTGCAAAGTTCAGCAGGGTCCGCTCGAGGCGTATGACTCTGGACAAGCCATCGATCAGATGTTGCGAACTGAAATTAGGAGAAAGTTGATCTGCGGTTTGAAGCCATAGTATGCTCTTTCTGGTATCGAAAATCCTCTTTAATGCTACTAGATCATGTTCGGTCAAGTTCGCGAGGATGGACTCTCTGTCTACGTCCCAAAGAATGATTCTGATGTCTGCCTCACCCTCAAGTTCCACGGCTTTATGGGAGTTGATAACGGTACAAGATATATGAGCATCCGCTTCGAGCTTTGACTGAAGTGTGCTAGCTAACCTCAGGACGGAAGGGGTAGCGCTGTGGACATGAACCTCGGCAGTCTGCAATTTTGCCGCATTGGTGCGCTTCTGGTCTTTGCGAGTGGAGCCGCTGCCTAGTTTGATCTCGGTATCGTGGGATTCGTTGTTTGGGACGGCCCCGATGGCCTTCCAGCTAGGTCTCCAGCATGTATGAACCCCTTCTTGGAAAACTTTTTGTAGCGGGTCCTGCTCTAAACCAGACACTCTCGTCATTTCGTACCCGAAAATCTCGGCTTTCATAACATTTTCTGAGTTAGTAACAAAAACAGAGTATTCACAGCCACGGTATCCATAGTTATCGCGCCTAGCTGCGACAGATAGAGTAGAGGCTGTCTCATGGTTCAATCCAGTACTCGAGAGCCAGAATTTTTTTAATTTTGTTGGCACCATTGTAGGAAAGGGCGTTGAAGTTTCCTGGGCAACCGTAACAAGGGGAAAATGTAAGAAAGCATCTAGTGTCGCTGGGTGGATTATGTGAGCCATATCTAGTGCACGTGGGCTAGATCTACCTTGAGGTTGACCTTGAGATCTGTCGAAGACTTTTACCGCGCCTAGAGGTTCTCCTTGGCCCGACCACTGAATTCCGCTGATCCGTTGAAATGACGGCCCATAAATGTAGCCAGCCTGTCGGATTCTATCATAGAATTCGCTCGTAGAGAGATCAGTCGACTTCGAAGCCGAGGAATCGCCTGGTGGACGACAAAAGGCTTTATAATCCTCATTTCGGATCTCCGCTTTAATCAATCCCTTGCAGTTCACTTTCCATAAATCATCCTCACAGGAGAGTATGTTAAATTCATACCAAGCGCCAGGTTTGAACTTCTTCTCTCCACAAATTCGTAGGTAGGTATGTGTTTCGAGCTCTGCAGGGGCTTCCGGGATACGCATAGCCGCTACGAATTCAACATCTTTGAGGCAAAATGCTTGTGCCGGCATCTTCAAAGTCTCTTTCGTGTGCTGGTTCATAGCCTCAATGGCCATAGCCAGCATTCCAGCGCCAGGATACAATACAACGTTGTTAATCTAATTAGATCACATAAGCAATCAGCACCGAGTCGATCCAGGAAACAATAGAGACTTACAATGTGATCTTCAATCCAAGTTGATTTTAATCGACTGAGGAAGTTTCTCCACGAAGCGAAAAACGGGTTGCTATCCGGGGAAGAAACACCAAGCAGCTCGTTAGGCTTGTAACGGCGAAGCCTTTGGTTCTTACTTCTACGACTCTCGCTCCAGAATTTCCGCGAGTGCGCAAACGGGTAAGCTGGTAAATCTGATAACGGCGACACCTTTTCAGTGTTATGGTCGGAGGTCAAATTCGAGATATTGAGATCAAATCCAGAACACTGAAGACCTCCCACAGCTTTCAGGAAGGAGCCTAATGCCGATGTTTGTCGCACCAATGCTGTGTTATACTGGATATTGTGCGCGAACTTGAATGTTTGTAAAATATCCCTGATTGGGCCCTGCAAGGCACTGTGAGGGCCAATCTCTAAGATATTCGTAATGAGAACTCCCTTCCGATGTGAGAGATCCAGCTTTTTAGGTGCGTTGGCGATCGAAGCGAGATGGTCAATCCTTCCAAGACTCTGTTCGAAGTTAACTGCGGAGCAGAAATTGTCCACCCAGTAATCAATTTCCCGAAGACGGTCGCCTGGAGCCTCTTCTCCCGTCAAGTATGATATAAGTGGGATGGAGCCACTACTCTTATGGCGTGCATCCAGCTTTCCCGCCTGTGAGAGGTATGCCTTTGCATTTTCGACCATATGAGGGGAATGATATGCGCATGGAACCTTTAACTTTCTCGCAAATATGGCTTTTTCGTCCAGAATGGACTTTAAAGCATCGATATCATCCCTGTTACCTGCAATCGTAACATTGTTCGGACTGTTGATGCACCCAATATGGAGATCGCGGTGGCCATTTGCCGATAGGTCTTCCAAAATAGGCAATATTTCATTTTGACTAAGCCCCACGGACATCATAGTTCCATTCGTATTGGGATCTCGGGCCACTGCTGCCGCGGCCAGCCCTCTGAAATAGGCAACTTTCATCGCGCTTTTCTGAGAAAGCGCTCCATTACAGTAGCTGAGAGTCTGTTAGACGGAACAGAATCCATAACTCAGCAAGGCAACTTACGCAGCTGCAATTTCCCCGGATGAGTGTCCAATGACAATCGCTGGCTTCACCCCAACACACTCAAAAAGGTCCACCAAAGCGATCTGGACAGCGATACATAATGGCTGACTGAATTCCGGCATATGGACCTGAGAATCAGTAGCTTCCGCCTGTAATTGGTCTATATTTTGGTTACTATCGAGCCAGAAACCTGAAGTCGCTGATCAGCTATGGAGTGTAGTTACCTTCTATATCCCATGAACAACCCAAAGCCTTGAGATATCTCGCAGATCGGCGGATGCTCTGGGAGAATGCCGGATATGTCATGAGCTCGACGCCCATTTTTGGCCATTGAGCACCTTGGCCTGTAAACACAGCTGCAAGGACAGGCTGTGCAAATGGTCGTCTTGGCGTGGATAAATTTTTATCGATAGAGAGAAGCGATTGGTGCGAATCCACAATGGCGTATGACTTCCATGGTAGTGAAGTGCGCCGTTGGTTTAAGGTGTATACCAATCTTTTACAAATCGCATCGATACTGCCCGAATCGGGCGCAAGGTTTCTGAAATACTCGCCGTACGTTGCTCCGATACGTCCAATTCCGTCCCGATCTGCCGCCGAAAAGAAGACTACGTAAGGTCGGGGAATCGCGCCCCAGAATCCTTCTGATTGCTGGGCTCTCTGAGGATCCATATGCCTGCTAGTAAGATACCTGTTGCTCGACAACCCTTAATCAGCTCACGTGAATCGAAATATATTGACAGCAACGCCACCATGTTCATGATCTGTGGAAGTGATATCTGCAATGGTAATCACTGATGTGTATACGGGTCTCATAGAATCGAACTTTTCGTGATGTCACTGTCAATGGTCACAGCACCAACCTACCAGTCATTCGTCCCAAGGTTCATGCTCGTGTTATTTGCTAGGAGCCCCCTTTCAGTGAGGAAACTCTGAGCGTCATCTAGCACAACATGTGCATTGCTCCCGCCAAATCCAAATGAGTTCACGGATGCCCGCCGCACGCCGTTTGTTGGCCAGGATATTGCTTTAACAGGAAACTACTGATAATTAAAACTGTACCGACGGAAGGCTTGAAGTAACTCGAGCATACCTTGAGTTTATAATAGTTGTGATCGATTGCCGGATTGAGTTCATGAAGATCCGCAATGGGGGGTATTACTCCACGCTCAAGAACGAGGATTGTCTTGATCATACCTCCTATACCACTGGCCGCTTCCATGTGTCCAATACTGGCCTTAATCGCACCGCTTCGCGAAAGTCAGTAATTAAAGATGCCCCCAAAATCACGGACTCAGCTATACCTACATATAAAGTGGGTCTTCGGAGCTCCGCGCACCGCGAAACGCAGCACCAATAGCGTGTGCCTCGATAGGGTCACCCACCATCGTCCCGGTTCCATGAGCCTCAACGTAGCGAGTCTCTTCCATGGATAACCTAGCTTTCTTGTAAGTTTCTCTTATCAATGCTAGCTGAGCGTCCCCATTCGGTTGAGTAAGGCCAGGAGTATATCCGTCCGAATTACTACCAGACGAACGGATTACAGCACGGATTGGATGATTATGTCTAATGGCATCCGAAGCACGCTGGATTATAAGGACCCCAAAACCTTCCGCGCGGGAGTATCCGTTTGCTCGGGAATCGAAACTATAGCATCTGTTATCCGGAGAAAGAAATCCCATATTCCCCAGATTGAGATAAAAATCAGGTCCGTGAATCAAGCTTGTTCCTGCCACGATGCCCTATCATAGAAATTAGATTCAGACACGAAAGTAGATGAAAGAGCAGGCTGTACCATGTCTGTCTCTCCGCTCCTGAGAAGTTGGCATGCCAGATCCACAGCGACCAAACTACTGGAACATGCCGTTTCCACGGTAAGGCTTGGGCCTTTCAAATTGAAAAACCAGCTAAGTCGGTTAGCGAGTATACTCAGCTCATCACCAGTAGCAGAGTATTTTGCGGCAGCCTCAGGGTCTTTCGCGTTAGAGAGTTTGTAATCTTGGGATAGGCAGCCGACATGGACGGAAGTATTGCTTCCTTTCAAGTAATCCAAAGTTATACCAGCTGGGCGACCTATTAGCCAATTATCCATCTTTATATGATATGGTTTAATTTTGCATGGAGTACCATTTTCTATGGCGTGGTATGTGGTTTCAAGAAGCAACCTTTGTTGAGGATCCATTGCCGAAGCTTCTTCTGCTGTTATTGAAAAGAATCCAGCATCAAATGCGGCAATGTCGTCGCTGATGAAGTAGCCTTTAGGCTTCTATTTGATCATAGTCAGCACTCTTGCATATGTCAGAACTCCTTATAGACTGCAACTTACTACATTGTCGCCAAAATTCATATTGCGAAAGTTCTCCAACTTTAGTCTATCTTCAGGAACATCCGCTAGTCCTGACTCCCCGTTCAGCACTACCCGCCAGAGTGATTCCGCATCTGTAATTCCAGCAGGAAATTTGAGCGCAAAGCCAACGACCGCAAGCGGTTCAGAGGCTGCAGGCAAGTCCCTTGTTGCGTTGGTGGTTGTCGAACGCATACTCGCAAAATGTTGAGGGTTCGCTTTCCTATGAAGATATTGTTGTGTGGAAGTCTTCAGGAGGATGGATATCTTAAACTTTGACAGGTATAATACATCACCTAGCGCACAATCGTGGAAATTCTGTATATCCCATTCACTATATAAAGTTAGTTTATACATAGCGGATGTACTAGTCAATCCTTGAAAATGCCAATATTGACAGGCGCCATTCGGCATCTTTCCAGTAGAAAATCGGTGAAACTAGGCACAAGCAGAGACCCCGGGCCTATACTCTGCCTTAGTGGTTCACCGACTGCTCCGATCGCACTAGGCCAACTATCCATGATCTAGCCTATCGGCAGGATACTAAAAGCAATCGGAGAATTCACGGCTATCCGCTTCGCCGATCAACGGCTTCTTGCTACTATGGTCTTCATAGCGGTGACATGGTGTTCTTTTCTCCTAGTAGGAGACCCTGGCGCCGTGATCCTGAGTAGCTGAGTGTTAACCTGATGTGTATTATCTTAAGGCCTTCCCAGAATTATGCGATTGCCAAGCATCCGAGGGATTTACGATAACTAGATCCTGCCTTTTCGAAGGGGTTCCGGCGAGAGTCCATATGGCGATGCGGCTGTTACTCCGAGACTGCCTATTGCCAGACGAAATGTATGACCTAATAATCGGGTCAACAATCTAGAGTTGAGTCATCTTGACTTCTCCGAGCTCGTAGACTAGCGATCAAACAAAGGACTGTATTCGGTCCTGATCTCGTGTCGCACCGTGCCTAAATTTCTATGAACTTTCGAAAAAAAAAATCGTGGCGTGAATATTGTTTATGGCTATGCAAAGTTGGTTATCCATCACATTCGAAACATGTCAATAAATTTTATCTTCGAGGATATTCACCCAATCTCTAAATAAAAATTTTATAACATTGTGCACATCATTTGTACCCTAGATTTATCTCGAATTAGCAAAAGAATTTGCAAGAGGTTTTCTGCGAACAAAGTTTCAACATGATGCTATATATTATTCCTGGCTTAAGTTGAATACAAACAACATCGTGATCCCAGAAAATCAGATATTAATTGACATAGTTTGTGAATAATTTCGCCTAGCTAGAAGATTGGTCCAAATGACTAACTAACGCTACGCCTTACATCAGAGCTCGAGATCTTGCTATGAGGATGCAGAGTTAACGTCCCATATGACTCGGCGGATCACATTTACGGCCGCGCGCAAACTGTCTGGGGACCGTGTACCGGGTACAATATGGCCCTCATTATGCACATACGCGTGCCGCACTTGTGGTGCGCACAGAGCTTGTAAAACAGCGCTCATAGCCGGTCCTACTGGGTCATTAGTCGCCCATATGTGCGCTGTTGGAATATATATCCGCAGTTCGGATCCTTCAGTCAAAAGTTCCACCTCGTTCCTTTGAAGGGCGTCCAAGCTAATGGGGGAACCTGCGGCGATGAAGATCGCGCACTTGAAGTAATTTGCAGCCTTCTCTGTTGCACTTCCGTTCAAATACCCTTGCTTGATTAGTAAGCTGGATACAAGCGAAGCTCCCTGGGAGAAGGCTATAACGCCATCGAATGGTCCCTCGGCTTCGATAAATTTTTCGAGATCCATTATAGCCTTGTAAATTTCTGATGGATTACGAGGATCAAAGTACGCAAAATAATCGTCGTCATTTGAGAAGAGGGATCCAAGTTCTATAGAAAGTCAGGATCGTCTGAAACCCCACATCTAATCAATAGAGGACTACCTGGGGCTTTTTCCCATTTTTTTGTTCCCTCAACGAAATCATAAGTATGCCCGTCGCCGAGTTCAGCTCGTATCGCCGCTACGTGTTCCTCAGAGCGCTTAGTGGAATGACTCGCAAGGGACGCCTTGTCGGCATTTCTTGAACGCAAGAATTTCTCCAGACTTTCCAATGGAGCCTACCTGTTTGTGTTTCAAATACCTGGCCTCTATTAGTTATACTATCTCGGTTTTCGACAACTATGTGGCTCAGATCTCATTTACCTTGCTGTTAGTGCCGAGCCCATGGAGACAAAGAAAGCGCATTTTTGCGATCGATCGGTAACTAGGGTTAGAGCTTAAGCAATTGACAAGTCTTACGGTTGTAGCTTAATTTGAAAGTTGTCCGCAATTGACAGTACATTGGCGTGCTATATACCTAGGCGCCTAGGTAGGGAGGCTTTCTTGTCGAGGTTTTCAAATTGGGATGTGACGTAGATATCCGTGGTAAGAGTAATTAAGAGACGCACTTGATCAATTTCCAGCTGCTCTGCCACAAATTGCAACACCAAAACTTTGTTGCGAAAGCCTAGTTCGTTTCGAGCATCCCGGGGTTCCCATTTCCAGCAACATAATCTCCAAGACAATTCCGGCGATTTTGTATGACCCTGCCGGACTCTTCAGCCGATCGCCAATTTTTTACCGCCGATATTTCGGGAATTTGTGCTCAGGCACAATTGCGTTGTACCGATCCGATCTTCCCTACGAGACCATTTTTTCTTCATTTCGGCGAAGATCAATACAGAATATTTACGATGAAGCCTCAGTCGCAGGAGATGCAATCAATAATAAAGTCTCCTCTTTGCCTCTTTTAGTTCTCTATATCTGCACAGTCACAATCGGATGAATTTTCTCTCGGAACAAATATGATTGAATGAAATTTATATGGTGTCAGTGGCGCCGAAAGAATTATTCACTGGGACTCACATTGTTTCGGACTCTGAGCACATGGAATCTAAGTAAAAGTGCGAATAGAAATAAAGGAGATGTAATTTGCTCGAATTTCATAGTTAGTCGTCGAGCATCAGCTGCTAATCTCCTTAAAGCATCGGATCTCTGTGGTTTTGTCGGATCTCAATTAACTGATAAAACGGGAATTAGAGGCTACTGTCAACCTTTGGTAGCCTGATCATAAAACGCTCTAGAGAGTTATCCTTCTGTACGGAGTTAAGATTTTGCATCATAATGGCAGTATTTTATCAAGACGGCCAACATCGCGGCATCTTTCAACCCGACAACACACAGCCACCGACCGAGACACGGGTTTTCCCTCTTTTATCTTTGAAAGGAAAAACTGCAATCGTTACCGGGGGTGGCGACGGTAAATTAGTTCCTCATATCAGCTATTGCGCATGCTATTCTAACGATACAGGTACCTAGGCTTCGGTCTCGCTATTGCGGAGGCTTTTGCGGAGGCTGGAGCTAATATTGCCCTCTGGTATAATAATAACAAGAGTGCAGTTGAGAAAGCAACCACGTTATCCAAAAGTTACAATGTAACCTGTACGCATTTATTTCCATCCTTTCGTGTCCATGAATATTACAGTTGCTCACTCATTCAATTTGAAGGCAAGGCATACCGGGTTGAAGTCACAGATGAAGAGGCCGTTCGGACCGCTGTAGACGACTCCGTTAAAGATCTCGGTGGTTTTCTGGACATCTTCGTGGCAAATGCTGGCATTTCGTGGTACACTGGGAATATTATCGACAGCGACACGAGCTTATTCAAAAATATTCTGGACGTGAATTTGCTGAGTGTATATTATGCTGCGAAAGCTGCGGGCAAGTACTTCCGGCGCCAAATGAAGGAAGCATTGGATGAAAAGGGAGTTGCGAAACGTAGCTATGGCTCGTTTATTATAACCTCGAGCATAGCTGCTACCAGGCAACTGATGCCTCAATACTTGACACCGTACGGCGTCTCCAAAGCCGCACTAAACCAATTCACTCGTTGTCTCGCCGGCGAATGGGTCCAATTTGCGCGCGTAAACTCCGTCAGCGCTGGATACGTTTTGACCAAGTTGACAGAGCCTGCTACGGATATCATGTTCGATGCTTGGAAGGGCAGGGTCCCTATGGGGTGAGATATAGGCTTACCGATATCAATCCCATGCATGGTACGGTATATACTGATAAATTGATAGTCGACTCGGCAGCGTTGCCGAAATCAAGGCTGCGTATCTCTATCTCGCTAGCGATGCATCAAGCTACACCACTGGTACAGATCTTGTTATTGATGGAGGAGTAAGTAAACGTTCCATTCTGAATAGTGTAGATCCATCAATATGAACGCTGAGATGTCATCTCTAGTATACCGCCTTTTGAGCTACGCCTGCATGGTAAACCAATACCGACGAATTCAAGTGCTGTCATACGGCATCAGACGGACTAAGCGTGATGATCCTGCACACTCACCTTAAGAAATATGATCGCTTTCTTGTATTAAATAGGAGATGATCTTCTATAGGCTAAATATTGGCGACGTTGATATCGCTAGCTTGGCTAAACCATTCGACTATAGTGTGCTCTAATGGTGTCGTGTTTTGCCAAGACATCTTTTGGGTCTCCTTAGCTATAGCCTTCGAAATTTCATGCATCCCGCTATCAGATTATTCCTTGATCCCATCACTTGCAACCATGCATGATGAGCTGAAACCGACGTTGTATATATAATTACCAAAACTCGAACAATAAAATAATATCATTTTGTCATGAATCCAAAATGCTCGCCCCAGTATAGTCGATTACCAGCATTTCATATCGGCTGACAAATTTCAATCTTTTCTGCTGTAATTTTAAAATCCAGTGACATCAGTTCCATAGAAACTGTACTTGTGTAGTATACAAATATCTAGAGCTAGTGTAAACTCCAGTTATAATCTTCAGCATATAACGCATACTTTCACCTGGGACAAGTATGATTGATTTTCACTAAACCATTGACATAGTTTCTGCCTTGCATAAGCCATGAGTCACTAATTCGAAATCTCGCCAAATCGACACGATGACAATGCAGGATGATCGAGCGATCGAGCGATCCAGGCCAATGCCGAATATTCTCGTGCGATCGTGACAGATGATTGCTGCCGTATAACAATAAATTTCCATATGCAAGCTTCCGTGAAAGCTTTCCGTAAAACCGGATCGGTTAATCTGCCATTCAATAGAAAATTCCCGGGGTATCGGCAACCGGGCTCAAAGAAGCCGAGATTTCGTGATAACCTTGTCTCGTAAACTAGACACTGTGATTTGACTCGGCTTCGCCGATTATCCCCGTTGACGTGGCCGGATGATCGATTCTCTAATATACGAGACAAAGAGACGCCGACGTACGGATAGCCGAAGACAGGAGTGCCGAGTGTCACCGAAACAGTGCGCTCATGAGAAGCGCGGAACGACAGGCGCCGAGATATACGCCGAGATATACGCCGAGATATACGCCGAGAGAAGCACCGAAGTGAGCTCTCCGAGAATAAACGTCCGTAATTAAAGTTGGGACCTGATATCACAGATACCCAGATATCCGAAGCGTATACATTGACATGAGCACGCGGTTTTAGCGCCCAGTCTTGATGCGTGAAATAACTAACTGGTCGAGTCTTCTCTCCGAGTGTATCAGGCTCCCTGAACTGGCATCGCAATTCAACAACGACGGACAAATCAAGCGCTCGGGGAGCACTCAAACGGGTGGAATATAATGTCGAAGGCAATATATACAAAGCCACCAGGAAAGGAAGCGCCTAGGCGACGTCGCTTTGGTAGAATATATACACATTCTGGGTAGGCGTTCGAATTGACAGTTGGCAGGCAGAACTCAGCAGCCATCCAACACACACAACACCAACTCTTCGTGATCGAGAGATGGCAACCAAACCTAGTCTCGAAGCCAGTCCGCCCAGCAGGCCAAATTCATAACCAAACCGCCATTTGATTTTCAACATGTATTATTTCAAACTGACTAGGCGCATAGTATTCCAAAAGATGCCAGAACTTTGCGTCCAGCTTCTGATTCACGATACAGTGCCAGAGTAAAGGTAGACATAGGACTATCCAAATCAAGACACATTATTAACATCACTAAACTACGCTGGCGTATGGTCTGTACATGTTGCGAGACCGATCCAGTCTTACAATAGAATAGTGTAAATTTAAATGTTTCGAATACGAGAGCCAGCTAGTCCTGTTAAATAGTTCCTGGCATCCGTAAAACTTTTGCGACCGTGAAGTCGAACGACTAGGGAAAATATATTTACTGATGTGTGAATACATACGCGGTATGGACCCCTTAAGGCCTTGAATTCTGGGCTTTAGGAGTCCTATTTGTGTTCTCATACAATGCCTCCGGCAGCCTGCTTCACAGGCCAAAAGGACGAAACGTCTGGTTCACCAGACAATGCAACTCCCATTTAGCCACCACCAGCTATATGAATCTGCCCTCACGGATCTATCGTTTGATCTAGATGGTCTCGGTCTGGGAGTTCTCAGCGTTTATATCATTTTGTTCGGATCAAACCCCAACTTCCATAATAACTATATCGATACTCAAACACGCGAAAACCAGACAGCGTGGACTCATGGGCACCACCTAGTCTCGGTCCCAGACGCTAATCTTGCCCACGGGTGGCACCACCCTCCGGTGGCATGTCGACAACACATGCATACTGACATATTTGGAGCTTCACTTACTTGCTTGAAGAAAATGAATAAGAGATAAAATATATCCGATATCCGATCGATCAACTGAGATGCAACTGAGATACAACTGGGATATACAAAAAACAAAAACATCGGACATTCTTTTACCAAGCAATCCGTTTTCTAACTTCGCACTTGTTCCTGCTCGGCTTGATGTTGAAATAGTTGATAAATTCCATGCTCTCGTCCGTACAAGACTCAGCGAGCACAGAATCGGGGCATTCTTTTAGAAACAACGCCGCTATCAGACGTAATTCAATCATTGCGAGGTTCTGGCCTGGACAAGCTGTTTTCTCTGTTAGAATCTCGCTGATGAAGCACGTGTGATATGGGACAACTCACTCCTGGATGCTCCACCCCAAGGGACCATATGAGCCTCCATCTCTTTCGTGGGATTGAGCCACCTCTCAGGTCGAAACCTATCACAGTAACCCAGAGTTAGGCATACATGAATTGATAATGATTCATTCACCGATTAGGACTGAGATGGACAAATACATACGCATATGGATCCTCAAATACTGCTGCCTCCCTATGCTGTGTATAACCCTGCGAGCTGACTCCAGTACCTCCAGAGAAATAGTATGGTCCAAGCCGCCATCCACCGGGAGGTACGATTCTAGGCATTCCGCCAGGCCCGGCTCCATACAGTCTTAAAGCCTCTTTGGTAACAAGTTTGAGATAGGGTAGTTGCTGCAACTTTGCATCCGTAATTTCACCGGCCAAGGTCTTCAATTCATCTTCCAATTTCTTGCGAACATTAGGGTGTTTTAGTATTGCCCAAATGATATATGTACCAGTCGTACTAATAGTATCGCTTCCGGCGATGAGATTCGCTGTTGACTCGTGTCTAATCTCATCGAAATTCAACCTGTATTTTTCGTTCAGATTGTTCATGTTATTGATGAGCTTCGTGAACAAGAAGGGCCCAAGGCTGTTGTCGCGATCTTCTTTAATTTTTTCCTGAAATTCAGACAGAACATCATCGCTATAGTCGAAAATACGTTTGCTACAACCCGTAATGAATTTGATTGTTGGATGAGGAATCAAGCTGATGAGAGACTCGAGGACATTGAGGCCCGGGATCTCGGCTCGGATGCCGCCGATTGTTAGAAGTATCGTGAGGTCTTCGACGATGGGATTTACCTTATAGCTTCCGTCAGCTGAAAATCGGTAAACGTAAGACCCTCAAGGTGAGAAAGATACATACCGCCTCTTTGTTCAACATATCCATATCCTTCCCATAACACAACTCGGCGACAATGTCGGCGGCCATGAAACGGAACCATCGTAGAATATCCACAGGGCCGTGATTTAAATCTCGCTTAATTTTCCCGACGCAAACGCTTATGTGCTTCCGGATCACTGGTTCCAGTAGACTCATGTTTGTATTCGAATACACGGTTCCATAAGCTTTTCGGCGAGCCTTATGGGCTTCACAATCAACTATCGCGAAGGCCGATTTCACTCCATTGGCTACATCGGCGTACCAGAGCGGTTTCGAGAAATTGTTATGAGAGGAATGAATCTGCTTGACCGAGTCGATATCCGAAACTGAGACCTCGTTAGGCGCAATTCGAACATATGGGCCTAGATTCCGAAGTGGCGTGGTTTATGACCATATCAGCAAGATAGACTCCCTATAAGAATCTCTATTTTCATCGTATTTCTGTACCATACCGTACTTCAAATGCAGTTCATGGACGGCAAATATTCTCCTTCCCTGCAACGATACTTTGGCCAGCCAGAACCGTGAAATGGCACAATACCACGGCCCCGGAACCTTTGAAAGGGAAGAGAAATATAGCTGGTAGATAGCGTTCAGAACAAGGAATACTAGAGGAAAGCCCACCGCAATTATTGGCAGGTACTTGAGATCGATCGTCCTCATGTGGATTTGATCAAACATTGTTGAGGTGTTTAATTGAGAACTCTACTTTAATGTGATATATGCGTATCGCAAAGTATCTCGCGTGGGGGCGTTCGATTCGGGAGATCCAGATTGGAGCGGTGAAAAAAGTGTTGTGTAACAACAAGGCCGTAGGTGGGTCTGATTTCAACCCAGGTTTAAATACCGGGTCAGCAACGGAGGAGGTATGGGAAAGAACTAAAGAAAAAGACTCCACCATATCTTACTTCACGAGTTCCCCGTATTCAAAAATTGTCCGACGGGCTAGGTGTACCGACATCGTCGACTCGGTGGGCGGTGTTAAACATTTTCTAGAAACCTCCGTAGTAATACCCGAGTCCGCTCACCCCGCCCGAAATCTAGATACAGGATTCGGCGAATTCAACATAGCCGACTATAAGGCATAGTCGACCGATTATATTTCTGCGACAAAGCGAGTGTAGCAGCTAGGCTATACAATTGGCCTGTAAAACAGATGCACTGAGCGCGTAGCAAGGCTAGAGAGGCTAGTTTCGCTCAGTCAGTGCTCCCAAATCTCGGGGCGTCGAACAAAATCACTGGAAATAGCTAGATATCCAAACTAGGAAAGGTGATAAGAAATTCAGGACTACGTTATACAACCTAGCGCCCTTGATATGAGACTGAAGCCGAGTGGCAGACTCTTTCTCTCGCAATTTCGGAACAATCAAGACTTCTCATAAATGTACTCGATCTAGAGGTACTTGGCGTCAAATACGTATCCAGATCACTAGATCTATAGAGTTTATGGGATATTCTAGGGCGCCTCGGCGAGGCCAGGGTAAAAGGTCAGGGCCTAGTTTACGAGCCAAGCTTGGGCACACATTGTTATATAATATTGATGGTGCAAGATGTGCAGATATATTGATGAACGTCGATATACTATATATCAACGGGGACATGTAACGAATTTGAACAGTAAAATTACCATTGCTTGGACTATTGCGATGAGCATGTAGTTGACATACACAATGACGGAGCACTTGTAGACACACTAGCTTTTTGGATTAGAAAAGCTCTCGGACTGACATAAAGTGGCGTGCTGAATAGCTCGTGGATTTTGATACATGTAAATTCATGACATAAAATCTCATATTTATGGCTCAAAAAGTCCTTTGTGCATCACCGTATCGGGTTTCTTCCAATCCTTTATAAGAACTTCGTCTCTCAGCTGCTCGAAGTGTTCCGCTCCATAGCGAAATAGCTCGCCGAACGTTCCTGGAGCGTTATCTGTCCCAGGTTTTGTGGTCCAGATCATCCCTAAATCAGGCCGAGTTGTCAACTCTTTCGCATGCGAGACCTTTTGCCAGCAGCAGTTCGTCAAGAGTCCCCAAACCACCTTAGACGCCCGCTGGTACTCCTCTGACTTTGGGTCGGCGTCGAGTTTTGTGTTAAAGGCGTCCCATAAATCCTGACCCTCACAGCCTACTACGACTTGGGCTCCATACATCTCTTTGAATCCGCGAATCCACAAGATATGTTTCTCAGCATAGTCTGCGTAGTCAAATTCCCCATCATGACCACCACCGTCAATAGTGCAAAGCCTCCACCAAGCTAAGACCTGAGCGGCGTACTGATGCAAGGTGAACCCATCGACCTTCATATCCCAAACAAAGCCTGCCTTCGCATAACCGCTCCAACCCAAAGTCTCGCAGAATGCAATAAGAGGCTCATGGCCAATACCATTGTTATTCGTTCGGCCCCTCCAGAAATGGACGAACAGATCGTGCCATGCTTTGATAAACGGATTTCCTTTTCGTGCGGCGATAAAGTGGTTTGCCATCATAGTGTCAAATAACCAAGGCACCGCAATCAGATGCGGGGTTGACGGGTCTTCAAGTTGTTTCCAAAAAATGCGGTCGAATGGGCGAATCATAACGCACCCCACATCCATCCATGCGCCACCGTATGTGTAGAGGGCGGCCCCACGCAGGAGATCAGCGCTATGTGGGCCAATCCATGGACCGTCCATTTTACCCTCAACAAACGCTTCTGGTAGCAGAGCAGGATCAACCCATTTGAGAGCGTGATTCGGAGAACCTTCGACAGTATCCAGAATACGGACGGCCCAAGTTGAACCAAGGATACGGACCCAACTCGCAACATTCCGCTTGCACCAATCCGGCATTGATTCCACGCCAGAGTGCCAGAACGCCCAGAGGTTCTTCTCAGACGTAACGACTTTCGGATTGAGTAGTGCTTTGATAATTTCGTCATCGGTGCGACGGTCACGCGGCTCGACGACGCGGAGCTTTGAGCTATACTCTTGAGGGATCTCAAATTTATTGACCATGGTGTCAAAGTGTGTAACCTTGTCGCGATCGGTTGACTTTAGAATAGTAAGCTTGGTGGTAGATATGTCGGTAGCTAGCTGCGGATCAAAGATCAAGACTTCACGATTAAACGAGCTGGGTCGGGGTTCATATACAAAAGTGTTCAGTCAGTGCATGCACTCTAGAGTTTCAATTCTCTCGATCTTTCAAGCAATGATCAGTATCAAATTTCTCGTGTTCCACCTAACCGGTGAAAATACAACACAAATTCCATACATAAACAGATGAAGCCGGAGAAGTCTGGCGAATCGGCGAAGTCTTCCGAGTCGGCGAATTTTACGGAATCGGAGACTTCGAGAGAGTGTGCGATAAACGAAAGCCTCAGTTATAGACAGCAGCGAGTTATCCTACCCACAGAATGCGACTATCAAGACAGGAGTCCGAAACTACCGATATCAAAGCCGAATACTGCATAACTCGACACGGGAGTCTGGTTTCCGGGATTGATTTATCGCTCTATAGATGAGAAAACCAAGTAACAGATTCGGTCCATTACCTATAGCCGCGAAGCAACGGTGGATCTCGAGAAAAGTGCCTCCATAACAAACCCCTTCCAACTGCCAATATAGTAACACAATTTTTACAATGTAGCAAGCTAGCGCTCGGAACAAACAGGAGCGTAGAAATTGGAAGAAAACATTGTTAGAACTCAGAACGTCTAGTGGGCCGGCATAATATTGTTTAAGTTGTATGAAAATCGTATGTGCGTGCGCATATTTCGGTTCGGTAATATTATTAGATCTTGCATTCGTTGCCATATGTTTATTTAACTCTCCGGCTCCGAGATCTTTGTTTTAGCACAGTAGCGCATTCGTGGCACGGAAATATCTACGGTAGAAGATTATAATACAACCTTTATTCGAACAAAAAAAAGCATCAGTACCTCAATTTCACAACACCATGAACACTGAAAAGCTAGTCCGCATTACGATAGTATTCAAAAAGAACCCCAGTATATCAAATGAGCGATTCCATGAGTACTGGGCTCATACCCATGCGCCATTATGCACAGACTGGTTGAGGAAGTACGGTATCCTAAAGTATACCCAGGTACTGTAGATTACCTCCCAACGTTCCTGCCTATACCCTTCGCTCATTGTGGCTAACAGATTGAAAGAACCATTTATCCAAACGCGGCTCAGAATTCATAGAAAAGACTCTCCCTGGTTGGCCAACAGCATCATATGATGGAATCGAAGACTTCTATGTCCGTGAGCTCAAAC
Organism: Orbilia brochopaga; assembly: GCA_036872635.1. Lineage (NCBI taxonomy): Eukaryota > Fungi > Ascomycota > Orbiliomycetes > Orbiliales > Orbiliaceae > Orbilia > Orbilia brochopaga. Next base: position 518,904 of record JAVHNQ010000013.1, on the reverse strand, counting down.
ATTTTACAGACGCTATTCTGGATGAGCATTATCAAAAGCATTTGATGCCGGATGGAGGGGTATTTGCGGATATGGCGAGTATCTTTCTAGTGATCGGAGAGGACTATATAGTCATCGATGATAGCAAAGTTCTAGAGGAGCACGCAAGAGGTTATAAAACGACTAGCGGGTTGGCAAAAGGAGAGGTTTGATCAATTTCATAATTATGCAGAACCCATTTATGGCGCGACCTATGCGCCCTAACCATAATCTACATTGAACGAAATTCTCGTAAGACATTTTTTTATTCACGATCAATCGCTGAAATCATGTTTGAGAGCTGGACGACTCATCCGATGTCTATATATATAAATGAAAAGATCCAAGAAAGTACCTAAGCACTTCTTGAATTGTCTAACAAGGTGCCTATTGAATTGCCATATAATTAAGCTACTTGCCCGGCTCGTGAATCGATGTTGTAAATGCATTAAATAATTAATTTTGCTACAGATAACCTATAGTTGGCTATAGATTACGACCGCATCTAGGGCACGTTGAAATGCATGTTAGAGTTATCCATTTCAATTGATCATTGATTCAATTGATCATTGAACATGAATATGTGGGGATTTGGCTGGCCATTTCGTACAGAGTACTGGCATTATTGGGGGACAGTATATGGCCAGGTTATTCCCGAGCCCGTCATTCGGGTATGCTGCTCTCATGAAAGTAGCTCATCCAGTGATATTGTGTTCGTAGACAGTAACGTTTACATATCATTGCGGCCTCTAGATCTAAGTCCGGACCGATTCGGTTCACCGATCCTGGACCAATTCGAGGCCATCTATGTATCCAATGATCCTACTCTCAAAAGCAGAAGCAGAATAGTACTTATCATAACGGGCAGGTTCTAGCTCTGCTCTTAGCGTCAAGTCTCAACCGTAACAAGTGTTACGTAACTGTATACCCAACATACAAAATGAATCATGGAAGCCTCGAGATTTGAACGCACGTGCACGTACAGAAGATCCAACAATATTCTAGCCATTCTGAATATACAAGCCGCAATAGCTCCGAGTCAACGCCTCACTACTGATCATTTCTCCTCGCGAATTTCTTGATTAATCTTTCTGAAGCGAAGGAAAGGGCCAACAGTTTCAGCTGCCAACTGGTCTTTGGTTTCAAACTCTGTGAATCCGTCCACTGTTACCTGCACGTCTGTGTGCTTTGAAAGCGACTCGTCAATCCTCATCTCGTAGCTAAAGATGATCCTGGCAAGGATCAAGTGCAGCTCCATCAACGCGAGTGACCGCCCTATGCAACTTCTCAGCCCAGTGAGGAATGGGATCCAAGCTGATCTTGCTATAGCAGTGGACTCAGAACCAACAATGGAATCATTCCACCTATCGGGATTAAAAAGGTGAGGATTTGGAAAATATTTCGGATTATGGTGAATGGCGTAAAGCGCAACACCTGCCTCCGCCCCTTTAGGAATTTTATGTCCATCAACGACATGATTTTCCGTTGCCTCACGCCAAAGAATCCCACCAACAGGGCCTGATATTCTCAGCACCTCCTCAACCACGCTTCTGAGATACGAACATGCGTTCAATTTTGGTCCGAGGCGGATTTCTCTCTCAGAGGCAAAAATGGAGTGGAGTTCATTCCGGAGTTTTGCGAGAACGTTAGGGCTATAGTTAAGCCAATAAAAAGTGGCTGCCAAGGTTGACGAAGTTGTATCAGTTCCCGCAAATATACAAGCTCGAGCTTCAGCGGAAAGCTCGTCTGGTGTAAACGGCTCATTGGTGACCGGATCTCTGGCGTGAAGAATATAGTGGAAGATATCTTTGTTGGGTGTGTTTTTAGCCTTGGTGTCCCCGACAAAATCTTCTCTTTCTTTTCTTCGCTTTGCCGTTGCAGCAACGATACTCAAATAATTTCGAATATTCTTAACGTCCTTAAGAGGCAAGATGAGGAGCTGAAAAAGCCATCGCATGTTGAAGAGGAAGTCGCTTCTCCCAAACATTGGCAAGTGGATAAGAGTACCCATGCTTCTGCCAGCAGATACAATAGCCTCGAAAAGATGCTCCAAGGCTGGATTTTCCAGAACTCCAAAGGGCTCGCTAAAAGCCAACGCTCCCAGCATATCCAGAGCGAGTCCGCTACCTAGAGTTATGTTAGCCGGAACCTTCTAGTCAACTGGACGCTTCTTAACCATAAGAGCAGAAACTTGCAAGTTCTTGACATGTTATGGACACGTCCCCATCCTTCACTATCAGAGTCCTTCGTTAACACGGAACCGAATTTGTCGATATGTTCGTGGACAGCACTTTCGTAGCTCTTCAACGCTGCCTCGCTAAAACCATGGGCAAAAATTCTCCTCCTTCTGCTATGTTGTGTCTTTTCAATGATCGAGAACGTATTTGGTAAGCCATTTCCTGGTAGCATTGCACGATACCCGATGGATTTCTTGAACGGTCTCATCGCGCCATAAATTTCTAATGCAAAATTTCGATTTAGACAGAAAATTTTAAACTTGCAGTAACAGAACATTGGATATGCGGGGTGGGAGAGGGGCCAACAATACCCGAGATTGCTGAAGAAGAATTAAAGGACACCCTATTTGGACCATATCGGACGGCAGTACCTGATTTCAAACTTTCATTACCCTTCTGTTGGATCCTACAGCGATACATACTCAGATTCTCAGCTGCTAACCATATTTTTTGTGTAGGTAATATAAATGATAGTGGTTCTTTCGTGTCCATGCATGGTAACCGCCATATAGATCTGTAATCTTAGCAAGAAAAGGGCCTGGAATGCTAGCCAAGGGGTGAAAATTAACTCGATAAACTACGACACCGAAACCCTAGATATCTGCTGTTAGTCTATCTTTCATAGGCATCGACAATACTACATATAGTTATCCTCTGATTGGAATGCATACCCAAGCAGCGACTAGCCCAAGCAACAAATAGATAGCTGATAGCATTTTCTCTTGGTAGGACTATAGCTATACAAGCCAGTTCGATTCTTTCAGGCTGATCAGATATACCAAAGTAGAATGGAAGAGCTGTGAATCTTTTGATACAGATGGAAGTAAGCAGCGTAGTTTGGATTAATTAATGGAGAAACTACTTTCCTTTTTGGCCTTTTCGTCCTCTCTATGATCGGATTGTGGTGATCTACCCCAGAACAGGTTACATTGAATGTGATAACGACTCGTAAGCATAGACATCCCGAAGCACCGGGCTTACCAATCTAGTTGTAACATCTTCGCCGAGTCGCTGTAAGCGCCGTTCGGTCGGCATCAAATTATAAAACCCCGAACTAACCTAACTTCAGGCTGTAGGCGTATACCGTGTAGATGTTTTCCGCGCGGGCAAAATTGGAGACACCGACACCGACACTTTAAATACGGAATACTCTCTCAGAGAACTTGCTACCTCCACTTACAAATATCTAAAGAATCCGGGGCCATTCTGTTCGGTGCGTGGTTCCTCTCATCTATCCAAATCTTCGGAATCATTATACGTAGGTCGACTCTGCGAGGCCACACACATATACCGTGGCTGCCACGGATTTACTCCATCGAAATGTGTTGAGTCTTCGTACGCTGCACGCGCCTATTCCGACAAAATATTTCCATGCTCGTGATATCGAAAAGCACAGGCGACTTTCGGTCACCCAACCCCAAAGAATTGGCATTCTTAGTAACTTAACTTGACATTTACTCAAGCTCAGTCGGGACCTTTTAACTAAGCTCTAAAGCATCCCATCTGTATATCGCTACGTTACTTTCTGCTTCACTGCCAGCTGCCCGGCTTCCAGGGCTTTAAGCGCTTTCGGACCAATATTCGGCGTTTTTGACGTATGTTATTACCATCGGTCGGCTATTGGGAATTTCGAAACCCGATCAATTCAGTGATTCCCAAAGTCCTGGGATCGATACATTTAAACCCCCATGTTCTTCTTTATAATGCTATGTCTCCGCATCGTCTATTTACACCGAATATACCCATATACTCTGAGTCTTAACCCCCAACCATGTCTTCACGATATCCAGTGATCGTTCCAGAAGCGCTCAACCCTGATCAAAAAAAATTGCACAAGTGGATTAGCAGCGAGGTCAGCCGGTTCTTTAAGGGGATGTATGTCTATCGATTGCTTTCACTCCACTATCCTCTTTGAATATAGGTCAACTTATGACAAGCAGTTTCACATACCAGGACGCCAAGACTGGCGCCGTAACCGGGATTTATACACACCTCTTATACTTGCCACGGTCCGTTGGAATCACATACCTTTCCGTCGCTAAAGCACTGGCGGGGGCCGCAGGTCTCCCAGTCAAATGTCGGGAAATCGCAATCCTGGCGATTGGAGAGCATTACGGTGCCCAGTTTGAGCTCTACGCCCACACTCGCATCGCTAAACAGGTCGGGTTGTCGGACACCCAGATTGAGGATATTCTTGGAGGAAAACCTCCTTCCGGGGCTACCGAGCAAGAGCTTGTCTCGTGGGAGGTTGCTCGAGCCTTAGTTGGCACTGGGAATGGTTTTAAACGGGGACCCCTTTCAGAAGAACTGTGGGACAAAGCTAATACAGCGTTCGGCAAGACCGGAGCCGGAGCTTTGATCCATTATGCAGGATATTATGCCTACACATGTATAATTCTGAATGGAGCCGCGGTACCTGTACCCGAAGGTGAACAGCTCTGGTGTCGTGCGGATAATAAACGGACAGACGAGCAGGCTCTCATTAAGGTCATGGCTTTCTTGATTCTCGGGGTGTTTGTTCCTCTTCTCTTATGTGCCCTTCCTGATATTACCGACTTTTTTGGCTGCTCTCCAGTTTTGTGGTCCCTCAGACATCTATATTTGAAGCTTTATCAAGTCTTGAGTCTAGCAACCACATATTTGATCTTCGTGGCTAGGCTAGTATATCTCATGGTGTGTGATTTTTAATACACTGTGGCGTCTATAAAGTGAACCTCCATGTATAATAGGTATGCTGGCAAAGCTGAATTAATTCGGCCTCTGAGCTGCTCTGTCCACAGCAAAGAATTTACTAGGCAGGTACACATCCACGCAACCTCGTATTACACTCCCAAGTCTATATACTATATTCTCTCGCTCTCTCCTTTCTTTCTTTGGGTAAGACAAATTTACCAATAATAGTATTGACAGAGCCTAATATTCCAGTTGAACGCAATTACAAAACTAAGGAAAGCGATCCTACTATACAGCAACAAACAATTGATGCGGGACTGCCACCAAGAGAAAAGAAAAGAGGGTGCCAGTTTCCGATTAACTAAAAACACTTCTAATTTGTCTCGTAAACCAGACACGTCGTCTGCAAAACCAGAAAGTAGATATCTAGTAAGAGCTCAGGGCGCACTTAAACCGCGATGCGAAACAACCATCACCTGAATCTAATTGCACGCATCAACCGAAATAGAGCACTCATGTCTACTGTCATAGTATATACACCACGGTTGTCCTGCAACTTGATGTACCATCGCTCAATGGATATCTCGACCTCATACCATACGCTCTATCCTTCGCATAAGGTATACAGTTTTAGCTTCCGTATTTTTGATGGCTGCGATTATCTCCTCTGGGGGTTCAGCCAACGGTGGGGAATCGGAATGGTGAGACACCAGCGATCCATGCAGGGAAGATTTCATGTTGTGGATTTCTCCCTGTAAGCGCTCGACGAAGTATTCCACCAATTGAAGGACGAATACGATTTGCAAATTAGGGGAGAATTCCAACGAAAATTGTCCGATATTGAGCCCCGGGATACAAGAGGAATGCATGTTTTGATGCCACTGTTGAATGTGTAACAGTAGATTCTGGTAGATATTTAATAATCGTTCCCGACAGGAGAGAAGGAGTAAGAGGGGGGCGGAGTTCTGAGTAATGACAAGGCTATTTCTGTGTTGATCCACCTCGCGGCATGTCGCCTCTCTCGAGGTCGGAGGGGTTTCAAGCTGTTCTGGTTTGACTTTGAAGTCTTCGTCATTGAACTTGGAATCCTCGGACCCGAATTGACGAGCTTGATAGAATGCTTCAAGTAATTGTTGAGATAAAATAAAGACCTGATCCACATGAGCTATTTGGCTCTTGGCGGAGTCAAAGACACTCTCATAGTTGTTTGTTCCGTCATCTAACGTTTTTCGAACACTGAAGTCTGTTTTCTCCAGGTTATACAACCTGGCGTTCAGTTCCATTACTGTATTCATCCAGCTATGTGACACCAAGGGCCGAATTGTAGCAGTTTCGAAGAACCGTTGCCGGACGGGCATATCCTGGTTCCCGCAGGATGAAGCATGGGTGAATTGCAGAAACGGACTTTCCAGAAGCGGATTGGTCATATCTATGGGAGAAAGTTGCTGAAGGTCAAATGGCGATGCGCCCAGGTTGAAGGCGACAGGGCTTATGAAATCCGAGCCAAGGTCCTTCAGCTCGGGTAGTTTAGAAAGCCGCTTATCTAATGGTGATTGACAATCGTCGTTGGGATTAAAGACATCCATGTCGAATAACGAAATGCCGTCGAAGTTTGTATCCCTAAACTCAACGATCATCTCACGGCCGAAGCCTTCGTGAAGATGATCAGAAGCTCCCCGGAATGGAAAATCACTAGCCGAAAAGTCCAGAACGGCGGAGACCCTGCCTTCACCGTGATTATTGCATCCATCGTCATAGCTGAGATCGCCTATCGAGCTATCAGAGTTGGAGCGACTCCGGTAATCCTAGTTTGTCCAGCATATATATTTAATTGTCAGCCATGCATGTTACATCATGATGAGTGTAAGCTGAGATGACTATCGAAACTCACAGGATATGGATCAAAGAGATTTGGTCCAAATCGTAAAGTTTGAGATGGAGAATCGGATAGCGTTACTGGAGGGCCTGTGGATATAGAAATCGATACAGGTTTCCCTTTCCTTTGCCTGGGAGTGATACGACAACTGGTCTTCGCCCGAGCACATCGAATACAAGGTCCACTAGACGCGTCTCGCTTGCAGCACAACTTCTGTCGATGGCATCGGTCACAAGCCCGTCTGTTCTTGTGAATCGAAAACATCGTTGGTATGTGAGAGCGCTCGAGCCAAGGGTATCAGACGCAGGAGCAGGCCGGTGGCGTGCGGCAAATGAATGCTCGCACCGCAGTTACCGGAGGGGATCGATAGTTTTCAAGTCCCAGTTGAAACCCCCTCACTATCAGTTGAGACGAGGCTGCTGGGAGTTGACTATGCCGCGTACTGTGCACACATTGATTCGATGCCACACTCTTGGACGCTTTACCCAATGTCTATATTTGTGGAGATGCGAGTAGATGCGAGTAGCAAGAAAAGCTTAAATTCTTAAAAATTCGGATTCGGATATATTGAAATCATGCAGGCGGGCTACGCCGCAAGTAACGCAGGTGAGAAGTAGATTGGATGAAGTATCCTAGTACTTGGGTCGGAGGATCGGCTAAACAGCCATTATTAAAATTGAGTTTTAGAGAGTGTATCAATGGGCACCGATGAGTTTATACATATGGTTGAGCCGATATCGATGCCGCAGAGATCCCGTTCTTACATTAGCCAGTAGAGCGATGAGGCAAAACATGTCGAGGAAAACCCTTCAATTGCGGGATGCAGGTGGTCCAATGCTATATGTATACAGCCGCAAAGAGTCCGAAATACCGATTCATGAGCCGATTTCGCATACTTGGAACTGCTTCAGGTTGGGAATGCGTGTACGAAAGCTGCATGCATTGCCACTAGCTTCACTAAACCCACTCTAGTACTATAGTGCGACACCGCACTGTAATATTTAATATTATTCCAGCTATATTGTAGCAGATGTGTACTGGTATCGTCAGACACAATACGCTATCGTTAAGACTTGTACAATTTAGGATTCCGTCAAACGGATGCACGCATGTAAGCCATCTAGCCTCACTATATCAATCGTTTTTTATAGGTAGCGATACAGGCTGGTCAACGTCGTACACCCAGTCCTCTAGCGAGCCGGCTGGCTGGCCGTCTTAGGACGTTACGCATCGAACAATCCAGACTCGGATACAACTGGTCTCGTACAGATACAACGGCGTTTTCTAGCTAGCAAGGCTGAGCGGATTGATATTGGACTTACGATCGATCGATCGCGCCACGATCCTCCCTCGACCTGTTGGAAACTTATGGCTCTTCAGAGATTGGTCTTTTGACAATTCTTAAAAGAGGATGGGAAAGATTGAGCGAATATAGCTGCAGGCCACACGCCAGTTTCAATATAGCTAAGGTGGAGTTAATACTATAGAGGAGGAGTAAGTATACCCTGCTGGATCCACTGAGCGGAGCAGCGTGGGCGGGGAATACGTTCTTCTTATTCATCTGTTATAGGGAGAAACAGCTCGAAGGGCCCATCTCGGGCAAATTCGCCGCTATGTTATGTCGACCATTCGCCTTGAGAATTCTTGTCCAATTTCGGCGCCAGTTTGGCGCCATCCTCAACAAAGTTGTTATCAACTGACATTTCAGTTGCTTGCCGTGTGGCGTGGCGCAATATAAGGTTAATCGCGTGGACTCACCCAAATCATCTCGCTACAATGCATGAGAAACGGCTAGCTATTACCCTATTAGGAACCTCGCAACGGCTGACGAGGACTCCAATAGTACTGATCGCTCAGTCTCTGTGATTTTAACATCGGTTACAAGTTGATCTCGAGCACTCCTCGGTTTGTTAAAATCTTCAAGCGTAATTTAGATGTATCAGCGAACCAGGCCTTTAGAGACTTTCATGAAGTTGTGCTAAAGTCTGAGTAGATGCGCAGACTCTCGGATTTAGGAGATAAAAACAGGTGTCTGTGACCGAGTCCAATTCAGGGTCTGCGCCAAACATGCCAGCCCGGCTGGCCCGACCCTATTTCAGCGACGGGAATCGCTGTACTTGCTTTATCTTGCATACCTTTGTAGAATGAATCTCACGTGGAAATCGAGTCTTTGATCGATCTTTTCCTTCTTCCAGATGTTTGCGATTAATTGTCCAGCAGCACTCGGATATCTCGGTACGAATTTGGGCTACTAGCGAGTTTAAGCTTACTGCATTGGGGCGAGGCGATATATAGATGGGGGGAAAAGTTTCGTTAGGCATTCACGCTGAAAGTGAAGGCTGTGTGAGAATTGTCGAATGTGCAAGCCCTGTCATTGTTCGGGCGGTAATATGGCCACGGCCATGGACATCGTTGACACGTCGGTCAACATTGGGATGGTTAACAAGTAAACAGCTGGCTCTGGAATAATTATGATGTGAATGGACAAGGTACGACCGGAAAAAAGCTCAGTTCAGGATGTGTCTCCCGCTTTCTCAACCTCTAATAGGGCAAGCTGATCCAATAGGACAACTTTGTGTCTAATTCATTGGGGTCTGATGCTTACTAGCTAATAGACCCATGTCGTATATGCATCATCTGCTTTTACCCTCAGCATTCCTGATGCTTCCGATTCAGTTAGCTGTTTCGGGACGGAAGCGGAACATCACCCGGGTCAGATTGAAGATTTTGCTCTACCCGTACGAAGCCCAGGCACACACGTGGGTGACATCTATGCCTGCGATTCATGTTCCGATTCCGTACCGGCAAGTTTCTGCTCACGGAGACCCGCCAGGTCTGAGTGCGAAAATTCCTCACCGACAGATATATCGCTCAAGTGCCCGACAGTTTATCCGAAGTTCGAGTTGTATCTGGGCCTTGGCATATCAAAACCTTGCGATAAGCGTGGCAGGTATTTGGTATATAACGATGAAGGTTCGCGGGAGAACACGTTGGAGGTTGTCAACGTCGTACCAATCCTCAGTTTTCTGTCCGTTCTCTTTCTCTTATCGTCGCCGGGAGGCCGCGAGGATCATCTGCCGTCGGTTGGGTCCGATCCTGCAAGGAAGTTGAAAGAATCGCATGCGAGCGACGACGTCACTGTGCAACGACAACACCCCGCCATCCCGATCCAAACCCCCCACAACAACTACGCTGCAGCCGCGGCCAAAATCTTCTCCTTCGACACCGTCGAGAATATAACCTTCACTAACCTATCATACGACTGCCACCTGCCAGCGGCGTGCTCAAAACCGATACGGATCGCTCGTTTAGCACTACTGCGGCCCGTCGGCACTGGCCTTGGCCGCTTCAGTCAGCTTCGGCTTGAGAGTCAAAAATGACACTCTTTGTGGCATCCCTGTACGTCGCATCGATTCTGCTACTGTCCCGCCACGGGTTTCAACCATCCGTGGCAGGAAGTTAACTCTCACCACGTCCGATATCATACTAACGAAAACGTATAGCTCCCTCCCGTGGACGATTAATTTTCATGTCCCGGAAAAGGAAGACGAGCGGAGCCGTAAAGCCGCTGCAGCTCAGCGCCCTCCCATCCTTCGGGTCCCGACGACCAGCAATGAACCCACAGGAGGTCTAATTCAGTCTCTCGCATCACGCATTGGTTCCCGCCAACCGTCGCCCCCACCGACTCCTCCCGTCCATAATGCGGATGAAATATTCTTCGCGAAGCCAGCCACGCCGGCTACCAGCGCGACACCTGCAGGCTCGTCTGCTCCTGGAGACGCCATCCCCCCAAAGTTGAGGAGAACGCTCACGCAACCTACTTCGAGAGCCGCCTCGCCGCCTCCAAGAGGGATATTAGAGAGTAAAAAAATGGTGCCGGTCCCTGCAGATCAACTCCAAGCCGTATCAGGAGCGCCCAGGCAGCTACCAATCCCAAAAAGAAAAGCAACACTGACCGACCAGTCTCAGCTATTTTCCAGTGCCCAATGGACTGTTGAACCTGCTGAGAAAGGCAATGGAGGTCTGAGGAATGCTATCAATGCTGCTTTGGAGGCTGGAGGTGTGGACGAGGTGACGTGGGTCGGAACCGTGGGTATGCCCACGGACGTGTTGAGCGAGAGTGTCAAAGTGGCCATTGAGGACAAGCTCCGAGACGAACACGATTCTCTGGCCGTGTTCTGCAAGGATAGCGACTTTGACGGTCATTACAATCACTTCTGCAAACAGATTCTGTGGCCAGTCTTCCACTACCAAATTCCCGATAACCCAAAGAGCAAGGCGTACGAGGACCATTCTTGGATATACTACGTCGCATTGAACCAAGCATTTGCGGATACCATCATCAAAAACTACAAGAAAGGCGACACAATATGGATTCACGACTACCATCTATTGCTGGTGCCCAAGATGATCCGCGACAAGATTCCAGAAGCAAGCATCGGATTCTTCCTGCATGTCGCGTTCCCGTCTTCTGAGGTTTACCGATGCCTCGCCGTTAGAAAGCAACTTCTCGAAGGAGTCCTCGGCGCTAATCTCGTCGGGTTCCAAACGGAGGAATATGCAAGACACTTTCTGCAAACATGCAATCGTCTCCTCTACGTTGAGGCCACGCCGAGTGGTATCCACCTTGAGGAACGGTTCGTGAATGTCGTCAGTTCGGCGATTGGCATCGATCCAATCGGGTTGTGCAAGCAGCGAGAAGACCCAATGGTGGAAGAATTCACCAAGGTGATTCTTGAAAGATACGCAGGACAAAAAATTCTTGTCGCTCGTGATAAGGTGAGATCCATCAAAACGACACGTGCCGAGAAATTTAAATTTTGCTGAGAAAGTCATTTCCTGAACTTCTAGTTTGACCATGTCCGTGGCGTTCGGCAAAAATTGCTGTCTTATGAGCTCTTCTTACGCAGCCATCCGGAATGGGTCGGAAAGGTAACCCTAATCCAAGTTGCATTGTCGACCTCTGAATTGGTCGAACTGCAAACAACAGTCCTTGATCTCGTATCCAGAATTAATGCCAACTTCGCAACTTTTGGCCATTCTCCAGTGGTCTTTCTTCACCAAGATATCAGTTTCTCGCAGTATCTGGCATTGCTCACCGTCGCGGATGCGCTTGTTATTACTTCGCTCCGCGAGGGGATGAACCTCACCTCGCACGAGTTCATTTTCTGCCAAGATGAGAAACACTCTCCACTCATCCTTAGCGAATTTACGGGGTCTTCATCCCTATTCTCTGGCTCAGACATTAGCGTGAATCCTTGGGATTACCGCCAATGCGCTGATGCAATGCACCAAGCTCTCGAGATGTCGCCAGAAGAAAAGCGGGCTCGTTGGGAAAAACTCAATGCAGATGTGATGCACCAGACAGGCGTACACTGGGTTACATCGCTTATGGCGAACCAGCAGAAAGCCTGGCTTGAACAACAGCGTCGAGGCAGCACGTCTATTCCACGTCTCTCGATCAATACCGTTGGAGACGCATATGCACGAGCCGACAAGCGTATATTCTTAATTGATTATGAGGGCACTCTCGTACAGTCTGCTGGATCAGCTCGTATGATCCTGGGCAGTCCTCAGCGAGTTATTGACACGCTAAACGAGCTGCTTCTCGACTCTCGAAACATTGTGTATGTCATGTCGTCACGCAAACCCGAGGATCTTGAGAAGCCGTTCCGACTGGTCTCCGGTGTGGGATTGATCGCAGAGAACGGATGTTTCATCCGGCCGCATAATACGGGCACATGGATCGAAATGATCGATGGGTCATCTTTGGGATGGCAGGACAGCGTGAAAGAGATCCTGGAGTACTACAGGGAGCGTACACCCGGAACCACGATCGAGAAACGCCACTGCAGCTACATTTGGCACACAGGCCCGGCGGAAGATCAGAACCTGGCATCTCGTCAGGCAGCTGAGTGCGTCAACCATATCAACGATTCGATGGAGGGTACACAGCATGTGCACGCCGTTCCGTTGGAGAAGGCCGTTGTCGTCGAGCCTAGCGACTATAACAAAGCAACTGCTGCAGCCAAGGTACTAGAGATCGTCTGTGCTGAAGAACACGGCATCATCGAGACATGGGCACCAGACTTTCTGTTCGTAGCAGGAGATGATCGAGAGGACGAAGTGCTGTTCAGATGGGCGAATGAATACGCGGCAGAGAAGGAAGTTGCCCATGTAACGACAGTGTGCGTTGGAACAAGGAATACAGAGGCAACTGCTACACTTACTCAGGGCGTTACTGGTAGGTCCATCGTCCCCCCTCTAGGCTGCTGCAGCACGCAGATCTCCACCACATTCAAATCTGGTCATCCTCAAAAACATATTCGAGAAGCACATACTCGTTTTGGCGGCCCGGTAGATGTCATGAGTCGTTCCTCCATGATTTGAAGGTGATGTTCGCTTAGCTAACGGAATTATCTTCACCTACAGGACTGATTTCAGCACTGAACAAGTTGATGAAGTTTCGGTAGATGAAGAGGCAGCTCGGTTGTGATTGTGAGCTGGAGACGGGAGATACTGCGGTTGCGACTGCCTAACTGTCTGCCGTGTCGACTCTTGCTGTTTCCTCTCGTTTCTTATTCTGCATTAGTTTGCCTGCGTTCGTTTCGATCCGGCATTTTTTCGAAAGTCATATTTGTGTCGTTCGATATTGCTTTTTGCTTCATTGCTCTCCATGGTCCCACAGGCCCCCACGCATTGCATTCGTTCGGTATTAAGCAAACTGTTAACTGTCCTTCGCTCGCTGGCGGTGCTACCCCGAGGCCGCGGAACGAGAGGTGTATCATCGAAATGTCTGCAGTGAATGGACGATCAATATGTTTTTCTAGACGAAGATCCGGCACCGGCCTCCCTTTGCGTGGCAGGTTGCCTGTTGTGTATACATATTGATATACACCTCAGGAAGTATATATACTTAAGCACTTACATATATACTTATGTATGTGCTTAGGTATATATCAAGTATGCATATATGCGTCGAGGATTCAACGGTGCATTGAATATTCGATATGCTCGTGTTTCTAATTGAGGAGACTTGATTCCGCAGGATATTGCCGCTACATCTCGTGGATTTGTCTGCATGCATCCTACATTTCGATACATTTGCTCGACAATAAAGCATGCTGATATGATATGGAGATCGCGTATCGTAAGAAATATAAATGTCCTCCATGCGTCGAAATTTCGGACGGCATTGCTGGAAAGTCTTGGCGGCGTTACACGTACATGCACATGTACATATATGTACGACGACAAAGTTAGTAGTTGCACGAATGTACTTCGTATTGGTGTGTTTCTTTTCGATTCGCTGTTCTTGGCTTAGGCTGCTCAAAAGCTCGGATGTGCGAGTTCGGACGAGTGAGGCTGAGGGCTGCTGTACGGCTAATTCCGCAAATTCCATGATACATTCGATGCTCAAAAGATTCCGTGCGGCGGTATTTAAGCTGCATGGACGAACGCAAATGGCCTTTGCAATTAACGGTAATGATGAATATACCGTGCGGCCGTGCACTTCGAGTACTTCTGCGACAGCATAATTGATCATTTTGAGACAACTATAAAGCTCCATCTAGCATCCTATTTCGCTTGCATGCGCATGTCGCCTTCGGAGAGAACATCTCATGGTTGTGCCGTGTCCATGCAAACGCCTCAGTCCCGAGGAAAAGGTCTGAGAAGATGCATCGAGGGTTAACAATGCTGGGACAATCCAATGCGGCAGTCTTTCGCGGTGGTGTGCCAAAGTGGAGTAGCAACTCCACCGCTTTCGTCGTGCCGTTCTCGTCTGTTTGGCCCAGCCCGCCCGCAGGCGGGAGCAGCTGGAATCAGGCGACTGGGCTTTTAAAGAATAGTCCCGACAACGGAGTCAGCATCACTTTTACATCTCGCCAGATCGGGAGCGAGGGGTTCTTTCCTCGGCTTGGCTTGCACTCCGTCCTCCACCAACCTGCCTCCTTCGACAGATCTTGCATGTCGTCCTCCACGACTTTTTGACTCTTGGCATTCGACTCAGACGACCCGGTCAGCGCTGGTGGCGAGTTGGTTCCTGTGATGTTTTCCTGATTGTCGTGCTTGGTGTTTTCCGGTTCCAAGCTGGCCGCCGCGTGACGTCGCTGTCGACGTCACCGCAACACAGCGCGTCCAACGCCGCAACGCAGGCAAATCAGCCCTGCCTATCTCCCTTCCTCGACGTAATTCTTCCTTCTAAGACTTCATCCGGACAGCAGAACTTAAAACTCTAGCCTTTGAATGGAACAAACCCCCGCATCGCTATTCACGCCTCTTCCTGTCAGTTCATCTACAGTTGATCCACCGCCTTCGCTACTCAATCCCATCTGAAGAAGTTGTGCCCTTCACTTCTGGCTCTGCCATAATATCAATCGCGCATCATGTTTGGTTTCGGTACAAAATCATCCGAAGTGCCTGACACGAACGATACACCCATCTTCGTAAGTATACTCGATCCTGTCTATCCCTCGATTTGCCTGGCTGCTTCCCGCTATTGTTGTAGACGACATCGTGCATCATGCGCCTGCACATGCATGTCGAAGTCCTAAAACGGTATCAGGCGTCTCCTGACTAAGCGTTCTTCACAGGAGCCGCCCGCACAGCAATCCAATGTCGACGAAAACCTCGTATTTTCTACGCCCAGATCTGAGCTGAACAATCCAATGGCGGATAGCAACTTGCTCGCTGAATCCGGCAATACAAGTAAAGCTACAAGTAGTAAAGCTACAAGTGATCCCAGTGCAGATTCCGCGAAGAAGCTCTCGCGAGCAGGTGCGACACCAGTCACTTCCAGTGCATCCAATGATCTGTCGATGGGCAGACATTGCTGTCTATTTGTTGGAGACACTCTTTACTAACTCGGAACTCAGGAGCAAGCGCTTCGCTACTCAGACGAGCTGATCCAAAGGATTTGCCCAGCTATCCCTCGCGAGGTATTCAAAACCTCGAGGCATCAGCTGGCAAGGCAGCGCTTCTAGCTGCAAAGACAAAGTCGCCCGAGCCATGGAAGCCTGCAGACCGACTACCAGCCGCTGGAGCCGCAGCATCATTAGCGAACGCCGCGAAACCGCCCGAAGCATGGAACCCAGGCCCGTTGCCCACCGCAACTGCGGCTGCTCTTCTCGCGGGCGACGCTCACAAGACCCCTGAAATCTGGCGGCCCACCACACCCTCAAGGTCCGCTACGAAAGCTGCCGGTAGCGTAACAGGGAAGGGGTCAGTAGACCATACACCTCGTTCGCCTCCTATGTCGATATCCGCATCGGATGCCCTCGCAGCAGCTGGGCTAGCGAGTCAGGCGTCCCCCAAAAAGGCATCCCTAACCGCCTCGGCCTTGCCACCCACTCCAGCATACGATATCAATAAAATCAATGCCTTAGCCGCGCATAACGCTCAGGCGCGTCTGGCCTCCGCTCTCCAGCGGGCCTCGCCATCTCAAGCGCAAACTGACAAAGACATGGCGGATGTTCTCCGGGCAGCAAGTGTCTCCATGTCGAAGAAAACGAGTAAAACCTCTCAATCGAAACCATCATCCCCGCCTGCCACGTCAATGCCACCTGGCTCCTACTACTCGCGTATTCCTACCTCGCCGCCCAAGGTCTCAGCTGCCGAATCCTCGACCCAGAAGCTCAACCGCAGCTCTTCTGTGGCCGCAGCTTCCATCGCCGCATCGAATGACCTCCACAGCGTCATGTCTTCTGAAACAGCCGGGGACCGACAGATGAGATACTGCCCTCACCTCGAAGAGGCAGCTCGCAAGGCTGCAGCAGAGCGCCTCTCCAAGCTACAAGCTGAGCACGACAAAGCTCGCAAGGCCTCCGGACTACCACCCAGCTGGCAATCCTCAGGCTCATACACTAAGTCTATCACCTCTCCATCAACTGTCAAATCCACTTCGTCCACGACTCAACCCAAAGGCCAGATAGATGCAGCAGATTACGTTCGCTCGCTGAAGATCAAATCCGATACCGCAAAACTCGCAAAGCAGATGGACTCCGTAGACAAAGACCGCCAGGCCCGCGACTACCTCGCACTTCTCTCTGTCGCCGAGAAGAACGTCCGATCTCGCATGCAGGAACTGGAGACCAAGGTTGCAGAGCATCAGGGCAGAGTGCCCAAACACATCCAAGCAGATTGGGATGCCAAAGCAAAAATCCTGAGTGAAGAGTACGAGCGCAAACGAAATGCTGACCGTGAAGCCAAGAAGGGCAAAATCGATATGGGTGGCGGCCTATGGTACGACCGCGAAGACCTCGAACGGATCGCCAGGGGCAACGTACAGCCCATTCTCGACGAGATTAACGAAAAGGCGCAGAAGGAGCGCGCGCGAGTGGAGCAGCAGAAACTCGATAAGGAGCAAGCGGATCGAGAGAAAAAAGCCGAAGCCGAGAGATTGGCGGAGACGAAGGCCGAGTTGAAAAAGGCGAAAGGTGGGCACATTATTTCGTACATGCACACTGTTTTATTGAACGACCCGCAAGAACAATAACTAATCAAAGACCCATTTAATTTAGCAAGCGAGAAAGCAGCAGCAAAGTCCCGTCGCGACGCCGAAAAAGCCGAAGAACGCCAACGCAAAGCCGAACTCAAAGAGTCCCAACGTCAGCAGAAGGAACGCCTAAAAGCGTCAAAACAAGCACCGAAACCCGCAGTATTCGAGCGGGATGGCATCCGCGACGATGATGAAGACGATGACGACGAACCAATACCCTCAGATTCCCGCTCAGATTCCGAAATGACCGAGCTCGAACCCCGGCCCATGTCTCAAGCTGGCCACGCGCGCGTTGAGCGCGAGCGCGAATTACACGAGGCGGCCAAGAGGGAACGTGGCTTTTTCGGTAGCATCCAAAAACGTCTCGTGCGACGAGGTAGTGCCTCGAAACAGGATGCCGAGCAGCCTTCAAGCCACCTTCCAGATCGCCGTGACAGCTTTGACATCGACCAAGGCTCCGAGGTTTCCTCGCTATCTTCTGGCGATCGAGCTTCGGCGCGTGACGTCGCGTTTGCAGGTGCAGGCGGATCCATCGTCTCCGACGACGACGCTGCAAGTGGTCGCCGCGGCAGTGACACAAATCTAGATGCTGGCGCCGGCGCCAGGAAGAGGTATATTTCTTCGTCGGACTCGGGGAGTACCTCTTCTGATGACCTGTACACTGTTTCTCCGCCGTACAAGCCGCTGACGTCGGCGACATATAATCCAGGGCTCGCCGGGGAGGATGACATGCCCGCCTTCGTAGCTGGGCGGGCGGCTTCCATCTCCTCGGCTTCTAACGGTGGTGATGATGGGGCAAAAGAGAGTCGAGATGCTAACGGGGCGAAGATAGACGCGAATAGTAGAGGAAAGGTAAGTCCGATGGATAGGCATGATACGTTTGGAAATACAAATACACTGGCGGAACGGGTCAATGCATCCTTTGGTGAATTTGCACAAGAAAAGGAAAAAGAAGAGAAGGGAGGTACGGAACAAGAGGTCGAAGGTTCGGGTCCGTCTGCGGCCACACAGCCGCAGGATGCCTCGACGCCGAGCAGTAAATTAATGGATCTGAGAGATGAGGTCACAACCGGCACATCGGCTACGGCGTCAACAGACAACAATAAACCGGATGTGCGGCCTAGCAGATTCAATGAAATTTTGTGAGCGAGCGTGTGCTTTTTATTGATGTGATCTTCAAAGTGGTGTTTTATCTGGGGTTTGCGGTGCTTTGATTGGTACATGCTTGTGTTCTTGATGCCCTTAGGGTTACGCAGATTCTCGTCACTGTCGTTACGGCTATGCTTTTCAAATGGGAGTCTTGACGGTCTTTTTAGCCTGTTGGTGTTTCTTCTCTTCCGCTTCATGATTCGTTCGTTGTCAGTCTCTTCGTTTATCAATGGAGCTCGGAAAAGGGTAGTGCTGCAGATTGGTCTCGCCGGACTGCAAATGGAAATGGCAGGGAAATGGTTTTGGTGACAATTGAAATATTATCGCTGCATGCCTGCCTTTATCTTTGACTTTGATTTTGCATAGTGTATTTTGGAAATTCGTGAAGGTGGTAAGTAAGTAGGTATAGGTAGTCGAGGTTTTCAAACCCAAGAGACCTTACCAATACATCTTTTCGTCTAGCGTCTGGTCCGCGAGATAAGATTATATTCAAATTCACTAGTTAACATATGGACTGCAATTGCAAAGTAGACCCAAGCAGACCTATAGTACTTGTCTCGTCCTCATCATTATCAGTACATATTGAACTTTGCATATGATATCGTACGATACAGCCATAAACTGCAGCCAATTGCTAGGGCTACGCTTCGGGCGAGGTTCACCCATCGATATACTTGGATACATTTGATATCAAACACACCCTCGGATCAACAATTTCAATTGCCTGACTGTATACTATCTATCGTGGAAGCGGAGCAAGTACTCGGGTTCTTGTCGGATCTGCTTTTGTGCGCTAGTTATCCTCGTAGTTGACTTAAACAATTTAAATGTGAAAATCATTCATTCAATAACAGTTAACCACGAACTGGTCCCGGGGACCACGAATACCTGCACGTATACTACCCAGGGCTGGATACTACTAAGCTCATACGGATTTGCGTCCAAGCAGCGTCTGGTTTACGAGAAAAGGTGGTGAGACATTTTATAAATATTTTTGATATTTGGCAACTCAGTGGTATCTCGGGTATTCATTTATTCGCTAGTATGATGAAACTTATATAATATAAATTCCATGAGTGGAATGGGATGCATTGGACGACTAAGAAAATATGAAGAAAATGACGCTTGCATATATGCAAATCTGCTACACGGAAAACAAATGCAAAAAGGATCAAGTCAAGGTGAACCAGATATAAAACTGTACAGCCCTTGTACCACCATCATTCTCCAAAATGACTCACGAAAAAACAACCACACTTTGCAAATAGCCAACTAGCAAATGATACGACCCTCCCATATTGACACATGCATGATATAACTAACAATGATACTCAAGATAACAAATTTGTACAACAGAACAATTCAAGACAAGTACGCCGCCGGAACGAATCGGCGTGGCGTGTCAAAATATGCGCGTAGGGCCGAATATGTCACCGAATCCTGCGACGTTTCGACCCTCCAGCCTCGTCTTTGCCACCATCCGTCTGACCCTGCGATGCTAAATGCCGCTCGCGCACCTCGTTGAGCACAGGGTACAGAGAGCTGCCGGAGCTCTCGCGCGCATTCACCATGAACTCTATCAACTCGAGTTCGTCCGCCCAGATTTGGCGGATGTCGACTCCTGGCTCTAGTGCGCATCGTCGGCGGCGGGGGTGTAGGATCCTTCTTCGGTGGGTGGGAGTCATAGAGGACGATGGGAGGGGTTGAGAATGTGACGTTAGTTCTTCTTCGTCCGGTTCGGCGGGCTGCGATGGAGGTGGGTCAGGCGGTGTGGATGAAGGTGTCGATTCTGTTCTTCGGAGAGACGGAAGAGATGATGGTGCTGAGGGGAGACGGCGTCGGCGAGGCGTGGATGGAGGTGTCTGGTAAGTTGACGGGCTTTGTGAAGTGGATGTGGATGATGAGGTTGGGTTTTGTGCAGGTGTGGATTGAGGCGGTGTCTGGGCGTCTCGAGATTGATAATTCGGGGTGCTTGATGGCTGATACAGTGTTTCTTCTGGTGACGACGAAGGTGTGGTATACATGGAGTAACTGGGCGATACGGTGGTGGTTATCTGCGAGTAGCGCCTCTTGCGAGACGCTGCCGCGATTCAATTCGAAGGCCCGGGGTCACCGGAATCTTCGGCGACGGAAGCCTGTGAAGCGATGTTGGCCGCCACTGGCGCTGATGCTTCTGGTTCGTTATTTGGCGCGTCTTGTGAGTTGAGAGGTTGTGATTGCAGCGCGATAGGTTCTGGGTCTTGCTGTGAGCCTATAACCCGCTGGATCGCAGGCCCAGCCAGACCTCGCATGTTGTCTCGCACGCCGCCGACGTGGGAGGGGAGATTCGGTCGCCGAGGTGCGGTATATCGAGCGTCGCGTCGCTCTCCTCGTGGAAGTTCCTCCCAAACGTGTGACAACCGCGCGCAGTGATCGGGATTATGTGTTTGAGTATTGCAGTTTCTGCCGTACCAGCACCTCGGTCTATCGTCTATCCATCCGAGTCTCTCGCGCTCAGAAACCAGAAATTCGATTATGTATTCGTCCCAGATTTCAGGAAGGCAACGAGTGCAAACGTATGAGTCGGGTGTTACCGGCGTCCCCCTCCGCCAGGGAATAATCCCATTATTGGTCCGGAACAGCCAATCTCTCATTTCTTTGGCCAACGAGTCCCAAGTGTGGTTATTGCTGTCGGACTCCACCCATCTTCTAAATGAGTCCTGTTCAAAGCCGTTGTTGCGCCATCGGGCAAGTGCTCCCCGTCCGTCTCCGGGACTGATGCCAGTATCTGTGTAAAGCGTTAGTATTGAATCTAGATCAGGCCATGAGGACGGGACTTTAGGATATTTTCCTACCTCTCAATTTATGAAGAGCACCACGGTTAGGATCGGCTTGAGCACAAGGTCCAAGTATATTATCGCAATGACAGGTTTCACAACAAGCGCAATATAAGGGACGAAGGGCATCCACGTCGGTGTTAAATGGGAGTGATAGACCGCATACAGAACAGGTTTTATGTTCCTTGAAGATTTCTTGCGTCCGAGGGGCTTGGTCCCCAGGCTGAATCGGATTCGGGCATGTGTAGAGAGAGTGCCCAGGAAAACAGCAGGGACATGGTGGCCATGTCCGTATTACAGGCCTGATCATCAAAAGATCATCATCTTCTTCATCATCCTCATCATCTGTCAAAGCTTCACCGTGGAGTTCGACCTTTATACACAATTAGCTCAATCTCACAGTCAACAAGATCGGTGGTCGAACCTTCTGGCCTGGCTTGTAGATTTCCCGATAACTATTCATATCATCTTCGGAAAGGGCCAAGTCTGGCCTCTCCTTTAGAAGCATCTCGATCAAAGGCTTCAGGGCAAACGCGTCCGCGCACCCACGAATGTTACTGCGACAAGTCGGGCAGGATTCGTTGTTCTTGGTCCAGGGAACTACACAAGAGCCTACACGGGCTGTCAGCAAAATCCGATACGAACCCGATTTTGTTGGATATCCGGATGCAATGTGTGTGTGCGTACCACAGAAGTTATGGAGGCAATCGAGCAGCGTTACTGGATCTTTGAACAGCTCACAGCATATACTGCATGTGAGCTCTCTCTCCAGTTTTTCGTATATAGTCTCCGCCCGGGCGGAGTTTGCAGCTGTGCTGCCCGCAGAAGCCTTCGAGGTTTTCGCCTGTGCGATGAGAGCTTCCATGTTGTCGGATAGTTGTCGTTTGAGAGGGTTGAGCGGGTTGATAGGCGGTGGCCTTTGGATCTGTGACGGTTGCGATTCTGGACCAGGCGATTCTACACCCCCGGTATTTGTATTCGAGGCTTCTGCGGGCGTAGAAGAAGATGTCGATGAAATTGGTGCTGCGGTATTCTGAGACGACGACATGGCGGTGGCGGACTATGGGAATATATACGGTCGGAGAATGAACGAAGAGTTCGGGAGACCGCCCGTCGATAAGGAATCTTTATAGCTCGGTGTTTGTTTGTTGCAGCAGCAACAGCCTCTAATTCTCCAAGAAGGGAAAAGGCAATGCATAACTAAGCAGATGATGCCCTTGTAACCCCCTGTCTGGCAGGCAAGTCATCGTCCGAAGCGGCGATTTGAGCGCGACTGAGGGGCAAAGTATCCAATTACGGCGGGGCTGGCAGCCCGCTGAGTCACGAAACTGACACGTCCGTCACATGGAGGCAGGCCGCTGAGCAAACGCGCCCGAATGAGTAAGTGTAGGCGAGTCAAACAAGCAGCTGTCATCTTGAACGAGCAGCCAATTTGTCACAGCTACCAAGGCGGGCAAGGCAGCCTGGCCTCGTCGACGGCGGGGGCGGTGGTCGTGAACGAGTTTGATGGAAGTACCGCGTACTTCTGCGGCTTGACGAGTAAGAAGGTCCTATAGATCTCAGGGTCTGTTATATTTATAGATGCATATACAGATCGATATCTAATCTAGAGATTCAATCGACTTAATTTGTTCATGGCCACAACACCTTCAGCTCTGTCTGTCTTCCTGCTCATGGAAGGATTAAATGCTGGTTCGCTTGAAAATAACCTGACTCAGGTACCTAGGTACATTAAAATACGATGTCTACCAGCCGCACGGATGGGCTCCCGGTCCTTGCGATTCTTTCCTCGAGCCTCGAATCGAATCGCTGTTCCAGAAGCTGTCGAGAATTCAATTCAGACCGAGTATCGAATCAGAATAGGCTACCCATTTAGATTGGCTTGTTGCAGATTGTAGTCAACATCGTCATTCAATCCAGACATTGTGTTCCATTTGACAGGCCAGGTCAACGGGTTGCGGCTCTCTAAAACGTCTCATCAGGCAATTGGCTGATCTGCGTAGATACGTACAGTATCTCTCTATTTTTGGTTAAAATATTCATGGCTCCAAGAACTTGGATGCTCTGGGCTAGCTGTTGAGAGATAATTACCTTAGCGAGCGATATACATCTTACATCACAGGAGTCGATGTACCATACCTAGAAAAGAGAGACTACTGAAAGTAGTATTGACTCTGGTACTATATTAGTGCACGTCAGTTACAAATGTTCCCTTCTGCAAATTTACGATGGATTAAACGTGTATACTGACCGAAAAGCAAGAGCTCAGAAGCTGTTGTGGCTCTCGTTTGGTTGACGAGCTTTCACTTGGCGCCCAGAACTGATGAAATATATACATGCAGTCGGACGTTTAATGTCGCATTCGCATTCGGGTACATATCTTTCGGATATCCGGATATTGGATTACTCGGACGTTTATTTTTCGGAAAACCGGATATCCAGACCATCTGGCCGTTCGGATTCCTGCTGGTCGGGTCCGCATGTTGTGGCATATGGGGAATTTGAATATTCGAGTCTCGAATTAAGGTCCGATGGTAAACTGGCAACGGATAGTAAGTTTAAAAAATGCACTTCCTGCTGCCAATTGATATCCGGAAAATCAAACCTATCACTCAGCTCGAATTCAGTCCTTACCGTATTATACACAAAAATGGGAGAGTTTTTCGATCGCCTGGGACGCTCACCCATTTTATCGCCTCGGAACTTCCAATATGCCTGTGCGGCTAGCGGGATTCTCTGCGCGATTACCTTCATGCTAACCTTCATCGCCGCTGGTTTCTGGCCCCCCGCAAGACCATGGTGGGATGCGGAACGGACGGCGAAACATTATAGAGACCATGAGACGGGAATCAAAGCCGGCTCAGCACTTATCGTACTCGCTGGGATGTTCTACCTTCCTTTCTCCGTCGCCATTTCAGCCCAGATGCGCCGTATCCCGAAGCTCCATTATATTGTCAGTGCGCTGCAATTGGCTGCTGGAGCTGCTGGTATTTTTGTTTTCATGATGCCCGGTGCGATATTAGCTGTAGCCAATTACCGTCCCGGTCGTTCGGCGGAGATAACGGAAGCCCTTAACGATCTATTTTGGATAACGGTACTATTGCCATGGCCGACGTTTCTGTTGCAAGAATTCGCCTTTGCCTACGCCATCTTGATCGATGTTCGACCTAAGCCCCTCTTTCCTAAGGCGATGGCGATCTTAAATATCGTATCGCCGATTATCTATGTTCCGGCTATAGCTGTGCATTGTGTCAGGTCGGGGATATTCGCTTGGAATGGAGTCTGGAACTTCTGGTTAGCCGGGGTCGTCTTCTGCATCCAATTGACCCTTGATGCTCTTTGTCTTATCAGAGCCATCAAGACAGAGTCAGAGCAAGGTGAGAAGAGTGTGGATTCGTTCCCTATAACCCTAGAGACAATGGAGAGTGGAGAGAGTGCAGAGCGCGGGTAGCTCGAGTGACTCGGCTCTACATCTCGGTTTGTGATAAGAGCACGGTCAATAACCAAGGGTTACGATGAACGGAAAAACTATTTACAAGAGACAAGAATACGGGGATCAGACAGACCAAAATTAATGTCCTTGAGTACCAACATCGTTGATATAAGTCAAGCGCTTGACCACCAAAATTCTGCTCACTCTCTGAAGGATTGTGTCAAAAAAAAGTTCCTGAAATTATCATCGTTCGAAGAGGTGGGTGAATTGTGTATGAGCAGGTCCTCAGTTTCAAGAATCCGATTTTCAATCATCTATTATAGGATCTTCTTGCCACTAGTACAATCATATACCTATCTCTACTTGCACACTATAAAATTGTAAACTGTGAACGTGAGTTAGTTCAACAGAAAGTACTACTATCTGAGGGTGTGCCTAACTTTGCAACATGCCGCAACACAGGAGCTCGTCTCTACGATGACTAAGAATTCAACGGACCCCGAATCAACAACGGTAGATAGGTCTATACGTATACGTGTATACTAATCAACAATCAACTACTTCAAGTAAGCAGCGAACAGAACAAGCCAAGAGGTATCACCAAAGCACCGAATCTAACCCTAGCAAAAACGCCACAGCCCATCAAAAAAAGCCCTGCAGACACCAAAACCAAAACTCCATACTGCAGTGATTACCGCGCGTGCGTATCAACTGGTGCATCTTCGTCTATGTTGCCGTCACTAGTGCCCAAGGTCGCCACCCCACATTGCATCCCATTCCTGCCTCGCGCCTGCCTTGCTCCTCACCACTCGGAACCTCGCCAGCACGTCTCTCACCTCATCGTCGGTTTCGGCGTTTATGACCCAAGACTCAACACCGCCGCCCCATTGTAAGATGAGCTCCATCGGTGCCTCATATCCTGCTGCCTCGAGTCTTGAAGCTACGAGGATGACAATCTCCCTTGGCTGTAGGTCTCTGACGTAGTCGATGTATCTTGACGGGGAGAATAGTGCCGCTAGTTGGATAATGTCTTTCATTTGCCAGGCCGTCGTCAGTGATGCGAGTGGCCATGTGGCGATCATGTCTACCGTCAGAAAAAAGGTAGAAATGTCAGTCGCCGCGGATATGTTGGTATACTATCGATCTTTCACATACCATCTGCCCATCGCATCAACCTTGGCAATCCACTTAATAAAGACCCGCTCTCGAATTCGCTATCGAATGTCTCTAGTTCCGCGCCAGATGTGGAGCCCTTGTAGAAACATCGCTTATAGTCGTGTCTTATCGAATATTCGACAAGGTCCAAAGCATCTGGATGGAAAGTTTCATTTGAAGTCAGCACGTATTCGTCGCATATTCGAACCTGGATTAGCCGGATACTGACCCCTGAGGCCTTCCCTGCCTAGACTGTTGCAGGCGAACGAGAACATGATATCGGCTGGGTCTTCTCGCCTTCCTAACCGGTCGATGAGCTCTGTCTCGACCATATCTGGTAAATTGATAATCTTGTCTTAGACTCAGCCGGATCAATGTTTCGAAATTCGGTCAGCGAACCGAAATGCTGAGGCCTGACAAAAGGGGAGGCAAAAACAATAGAGAGATGGAAATTTCTTGTTGGCTGTTGTATGGGTTGTAGTACTATGTGTGTAACGTACGCTTTTTATGCACATGCATGAGCTAAAGTTAAACTAGCAGTCGTCGATCGAATGCTCGATCCAGGTTAAATATATATATACGATCCAAGACTAAAATAGTATCGACAGTTACGAGCGACGCGCCACTCTTGGTCTGGCTTGGGATCATCGGACCGACCTGAATTTCGAATTCGGTAAGATGGTCGAGCGCGGCGGCGGACGTGTAAGCTCACGTAGACGCCGCGGCGTGCGCCGCAACAACATGCGCATGCTGATATCGCCATGTTCGCAAGAAAACGACGGTTCAAGGCTCTGTCGACCGAGACAGCGAGAAAGGAAAAGAAAAAAAAAGTAAAGCTGCGGAAGAACGCCCAAGTGATAAGAGTCGGCCAATGAGGATTTGCGGTCAATGTTCTTGGAAAATTTGTCCGCGGCACTGGGTCCATGGAGTACGTAAAATGCCTGGTCTCATGCTCGCTGGCGCCGAAAACATTTCCAAACTCAGCTGACTCCGTTCGGTATACGCGCAAAGGCGCCGTACCGCAAGTATATCGATACGTACGGAGTATACTTCGTTCTTCGCACCCGGATAATTGCGAGCGGACTCCTCTCTCACGTCAGACATGTTCGTCTACCGACACTCCAAGGCACATGGCTTCGCGACGAACGACCTCCCACGATGGATTCGCAATATCCCACAAATGCCAGCTGCGTGCCGAAAAACAAGGTGGCCCGAGTATGAAAGACGACGATGACAGGAAGTCAAAGATATTCTTGCGGACCGCCATTTGCGCAATGGTACATCCTGCATGCGCCCGCGCCGAGGTTCAAGGCTTCCTGTCAAGTGGTCTGGTGTCCCAACAAGCTATTTAAGTAGAGTAATCACGTAGCAACCGCTTCGCAACCGACGGTGCATCGGTTCGTCCAGCCAGCTGGGTCCTTCCTTCTTGTTCCAGCGCTCCTCCAGGCCGACGGGCAGCCATCCTGCCTAAAATCTGATGATTCATAAGGCTGAGCAGCCGATAGTCGAAGGAAGCAGGGTCCAGACGCACGTCGAAGCCGCACATTCCCGGTCGCTCACCAACCTGGTTCTAACTCCGACAAAATGCTTAGACCCCGAACGTTCTGCCTTTGTCATCTAGCGATCGAGCAGCCGTTCCGACTGCCCGGTATCAAATCTGACCTTCGCTATCGCTTATGGCAGCTAGCAGCTTGCACAACACAAGTTCCTCTGTAAATGCCTTGTGCTGACAGATCTGACGCCCCTGACAAAGCTGCCGCGGGTGCGATCTCGATGGATTCCATTACTCCTTTGGGCGGAGGCGAAGGTCTGTGAGCTTACCCGAGCGGCCGGTAGCGCAGTTCTTCGAATGTTCGGTACATGGCTGTCAGTCGGTAATCCTGTTGCAGAACCCGGTAGAACGCATAGGTGGGTTTTCGCCGTCGCCGGCGCCGCGTCGTATACGTAGTATACGGTGACCGCATGCACATTTTCACCAAATGCGTATACATATCTAATAAGTACGATAGATATGTCCGCGTGATCGACCGAGCCTCGAAAATTGGCATCTGTATGTGTTTTAAATTTCGTACAGACTTCTAAACTTATGCAAGTGATGTTGAAAATAGATCGAGCATGCGTCTTGGACGTCTTGTGCAACGCGCGCGCACACCTCGTATTACCCTGGTTCCGCTTGTGCCGGGTAACGAGTGACTCTCCTTCACGCTTCCTGTTATAACGTTAGCCGGTGCTTTCTCTCTTCTTCTATTCCTTATTATACCAGACTCGTGACCTGTCTATTTGAGAAATTTCTGCGGCAGTCCGGGCTGGTGAGATACCGCAGACTTGGTATGAGTAAGTTCTGATCGAGTTCACCCATTTTCCGCGTTGCGCCTAGCAGCCGGATGAGCCGCAGTTACCGGAGCCCGTCAGATCGGTGCGTGGATCGAAATGCCGTCGCGTCGGTGTCAGATGATTGATATTGAAATGTGAAGGACTATCGCAATGACTTGCTTACAATATATATATATCGCATTTCCAAGGCCCGTGTTGTGCGCAGCCCCAGGACAATCTGTCAGATCGAGTCAGGTCAGATGAGATGAATTGTAGATATCTCCGGCCGTATATGAATTGAAGCCTTGTTATTCGAGTCTTTCTCCTTTGTATCGTAGACCGACTCGACTGCTATAAGCTTTCTGGCGCTGTGCATTCTCTAAGATCATGTGCGCATTCAAGCTAGTAGGAATGAATTGGAAATAGTCGGATCTTGTCTCGTAAACCAGACGCTGGACGCAAAGGTCGGATCTGATAATCTGTTTAATCCTCCAATATTTGAATTTGGATGTTGAAACTTAACTATCAGTAATATGTCGTAATTATGAGCGGATGAGTTACAGGTATATGTTAGCATATCGGCGTAGATGTGCGTATGGGGCTCGTCTTCAAATGACTGAGTGAGATACGTCCGCCTGTCGAGGCCAGACGTCCGATATTAGGGAGCTTGGCTGATCCGTTTTTCTGAGCGTGAGGTCTTTCGGTGAGTTTCCTGAACTTGATCACACGCTCGCAGTAGTTATAATGCATTTATAAACTAGATAGCATGTCATCGATGCGAAACTATCGAGCTATCCGATGCGGAATTAAAGGTGGAGCAGTTACGTTTGATAGTTTTGATAACTGGGCTTGCGTACTTAATTAACCATCGTCTGCCAAGTGCGCCTGGTTCTGGAGCAACACAAATTGCTGTGGTCGAAGCGCCGACTATGTAGATGCTCAATGCATGCACATCCACCTCGTCAATCTCAATAACTCAATAAATAAAGACATGCGCACAAATGTTCATATACGATGTAACGATCTTCAGTATCAAAGACCTCATCGCTTAAGCCAGCAGCATATATCCAACTAAGTATGGGCATTAGATTTATGTGTTCTCAAAGACCACAGAAGCGATACATACCAGGTCCGCAATTGCATTGCGCCAGCAGCGGAGACAATCAAATCCAAGCGGTCACGGCTGGCTCCGTCTACAACTTATTGATTGGGTGTGAATGAACGTCATCCAGGAGCTCTAGACCAATCATCTGCCAACAGCTTCAACCCCCACCAACAAGCTTCCCATCATACAGATAAGTATAGACGAACACACACCCATACCCAACCGGAGAGCTTGATTTAGAATATCCACCATGATGCCGCAAGGACGATCTCTGAGAACCGGGAACCCCTCTATCAGAGGCTCCCCTAGCAGCGGCAGGCTGAGAGGGCGCAGAGGTGGCGGACGTCGCGGCCGAAATATGCGCCAGAGATCCGTCTCGCCAATCCCCTCCAATACGACCACTCAGGTATCGATGAGTGCCGAAACAGGCAAGTCCTTGCCGCAACCTGGAGCGGATGACGACTATGGAATCCGGATGGCACTATACCGACTGAAGCAAGAAGGCGTCGAAGGTACGTCAGATACTCGTTCGCTCTCGTCGATGGCCCCTGTATATCTCTGTTTGGTTTACGAATGACCCGTCACACCTTTTTGTCCATCCACGGCCCCCGCCACTCCATTTGTCTTTTGCCATATCTCATGTGTAGCGTTTACACCCTGTGGGATGAAATCTGCATCTACAGCTCAATGTTTGGGATGGATGGCACTAATCAATGGCGACAAATTCCGTAGAGGTCGTCGAGTACGTACGCCTCAAATGTCTGCAGAACCTCCTGGCAAAATTTGAGGAGCCCAGCATCGACAAGCTAGTCGACAAGATCAAAGAGATGCATAGATTGAAAACGATGGAGCAGTGGCGTACTACCTACATTGCTGTCTTGTTTGAACATACCACCCGCGCAAGACGTACGTATCACCTTGCCTATCGTATAATCCATTCTTTGCACTACCCTTTTATTCTCTTCTCCGGTAGTATTCTTCCGGGCGTCTGCGATATTAGCTATTCGTGGTTGCCAATTGCCTCCATTCTAACCAGGCATGAATATCTTGCATGGGAATTATAGGGTGTATTAAGAAGCTCTCGCCGACTATTTCGACTGACCACGAGCCTGACGTGGGAACCGCCGTCAAGCCGGACAGAGAGGCGCTCTCGCTCATCGCCATCCTTCAGCTTGCCACACTGTGGGACGAGCAGAACTACTCTGGGTACACCAAGGACAACGAGAAGAGCCAGTTTGTAGACATCATCCAGAAGCGAGTCAAGGCGTTTGACCACAAATAGGTCGCATTCCATTTTGTACTATCAATTGTCTTGCCGGCGTTGACGGAACTTTACAGAGGCGTAATCTTTAATTCTGGGAGGAGCTATTTTCTGGGCGTCTGGTGTTTCTGGCTGTTATTGTGGACTCAGTGCACTTATGAAACTAAGAGTGCGCATCAGTATTCTAACTCGTGTACGTACTTCATTCTTATCCATTGATTTTAAAGAGAGGATTTCTGCTACTGGCGGTTAGGAGGACACGCAGACATCAATTATATAGGTACACCTCAAATCATAAAATCGTGAAGATCGTTAGATATGCCTTTCCAAAATACACCAGAAAAATAACCAGGGAATGACTGAACGACTTCATATCATCGAGCGTGTCTCATATGATCTTCGTAACTGCGTGTCATATGATCATCGTGACCTCTTCTGCCGTAAGACTTTGCCACACGAGGTCAGCCTCCTGGAGAAAACAATGCTATAAGTGCGTAGTATCTTACCTCCTTCAAGGCGTCTTTCGTGGCCTCTGCTCGTCGAACTTTGAGCCGGATGTCGCAGACATCATACACATCTCTTCTTGGAATCCTGAGCATGATATATGCATTTGCATATTCACTGATCACGGATAGTCTGGCAGCGCTCTACCGCCCGCATAGTCATACACGACCCACGGTGACCCATCCCTGATCCCACGCCAGCCATCATACCCCTCTAACCACGTCATATACCTCGCCAATAGCACTTTATCATCGTCACCGGCACCCCATTTTTTCGCTCGCTCCAGGGCGTCGTGGTATACTGACCCCTGCAGATTCTCCGCGATTTCAAGTACGGAGTCGTCAGCGGGCCATGTGTGGATATAAACTTCGTAGCTGCTGTCGAAGAGGGCTGCGAGCTGGATGACGGAGATGACGGGAGACCAGGGCACACGGTCCTCGATGTAACCCCATTGGCGAAGCATGCCGGCTGTTGATATTCGTTAGTTACATACTTGCATCGATGGCATTGATGTTGCCAGCCAGGCTATTACACCAAATTATTGGGGAGCAAGGGCGTGAAATATATACGTACAGTATACGTCGTTCCAGAGAGCAAAGTTGCAGATGGACTCTGCGTCAAACTTGGCTCCACAAGTGCCGTCTAGTATCTTGTTCACGAGGAACGTCGCGATTTCTATATCAGGTTCCAAGAATATCAGCGTTAGACACTAGTCGATTTATATCTTGAGAGCCATTTACATATACAAACGTAATACATAAAATAGCCTTATGAATATTCGAATTGATCATATATAGCACGTATACGTACCTCTTACACCTTTGCTACCCAGATGCCGGCAGAGATGCTGGTGCTCAATGCACTTCTGGTCTAAGCCTCGCGGTAGCGGCGGTTGGCGATCTGATATTGAATATTCATTGCGCAGGGCGAAGCCCACTTGTTCAACCATCTTGTATTCGAAAGCTCAAACCCAAGCGATACCAGCTAGGTGTTTTCAGGGTTTTACGCTGTGTGTTTTCAAGCTATATCAGTAAGTCTTGTAGTTGAACGACGGCTGCGTGTTTGATATCTCGATAAGCGAGCCAACAAGGTCAGGGTAATTTGTAGAATTAGAAGTTATAGACGTAAAGTATAAATTAAGTGGTCACGGTCTCGTAAGTCGTAAGATAAAATTATATTAGACGATCGATATGAATTTCGAGCTTTCCTGTTGAACTTCAGATGGTTATATATAGATATGTGCGAAATTTATTCAGTTGGTGGGCTTAGTCGCGCCTGCGCCCACGATCCTAAAATGTCGTTGAGCAGCAGACTGATCTAAGCCGAGAACAATTGCACTTTTCGAACAGAAGTTACACTTCACGTATGACCAACTTGCGCATGAGCAATAAAACTCTCGATCGGGTCAACTCGACGCAGCGACCGACGATAGAAATAGGATCGCGGCTCCCGTTGTGCATGTATTGTTATGTAACTATCGTCCTATCATGCATTTAAGGCCCTGTGTTCATGTCAGAATAATCTCCGTCCGCCAGAACGTCATCCTCAGCTGCCGCACTAGGGCTGAAACATGCCTGAAACGAGAACTCGACCACCAAGGATTTGGTCGCAGTGTCCCAGAAACGCCTTACGCGCAATGCTGACTTGGTGCGAAAGTTGAGTCATCAGAAATGGCATATTCTCGCCATTTCGCGAGGCAATATTTCGCCTTTTACCGAGTTATATAAACTATGTAATTTGATATACGTAACAAGCACCGGACCGAGATCATGGAATCGTGGGGGACTCTTCCCGTGTGTTGGGTGTCTCTTCTGACGTACCTCGCGTCGGCAACGGTTGCACCAGCTGCATTGAGCCAGCCTGAAGATGCCCTCGCGGCAAATCCTGCCTGTTCGTAAATTCGGAACGCCGGCCGGCCCTGGATATATTTAAGACCATGGATCGGTAACTCTGTCTAGTATATATAAATAAGTATATATATCATAAGATTATTGATATGTAAACAGATCGAGAAACTTAGAATTGAGATCTCACCTCGGAATTTAGCGGCAGCCATAGCCTGTCGCAATTAAGACAACCGTGGCATAGTACGTAAGGCGTTAAACTTGGCAGCGACCTTATGGGGCCAGTAGCGGGGCATTATATCTATATCTGAGATATTTTATCAATTTCATAGCTACTGTAAATTTCTGTATGACCGTCTACGAACAAGGAATTAGGGGTCTCTTATTTCATGAGTACTACTTTCATTGTCAAGCCTTGCCCCGACTTCCTACTGACGGCATGAAATAAAACTAAAGCACACAAATACTCCTTGATTTTAACCCAAACGCCATGCAAAACCCCAATTAATATTTGATACTCAGAACCAAAAGACCAGCGATATCGATCCGTGCAATTAAACACATGGATCGTGACATATTACACATGAACACTTGGCACACCTCCGTGCCCTCCACCGACATCTCTCCCATATGTACAATCTACCAAGACACTCTTGCGAAGAAACCATCTGGATTTCTTCGAACCGCATACTTTCTCGCTTCATCCACCAACAGGATGAACATCCCGAACGCGAACGGCAAGAACCAATGCTCGATCGGGACATCGCCAGTTCCCAACACCTTCCTTAGTGGCGGCGTGTAGTTGAAGAAGAACACAACAAGCAGCGCAAAGATGATAGCAGGGAATAGATAGACGTTCTGCGTGACTTTGTTGAAAAGCGGTGGGTGCTGGAAGATACTGAGTCGACGTGTCCGAATCGCCATCAGCGTGAAGAATTGCCTGGACAGCGTTAGTCTATACTTCTGTGAAAAATCAAGCAGGCAAGTAGGAGCGGTAAGACACTTACATTATGACCAAGTTGACAAAGTATATCGATGACGCCTCGGCCAGTCTTTCGTGGACGTACTCTGGATCTTGCCCCGGAATCGGTCTACCGAATCCGAACCAAAGCGCACTGAACGGGATGCCCTTGCGTTGCAAATACCAGAAGGACATGGTGAAGCTAGTGAGTGTCTCCACGAGCCCGATGAGACCGTAGGCCTGTAAGAGCAGCTTCCAATCCACCAGCTTATCTTTCTTGAGATCTCGTGGCGGTCGCAGGAGCACGTCTGCTTCGGGCGCCTCATACGCGAGTGTAATGGCAGCAGCGCAGTCTGTGCCACAACAAATGACAATCATAAGAAAGCTGCTGAGAATTTGCGGGATGCCAAAGATGACAGAAGTCATGACAGGCCAGAATTCAGAGAATGAACCAGCAGGAAGAAGGTAGATGATGGTCTTCTTGAGGTTATCGTAGACTACACGACCGTATCTGACTGCAGCGACGATGGCGGAGAAGTTTTCCAGAAGCACCATGTCAGCAGCTTCGATGGCAATATCGCTTCCACTACCCATGGCGATACCGATATTGGCTTTCTTCAACGCAGCAGCGTCATTAACACCGTCACCAGTCATTGCGACGATGTTCTTATCGTTCTGGAACTCCTGCACGATACGGATCTTCTGCTCAGGTGTTGTTCTCGCGAAGACAATCTCGTCGTACGTGCAGAGACTCTTCCACTGGCTTTCGTTCATTTCCTGTAGGTCGGGGCCACTCAGTACGATCGCTTTGAGAGGAGCAGTGTCGTGTGCTTGCTTTTCGGCGTCGACAATGGCGATGGGTTCTGATTGAAGGTCTTCATAGCCGTCGATGCGACTATCCTCGACGGTGAAGATACCGATTTCCCGAGCGATGGCCTGAGCGGTAAGCTTAAAGTCGCCTGTGACCATGAAGATCCGCACGCCGGCCCTGCGTAGAGTGCTGATGACCCAAGGTATGTCGTCTCTCGGCGGGTCCACAATACCGACGAGTCCCACGAGGCATAAATCGCTAGACGCGTGCTGGATAACTTCAGTCTCGATGGCGTTGCTGTCCATGGAGGATTTGATGTCTGAGCGCTTCAGAACCTTACGTGCGAGGAGAATAACGCGTTTTCCCTCCCTCGACCAGCTGTCTTTGATATACTCGATTGACTGGATAGCCTCACGGTCGAGGGCGCGAGCCTCGCCGTCGCTGCAGGTCAAATAGTTGCATTTGGAGATCAGGACGTCAGGAGCACCTTTGATGAGCAATAATAAGTTGTCATCGCCGAACCTGCTGGCTTCCGCAGGCGGAAGTGTCGAGGAGATGGCTGAGCGGTCAACATTTGACATCAAGCGGAGCATAAACTTGTTTGTGGAGTTGAATGCAAGTTGGTAATCTTTCTTCCAGGCGTTGCGAAGCTCATGTACGCTGCCTAGTGTCTCTGAGAACCGTAAGATAGCCTGGTCGGTGGCGTCGCCGTTGATTTTGCGTTCGTGAATTGGCAAATGTAGCGTGGCTGCATCGAAATCACCAGCATTGCAAAGACCAGCAACGGCGCGAAGCTGAGAGAGAGCAGTTGCAGCGACGGTAGGCGTGCCTTCGCTATCGCGCTTCTCTTCCTTGAACATAGCAGCGGCAGCCTGGTCCGCGGGTATCTTTTCGCTACCGACGGAGCATTCTGTGACGAACATCTGGTTCTTTGTCAATGTACCGGTCTTGTCTGAACAGATAACGGAAACGGCACCAAGAGTCTCTACGGTTTTCAAACTTTTGCAGAGAATCTTGTGTTGGCGCATGATATTAGAAATGATCGAAGCGCAGGCCACAACAGCGATAGGTAGGCCTTCCGGAACGAAAGCGATAGCGACGCTGACGATGTCAACGATGAGGACGGGGACGCTGATCCAGCTAGGGTGGTCTTTGCGTAGCCAGACTGACCAAAGGACAAGGACGAGGACATTAGCGACAATCATGAGAATGATGATAATGATCACAAATCGGACGATTTCCTTTTGCAGCGTCGTTCTCTCTGTATTAGGTGCTGCGGCGAGAGCGGCGATGCGACCAAAAACGGTTCGAGCGCCAGTTGCGATACAAATCGCCACACAGCTACCGGAAATGCAGTGTGTGCCTTGGAGGCCGACATTGCGCGTTTCAAGCATATTCCGGTCGGTGCACTCTATAGTTGCAGGGACAGGGACGGATTCGCCTAGGAGCCCAAAGTCAGAGACGTCTCGATATAGTGTTTGGCGAGGTCAATCGCTTACCAGTAAGAACAGCTCGGTCGAACTTAGCATCAGATGACACCTCAAGAAACCGCACATCTGTTGGTAACTTTGATCCGGCTTTAATATAGATCACGTCTCCGGGAACAAGCTCGGTAGCCGAGATGCTATGTTTAACGCCGTTGCGAAGTACCAAACAGTCATCGGGAATCATATTTGTAATCGATGCCATGACGCGGCTAGTAGAAAAGTCTGCCCAAAAGTTCATGAAAGCCTGAACCAGAAAGACAATGAAGATGACTATGGCCAGCGCCAAGTTTGCTGAAGCGGGTGGGCGGCCTAGCGGCTCGTAACAGACGCCGACTAAGATTGCACCGACAAGGAGAATGACGCCAAACCCGCCGAAAAAGTAACCGAAGAGCTTGCGGAGCCATTGAGATGGCGGTTTCGCGGGTACATTATGGCCGTACTCTTTGAGTTTTCGGTTGACTTGCGCCGTGGACAAGCCTTGCTCCTCTGAAGTTGAAAAGCGGCGGAGGACTTCGTTGAGACTGACGGAGTGGTAATCTGCATCTGCGATAGCTACTGCTGTCTTTTTGCCCTTCTTGTCCTTCTCCTTCTGCTTTGAGACAAAGCCGCTCTCAACATCGTCGACGGCAACGGAAACAGAGCGATATTGGATAGGTATAGCAACCGCTGGGTCGATGAAAGATCTCCTGCGTACTGAGCTGGTCCCGGATATATTCGAGGTGGCCGAACGGCGGCGCCTGACCCGAGGGCCAATCTCGCTCGCTTCGCCTTCGGCAAAGTTGACATGCTGGACGGCCTGAATTTTCTCATCTTCGATATCATCGATGCTGCGGTCTGAATCGAACGTGCGACGAGGTAGCATCTCACCGGACGTCAGGTAGAGGTAAGGAGGGAGGGCTCCGAAGAGGAAAATGAAGAAAATCCACAGATACCAAGATACACTGTCACCTGGAAAAAACCACCTGCAAGCTGCTGGAAGGTCCCATGCTTTTAAAGCTCGCCATGATATACCCGATCGACACTGCCAGAGAATCCGCAGCAATCTATGGAAAGGTCAAGGGCGACGAGCAGAAACCTCGGGTGCTGCTGTGGGAATCAAGGTTCTAACCGCGTGCGAAAGCCAAATCTGTTGGATGGCAGGATATCCCACACGAGGGAACAACGCAGTCATGCAATGTGGTATTTCGGGCTAGTGATCGAAATGGGACGGCGCCATGCGACCACGAGCGATTCCGCATGCAGATGCTCAAAAATCTAACGCGGCCAGGTTGGGCGATGCGCCCCGCCACGCCAGCAGCCATTGGACCGCAGTTCTTCGAGAAACCTGCTGGGCCACGTGTGATATTTCGCTCATAGAAATTTCGAAAATTTTGATACTGACCGATGGTTTCTCCGCTTGTCAGCTGCTGGAAACGTAAACAACTGTGGCAGTGGGCCCACCAGGGCGGGTGGGTGGCATCCATGGGGCAGGGAGGAGCAGTGGATCCCTGGCTGGGGCGGAAATTGAGAGCTCGTCACTGGCTGAATGACGATTAAGCTTTGCGTAAACGAGTTCTGCTGTGACACCAGGTTGAAACTTTGTCAACGGCCTCGCCCGACTAAAAGTCTCGCTGACAAGCATCTGACAGACTTACTGGAAGTGGTGTATAAAAATTGATATCCAACATGGAGGCGCGATGCGCTCCTGCGCAGAATTGAGATTCAGCCTGGCTGTGGGCAGAAACTTGCGAGCCACCACCAGCCGGCGGTATCTCGGACAGACAGAAATTTGAGGGGCTGTTCAAGGTCATCAGATGTGTCCCCGTTGGATCTAGCGTTCTCGCTCTTTGCTCTGGTTCTGGCACGCATGGGCATTGCCTTGAGGGGTCGGTTGCTTTGATTACGTTGCGGATCAAGTGGAGCTGACGGTGGTTGATGCCGTGTTGTGATGTTGTTGTATGAGTGAATTTTGCCATAGGCGCGAGCGATTCTTTTTCTCCGTCGCGTAACTTCACTTCTGATATTGGCACCCCCAAACTATCGCCATCTCGTTCTAGCTGCGACCCCGCGCATGGGGCCTATGACGACAATCAGCTAGGGATTGCAGTTGTTGCGCCTCGCTGGATTCCTTGTGCAGTAATCAATCGATCAGGAACAGCATTGAAACATGCATCGTGGCTCTCGCTAACAACCGAGTCAAATGCTTTTATCGGATGCAACCTGACAAAGCGCCTGCTGCTGCATGCAGTTGCTAGTTGGGTGGACCCTGGAGAGTGAATTCCCCTCAATCCATGCCAGAACTGGTCTGAGCTTGAGCTGAAATTTCCTGATCGTAGCTCGAGCTAATATCAGAATATGATTCCGAGGGAATCTCAAGCTCGAATGCGAGCTCGTGCGCATAATGTCCAATGGACGAATGGTGCTTGACTGTCTCATGACTGAAAAATCTTCGGCCCACCCTCGTATATCTGCGCAGCTTTCAAGGTTTGGAAAGTCGAATTGACGAATCTCACCCGGGGAAACGGGATCCTGCTACCAAGCTGGAAGAGCATCATCGCCACGCATGCCTTGCATCTCGCCCCAGATTCCACATTCGAGAGGCCAAACTTTGATATAATTTCCGGCTGGAGCTTCGCTACATTTCCGTAAAAGCCTTTTGACCGCACAGTCTAGTCGTGCCCTCCATCCCCGCTCTTAGCGCGGTAAAACATGGATCAGTCAATACTGCCCAACGTCCAAATCGATCGTTCCAAAAACGCGAGAAAAGAAAATTTCGACCCTGTGGACATCATTCCAAGTGTTACAACTGCATAAAAAATTCTAGAAGCGATACTGTCTCGCTGGCTTGTCAATTAGTTTTCGCTCACGGACAGTTCGTATCTTGACTTGGATACACGATCCACGTTACGGAGCAAAAGCAAAAGCAGGCTCTCCTACGAAAAGAGCTAGCAAGGCAAGAACAAGCCTGCGGGCTACTCAGGTAGATGACTGAGGCGGCGCCTTTCACTCATTTGCCTACGGAAAACTCGCTCATATTTTCAGGTTGTCCATCCCTCAGTAATAACGAGCGAATTTTGCTAGCGGGTGGATTGCAAATTGTGATCAAATAGCCGAATATCAGTTTTTCCCCATCGGAAGAACATCATACAGTGATGAAATTATACTAGTCGTCATATACTTATATATATGCCCACCCTTTTGAAGTGTGCGCGTCGGTTGAACTAACCTCTGGTGTATGGCAATAAACTGGCACGGCTTTTAACTTTCGAAATTTCGTAATCTGCATGCACAGATCAGCCCATTGCTCAGTTGATCAGATGGCACTTTATGAATTGGTTGACGGGCATACACCTGCCGTACTGCACATCGTATTGGGTATTCGCCGACGCCTTCAAGCTAGAAAAGCTCATTCTTACTCATGGGTTTCTACAAGTAATTCTCACGAGGTGGCAAAGGATTCCACCGATCTAGCTCTGGGTGCTCGAGCAAGGTAGCTGCAGCCAGCTGACTGAAAATTACAGAGGCTCCATGTTTATTTCCTGACTTGGTTGCAGCTCGGAATTTTATTTACTGGCGCGTGAACCGCGAAACAAATCGTCCCCCAATTGGATGCACAGCCGTCTCCCTTTCCCCTCATATATTTCACCCACGCAAGGTTGCATTGTAGGCAGAGGTATCTATTGCATGGTCTTGTCTCGTAGCAAGTTTTTATCTCCATCAGGCCACAAGCTGTCCCCTTAGTATAGGGAATTGCTTCTGTCGAAAGTTAGGCCGCTGTTGCTACTTGTTCCTATCTTAGGCTACATAACTAGAATAGTTGGGATGTGAATAAATTTTGACTGTCCAAGACTTAAGCACTTGGGTTGAACAGAGCCAAGCTCTTGCTACAGGTGCGGCAGTCGCCCCTTGGTATACTAGCGTGGAGCACTTCTAGCACCTACTCTAAAAGGGAGTGATAATTGACTTGCAAATATCGTACTGTATCAGAAGCCAGCTACGATAGAATCTCAGGATTATACGTGAGAATTTAAAGGGGATCCAACGTGTCCACGATGAAGAGGGGTCAATCGATTCTCGCGTGGGAACTTTCTGCGAGAAATTTGCGCTTGACTCACACTCTTTCCGGCCATTAACCTTTTGGAAAAGACCGAGCCTGCCTTTATAATTAAAGCCCGAGATATCAATATGCAATATAGAGCGCGAGTTAGCTATGGACGGCTGGTCCTTTTTCTTTCACGTGTAAAGGATGTCATACCGGCCATAGGGCAGCAAAAGATCGAGCGCACGGTCTAGCTTGGGAGATTTATCCCGTAATTAAACTGGACTGTCAGTCCTCAGGTCATAGGCATTAACGAAGTTGCACGATTGCAGGGTCAAGAGATATCATATTAACTCCGCACTCTCGCATATATCTATCGATCAAAATTAAATGTGGAGTATCCAATACTTCTATCGTTTTCTTGTTTAAAATATACCAATTATGGCCGTGCATGATTACAACTAGACTCGAGTGAACCAAGAATCAACCGATCGCAGCTGCTGTTAAGATATTTTGCCATTTGCAAATTTAGCTACAACGGGTCTGGTTTACGAGACAAGCTACAACTCGACGTCTGACCTCACTGGATCGAAGCCTACAGGCCTAGCCCCGATAAACTGCGCGCTCGATAAACCACGGATAATATAATTGCCTCAGCTTCGTCACTCTAGTTTCGATACTATTCAGCATCTTTTGAGCTTTCAGTCGCAAGCGACCGCGGGGCATGGGTAGAAATATATTATAGCTATGTAGCTCTATAGGCTGACCTCGTCCCAAGAACTTCGAAACATTCAGCATCTGCATAGAAGACTATCGACTATAATACCAGTCAGCAAAGCCCCCCCCCCAAAAAAAATTCTTCCGCACAAGAACCAGACTGGTCTCGCGACCGCGACCATGTCGACCAGACCTTCCTTCTTCGCTTCAGCAGCCCAGCAACCGTCGCGTTGCGTTGCATTCCCAACCACCTTGAAAATGTCTTGGCATCCGCGGGCTATAAATCTCCTCGCGACCCACCGCCCTCTTCAGAAACCCAGATCAAAAAACCACGCGATCCAGCCACAGCTGCAGACGACCGCCCCCACGACTTCGCAGTTGCCAGAGACGTGCCTTCGGGCAGTCTTGCGGATCTCCAGAGTAATTAACTTCTTTCAGAGATGTTAAATTCCAGATAGGAAGTTCACCTCCCGTCGACGGTTGTCGCGGTTCTATTAGGTTAGAGCTGGGGGAGGTGAATGTCGATAGACGGGATACATACATTCATCATCGTATATAAAAATTTTTTTTCGTTCGTCTGGCGGTAGTAGTAGGATTGCTAGTAGGTCGTACGGCTGTATTTCGTTTCTGGCCTGTTCGTGCGCGCATCGTCGTTTGGCACTCCGTGAGATGAAAATTTTGTCGACGTGAACTTCGCATCCTCAGGATCGCGATGACCACCACCACGACGTTGAAATGACGGACACAGACGAGGAATCGCTGGCCCTCGCGCTGCCGTTTCTCTCGAAGGAGACGTTCGCCGCCGCCATCGCCGGTCTCGTCGCCCAGCTTGACGCCTACGCCGCTGACCTGCGCTACAGCATCAAGCACTCACCCGTACGTTGACATGCTCTGAAACATGATACTGTACATCGCTCACGTATGACGCCAGTTCGACCCGTCGGACATATACCTCGAGCTCACGCGCTCCACGCCTCTTGCCGTCTCTCCCACACCCACACCTGCCATCGACGAGATATCAGCACCACCCGATGAGGATGACCCAGAGTCCCTCGCATCTGAATATGCATCAACACCACAGCTAACCGTGCACTACTATATCATTTTATCGCCAATATATTCGCTGCCAACGCTGTATTTCACGACCACCCCGCCAATAGCCCTCCCATCGCTGTACGACCTCCTCGTCCCGCCAGACCAGCGGGCTGCTGTCGCGGCGGTCGGCGTGCAGGGTGCAATCAGCCAAACGGAGCATCCGTATTTGCAGCGGACATGCTGGTTCGTGCACCCTTGCCGAACAGCAGATGCGATGGCGCCATGGGTCGCGAAGGACGAAGACGGTGAGGGCGGAGGCAGGGTGGGAGTGGAGGGATATCTGGGTGTCTGGCTGGGGATTGTCGGACGGGCAGTGGGTCTCACTGTGCCATTGAGGCGGGTATAATGTGGTCAGGGCTTTTGATGTGCATCTAGGCGTTCAAGGCGTCTACATATGTGTCTTGGATATAACTGGCTGCTGGATCGGTATATATATATATATATATATCGCTTATGAAGACGAATACGTGTGTGCACTCGCTGGCTAAGGTGCAGAATCGCCCCGAGGCAGTAGGCCCTGTCCAATTATAGCTTGATATATTTCGCTGAATGCATGCATACATACTATTACTATAAACATAGCGTAGACGAGATCCTGCCGCTCTCTCAGCTGAAGGTTCCTGCCGCCGAAGAGAAACATAATGCCAAAGTCTTCCTGTAGACTCCATGCCCGGCCCTTAATCCTCATCGTCGTCCTCAACCTCCATCTCCACATCCGACTGCTCCGATTCTACACACAATTAGCACTTATAAACCACCGGACAGACGACAGAACACATACCACTCTCATCCCTCTGCCGCTTCGTCCCATGCGCCTCGCCCGCCGCGCCACCAGTAGCAGGAGCAGCAGCAGCAAGCCCCGGGCCCGAACTAACCTCCTCCGCCTTCTTCGAATCCTGTCCAGGCAGCGGTGCGAACGCCGCACTAGCAGCAGCTGCATCCTCCGCCGTTCGCAGACTGGGCATACGGTATGTTCCGTCCAGCTTTGCAATTGTGTCGGATTTCGATTTCGCGTATTGTATTTTCTGTCGTGCCGTTCGTGGGACCCCCATCCTGTCAGCTGCTGCTGACCTGTGAACGGTAGATTTATAATGATGCAGGAATGGATGGATGGATAGATAGATAGATGTAGGACAGCCGCGGTCAGGCGGCGTCAGACGTCGACTCGAAGTCATGGATCTTCGAGGGCGATAGTATTCTAAACCCGCCACGGCCACCGTCAGGCAAAACACAAACATGCCAACCGCAAAAAAATGTAGATACACAGACAGATACGTAGATATGGAGGGAAGGTATGTAGATGGTGGATGTAGAGGACTCACCATCTCTTTGCCAAAGAACGACATGCCCTGACACGCCCGCATAGCACTACTAGCCCCCGCCAAATCCCTAAACGCCACATGCGCCTGTCCCCTCATCTTCATCGTCTTCAGCGCAACAACGTCCAGCACGACGCCATACGTGCTGAAAAGCGTGTACAGCGCAATCTTCAAATCCGGTTTATGTATCTTGTCGTTCAGATTCGATATGTACAGCGTTTGATTGGGTGGAACGCTGCTGCCACCGCTGCTGGCGCCGCCGGCGGGTGCGGCGAAGGAGGGAGGTGGCGGTCGCGGGGGTGGGATGCCCGTTGGGCGAGGGAGTGTTGCTGCCATCGATTCGTCGTCGTGGTTGTGGAGATGGAAGTGGGAGTATAGAAGAGTGACGCGGGTATGAAGGTCGTCGCGAGTTTTCAGCTGCGCCACTGTGGCTGTTCGCGTAAAGCTAGCTCTCTCTACCAGTCACAATTCTACAACACCAGGGTTTTCAACATTTTGTAAATTATATTATTTGATGTTCATTAGCTATTAGACTCTATCTGATGTTAACATATACTATCTGATGGTAGCGTGTGCTATCTGACGGTGACATGTGTTATCTGAGTAGCAGTCAATAGTAGAAATAGTAAATTCGTTCACATAAGCTTTTCACACACGCCAGAACG
Organism: Orbilia brochopaga; assembly: GCA_036872635.1. Classification (NCBI taxonomy): domain Eukaryota; kingdom Fungi; phylum Ascomycota; class Orbiliomycetes; order Orbiliales; family Orbiliaceae; genus Orbilia; species Orbilia brochopaga. The sequence goes on along the minus strand of JAVHNQ010000013.1, from coordinate 474,949 downwards.
CCTCCTCATGAAATGTGATACGTCCAGCATATGATAATCGACAGAAAAGAAAATATTAGAAAAATGTAGTAATGCTCAAGAAAAGAAAATCTCGTCATTGATTCAAGAAAGAAAGATGAGAAGAGACTCAAGACAAAATGTCAGCCTCGCGGCCGATCAGATGCAAGTCCTCCCTCAATTTAACAGACTCGGTGAGTTTATGACAACCCCAAGCCTTGATGACCTTGAGATGTGGCGAGATAGCTAAAAGCTGCTCAATGACATCATCGGTAACAGTCCTGATCATGCTGAGATCGATCTCCTCGAGCGCCTTGAATTTGAAATAGCAGAAGAAGTACCAATCGTCCCTTCCGAGCTCTTTGCAACTGTTCACACTGAGCCGCTCCAAGGTGTTGCCGGAATGATCGATGATCCGGATGAAGCCTGAGGACTCCAAGTTCTGACACCGCTCAATGTTCAAGTCGCGCAGACCGTAATTGATGTCCCAGCCGATGAAAAGCCGCGACAGCCCTTCGTTGGTGACCATCTCAAGATGGGAGATGGAGAGCGTCTCGAGCTTTCCGCAGCAGTTGTGGATGGCTTCGAGGGTGTAATCAGTGAGCTTTGAACAGCCATTCAGATTGAGCTCCTTCAAGCCGGACCCGCAGGTGTTAAGTACGTCGATGATCGGCTTGTCAGTGAGCTCCATCGAGGGCTCGGAGATTTCCAGAACGGTGAGGTTGGGTAACCCGGTGAGGAGACGGATGCATTGGTCGTCAAGGTGAGTGAGGGTGCGGAGACGGAGGACTTCAAGGTCCGGGCAGTTGTCGACGAGTGCATTCAGTGCGGCCAATCGGAAGCGGGAGGTGTCGCTGACGCCGAATTCCTTGAGCTGCCTGCCGATGGTTTTGAAGAAGCGGACGTAGCAGTCTTCGGTGACGTTGAATGCGCCGTAGAGTTCCAGGACCTCGAGGTTTTTGAGTTGAGTTCCGTAATAGTCGAGGCATTCGTCGTTCATCTGGCCGCAGTATTTGAGATGGAGACGGCGGAGAGTCGGGACGCATGCGGCGATCAAGCGGAAATTGGCGGGTTGAATTTCTACAACGATGTCAGCATGATTGACGTTTGAATTAGAGAAAGGATATGCATACTGTAACAGTCGTAGAGACTGAGAGTAGTATCTCCGTTCTCAAGAAAGAGTTTCATTGTATGGTCGGTCAGCGAACGATTCTTGGAGATGATTTGGCAAATCTTGTCCATGTTGTACGAGCCGATATTCCCAAGCGCCTCGACATCATCAATGTGTTTTGCGACCAGCTGCATTCAGGTTAGCAGGAGGTGAGATACGATTAGGCTGTGATGTGGGGACATACCTGGATGCAGAGCTCTTGAAGGGATTTGATGCCGCCTCTCTCACCATCCAGCAGGGCGCGGGCGTTGGATTTCTTGGTGGTGCGAGCGGCTTGCTTTCTCTTGCGGGCGGCGGCCTCGACCGGTGCGCTCGCCTTTCCACAGGGGTGACAGAGCATGCCTTCACCGTTCGGGCCAGTCTTAGTATAGGGGGTGACGGTGAAGCGGCAATTGCACTCGGTACAGAATGCTATCTGACCGGGGAGAGGGACGGCAGCAGTGGTGGGGCCAAAGTCGTTGTCATCGTCGTCGGAGACGTCTTCGCCAGCGTCTCTTCGTGCCTTCTTAGCCTTCTTAGCTTCCGACTTCTTAAGCTTCTTAAGCTGGGCCTTAGTCGGTTTGGAATTCTTCTTAAGTTTGCTGGAGGAGGCTTCGGCAACTTGCTCGTCATCATCATCTATGCCAAGGTTTCTAACGTTGACTGTGATGGTGGTGGTCGAGCGTCTTCTCTTTCTGGAGTTTTCGGCTGCGTCTGCAGTTTGTGGAGAGGCCACGCCTTTTCCTTTATCACGGTTCGCGCTGGGATCTTGCTCGTCTTCGAAATCTTCAGGGTTGTATTCGTCGTCATCGGCATCCGCCATGACCTGATCTTCATTCTCGCCGTCTTCACCCTTGTTGCAGAATACACGACGCACGCAGATGGTACGACGGGCAGCAGCGGTTGCAGAGGATTCAGCAGGATGATCGCGGATATCCTCCTCCTCCTCGCCGCCGTCATCGTCTGCACCGTCTAAGCCTTGAGCCGTGACACGGACATGTACGTCTTGGTCGACTGAGGCCGCTTGGGCAGCTTGAGTGGCTTCGGCTAGGGCTCTGGCGGCCCGCCCCTCGGCCCGACGGCGGATTTCGTTGGCATCGATACCTCTCTCCTAGAGAGCGAGGATGTGTCAGTACTGCAATCGTTCATTTACTCGTCTAAATATGTATCTATTGCATTCTATTCAGAGGAACTCTGTGCACCGAAGGAGTAACGTACCCTGAGAAACTCAGTGAGAGCAGAGGTTGGTCCACGAACACCACGTGCGCCGGAGCGTCGCGTCCTGTAGGCGCACAAGGCAAGCGAGCCGTCAGCATGAGATACTGGGATGGTAGACGAAGCTCTACACAGCAGCTTACATTGTTCAGGAATATGGAGGATTGAGTGTATGAGAGCTATCGATCGATGGTAGACGGAGGGATCTGTTGGTAGGGAGGTAGAGGTGAGAGGACGGAGAGGGGTGATGTCGTGTCGACGCTGCCCCGAGCTGCGGGAAGCGTCGGTGCAGCCGTAGAAAAAGCACGACGACTGCAACTCTGCGCAGCGCAGTTGCCTGAGAAACAGCCAGACCGGTCTCCCGCCATTGTGAAAGTGTGCCTTTGCTCCATGTCTCGCAGAGTTACAGTGAAAAAATCGATCATGCTTCCAGACCCCCCACCGCAGGAGAAAAACCCCCCTTTCCGTCGCGCGCACAGTCATCAAGATTCCAATCAACCAGCCGGAAGAGGAATGGTGAGAGGCAAAGTGTGACTTGGTGTGCCATTCGCGTTTGCCCGGCACGCGGCATCGAGCCAATTGGAAGCCCCGCCAGCTTGCATCCCAGCCGCATCGGCCACCTGCCATTGGCCGCTTTGAAAGAAGTCCCCGCCGAGGCCTGCTTTGCGCCCATTCCTGCTCGCTCCGATGACTCCCACCGACGCCCCTTGCTGCGCCGACGGGCCATCCGAGCCGTGAATTCACTCGTTTTCCGCTCTGGTCGCCCGTCCGTATTGATATCGTATTAATAATCTTCACGCTCCGCTGTAAATACATGTCTCAGACCCCTTTGTCGCACGCCAGTTGCAGTTTTCCCCCGCTGATGTATCTAAAGTATCCTTCATCCTCCTTCTCATACCTTCATCATCATCTCCTGTACCTCCTTCTTCTCCGCTGACTGCAATCCTCTGTCTGCGATACCGAACTCCATCTATTCTTCCGTCCATTGAGACTGCTGCTCTTCTTTCCAAACTCTTTCACCACAAATTGCCTCTTTCAGTCCCCTGTTGGTGCCCCTCGCAGGGTTTACCGATCTCGATCTTGCGCCTCAAAGTCTTTTTTCCATCACGATCGATCGGTGCGACGCGTCCAAACCTCCAGCTGCCTCCTGGTCTGACGGCAGCCCGGACATCATCCTTCCGTACATATCCGTATCTTTCTCCGTAGCTCGATAGAGATACCTCCGCGCTATCAATACCATTCGATCCCTCGGATCCCCGGCCGTAGTTATCGTTAGCCGTCGCTGGTCCGTCGCTTATCGCACAAAAGTGCAACATTCAACGCAAGACATACCGTATCCGAACTCTCGGTTCGATCCTCAACCATGGCTCGACGTAGGTTCCCTTGCTCGCTTGCCTGCAGGTACAGCTTTGTTCCTTCCAGATTGATCATGCAGCTAACGGACATCTGCAGCGACAAGAAAGAGCACATCCGTCACGCCATCTCTGCGTGGAAGGGCCGCCAAGCAAGCGTCAGTCCCTCAAACAAGGTCGCGGGCCGCCTCTACTTCTGCGAAGTCGTCCGCAGTCGCAAAGCCACCAGCTCGGCGCGGGAGGCCGCCGGCTCGAAAGACCAAAGCTCCCAAGATTGTCGAGCCGTCCGATGACGAACCGTCCGATGATGACGATGACGAAGAGAGAGATCCACCAGCTGAGGACTCCGAATACGCTTCAGACGAGCCATCAATGCCCGCTTCCAAGACCCCGGCCCATGCGGCGAAGAAACGCCGGACTGGCATTGATTCCAACATAGCTGTGGTCATCGATAACAAACGCACTACGCGCGTGTCGCGTAGTACTGCTGCCAATTCCTCGTCAGCATCGATCACAAGCATCACGAGTTTCACATCTCGTAACTTTGAGGAGTCGCCGGTAGCTGAGACTCCGGCGACTTCCATGTCTGCGAGTAGCACTCGCTCGTCAAGTCATGTTGCGTCCAGAAAGGTGTTGGACGAAGTCGACGTCGAAGAGTCAGATGAAGACATCATCGCTCTGTCGACTACCCTTAAAGGGAAGGGGGTATCGAAGACTTCGTCGTCAGTTGTGACGCCCCGGCGTGCCGGGCTGAGGGCGTCCACAATTTCCAATTCGGCGTCGAAGTCTTATGTAGTTAGCTCGGGCGACGATGATGACGAGGACGACGACTTACAGATTCCGGAACCGAGCGATTCGGAAGTGAGCAATTTCACAATTGACTCGGATATCGGATTTGACGATGATATCGAAGACGAGAGTGACGAAGAGGAAGCGGTGTTTACCGCTTCCGGGGGCGATAGCGTCGCGGCGGCTAGTGCAGCCGCTGTGACTGCTATTGCCAGCGTCAATAGCAACGACGACGTTGAGGTCGTTGCGGCGGCGGAGCGGCCACGCCGCCGCAGGCCTAACAAAAAAAAGACAAGGGTGCGTTCTCCGTCCTTCTTGCACCTGTTCCCGCTTTCACGCACCTCCCCGTCTCTATTTATTTCACCACCACCATCACACACTCCTTCATCACCCACTCCTCCATCACTCACTCCTCCATCACTCACTCCATCACCACCTCTCCCTCATCACCCTCCCTTCTCCCTTTCCTACAACCCACCCCCTCCTCCCCATCGTCAATCCCTCTCCCCAAAGTCGGCGTCATGACAGATATAACCGGTCAAGACATGGCAACGGCCGTTGTGGTCACCGCACAAGCCAACTTTGATGACATCGTCATGCCTGCCCCAGACACGTTCCCTGACAATAATCAAGCATCTGACCCCACTTCCGAACCTCAGGCAGAAAGAGATCGGGATGCCATGTACTTGAGCCATCCCGATCTCGAGACCGTCTGGCGGAGGCTCGCCGCGACGCCTCAGATTGAGGTGGAGAAGGCAGCCCAGCCAGCGGGTATCACTCTCGCCTTGCTGCCGTTCCAGCTTGAGGGCCTCAACTGGCTCAAAAGGCAGGAACAGACCCAGTTCCACGGCGGGATCTTGGCCGACGAAATGGGTATGGGCAAGACCATCCAGACTATTGCTCTGCTGATGGAAGAGCCGCGCCCGACGTTGCCAACTCTCGTCGTGGCACCGACGGTGGCCCTCATTCAATGGAAGAATGAGATAGAGAAGTACACCGGTACTGCTCTGAAGGTCCTCGTTTTCCATGGGGCGGGCAAGGAAAACAAGGTCAGCACGCTCAAGCAGTACGACGTCGTTTTGACGACCTGTAAGTTCATCACCCTCCGTGCTTCTATCCGTGCGTGCAGACTCGCTTACAAACGTTAGACGGCTCGCTTGAGTCCATCTACCGGAAGGAGACGACGGGCTTCAAACGCAAGGGCGCCGTCATCAAAGAACCCAGTGCCGTCCATAGGTTCGAATGGCACCGTGTAGTTCTTGATGAAGCGCACAACATCAAGGTAATTAAGACCCCGCCAATGAAAACCATCTTCCCCACAGGTCTAACTGGGCTGTGGCTCCTAGGACCGCCACAACTCCACGTCCCGTGCTGTCTTCGCCCTGAAGACAAAATACAAGCTCTGCCTTTCCGGAACCCCCCTCCAGAACCGCATCGGCGAGCTCTTTGCCCTCCTCCGTTTCCTAGAATGTGATCCTTTTAGCATGTACTTTTGTAGGAAATGTCCATGCAAGAGTTCCCATTGGAAGTTCTCCGACTATCGTAGTTGCGATAAGTGCGGACACCGGCCAATGGATCACTGTAAGTATCCCTCTTCTCCCCTGTTTAACTACAATTCCGTTCATTGCTAACGCTCAGCATAGTCTGTTTTTTCAACTATGACATCTTGAAGCCGATCCAAGCTCATGGAAACACAGGAGATGGCCTGATTGCGTTCCAACGTCTGCAGATGCTTCTGAAGCGAATCATGCTTCGTCGCACTAAGATCCAACGCGCTGATGACCTGGGCCTCCCACCACGCGTCATTGTTATTCGTCGTGACTGCTTCAACGAGGAGGAGCTGGACTTGTACAAGAGTGTATACAGTAACAGTCAACGCCAGTTCCAGACCTACGTTGCTCAGGGTGTCGTCTTGGTAAGTCTCATCCCGACCGTCTCATCACCCTCTCACCGCCATGAAGCTAACGTCACCTCCAGAACAACTACGCCAACATCTTCACCTTGATCACTCGCATGCGTCAGATCGCGGATCATCCCGATCTAGTCCTCAAACGTCACGGGCAAGAAGGGAATAGCAACCTCGTCTGCCTCATCTGTGACGAGGAAGCTGAAGAGGCGATCAAGTCCAAATGCCGTCACACCTTCTGCCGTCTCTGCGTCCAGGAGTACATTGAGGCGTACTCTGGTCCTGGCCACCCTGACTGTCCCCACTGCCACATTGTCCTGTCGATCGATTTGACCCAGCCGGCCCTTCAAGCGGATTATGAACTCGTGAAGAAGGGGTCGATCATCAATCGCATTGACATGGCGAACTGGCGCAGCTCTACCAAGATCGAGGCACTCGTCGAGGAACTCGCAAAGCTCCGCAGCAAGACCACCACCATCAAGAGCATTGTCTTCAGCCAGTTTACTAGCATGTTGCAGCTCATTGAGTGGCGTCTTCGACGTGCGGGTTTCCAGACAGTCATGTTGGAGGGCTCCATGAGTCCCGCTCAACGTGATGCCAGCATCAAGTACTTTATGGAAAATGTCGAAGTTGAGGTCTTCCTTGTTTCCCTGAAGGCCGGCGGCGTTGCTTTGAACCTTGTCGAGGCTAGCCAGGTCTTCATCATGGATCCGTGGTGGAACCCGTCCGTCGAGTGGCAGAGCGGTGATCGTATCCATCGTATCGGCCAGACGCGTCCTTGCAGAATCACGCGTATGGTCATTCAGGATTCGATTGAGAGCCGTATCATCGAACTGCAGGAGAAGAAGGCGAGCATGATCAATGTAAGTTTCTACCCCCCTTACCCATCGCCGTCGTCTGAAGACTGCAGCTGCTAATGATTCTTACAGGCTACTATCGATGCCGATGCAGGTGCTATGGATAAGCTCAGTTTTGGCGACCTCCAATTCCTGTTTAACAATTAGCATTGATTCCTGAAGCGTCGCTCTCTCTGTGGCTACCGAACGGGATCATTTGGTGCGCTGGTGTGACGACAGGAATTACAAGAATTGCGGATCCTGATACGACTTGCGAATGAATTGTCTTACTGTTCTAAATCTATTTCTGGTATTCCCTTTCTGACTATCTGTTTCTTACACGACACATCCCCACTTTCTACGTCCTCTATCACGCTCTCCTATCCTTTCTTATATCTCCCTCAGACAGCTTTCCTGTCTCATCGTTTCCATTTTTCTTTTGTTTTCAATATAAGGGCTTGTAATATCGCGTCAGTGGAACCGAATCGGCAGTGCCTGACTCGCACCCTAGACTCATGTTACTTCCGACGAACGGGTTTCCTCATCTTTCTCTTTTCGTTATCATATTGCTTCTTCCTATCGTGTCTACGGACTTGACTTTATCGTCACGTCGGGTACTTGCAACGACATCCACTTCCTGTATATTCTTGCTTTAACCGAAGACTGAATGGGAACGAAAAAGTTGAAAATTAATAAACCGTCCAAGTAAATCAACGTAATCAATATCATTGCTCTGCCCTTTCGTTCCGCCCCTTCGATCTCACCTGGCGTCAACGTCATATAGGTATGTCTCTCGCCCATGGTATGTGTGCATCGTTCCCGGTATACTACTAGTAGGCCGCACGATGGTCGACATGCATGATTTCAACCACACCAGCACCGCCCCGATCCTATCAGTGCATGAAAGAAGCGTAGCCACAGCCAGCATAAGCTTCATTGATGTGGTGCAGGCCATCGTGATTCGTATTATATATATATATCATCTTCTTCGCCGTTGGCAGTTTGGTTTACGAGACAATATAATCTTCGCCGCTTTGTATTGATTAGGGTAGTATAGTATCCAGAGACTGTCGTCTTATATAAACATGGGGTAAATTAAGGGCTTATTACAAATTTGAAGAGAATGAGAAAGGATACTGTCAAAGCCACATCAACGCTTCATAATAACAAAATCAGGGTAAAAGTGCAGTCGTAAGAATATGATCTAACAATCAAGAACGCAATGCCAAAAGAAACAAGATAGATGCGGAAAGCTTCATACGCCTAAATGCACAATATCGACACCCCCACCTTACCCCAATACATTACCCATACTAATACCCATACTCGCACCGCGGAATGACAATCGGTCCATACTTGCTCGTCGTCGAATACACACCATCGCCCTGCACGATAAAGTCCACCGCGAGACTCAACGGCGGCACAAACTTCTCCGGCGCAGCGCCCTGCATGTACTCCACCTGCTGGTTGGCTTCATACGCTGCGAATATGGCGAAATTGCGACGCGCCATCAGCTTCTTTTCCGCACGTGGGGTACCGTTGATGTCTGTTGCGAAGAGCTCGATCATGTCTTCCTTTGTGTCCGAGGGTGCGTTCGTGCTGCGCATGCCGTTCTGCGGGATGAAGAGCTGCTTGTTGTTGTTGAGCAGCTTCATCATCATGTTGGAGGGCGGGCCGTTGACGATTGCGGATGAGATTATCTGGTACATTGTCTTATGGTCGCCGGGTTTCGAAGGGTCGTGGACGAGGCCTGCACCGCAGCATTGGACGTCTATTGTAACGATATGTATTAGTGGGGTTCTCGATGTAGAGGATGGGTGAGGATTGAGACGTACCGCCGCTGAGGAAAGTGAAGCGGATGCCGCGGGCGTGGGCGATGCCCTGCAGCGTCCGGATGAGATACGTCCTCTCCAGATCCTAGAGAGCAGTGAGTTAGTATTTGTTCTGAAACACTGTAGAGGTGAGTGCTGGCTTACTTTCGACTGATGGGTCCAGTGGTCTCGCAGATCGTCCAGAAGGTCGACTTCGCCAAATATCGAGACGACGTTACTCAGCATGCCCGTCTTGCCAACGGCCTTCTTCACGCTGTTGAACCCCTCGCCGACAAGGCCCTTCGCACCGACAATGCCGGCGACACCACCCGCGACCTTGCCAGTCATATTGAACAGGCCGTTCACCGCCTTCTTGCCCGTCTGCATGGTATTCGCAACAGACTCCGCCATATCCATCCGCGGGAAAATTATCGGTACCGACAACATCAGCAGTACATGCTGTACTGACGACGGCAACGTCGCTATCCTAGGGAAGAGACCCTGGTATGTAGGTCCAGCCATGACCTGGTGCGGGTTTCTCTCAGACCGGGTATCTGGCCCGACAACTGCGAGCCCAGGGCCGAGGTATTTGATGAAATGCCACCCTGTGCCCGTTACCGAGAAGAGATCTCTGTCGTCGGGAACGGCACGCAAAATGCTTAATGTTGTGTGGTGCTGGAACAGGAGATACCAGTCGAGCGCTATCCGGCCGATATTCTTAAACATATTGGAGAATTGCATGTATTCCGGGTAGGACCCGAATCCATCGAAGCTGGGAGCAAAAGTCAGCACGCTGAGATAATCAACGGCGGCAGGAATACCCAATCTTACATATCATGTGAATCGATTTGGCAGATATGCGGAATCTGTGCCCATGCCTCGCGAATGTGCGGCTGGTCGAACGTCGACGTATAGTAATGGAAGTACGCATGCTGCACATCTTCCTCGTGTCGTGCAGTCCACGGCGCGTCTTTTCTAATCTCCTTACCCTTGATATCCAGCCAATCCTGCAGACTCTATTAGCGTGGAACCTGAAAATACGAATAGATATATAAGCATACCTTGAGTAGTGGAATCTCCTTCCACATGCGATCCGCATACACCTGGTTACCAGTACCAATCTGGCAGTGGAAACCACCAACTTCGATATGCTTCTGCATCACATCCTTCCACATATACCCTGAGCCACCGAGTTTGGATCGCTCCTGCTGTGGAACGTTCGGTGAGAAGTCATTGCAGCTATGCGCGATGAAGCGCCAGCTCCGATCGTGCTTAGCAGCCACCAGGAACTCATATCTGGTGCACCCCGCCATCGAAGTAACCGCATATGTCCATTTAGATGGTGCGTCTTCCATCCTGATATCGATATCGTACCGGTAGAATGTCCAATTCTTGTGTGCAAAAATTGGATGGCCCTCCAGCTGCCGTGGGTTTGGCGACAAATCAATCGTTTGATGTAGATGGATCGTTGGCGGCTCGACAGCTGTAACGAGCAGGATGGAACCCAGCCAGATGCCCTGTTCGAGATCCATGTTTGTGTACCGCAGGTGCGGGCCGAAATAGACGCCATTGCTAGGCGCCACTTTGAACATCGAAACTCCGGGTATGTTGACCGGAACCTGCGCCGGCGTCGCAGGAGGAAGTGACATCTGCATGCCGAATGTCGACGGCGCGGGACTCATCATCGCTTCTGAGAACAGACCTGGCGACATGACACCCGGCGACATTGGTCCGAATCCAGGCGACACAGGGCCTCCGCTCATCAAGCTGATACCTGTCTCCGGAGCTGGGAATTCCCACTGGGTTCGCTGGGTTGGGATATGGATGTAGTAGTATTGGCCGGACACCTGATCCAAGTGGCTCATCCACCCATCTGGCAGTGGTGGTGGAGAAGCCGGGCCTGGGTCCATGTAGTGTTTTGTATCCGGTAAGGTGACATACTGAGTCGTGATGGTCTCCCCCTTCTGGTCTACCAGCTGGTATCCCTGCTGCGGTTGCTGCGACGGGCCAGCTTGCATAGGTGCAACTGGTTGCTGCGGGACTGCGCCGTTGGGAATTTGCTGCGCATAGACTTGCTGGGGGGTCATGTTGGGCGGCTGCTGCTGTACACCCTGTGGCTGTGGTGTCATAGATTGCTGTGGTGGTTGTTGGTGCTGCTGTTGGACCGGAGCTGGCTGCGCCTGTACAGGTGCCGGCTGGATTGCTGCTGTCTCGGTGACTCCACCTACTGGCTTTTCAGTGGGATACGAGTTATTAGCAGGTGCCTGTCCGGATGCCGCCAAGCTATCGTAGGCTGGAGGCGCATCGTCGCCAACATTGAGTTTCGCAAACTCAGCTTCCAGCTGGTCCCGACGTCCATTAGTCGCGACATGAGGAGATTGTGCAGGCTGCTGCAACCCTCGGTGCTGCGGTTGCGATTGCGGTTGCGGCTGTGGTGGAGGTTGCTGCTGCTGCTGAGGCTCTTGTCTCTTCGCTCCTTGGTAGGATGTCAAGGGACCATGATTATACGCTCCACTCGACTCCGTCGGCGTCCAGGGCCGATTGGGCGGCGTCTCGCGTACCGGTGTTGCATCGTCGTCGTCTTCGTGGTTGCTCCCTTGACTTCCAAAGATCTGGGAAGCTCGCGAGGACCCCTTCCTTGAGCTAGAAGCTTGGCTCAAGCTCGGCGATGTTGGATCCAGTAGTATTGGGATGGCACCCGAGTTCGTGGACGCCTGTGACGTCGAATAATGGAGTGCCGGCGCAGCTCTATCCGGTGCAGGGTTCGGTCTGCCGCCTGGCCGCGTCGAATACGAGAACACCTCGCTCGGCTCCATTTCCGGTGTCTCGGGAGGAGCGGGCGACCCTCTTCTCGCGGTAACCGTGATGTTGGAAGCAGTGGAAAACGACCGATCCAGCGCAGCTTGCGGCGGCCAGTACTGCTGGTGGTACTCGGGATACGGGTTTAATGCTGCCTCCGGCGTGCCGGTGCTGGAAGCCGGCGAGATCGGCTTATCGAGTCTACCGCCGGGAGGGGCCTGGAGCTTTGGCGCACGACTGCCTCGGAAAGCCGGCGGGGCCGGCAAACTACCCTTCGGTGGTCCAGCTTGTAGAGCAACAGGTGGTGATGCTGAGCCCGCGCGCGGCGGAACTCGATTGTCCAGCTGTTCCCGTTCTGCAGCAGGTCTGTCGGGATATGGCAGCTGGTTCTCCATCGGCTGCGTCTGGGTTCGTCTCATGCGAGGCAGTGGCGGTTCCTGCCGTAAGGTGCGCTCCTGAGCAGCCAGGTTAGCGCCGTCGACGGAATCCCGCCGCGGCGGTCTGTTCATCCTGTGGGGCACATTTTCGGTGTCAATGAAGAGTTCGTCTCCGCGACGGCCGGCCATGGTGGAGACAGTCGAATTGTTGGAAGCTATGGATGGATGTAAGCTCGTGTGTAGTTGCGGTATGCACAGGACGTTGGCAGTGGTGTGTATTGGTTGAATCGTATTAAGAGGGCCTTGTAAACAGAGTGCCCGCGACTAAATATATATTATACGGTAACGGGAAGTAACAGTTCGAGATCCTAGAATTGCGAAGGGGATAAGATTGCACTTGTTAGTTCGCGGTGGCCATGACAGCGTAAGTCTGCGGGATGGAGGGGCGAGTTTCGAATCTTGGCCGGGTGTTTGCACTTACGACAACTTATCCTGGCCAACAGGGCCGCTGCTTCTCTCGCAAGAATCGAACGAGGTGGAATCGAAGGTAGGTAAAGTATACACGAAGTGAAAAATTACAGTGAAGAAGAGTGCTGGCGATAGGAGAGCGCAGAGGAGAGGTGACGACGAGTTTTAGAAACGGGGAAAAATTCGCACTCGTGGCCAGGCAGAATAGGGTCATCATTCAGGTCGAGACAGTTACATATGCGACCTGCTCCAAGCAGAGAAGCCGGGCTGGAGCACTTGATTGGCTGCCCGTGATAAAGCCGCCAAAGGAGATGTTCCTGACTCCCGTTCGTGCGCGTGCATGGGCCGGTTCCACCCCGGTTGTGGAGCTGGTGATAATAAGAACAGCTTGCGGCCGAGCTTTTGTGCAGATTGGAGATCACGGAGGGCGCCGGCCAATCCTGGCGCAAGCCACTCTCATAGTCTGAAGCTGATATGATGCGATTCTGCATGCAGTCATATCTGGCTGTCTGTATGAAGTATCTATTGCGCCTACCGGGTAACGAGTTCCGTCAAACGTGCCTCAGTTTGAAGTCAACCTGGAACTTTCGCCGCCACTGCGACGCCGTTGTACGTTACTCGAGGCTCACGATCTCGAAAAGGGGATATCCAATCTGCGAGCATGTCGCCGCTCGTTGGTCTGGTCCTCTCGAGCCCGTCGACGACGCTCTGCTCAAGACACGTCAGCTCGACCGTGAGCAAATGACCTGGTCCGTCCAATTCGCCTTGCCTGGAGAGGTCAAGACTTTGGCTTCCCATTGGCGCCGGCCGTGGGCGCTTAAATTCGTTCGCGGTTTTGGCCCACCGGCAAGCTTGCCACGGCGGGGAAAAAGCAAAGCGCCAACACCACACACAAACATCCCGGAACTCTGTGGTCGAAAATAGCACAACGGCCCGACATGCTGGGTCGAGGGACGCGGGACGGCAGAGGAAGTCGTCGATGTGGGCTCGTGCAAAAGATACCTTGAGATTTTCCGGCGCCGGCGACAAGCAGACCAGTAGAGACGACGGAATTCACTGAAATTTTTGTATCTGACAAATAAAATGTGCCTAAACTCGGCTACATAAGATAACGGGTTGGAGCGCAAAAGACAATATCGCCAGCATCATGACTGTCAGAGGCCCGACGGCATACCTCACGGCTAAAATTAGTGAGTAAAAGTCGGTCGAGCGCCTCCGATGGGGAAGATGACGATGCGGCCATCAACCCCACTCGAACTGATCTTCTTGACGCCGCCTTGGGCAGCGTCGCCCTCGTAGGGGCGGATAGCCATGATGGTATTCTGATGGATCGTCTTGAGCTGGATGTCGTCTGCAGATGCAGAATGAACCGTCTTTCCCTTCAAATCCATCTGCTTGAACAAATCGCGAGCCGTCGACTCTCGTGCAATAGACGAGGATCGTGACTTTGACGAATCAAGCGCACCCAGAGAGCTCCAGCCCTGGGAGATTGAGCCGCGGAAGCGAAACGGCTCACAATCATGGCCTATTGTTCGCCTCGCATGATGCGGATGGCGGGGTTTGTCCGTTAGTCATTGGCTCTAAAGCATCATGTGGGGTGTTTCTAGAACCTGGGGAACCGTCTAGCTACACAGCATGCATGACTTACCCGCCGCTACGATTTCCTCTTCCGTAATCCATGTCAATGTGGTGAATGGCAGCTGAGAAGTACAGACAGTCATAACCGCCTGCGGTGGCTGGTCCGGTGCGGATGGGTAGACGATCGTAACGCTGCTGTCATGAGCGGTAAATGCAAGAGCATTGCCGCTGGGACTGAACGCAACGTCATGGACCCATCCACCGCTGTTGTTCAGGAACTCGCCGCAAACGGTATTGAACGGGAGCCGTTCGCCCCATGGGGTTGGCTCGGGCCGTTGGTCGACCCCCTTGATAAAGGCCGAGAAGACTCGAGCATGGGCGTCTGCTGAGCCAGCTGCGAGCAGGACAGAGTTCGGGTGCCAGTCGACAGAGAGAATTGTGGACCTAATGGGCTTCTTCAAGTGCTTGGACACCCACCAGTCGTTTTCCTCCTCAAAATAGCACACGGCAATAACGCGGGCTCCCGAGCCGACGGCAAACTTGGTCTCGGAGGGGGACCAGCGGACGAACGTCGCTGCACGGTTGATGCGGAGCAGGACCAAAGTTGGACGCCAGCCGGTGGGAGATGGCTCCCACACAAGAGCATTTCGATCTACCAAGCACCTGCAATTAGTACATATTGTACGGGTATATCGAGCTCCGTAGCCTCTGTTGACAGCATACCTTGGGAGCAGGTCACAATCTTTCCGCTATTGGGAGCGATATCGACACTCGTGACCACCTTATCATGGCCCTTGAGCTCATCCTTGAGCGTGTATCCGTGTCCTTGTCGCTCGTACAGCTCGACGGCATTGTCACGGGTGACTGCGAGGACGGATCGGTCCGCTGAGAAGGAGTGGTCCAGAATGGGCTGGTGGAACAGCAGGTTGACTTCGGGATTCATGGTGCCTGATTGATATCGGACCGTCTAGATCTGAGAAGAGCACGATAGGAGACTCTCAACTAATCGTGCGATTGGTTTCGTCGTCGTCGGGTAGCTCGCGATGGAAGGATATGGCTGCAATGCAATCGAGGTGGAGAGCTTGACGAGCTTATCCTCCAACGCCGTCGTACGCAATCCAACATCCCGCACTTTGCTTTTTCCGCCTCGCCAGCCTCAACACCAGTCACACATCGCCAGCCAGACATCGCCAACTCCATTTCAGCTTCAAGGTACGCATACCACCTCACTACAATTCCCTTCAGAAACCCCACGCTGACGAGACCGCGCCCAAGATGTCAAAACGTGCGCCCGACGAGACGCTCGAAGAGCTCGTCCTCTCCGGCATTGGCTCCCCGCGCAGCAAGCGCGTCAAAACCGACAGCATAGCCGACGAGGAAGAAATGCTAAACTCCACCGCCGCCGCCGAACCTCCCGCCAATGGCGTCGACAAGCTCACAATCCAACCCGACGACGACGAGCCCCTCGATGACGCCGACCTACCCGCTGAATCCGAAGCCAAAAAGTGGAAAGATGGCCCCCCCGCCGAGTTCTCAGACCTCTACCTCGACACCGTCAACCGTAACCTCCTCGACTTCGACTTCGAGAAGCTGTGTTCCATCTCCCTCTCCAACATCAACGTATACGCCTGCCTCGTCTGCGGCAAGTACTTCCAAGGCCGCGGCCAGAACTCCCACGCCTACTTCCACGCGCTCGACGAGAACCACCACGTGTTCATCAACATGTCCACCCTGCGCATCTACGTCCTCCCGGAATCATACGAGGTGAAGCAAAAGTCCCTCGACGACATCAAGTACGTTGTCAACCCGACGTACACGCGCGCGGACGTCGCGCAGCTGGACAAGGAGGTCGCGCGCAGGTGGGATCTGAGCGGAAAGAGGTACACTCCCGGCTTTGTCGGCTTGAACAATATCAAGGAGAACGATTATCTCAATGTTGTGGTGCACGCGCTAGCTCACGTCACCCCGCTGCGGAACTACATGATGCTCGAAGACCTATCCTCGCGGCCTGAGTTGGGTATGCTATACACCGTCGTATTTCCTCCCCTTTGACTACCATGCTGACAGTCGCCTAGCCCAGCGCTTTTCCATCCTCGTCCGCAAAATATGGAACTCCCGCGCCTTCCGCGGCCACGTCTCTCCGCACGAACTCCTCCAAGAGATCTCTCTCCGCTCCTCCAAAAAGTTCACCCTAACAACCCAATCCGACCCCATCGACTTCCTCTCCTGGTTCATCAACAACCTGCACCTCTCCCTCGGCGGCTCAAAGTCCACACCAGGCTCCAGCATCGTCCAGAAAGTCTTCCAAGGCAAACTGCGCATCGAATCACAAGCCATAACCGCAAAAGCCGACGCCACCGACCGCCTCCGCTTCGAAGAAGCCGGCGAAGTCAAAGCCGATCTACAACGCTACATGATGCTGACGCTAGAGCTGCCCCCCGCACCACTCTTCCAAGACGAGATGGACAAAAACATCATCCCGCAAGTCCCACTCACGACCATCCTATCGAAATACGATGGCGCAAAAGCGCAGGAACTAGGCGGTCTACGACGGCGGTACAAGTTACTGCAACCGCTACCACCGTACCTAATCTTCCACATAAAGCGGTTCTCGAAGAACAAGTTCGTATTTGAAAAGAACCCGACGATCGTAACGTTCCCGTCGACGTCGCTCGACATGTCGCCGTATGTCGAGGGTGCCACGGAGCCGATATGGTATGATCTGACAGCGAACATTGTGCACGAGAGCGTCGCACGGAAGGGGACGACTAGCGGTGCGAAGGGCGAGGCGGGTGAACAGGGACACGCGTATAAAGTGCAATTGAAGGACAAGGCGCGAGACGAGTGGGTGCAGGTACAGGATCTGTTTGTCGAAGAGATTCGCAAGGAGATATTGTTCCTCGGTGAGAGTTACATTCAGGTGAGAATCACATACATCCCCTAGCACCTTCAAATGCCATACAGGAACATATACTAACTGCTATCAACAGGTCTGGGAACGGAGGAGAGATCTGAAGAAGAAAGCCCCAGCGTAATTTGGCATCACTACTTGAAATATTTAGTTACCATCATAGCGACCCATCTTGGATATATAACCATATCACCCTATTATACCCATCAATATTATAATATATACAGCTGCAAAGTAGTAATGTACAAATCCACCTCGAATGCATCATTGCATCGCCGTATCAGAATCCATCGGATCGCCATATAAATATCGTATCTAGACTCACGACCGATATCCATACCACTGCACCCCAACCCACCGACTCGCAAAATACGCCGCCTCAAACAACCCCCACGCAAGCGCCCACTCCATCACAAAGGCCTTGCTAACACCAACCCAATTCCTCCCATTCTCCCAAATCCCAAACACCATCCCCGCACCACCCGTCCGCCGCACCACGCCGCCAGGATACATCTGCACACCCACCCTCGCAGCACCGCTCAACCCCAACATGCCCGCATTCGCCGCCAGCACCAATATATTGCTATTCGGCAGCGTAACCATCCCGCCGGG
Organism: Orbilia brochopaga; assembly: GCA_036872635.1. NCBI lineage: Eukaryota > Fungi > Ascomycota > Orbiliomycetes > Orbiliales > Orbiliaceae > Orbilia > Orbilia brochopaga. The sequence continues at coordinate 457,148 of JAVHNQ010000013.1, read as the reverse complement.
CGTGGTGTTAAACAGCGTCATCGCGTTAGCACGCATAACCATGCTTTCAAGGCCGACGGTGAGCGCCATCGCCGCCGTTTCAGCCATATGGCTGCTGAGCACCTCGACCGGATGCGTCGACAAGTGCGTATTACGGTACTGTCGGTCGCGGTCGCGGTCGCGGCGCCGGCTGCGGGTTGTGGTAGCGCCGCGGCCGTCGGCGACGCCGTTGCGTGTGGCGCGGCTGTGTCGTCGGCGACGCTGTTGGCGTTCGAGGGCGCCCGTCATCTCGGGGGACCCGCGCATGCTGGTTGTGACTTGTACTTCGATCTCTGAGATACCTGAGCGGGCGTCGTCGTTGGCGATGTTGATGGCGTGCGGGTCGAGGAAGCCGCTGTCGTCTTGGAGGCTGGCGTCCGGGTGGTGTTCGAGGACGGGTGTGTCCGGTGTGATTGTTGCTGTGAAGGTCGTTGTTTCGACGCCGGCGTTGGTACCGGTGCTGTCGTGGCGGTGGTGGCCGGGTGTGGATGGGTCTGCGAGTGCTGCGTCGTCGCCGTTGATGGCTTCGGTATCTACAGCGGCGGTTGTATCCGCGTTCAGAATGCCGCTTGGTGTGGCCTCGCCGGTGATGACGGCCGCGAGCTCCTCGTCGCCCTCGCCGACGCCTAGTTCTCCAACTTCGCCGTCGTCATCCGTCAGGTTGAGAAACTCGTCATACTCAGCTTCACCAACGACGAAGCCGGCGCTCAGTTCCGCTTTCTCAAACTTATCCGTCCTAGGGAGATTCCGGTTGAGGATGTTGAGGAACATGATGTGTAGTCTGAACACCGCCTTCTGCTGCAGCAGCGACCACAGATACGGCGAGTTGAGGTACGTCATGGGCGATACCACCGTCGCGATAAGTGACGTCCACGGCAGCGACAGCACGCTGCGGAAGGGGATAAAGTCGGATAGCGGCGGGAGCACCGGCGTCGCGGGGATAAGGTGGAGCGACTGGAGGACGGAGTGGCGATAGATAGGGTAGATTAGAAAGAACGCCGTCAGCGTCATCCTACAGACCACATTAACAACCTAACCAGTACGATCGGTGTTCCAGTGTGTAAGGGCATACCCTTTATATAGAAAATTGAGTAGCCGTCGATTCGGCTTTCCCGTCTTTGAGTCTCGAAACAGCGGATGCTTCTTAAGCTGCTTGAATAGCAGCGACTGCAGATACTCTCGCAGGACATTGATCAGCTGGTAGATAATGTGCGCGGAGACACCGGCGAAGCAGTCAAAGATAGTCCGATGCTTGACGACCAGCTTGAGTATCTCAAGATACGGCATCTCCTCGAGCCCTTGAAACGTCTACCCCAATCCATCAGTAAACAATATCCTCATATACCAGATCTCGAGCTAGTCGGAACCAGTATACAGACCTGCAGCTCATTACGCAGACCTATCAGTGGCCACGTCAGGAAATACGTGCACGCAAGATCAATCCCGCCGAGTAACAGCCCCATATCGTCCTCCTTCTCCTGCAGCGCCGACCGCTCCGCACGCGTCTTCTCGCGTCTACTTCCGCCTTTATGCAGCTGCAACCCGATGGTGTTGAGCACATCATTCTGCGCTTTCCGCAGCGACCGCTGCAGGCTGATGGACGCTTGATCGGGTGATACAGTAGGGACCGCTGGGACAACAGCCGTAGACGGTTCAGCGGGGTTTGCATCGGACGGTTCCTGCGTCTGGGTGCTTGTGGAAGCGGGAGGTTGTGTCGTCGAGTCGGAGGCGTGGACCCGAGATTGGGACTGGTTGTGGTTCTGGGGTTCGTAGCATTGCCGGCCGAGGGCGAGGAGATAGAGGTAGGCGCTTCTGGCCATAGGTGTTCGTCAGCGGCAGCCAGCCGCCATGCCAGCGCCGAGATACCTTGGTGATATTTCGAATTGTAGTATTCGATTAATTTCGCGATGATGGTGATTGCATGAGGATGCGTGTGAGTGGTGGAAGTGGGATGAGGACGAAGCGGGCTGGGAGGACAACACGGAAAATCTGGGATTCACGACCAGACACAATCGTAGCCCCGAAGCCAGGCGCTGAATGGCAAGCTGGCATAGAATCGAGCCTTTTAGTATAATGAATGCGGTATGATACACTATAATTCTACTATTAGCCTATCTACATTACCAATACTACAGGATGAAAACAGAATACGCTAGAATATGCACACATAACCAAACTGAGACGCTCGCTATACAATCATCAGGAACTTCTACACGATAGGATGCAAGACACCACGCCAACGGCACTCATCAAACGCTGCTAAACATCTTCATCAAAATCTGGCCACCATCCGCCCCGACAACAGCCTTGACTTCCTCCTCCTTAACAGTAGCCCTAATCAACCGCTCCTCCTTCCCCACAACCGCCGCCTTCCTCCCCCTCTTACTCGGCGTCCCCGCAACGCCAGTCGACCCGACACCGCCATCGACCTCCGCCACCCCCGCGGCCTCGAGCGCGCTCAGGATATCTACAAACTCCATCTTTGTAACGGTTGGAAAGAGGACGTTATCGGATTTACACAGCTCCAGATACCGCTGCCACAATTCCTTAACGGGGACGCCGCCGCCGTTCATCTTTCGGCTAAGCACGACCAGCGCGCAGACGACGGCTTTCTGGTTGATGTTGAGCGACTTTAGTCGGGTGTTGGAGGTGATGCCGAACGATGTGGTGGAGATCCTGGCGATATGGGCGAGCGTTGCGCGGGGTGCGGATAGCGCTGTGAGCGACTGGAGGAGGTTGCTTCGAGCGAACGAAGGTTTCATCTGCGTTGGTGAATTGGCGTCAACGGCCGTTTCGGAGAGCGGTTTGCGAGGGGTGGCGGTTGGCGTGATGACCATAGGTGTATTCGAGCCCTTTGTCGGTGTGTTTTCTACGCCTGGTGCGGTACCGGTTTCCTCTGCTTGTTGCTGCTGCTGTTGCTGCATCTTTGTGCGTGTCTCATGCTCCACCATGTCGACCGCCTTGCGGCAGATGTCGAAGCATTTGCGTAGATCGCCGGTCGACTGTGCGACTTTCTTCGAGCATAGCGTGATCGCGGTGGGGTGGATAAGGGGCACCCAAGCCGCGTCGCAAGTTTCGTCATTCAAGGTCTTTAATCTGCTCGTGACGACCGTCGCGATCTGCTCAGCGCTATAGGGGAGTACCGGCAGTAATACCGGCTCGAAATTCCGCGCCTTGAGTCTGGGAAGAAATCGGTCGGTCAAGTCTAGTGCGTTGGCAATACCGACGAGAACAAGCTTCGACGTCTTTGCGAAGGACCACTCGAATATCTTGTACAAGATCTCCTGGTCTTTCGTCAACAGCGAGTCCATCTCGTCCAGCACGATGATGGAAACAGCTGCATCAGACTTCTTCTTCGGGACGAACAACTGCTCCAGAGCATCGACATCGTTGCCGAGGATCGATTCGTCGCCGAGGAAGTCTTCGGCGAGCTTTGAGTAGATGCCCTTCGGGTCCTTCGTCGTCATGCAGTTCACATACACCATCTTGACGCCGTCCGTGGCGATGTCCGCGATGACTTCTGCCAGTAGAGCAGACTTTCCAGTGCCGGGCGGCCCGCTAACATACATGCACCCGCCGACCCTTTTCTCAAGCTTTTCGGTGAGGAATTCGGAGAGCTGTGTGCGTTCCTTCTCGCGACCGACAAGTTTGCCGGGTGCCGCGCTCCGGACGAACAGGTTCTTGCCGGTGGTGAAGATTGTCTTGGAGGATGGCGTGCCGGGTGTGCCGGGTGTCAATACGTCGATTATCCGACCGCCGGGCGTCTTGGGCGTTCGTTTCGTAGCAGAACCAGGTAGCATAACGCGGTGGCGAGGTGTGATAGGTAGGACTTGGATACGATCGCGCTTCTGCGGTGTCTTTGGCACCGACTTTTTGATATTCTCGATTCCAAAAGCTGCATCATCAATCAGCACTGGCTCCCACCCCCAACGTGACGAACTGAATAAAGGAACTCGGGAATGGACATACAAGGCTTGGAGATCTTGTACACCTCATCGACAGTCGACATGACGTTCTTCTTCGACGGACTCGACGGCTTAAGCGGCGCGTCGACGTCCATAGCGTCAACGCCATTCGCCAACCTGCCGCCATTTCCGATCGTATTCTCAATCGACGTGAAGATTGGTATCTGTGTTTCCTTAACGGCCTTTGCCCGTCGACCGGCACGCCGTTTGGCCGGCTGCTGGCTCGGTGCTGCATGGTTTGAAGTCCTGTTAGTGGCGTGCTGATGCAGAGAAATCGGGAAGGGAGGGAGGAAGTACCGTCAGCCTCGAAGGTCGAGCGAGTCCGTTTCCTCAGCGACGCAGCCATTGCGGATGGAAGGAGAGATGATAGTATCGAGGCGAACTGTCGCTGTCGAGACGCTGTCGTCGAGGTGAATTCGTAGAGGTTGTGATTGAAAAAATTGGTGGCTCGGGCTGTCTGTCGGCGTGTCGTCGAAGGTAAATAAACAATGGAAGCGAATGTGTTGCGCCGACGTCCGTCCTGTCAATCTTGCCGATCGGTGACTGCTTTTTATTTCGAAGTTCGGACGGTTAAAAGAATGGAAGAGTGTCTACGGTGGATATTAAAGAGTAGATGGTAGGTGTAGAGAAAGTTGGGGAAGTGTACGAGGTAATAATTAGGAGGCTGTTGGTTAATAAGTAATGTAAGGACAGGAGGGACGTGCTGGAATTGTCCGTTGTAACAGGAGGCATCCCACTCTCAAAGCGGTGTTTCTTTAATTTGACTGCCCGATTGGGAGAGCAGAACACGACGCTATTGGCTGGAGCTGATGCGCCAGCCAGGAACGCTCGCGTTCGCCGGGCAAGGCAGTTTGGCGTTGGCGTTCCCCTCGCGCGTCAGGGAAGGCGCGAAGTCGAGCCTGATAATATGCCCATTTCCAGCTGGTTAATGAAGCACGCGACGCCACGCAACAACCGGTGTTAGTCTAGCCCGATACAGTTCACACCTCTATAGCTATCACCCATGGATATCATGGATAAACCGACGGATTATTCATATATATATATTACCAGGTTCGAGTAAAGTCAAGGAAGGATATTCTTCATATTAGGCATTATCATACAGTCTAGACCATTTACCACGAAATGGTCCTAAACATGAGGAAGTAGTCTCGAGGACTCAGGAAGCTATCGAGAAAGGATATCGATACGATCAAACAAAAGAAACGCTAAAGAATATCGATAAAATCAATCAGAAGGATAGTTAGCAAAGGGGTATTCGTGCGAACGAAAAGACCGTTCGCGATGCAAATACATTGAAACAGAATTCATCAAAAAAACAAGAAACAAAAGAAAGAAAAAGAAATCGACAAATCAGGACTGAAAAGTGTCGTCGGCAATCTGTTGTGCGAAACAAAGGAAATGACAGATTGTGGGAAAATAGCGAAAGATGGTTTCGAAAGACGACGACGGTAGATACCTTCCAACTTTCCAAAAGTACCAGTACTCCGCAGCTGGCGCGACTCGAGAACCAGCTACTGGAGCTTCCTCACCACCGGGACCCTCATATACTCCCTATGATCCAGAGAGATCTCAAACTTCTCGCCATACCCCAGCGTCAACCGCCTCCACGGACCAAGCCCTTCGCCTGAAAACATCAACGAACAAGAAGGTTCCATCTCCTCAGCCCCAAACACCTGCCAGTTCCTCTCATAGGCTCCAGTCTGCAGCACCAACCAGTTCCTAACGCCCTCAAACATGCCATCGCCAGTCCCATGATCCATAGTGCCGGACGGCGAGTATCCATACGCCGCTGCGACCATCAGATGCATGGTATCCGCCCACGGCTTCGGGATGCCCAAGCTCTCCGCTGGCCGCAACTCCCGTAGGATCTTGCGGCCGGTGTCCTCAAAGTCGTGGCGGCAGATGTAGGCCCAGTCCGTGGCGCCCTTGACCACTATCTCCATTGGCCTCTCGTCGTCCGTGGTGTCGGTGTCGGAAAACGGGATGGCGAGCACAACCGGTGCGAACAGCTCGTAGAGTTTGTGTATCTCCACTCGCATCTTCCGATATTCCTTCTCCTCGCGCGGGGGGTCGATATGCCGTTTCAATGCCCGTAACGGCTCTTTGAGCGCCTCACGGAGACGTGATCGCCGGCTGGGTAGGATACCCCAATCCGCATTCTTCTTGACTTTGGCCTCCCGGTGCACCCCGACCTTCGCTTCAGCGACAGCGTGCCAGAAGACCGACAGCACATCCAGCGCCGCCGGTGTGACCACTCGCACCTGTTCGCGAGGGCGGTAAAGCGGACGGGCTGGGGGCGGGAGCGGATCGGGAACCGGATCCACAGGAGCGATTGCATCGATGTCCTCGACGGGCAGTGGAACGGGATCCACGGGAGCGATTGCATCGACATCGACATTGTCCACAGGCTGTCCGTAGGTCAATTTGATTAGTTGGTTCCATTCCCTGCAGACGGGGCGACATGCATGCATGATATCCCGCGCGGGGAGGTGCGACAGGATGCGATCGAGGATCTCTCGTACAAAGAAGATTGGAGGGCTGGATGCATTCGGTCCGGCGTTGTGCATCTCCAACACGTTGTTCCAGGCCTCGAGGCTCGCGTTGAACGTAGTCGTCATTGTGTATATACGTGTGTATTTATATACGTCTGGTGTTTGTATATACAGTGATTCTTGTCTGTAACTTTCATGAAATATTAGCATCAGGAACATATGAATTTTTACAAGAAGGAGAAATGCACGTACATACATATGTGAAGATGGATCTCTAGATCTAGATCGATTTCGATCTATGATTTTTTTTTCTTTTTCCCTTTTTCTTTTACTTCAAAAAAACGGGTTTCTTGTTTTTGTTTTTTTTACAAAATATTGAGATAGCGAATGGAGTATCTCTGGACTTGGGGTTGCGGGTTGAGTACACCTCTCTCGTGGTATACAGAATGGAAAGACCAGAATGGGGAGACTCGGTATCTGGAGATCTCTATCTTAATTGTATCCGTGACTTTCTGTTGGACTTCAAAGTTGGTTTGAATCGTTATCTAGCTACGAGATGCTGCGGCTCCACCGATATTTATACCTAGGTACCATATCCTAAATTTCTCTGCAGAAATATCTCAGCCTCTTAGGTGAACTCCCAATTGGCCAAGAAAGGTGGTGTCATGCAGCCACCCGACGTGACACGGCAGCGCTGCAGCTAGCCCACAGTCTCAGTAGTACCATGATATGGCGTATAGAAAATGGAATACAAAGCAAATTCGCAAAGATTAAAGACTAGACGACGATAACCGTCAAGGCTGACAGGGGTAATAACTACATCTAAACCATCGGAGACATACTAATATGTCTTACCAGGATGGAATCCAGACTGAACAATCAGCACTGCAGGTCACAATATGATATCGATATCACCAGCGTCCCCGAGACTTATCTGATATCACATTAGAAAGTAGTTTTACAAAGTGAAGGCATCTTATCCGGCCAGACTATCATATCCCTCCAATAGCTTACCTTGACAAAGCACGGGGCAGAGATTCCAACCGCTAGTCGACACGATGTTTGTGTTTGTCGATGGGGCAGGCTTCATACGCGGTCTGTCGACTCACATGGCCATGCAAGGGTATTTCTGAATCTAATATAGTCACATAGCTTAGCTGCCAGCCGCGGTCAGCAGGAAAAGTCCTTGGTTGGAATGATCCTAAGAAGCACCCCGCACGGCACACACGCAACTGTTGGTTTAAAATACCACCAAAGCTGTCCAGCTGTGGCACATGCAGGTACAGGGCCCCCGATCCGTTGAAACGCGAGTGCCCTGGTTTCCAATCGTGATTGCTAGCTCGCTAAGATCTATAAAATTAGCGACTTTACGTTCCGTACCCGTATACTGAGTATTGTCGAGACGCGTGACGCTTATTCTTGGATGCTTAGATCGTATCTTTTGAGTGGCAAATTCACGCACACAGCCGTGGTATTCTCACAGTATTTTCTTCCTGGAACATGGATAGAGACATTTGATTTCGGGAGCCAATCCAGACAGCGACTTGAGTCAAGTCGTGAGACGTGCCCATGGGTATAATCGGATTTCTCCTTCCCGAGAGCCAATATCGTAATATATCTGCCTTCGTGAATCGGAATACTTGTAGCTAAGAGAAGCTGCCATCCCGCCTTCCGTTCGACTCCTCATCGAAAATCCAGTTGTTGTTCCACTACGTAGTGAGACATCCTGCATCGGATAGTATATATATTAATATATGTATTAGCTCATTGAAGGAACTCTGACTGGAGATGGATCGTTTAGAGCAGTTGCGCAACTTGTCACACCTTGATCCTTCCGTGTACCCGAATTAAGCGGGTCACGGATATCCATCGGGAACCCAGTCGTCAAATCTGATATCAGAGATCTCGAGACACGGCATTGAAGTCACACGGCCAGAGCCCCGCGAATACCCTGCTCCTGAAGAGGCCTCCGACGCTTCGCTGAGCTATTTACCATCATGATATCATAGAGCTATAAAATTTGCTACTGGTCTGTACAGCTGTGTAACGGCCACATGAGCTGCGAGTGATGGCGAGTTGAGACACGCACGTGAATACGCCGATCCGTGTAATGGCATTCGAAGCTTCATGGTTGGGAGATAAATCGGACGATATGCTCAGGCCAGCCTCCGATCTTATCGACGTAAGGTGAAACAAAATATTCATGTATCACTAACCAGCGCTTTCGAGTAGTATTCTGTGTAACGTTGGTGGGGCAAGCTCGAGAGTCTGCCTGAAGGATCTTCCCAGAGTGCCATCTTAAAGCTGCCTAATGGAAATGCACTCTCCCGTGCGCTGGGTATCATATCTGTAGTTCCGCTTGTTTCAGTCGCTGAATGATGCGTCTTTAGTACTGCACTGGAAGATATAGTGCGGCATGCTTGCACAACTTCCTGGCTTTGTTGTTCATATTGATGATGTATGACCTTTCTAGGACGTCGACTCATTTGTCTTGAATTCTAGCTGAGTGTACATGTTCAATATGCGCTTAGACCAACTTGTAGTTCCATTATACCTGCGAAACTTCAACAGCTATTGTGCAGATGCCGCGATGTTGCATGTTGAAATGGCTCAGCGAGTTTCCGATTATGACAGCGGGCCGAACACCCATCTCGGAAACCCTGAACCTAGGCACAGCCCTGAAACTGAACCTAAACGCCAGAGTCAGCGTTCCAAATGCTGCGGAGTCCTGGAGATCAGTCTCAAGGTCAGATCCTTCATATTCAGTCGGATAAGTTGTTGGCAGTAGAACTCCAGAAGTAGGCCGGGCTTGACAACCTCTCCAGTGTTTCGTGACCGGTCTCAGCGAGGTTGCTTTGAAATCCCCGTCATCCAGTCTTGAGGTGGCGTTTCGTGCAAAGTTTGCTTGTTGGTATTGGCTGATTGTACACTGTACACTTAGGTGCGAAGAAACCTTTCGCTTTGAATTCGCCAGCGTTAATATGATCTAGTGTAAAGATGCACGTCCGTCAGCAAAGGCCATGGGAAGACGTATTATTGAGCCGAGGAAAGTATGTGGCTGGCCTAGCTTGCCTCAGGGCTTGGGCCGCGTGTGGCTCGTTATATTGGTTTGCTACTCGCCATCACAGCCTACCGTCTTGGTGTTTAAGCGCTGTTGTGATTGTATACAGGGATCAAGCTGTGCCATACTATTATTCTCTCGCGCTCGACAAGGCAGCCTCAAAGACCTGAACAGATCCTGATAGATAACACAAACGTGATCTAAATATAGCTATATTCACGGCCTGCCCTAGTCCGGAGGTCTTCATAACAAGTATGTGGCTAGGAAGGTATGTATTTCCAAGCCCTCGAATGTGTTCATAGGCCATTAAATCCATCTACTCGTTCATCCGTCATTCAATGTCATTTTCCCACATTACAAAGTTTTCCATTCATCCAAAACTCCGGCAATCACCTCCTGTTGGATCCTTTCCTGCACCATAGCTTCCACAAGCACATCCGATAGAGACACCGGTACCGTTTCGCCGATGGGACACCCTTCAGGCCCTCCAATATCTCATCTCCGCAGCAACATCAGTTTGTCTTCGGTGCAAAGCTCCTAAGATTTCTAAGGTAGGGGTTCTTTTGGCAGTTTCGTATCCGGTCTATCAACGATGGGCCCGGTTGCCTGTATTCTTCGATAGGACGTTCCAGATCCAGTTCGAGTTCGAAGTCGAACTCAATAGACCAGCGATAGTAGCCGAAGCCCGGATAGTATATATATCCATGTGAGGGCATACCGGAATATTCGAGCTCGGACAACTCGATGTAACCCCGGGGTTTGAATATAATGGCGTTACAAGGCATCTACCTCGACGCAATTAGTGTTATCGATCAGATTGTTAAGTTAAGGCAACATTCGCGGGGTAAATATGAGGCTTGAGACCCCTCAGCTGGTATAAAAACGATGGGTAGTCACGTCGCGAGCACCTACAGTTGCGGACGCAGCACTTCGGGATGAAGCGCCAGAAGTCGACTGTGGAATCGGTTGAAGAGTAAAATTTGATTTGGTATTATATCACATAACTTCGTTGAACGTATTTAGGTCGATTTCGTTGGTTGTGACCAGAATGAAGGGTGCAGATGCCAGATGAGACGCAGCTGCGCAGGTTGATTTGTACAATTCTGCCCAGACTGCCTATTCTGCATGCAGGCACATGCACAGTTGAATTCAGTATAAATTGATGTGACCACGCGCGCGTGGGTAAAGAAAACAAGTAAGGACGCATATGTACGCATATATATGTCTTCCGCAGCTGACATTCATTGCAATCGATGCAGCCGGTAGTGGGATCTTTTTGAGCTGTTATTTTCACTTTAGGAAATCTCACTGGGAAATTAACTCTAGATCATTTGGTATGCGAGACTAGCATAACGAGGAATTATATATCCAAATGGAGGCATCCTTCCAACATAGCTTATACCTCCCTTCTGATCAAGCCGTGCTCGAAGTATCAGATCTGGACTGAGAACATAGGGAACCCCGGGGTAATCTAGAACTATGTCAATAATTAGCTAGTTACCATCATCTGGATTCTCTTTGGTAGAACCCGCTTTGTTACTTACAATTGCCGAACAGATGATTCAACTCACCAGTTCACCGCTTTGCCCATCTAGTACCAAAAGGTCATATCCGATCGCCTTCGAAGAATGCCGGAAGAAAATCTGATAACAACTGGGCTAAGGCATAAGGATCATGCTATCGTGCGAATAACAAAATTGGTATATACATATTAAGTAGCAATACGAAAACAATGCTTTTGGACCGGGTACACCTGTAAATGCTTGGAGGGAGGTCAGAGTCAACAAGAATTGGACTGGTAACAAAAATTAACGGGCAATATGCGCACCAGGAAAAATAACAGACAAAGTTGCCTAAGAGTCAAAAACAGGACCGTATGCAGGAATCCCACGAGACTCGAGGGTGAAGATGGTAGATCTAGTGATCTTGCGATTAGAGATAATGAATACCGCCTCAGCTTCCATCTTGACGTATAGTTCGTATATAATTTGGGCGAGATCGGGCCGTCCGGTCTTTTGCGTATCAATTATGACGGCCTCAGGATCGACACGGCTCACGAGTGCCATTATCTCTTCTCCATAGGTCTTCTGTGGGTTACGAGTCGACCAGAGCAGGCGATACTTGACGGAGCCTCCACACCCGAGGAGGAACGAGAGCTGTGGTCCGATGCCACTACCCGTGGCAACCATGATGACAGATTTGAAAATCGGGGCAATACGGAGGACTCCAGTACGAGGAATCCCACGGATCCAAAGCTTGTGTGGCCCTTGATTGATCTGCTGCTTGGTCCAGTCACCAGCGTTGGAGACTAGCAGTGAGCAGGAAGAGTAGTCTGGCGCAGGTAAAGAAGCGAATGTGTGCCATTCAAAAAGAGGATTATTGCTGACGGCAAACCCCTGACACCACCCAACCTTGACAGTATCGAACCACAGTCGTGTAGCATGGTCTGAGAGACGTTGTGGGCGGACGACAACCTTCCGAAGTAGGAGCCATGGGAATATAAGACAGCCTGTTATGACTAGAAGAAACCAGAAAGACGGACTTTGAACAAGGACGGTCCCAAGTTTGTTGGCACCGCGAGTGGCATCAGCGAAGACGATAGACTGAATCCAGATAGCTGCGATGCCAATCCACCCGCCGAATCTATGAGATGTTTCAAAGTGGTCGTGGTAACGACGGCGGAGCCCAGGCATGGCGAGTACAGTGATCGAGATTAGCAGGATCAAAGGAATCCATGTGAATGTCAAGACCGAATACATGTTTTTGAGCCGAACGCCGTTGCGATACGCCGTAGCATAGGTGCGTGTGATCTCTTCGGTGAGGAAGATATACCACATTGTGGCGCTGACAGCAGCTCCGGTGTGGATTCCGCCGTATTCGTATATTTTGGCAATCGAACGACGGATCCTCAGGGGAACCCAGAGAGGCGTCATAGCGAAGATCGCGAAAAGGGCGTTGACAACGAAGTCCTGACGGATAAGGACAGCAACGAGAAGATTAGTAGCGACAGCAGTCGATAGATTAGAAACTCGTTTTCCGTTGTTGAAGCTCAAGGCGATGTACAAAAGACCGGTAAGATTCCCCAGGAAGACTAGGCTGAATAATCTGCGGTAGGCAGATAAGATTGTGTGGCGGATTTTCGGCCAGACGTAGGAGGTAGCCTCTGGCAGCGGGCCTGGCTGGACTTCGCCTCTCTTCTCCACATCGAAGCTCAAAATTGGTGTCCTCGAAAAGATACTGTTGGCACGGTATCGGCGGTGCTCGTACTCGAGAGCATCGGCGGTGGTGGACATCTCATAGCTGTCAGGGTAGAAGAACCCTCCCTTGTCATCTTTGAGATACCGTGAGTACTGCATATTTGCCGCTAGGCTGGGGTAACTTTCTGGAAGGGATACTGATGATCCAGCTGCCTTGTATATATAGAGGGGCTTCTGGAAGAGCGGAAGGGTTACGGTCGAGCTTGAAAACGTCTGTTGGCCGGAGTTCCCCAATTCCGATGAATGTGATGATATGTGAGGACGGGTATGTGAGTGTTCGGAGTGAAGGTAGTGTACACAAGGAGGTGGAGATGAAGATTGGGATGAGGACGATGGGGACGAGGAAGAATTTGTGGAGCAAGGTGGAGATGATGGAGAGCTCGCCATGGCTGCAGAAGTTGACAATATGGCACGCTCCCAAGGTTGCGACTCCGCGACGACACAACAACTTAACAAATCACAATGTTGGGATCGCGATATGCTTCAAAGTTTGGCTGGTAAACTTTAGCGCAGTCCGTTAGCTTCGATGTATATGATTATCTTGAAAGTCAATGTCGAACCAATGCTCCTGTTGCATTGGATGCTTTGGACATCAATTGTGACCTCGCGAAAGACCGATAGTGCTGGACCGATAGCCAGTTCTGGTAGACGACGGCCGCATACAATGCTAAACTTGGAAAATCTGGAGACTCACCTTATAGTTACTAGATGGTAAGTATATACGCCGATGCAATGTTGTTAACTCACGATTCAAATTATAAATAAGACGTTGCCTTCAAAGCTTGGACTCGGGATCTTATCGCAATTACCCGCGTTATATAATTATATAAATATATATATTAGTTCCAGTCAAATAAAATTCAGTATGCAAATGGCTTCCAGAAAGACAATTCTCGGGGCTCTAGGGATATGTTACTAGCGCGAGCTTATCGGAGAGCGAGAGTTTCCACGAACACACCTGAATGTCGAATCCCTGTGATTTTACCTAAGAATCTGCCCGACGTATCCTATATATAACCACGATATCTATACCGGTACTTGCTGCTGGTTGATCGTATCGACCACCAACGGAGCGCTAGCCATGCCAAATCAAAGCTGCAGTTCTAAGCCTGAGCCTTTTGGCATATGCCCACTGCGCAATTAATGCACATCAATAGAGAAGCTTCCCGGCTAGTCATATTACACGAAATTGCAGCCCTGGTACGGAACCAGTGGCCCATGATGTCGCGCGACATCGGTCAACCAGTTGCACGTATTGCAGCCTGCACAGCGAAGCAAAGTGGAAGCTCTCGCACACACTATCGGTCACAATTACAATCTATTCCAAATTCCAACATCCCGCCTCAGCTTGGTTGTTCGCCCGAAGAGATAGGGTATGCGCACATCCTCTTGCCAACAGCTCCGGAATACAAGTCCAGATTGGTCCTGCGAGCGAGACAACGAGCCCATATGGCCATATGTATTGACTGAAGTCTTTCAAGATCATCGAGCCACCATATCGTTAAATTGACGACGCCGCAATCGACATTTGTATGGGTCGCCAGGCTCCCGTCTCTGTTCAAACTGTCTTTGTTTCACAAAGCAAGGCAAACACGCCAACAAGCCAGAGAACTGTTGGCTCATGCTGCAAGCTTACATGTATACCACTAATATTATAATCCGTGACACTTACTGAAGATCACAGAAAATATGCGACGTTGTATTCTAGACTCAGAGCCGTATCGCGTCAATTCTGTCATCGCGATAACTTATTAATGGGACCCCCAGATTTGCACAATCAGATTGTTGAACCATCCCAAATGTGCATGTTCGTAAAAATAGCGCACAGCGGTCGTGCTCACTCAGTTGTAGACGAGGTTGTCATGAGCCGCGGCTTGATGCGCGCGGCATTTACTCCATGCACGTTCGCAATCGGTAACTGACAATCTGCATCCCTGTGCCCAGTAAGATGCAGAGCAATGATACCTCCCAAAAGCTTATCCTAGCGAACTTGCTCAAGCTGACGAGTTTTCAAAGCTGGCCTTGTAAACGAAGCTCAATAGTTTGAATTTAGCCCTCCTATAGTTCTTCTATACAAATAGATTTCTTGAATGCCGCATAACGCCTAATCAAGCGGCCTTAGGGCTAACTATTATTCCGATCCATAGATTTTTACCGGGCACATTTATTCGACTTGCTCATCTCGCGCTAGTCTTTTACTGCTTCCTTACGTGCTGTCTGGTTTACGAGACCAATACAAATCAAAATTTCTAATCTTAACTTAGTTATCGAGTCGCCTGTTTGGGATATATTACCTGTAGTTACTTCGTATCAGTCCACTGCCACCGCAGCGGAGTTAAAATCCAACGGCCAACAATTCATGCAGGGTTGCATTCGTCAGGAAAGGATAAACTGATTCACTCAACATGGTTGCTAATTAATATAGCGTTATCCGACCATATGAAGCCTAAGCCGCCATGCTGCGGGAGCTAAAATCGTGCTTCTCGAAGACCAGCGCCATGGTCAAACTGCTGCGGACCCTGTATGCATGCAGCTGCCTAAATCGACCTATTGGATGAACAATACCACACCTTACAATGGCAATCTCTGGCGGCATCCATGTGCAACGGATCGCTCGACCTACTTAGTCCTAAGGGCTTTCTCGACGGCAATTGTCCATAGATGGTAGAAAATCCTTTGATTTCCCTGGCTCCTTTCCTTTGGCCCAGCTTATCTCCACGTATTCGTATCGATTTCTCACACGAAATCACTTGTGCAGTTATAATTATGATTCATTGATTTCACGCGCAGTAATTTGATATGCTGTTCATCAGATCCATACCAGAATACTGACCACCTTGATAATGCCTGAGATCTCGTGGGGGTATACGAGACTTTTGGGCAATCGTGCGTGCAAATGCATGCAGGTACATATGTACGTATGTAAAGGAACTTCGGTTACACAATATGCATAGTTCAGGGCTAGCTAAGAGAACGTCATCTTAAACGTGCACTACCGATAGTGGCTGCTAGCCTGCTGCTGCATGAGGACCAAATTCAAATACATAGAAGGCAGTAGATCTTGCTGGGCATCCTGTTCTTCCAATGTCTTTCGCGTTCAGACAAGTGTTAGTTGCTCTATATCGCAAATTCTATCAACTCAGCTGTGTGAAATTATACTGCGATTCGCACTTAGACGCCCAATAGCGTATATACCTTGACGCTAGATATCAGTATATGCCTATGGTATCGTACCTGCCTCCCCGCCGATGTCAAGATGGTCAGAGCTCGAGGGACTGATATCGTGAAATCTATGCTATGACACGAATGAGATCTAATTTTCAAATCTGATAGCTAGTCGTAACATATATATCCACCTAACCTTGAAGTTAGCTCGATAAGCCTTTCTGGTGTAGAACCGCGCGCGCAGCACATACACCGCGATACCCAATATACTAGGACGACGCAAAGCCATTCACATTCCAATTAGAGTCAATAGATCTATAAGGGCTCATAGTCGTATAAACCCCCGACTGCTTACGATCATAAATAGCAACAGATCAGTGATACCATTAATAGACGTGAAATCCTTTACCTAGTTGATGCCGTGGTGTTTGTGTTATCAGCTTGAATGGTGACCTCGGACAGCAGTTATTAATGTAAACTCTAGTATAATTCTATTGGCTCATCAACCGCCTTTCCTCAGGAATACGTAACGTACCAACACCAAGCCGGGGTGAAGTTTCATGAGCGCTTGTGCTTCCTGATCCGCTCAAAGGATCGAAGGCCAATTGGAATCACATGTAGTGCCATACGAGGTTGTGCCATATATAGCCCTTCGCGAGGCTATCATTTATCATATCTCCTCGATCCTTTTGCTTTTTTCTCATCGTCTTCCGCGCAGAGATCAAGCAGTATTCGACACTTCGGTGCTGAGCTATCCTATCGTAGTTCTATCGACACATACATATAGTCACATCGTATTTTTCACAAGTACAAGTTCCCACTTGGCAATTCGACTTTTCTATCACCTGCAGCGACCCGATTGAGCACACATCTAGCCATATACAATTGCAACAGAGCTCAGAGAAATTTAAATTGTGCCCACACGGAGCAATACAGCTCTAGCGGCCGTATTATCTAGCGATATCGATATCACCCTAGCTGATTGGATTCTCGATATTTTCATAGGGTTTGGACTTTGGTGCTAGTCTCGCTCAAGTCTTGAATCGTTCAAATTGCGATCAATCGCACATACTCGAGGATCGAGTAGCGTAACACCATTGATAGTGCTCGATATAGCTTCAGTGCGACTATTGTTGAGTGCAGAGTATACAACGGTTGCGAGCAAAATGGCTTCTATCACAAAACCACACCTACCAGTACCCGTTGCCCTGTCTACAAATGGCAACCACGAGACGCTTTTTAGCAACTGGAGTATATTCTCTACCTCCATCGCTCAAAGATTCCAGAGCAGAACCACCCCCTTGACATCGATAATCGGATCGTACTTTGATTCTCTCAAATCATTGTTCTCCGGATACTGCAAGGTCAACATAGTTTCCTCATTACTGGAAAGAGTTTCGAATGCATCAGCGAGCAAAACGTCGCCGATGGCTGCAACGAAGGAGGCTGCTGAGGATATAATGCGCGGTGAAAGCACCTATGACATCCCCCATACCGATCTTTTAAGCTGGCTCTTCAAGAGCGATTATGACCACGATAAGAAAGTATGTAGCTTCCTTGGAGATTCCAGTCGCAGAAGTATTCGGTTGTCGTTCGTTAGACCTCCGTTCGTCTTGTCAATTTGGGATGAAAGATTCCTGACTAATTGCATGTCATTCGTGAAACATCCAGATACTAGTTGACGCCTTGAACCCTGAACGATATATTACTACCAATCAAGCCAAGTCAATGGTTAGGTCGCTGATTGGAGGCTTAAGAAGCATTGGTGTTAAGCCGGGCGATTCTGTCTGCGTCCATTCTTTCAACGATGTAAGACGAGATGTCTGTCTCCTGCTGTGCTGGTAGGCGAAAGATGCTAATATTAGCTCCAAGGTATTCTATCCAATTGCAGCCCTAGCGATTATCGGCGTCGGTGCACGCTTTGTCGGGTGAGTCCATATGGCTTTGTTCTCATTTGATGTCCCGTCAGCTGTTCAATAGGCTGTCTGTCACTCGATCTGTAAGACGATTTCGAAAATTTGGTCTTCAGTGCTAACCGTCGCCGAATGTAGTACCAACCCAGGATACACCGTTTTCGAGCTGAATCACCATCTTAAGATATCCCAAACGAAGTTCGTTATTACGCAGCCAAGCCTGGCGAAGAATATCACAGAAGCCGCTAAGCAAGTTGGCATTCCTGAAGAGAACATCGTGGCGTTCGATGTGCGCGGAGAGGAGACCCGTCGATATCACTCCTTCATGAAGCTTCTGCAGACGAAAGAAGAAGAATGGGTCTCCTTCCAGGATGAGAAGGCTGCCAAGGAAACAATACTCGGCCTGTTCGCTAGCTCCGGTACTACCGGCATGCCTAAGGTGATCGCAGTGTCTCATTACGCCTGGGTTGCTAGCACGGTACTGCTTCCAGAAGTCCTAGAACGCCCCTATGACGTTAGTAGAGCATATCGTCTATCCACACCTGAATCTGATACTGATAAGTAGTTGTAAAGGTTCGGCGACTGATGTTCCTACCGGCTTTCCACGCCTTTGCAGCCCCGTTGACTATTCTGATGCCCATCAAGTTGGGGCAAGAAACATATTTGCTCCCACGGTTCGAGCTAGCAACATTTTGTGAGGCGGCCGGGAAGTACGAGATCAACGAAACAGCGGTCGCGCCACCATGCCTCCAAGCCTTCATGAAAGCCGGCGAAGAGAAGCAGGGGCAGTTGAGGAGCATCAAGCGAGTCTGGTGTGGCGGCGCTCCGATGAACGTAAAGCTGCAAGTCGAGTCCCGTAAATGTTTCGATGATGATGCCGAAATCGTTAATATCTGGGGTATGACCGAGATCGGGATAACTGTCGCTATGCGCTATGACGAGATCGACCGAAACGGAGCTGCGAGCAAATTGTTGGCGAACACTGAGGCCCGGATCATCAACGACGACGGCCTCAATGTCACACTAACAGGCGGGCACGGAGAGGTGCAGGTTAGGTCGCCGCAAGCAAGCTTGGGATACTTTGGTAACGAAAAGGCCACAAATGAGACTTTCATTCCCGGTGGCTGGGTGCGCACCGGTGATGTCGCATACTTCAGCGACAAGAAACTCTATATCATGGACCGACAGAAGGTTAGTGTTCCCTGCTGAATCGATAGTCATGTCGCAACGTTGTAGCACCTGGGGATACGTACTAACTGTAATTTCAAACAATAGGAGATAATTAAGGTGAGAGGGTGGCAAGTAGCCCCAGCTGAGCTAGAAGCAGCACTCGTCTCCCATCCGAAAATCAAGGACGCTGCTGTGATCGGGATTAAGGTCGAAATCGATGGCGGAGAGTATGAGGTCCCCCGCGCATATGTTGTCAGAATGCCCGCCGCGGACATCAACGAGGAGGAGGTAAAGGCGTTCATGCTCGCAAAATTGGCTAAATACAAGGCACTGGATGGCGGTGTGGTCTTCGTCGAGGCGATTCCCAAGTCGGCAACCGGCAAGATTCTAAAGAAGATCATCCGGGCCGAGTGGCTAAGCAAAGATCGAGTGGTATGATAGATAGGGCATAATAGAAGGTGAAGGAAAGAAGGCAGGAACATAAGTAGTAGGATGAACCAGAGGAGAAAAAATTTAGTGGTTAGCCAAGGCACGCTCTAATATTCGCGGACAAGATAGCCTTACATGCATCCCTTTCCCGCCTTACCGACGCGATTTAATCTCTATTGATCCTATCTTTTGGGCCATCTAAATGTCGTTGCTGTCTATCTCCCCCCCTTTAGATTCTGCTGAAACTAATGAGCTTTCGCGTCTGTGTGATACTATCTAGCATCCCTCTTTCTCAGCATATTTATCAACCTAGTAAAAGGAAAAATCTAGCCAGCGCGGTGTCTTCATGACGAATGAGCATGTCAATTCTCTACCACATCTACAGACTGCCCATTATTGAATTTGGTACCCTAGAGACTAGCTTCAAGGCTTGTAGACGTAGCTCCAAACCTTTTGAACTACCATAGGCGTCAAAATGTGTTGCACTGTTGGTGGCTGGTTCACACACCCGCTGTCACCACGCCACAGCAACGTCGCCGCCTCACCAGTCCAACGACGCGCAATTCCCAAGCTCCATCCACCTCGCCATCCACCTCCCCTCCACCTACGTACCCATCTTCGCCCTCCTTCGACCTCTCCTACGTCCAACTAGATCTCGTTAATCGGAAGTCTACTGCCAGCTCCAGCATACAGAGATCCAAAATGGTAATCCCAAGCTCCCCGCGTCAAGCTCAAGCTCCAGCTCGTCACTAACCCGCTGCTCGTGACCCGCAGGCGAACCCATTCACGCTGAGTGCGTATCCTATCCTATACACATCCTCGATACGGCCGTTACTCTTCGTATACAGTATCCCGTTGCTGACAATTATATCTACAAAGACGGTGGTGCTTGTCTGGCGATGGTACGATATAACCCCTCTATCTTCATAGTGGAGCTTGTTATCTGACCTCTAACTGACGTACCTCTCACAGGCCGGAAAGGACTGCGTAGGTACGCTGCAACGTCTACAACCATTCATCAGCTATTACGGTCAACATCATAGCTAACACGCTCGCTACACCCGCCAGCCATTGCCTGCGATCTCAGACTCGGTTCGTTGCAGCTAGCTCACCCCGCGGCGCCAACGTGCTAACAATCGCGTAGGCCAGCAAGCTCTCACCCTCTCGAACAACTTTCCCAAGATCTTCAACTACGGTGATGTGTGGCTAGGACTAACCGGCCTCGCCACCGACGTCCAGACCATGTCCGTTGACAATCCATCCATCCGCCATCAGCGCGTCTTCAAGCTTGCTCAAATTAACCCCGCGTACCCAACAGGCACTCCCTCTTCCGCTACAAAGTAAACCTCTACCGTCTGCGCGAAGAACGCGAAATCGAGCCGGAGACAATGGCCAACCTCGTTTCGTCAACGCTATACGAACGCCGCTTCGGCCCCTTCTTCGTCTCCCCCGTTGTCGCAGGGATAAACCAACGGACGGGAAAGCCTTTCATCTGCGGCTTCGACTCCATCGGCTGCATCGATTTCGCGAAGGACTTTATCGTCAGCGGGACTGCCAGTGACCAGCTGTTCGGTGTGGCTGAGGGGCTGTGGGAACCTGATTTGGAGCCCGAAGATCTATTTGAGACTATCAGCCAGACGTTGCTGAATTCGTTGGACCGCGATGCTCTGGCGGGTTGGTACGTACACAAATGCTGCGTATCCGTTGAGAATGCGTGTATAGACAGTATGCTGATAGTATATTCTCAGGGGCGCACACGTATATATAATCACGAAGGACGGCGTAACCAAGCGGTTACTACGAACCAGGCAAGATTAACTTGGGTCGCCAGTTGTCTATTGGCATGATTGCGCCACAGAAGTAGAAGCACTGGTGTAGATGGCATATTAGATAGATAGATAGATAGATAGTCTTCAATTCTATTCTACTCTAATCTATTCTACAGATTATACGTACAGAAATCCCCTGCTATCGTACATAAATGCATAGATCCCTCCGAAACTCCAGACATCTTACATAGTGGATACACCGACTTCACTCCATCTCGACATCACTGTCCTCATCTTCCTCATCTTCCTCATCCGCTTCACCACCATCTGTACCCTCACCATCCTCATCAACCGCCTCGCCGCTGTCGCTACTGTCTCCATCCTCCACCTCCTCGTCTTCCAGACCATGCACAGTCACATCCTTCAAGACCCTCGCCGACGCCTTACCGTCCACAAACGCCGCCTCCTCCATTTGATTCAACGTATACTCGACCACATAACTTTCCGCCAGCAGCTCCTCAACCCTCGCATAATGCCGCTCCGTATACCGTTCCACAACCTCCATAATCTCCGCCACTGCCATCCTCTCCCCCTTCTTCCTCCTCTTCGTTGCACCTTCCGCATCATCGCTATCGTCACTGCTCTTCTTCACACCAGGAACCTTCAGCGAGACGAATTTCTCAGCGGGGAATGACCGTAGCAGGACGGCTAGCACGCGCTGCGCAACGCCTGCTGTCCGCGAATTCGTATTCCAGTCGCGCAGGCGGCAGAGAAGTAGGTAGAGATGGTAGTCGTTGAGGCCTGCTAGAACTGCATCCACGCTTTTCAAACCGGTGATGGAGTCCGCTTCGGGTGTCGGCGAGTCGATGACGGCAGTGAGCAGCTTGAGCAGTTTGTATGGGTAGTTCAACTCGAGGGCGAGGACTATCGCGGATCGGTAGTCCTTCGCCTGGATCAAGTTGGATAGCTTTTGTTCCCTGCGCACGCAAGCTTCACGTCAGCATTTCTCCTAAGAGAAGTAAGAAGACCATACGGGAAAGGAAGTAGAAAGAAGCATACTGCTCAACTGCCTTCTCGTCCTTCCGCGCCTTTTCTTCCCTCGTCTGCTCTGTCACATCCTTCCAGAACGTCACTACAGAGTCACCGCCGCCGGTTACGAGCACGCTCTCATCCCGCCGCGCCGCCAGCGCCCACACTTTATCCTCATGCCCGTCCAGTGTCGCCACACACTCCCCCATCCGCGCTTCCCACACTTTAACCAGTCCCTCGCCGCCCGCCGACGCGACCTGCAGACCATCATTCAGCCAGAGGGCCTTGAGCACGATGCCCGCGTGGCCCTCCAGCGTTTTAATGCACGTATAATCCGCCAGATTCCACAACCGGACAGTCTTATCACCACTAGCAGACAGCAGCAGTCTCCCCGCACCTTCCCCGCCGACAGTACTAGCAGTGGTATGCGATGGGCCAAAGCGGACGCTCCACACGCCTCTCCGGTGGCCGCGGCAGATACCGAGCGTCTCGCCGGTCTCCGTAGACCAGACTTTTATCGTGCGGTCCTGCGAGGCCGTTGCGAATAGCCGGTCGTCGGCTGATACGTCGATGAAGTTGATGTCTTTGTCGTGTGCCTTTCGCGTAAACGTTGCCTTGGAGGATTTAATCACTACTTTTGATGCAGTTTCATCTGTTGGTGCCGGTGGCTTGGGGACTTCCCATCGCTTTATCGTCGAGTCTTTCGAACCGGTTATCATAAACTTTGGCTGTGCTGGGAATTCTGCCGATGTGTTCGCCGGAGCTACTCGCGACAGGGCGACCGCGCCGATGCTCTCGGTATGTCCTACGAACCGCGCGTAGCATGTGAACCGCTCTTTCTCGTCTTGTGCTGTAGGATCAATCCGCCACAACCGCGCCTCGTTGTCCTTGCCGCCGCTGGCCAGCCAATTCCCTGTCGCATCTTTGTCCAGACATATCGCAATGTCCGAATGCCCCTTCAGCACGCCAATGTCGCCGAAGGAGTCCTCGCCAGGTGAGATTATTCGGATGTCCTCGCTGTTCGAGGCGAGCGCTAAAAGTGAGTCTGTAGGTGTTAGGTATTGCAGGTCGATGATCTCGTCGTGGTGACCGGATATCCGCTGGGTAATCGGCAGGTTCGGCGCGACTGCGCGCACGAGGAACGTTTGGTCGTTGTGTACCGATATCAGGATGTTCGCGTCGCTCGAGTATCTGGACCTCACCAGTCAGCAAACGCATCTCGACAAGCTTGTAATGTAGAATTGGTGAACCAACATGACATCCACAATCTCGTCCTCCTGCTCGCCTTTCGCCATGGGTATCGCCTTTCCAGTCCGCGAGCTCCACAGCCGTACCGCACCCTTATCGCCAGCGGTATACACCACCTGCCCGTCATTCGCCCCCTGTCCAACATCCACACCGTCCTTCAAGAATCCCACTGTCTCCAGCGTCTCCATCACCGGCACCTGTCCCCTAGCTTCCCACCCAGCAGTCTCCCAGATGATGAAAACAGAATCTCTCCCACCGCTCACCAAGACACTTCCATCAGCACTCCAATCCAGCCCTCTAACAACACTGTTATGTCCCTCGAGTACCTTAACCGCCTTCCTCGTGAACAGATTCCACACGATGACCTTCGTATCGTCCGCCGCAGACGCCAGCCGCCACCGCTGCGCATTCCGATCCGGCGGCGCGAAGAACGACAGCGCGGAGACAACACCGCCGTGGCCACGGAAAGTGTCCGCCAGAAAACCGCCCTTGATATTCCAGATCTTAACGAGGCCGTCCGAGCCGCCGGTTGCGAGTAGCGTGCCCGTCGGGTCGACGGCGGCGGTGATGACGGGTGCGTCGTGGGCTTTTACCGCGCGGGAGAGGCTGAAGGTGATGCTGGCGAGCGGCGAGGATGGCGTGAGGGTGTATATGCGCATCGTGAAGGAGCGGGAGCAGGTTATCAAGTGGGAGGCATTGGGTGTGACTGCGCGAAACGTAGACCTGTTAGCATGATGGTTGTGGAGGCGGTATGAAGGTGGACGTACGCGCGAGAGTAGATATCAGCTCCGTATCCTACTTCACTCGCACTCTCATTAGCACTTGTCCATATAATATACTGCTGCTAAGTCAATCAGCTGAGGGATGTCTATACCCCCTCTATCCGCGCCAGCTCCTGGCCGGTGTGCATGTGTGTGAGGACGACATCCTCGTCGAGTGTCGTCGCAAGAATACGTCCGTCAGCGGACAGCGCGCACTTGCCGCCTGTGTAGAAGGATTGGATGGTTTTTGTCGGCACGAAGGAGTTCTTGAGCTGAGGAGGCGCCATTGTCGCGGAGGGTGGTGTGGGGGTGCTGGCGAGCGAGTGGGCGACGGCGAGAAAATTAATTTTTTGCGAGAGTTTGTCGCAGCATTTCGATTTGGCGCGTGGCGGCGACGTGCGCAGGCGGGCCTGACGGAGGCCTGGCCAAACACCAATTTAATAGGTAGATGCGGAACATGCAGCTAGGTAATTTCAATGCACGTATCTACCATAAATACCGTCTCTAGAGGTTGACTATGAAAGGGGAGTTCTTGTTCGAAACGAAAACTAACTTGGATCTCATTCAGCGATGCCTACTTGGTAATATTGTACTTGAGATGCTATACAAAGATCAATATGCACCATATCGAAAACATATCTCTTCAAGAACTCAATCTGCGCGCACAGCAGTACTGCTTTAGCTATTCGGTTCCAAAATTTCCACGATCTTCTACGTTCAATTGACCAATCAAAAGATTAGAACAAAGTCCCGTCACTGCGTATCAAAATTGGACTACACTTCGACTCCGGCCGATTCTTGGCCGCCATCTCCCTACCAGCCTTCCACGTGCCGGCCTCCAGCACCTGCGCCATGCTCAACCGTCCCTTACCCCCCGCCTCCATCTTCTGCACTACTTTTTCGTACACCACATCCAACAGCGACAGCGTCATCGCGCGCCACTCAACAATCACATCGTCGCCGGCATCGAACAACGGCAACTGTCCACCGGAGGCTTTGACGCCCTTTTCCAGCACGTGAGGCTTCAACGTTAGCGCGCCGAGGTCGACGAAGAGCCCGCCGTTACGGTACTCTGGCAGTCCGGTTAGAGAACCCGCGTTTATCCACGTCTTGTTGAGCAGTCGCTGGAAGGGGACGGTGAGCGAGTAGGTGAGCCATTGCGTTAGCTTGTGGAATGGCTGGATGCCGGCTGCCTCGCTGCTGCCGGGATCGGTGGTCTTTTGAAGGGTGCTGAGCGGCCAGGCGTCGCCGATTGGGACGCCGGCGATGGTGGTGCGGTCCTTCGGCCAGCTGGGGATCAGGACGGTTTGAAGGACGTCCCACAGGACGAGGATGTCGAGTTCTGCAGCATCGTGTGCAGATTTGATCATGTAGTCTGGTGGTCCACGACATATCAGTACGGGGCAAGTAGATAATATGACAGCCAGCATGAGAGGATCATGTCTTTCATACCGACAATGTTGCCTGGCCGGCCGTCGGCGCCGAATACTTCAGGATGCGCCAGAAGAAACCTTCCCAGGCTCCTCAACAGGGCAGCTCGAGACTCGACACCGAGCATCTGATTGCCCTCGGACAACTGGAATCCCTTTGCCAAAGCTTCCGCCGTCAGCCCCTCGAGTCCCTTCCCTAAACGACCATAAAAATCAGCATCAATTCATATCACACCTATGTGATAATTGTCAATACGTGACTGCATACCGTTGACCGAAGGCTCTTTGCTGGTCGTAAACGCCAGCTCCCGGAACATATACAGACTCGCAACAGCAATCCCCTCACTCCTTTCATACGTCCCGCCAGCCGCAGGCTCGACGTACCGCCAGGTATCCCCGGCGCCGGCATCTAACAGCACGGACACGAAGAAGAGATCGACCAACCGCCGCGTCAATTCGGTGGCATCAGTGCATCCTCCGTCTTTCCAAGACTGCAGGAGGTCCGCCACCCGGGGCACCCCGCCGACCTCAAAGTGCTGCCAGCGGCCATGTGGCGGGATCGTGTCGAACTTGTCCGGACCATAGTCGCGCTGCAGACATACAATTCCCCATCAGCTCGGTCCAACCGTTATATATGCCCACACGCATGCATGCCCAACCGTACATGCATGTATATAAAGAGGGGTATATAGGCTCAGGGGTACGCATTGTCTCGTAAATCGAGACCAGGTACGTATACGCACAAACGTACCTCGATAACAGAGATAACAAAGTTAGCAACATCGTCCAGCTTGTCCTCGTGCAAGTCAAAGTTGGTAAGTCTGCCCGCCTGCGCGGCCGCCCACACGATCTTGGCGCGGTCACGGATCGCACCCAGCGACAGGAGATACTTGACGTCGTCGGTTGTGCTCATCCTGCGTATTCTGGTGATGGCAGCTGATGTGGGGAGTCTGAACACCATTTTGGCAACCGGCAGAGGGAAGAGGTAAATATATATGTATGTGCGCGGGGACTTTCTTATATCGGACTCGATGTGCAACGTAGCGTTACTGCAACCTGGTTTACGAGACCGGCCATGTCAACCAGCAGTTGGAGTTCAGCTAGTAGATTATATCGGAGGCGGCCGACAGCTAGCCAGCTAGCTTGCCAATGCGGCACCCAGCTTCCGCACATCTAAGCGTAGCTAGCCGGACTCTCTATGCTATTATATCAGAACTTGGTGAAATCGATGATATACCACTGGGTATACAAATACATGCAGTGTGTCGCTTATTGCATCTGCATTACCAGTATACCGGTACTGCAGGGCCTTAGGCATGAAGGACGCCAAGCACGTCAATTGACTGCACCGTAATTGTAGGCCTGCAGCTCGAGACTCGACGCCACATCGTGGCCGTGTGGCTAGAGCCGTGGCTGAGCGGAACGCGGACAAACAGGATGTCCGTCACGCGTTGTGTGGTAGCTTCCAGAAGCGCAACGCAGACCGCCGCGGGGATCCTGACGACGCCTGTCGCGGGATATTACTGTTGCAGGTATACGCCCACCGCGTCATGACTGTGTCGCCGCCATGCATACGCCGCCTCTGACAAATCCCATCCACTAGTAGTCCCAAGGCCAGCTCTGGAGTACGAGACGACACGAGTCCAGCCACTCTCCATCATCATCATTTCCGTAATCGTCATTGTAATCGCCATTTCCTCCCCTCTCAAATCTATCTTATCCTCGTACTATTCTAGCAGCTGGCGATGGCGACGGTTGTCGTAAACGGTCCGAATCAGCGGCGGCTCAATGTCAAGGTCACGCCGGGCACTATCCTCAATGATGTTCTAGGCCAGGCCTGTGATAGATTCGGTCTCGCCGTCGACAGCTTCACACTACGGTATTCCCATTCTCTATCTGATTTCCCCAACTGGGACGTGGGGATAAGCTAGCTAACAATATACGTATATGTAGACACGGCAAGACAAATGTCGACCTCACCCTCCCATTCCGCCTTTCGCGGCTCGGCCCCGGCGCAAAGCTGGACCTCGTCAAGCGCGAGGGCGGCAAGTCCGGCAGCACCATCACCGTCGCCCTACAGTTCATCGACAACTCCGTCCCCCGCATGATCGAAAAGTTCCCCAGCTCAGCGACGATATACGAGATCCTAAGGAAATTTGAAGAGAGCTCAGGGGGCAAGTTGCTGCTGACCGAACGTGCGGTCCCAGACAATACCAAGCAGGGCGCCGGACGACTGTTCTATGAAATGCCCACGATCCAGATCATAAGCAGAGAATTGGCTACTCTCGAGGACCTGAAAAAGACACTATCCTCCCTCGGCTTCACATCCGGCACAGCCCTCCTCAAGCTCAAATTCACACCGACGAATATACCCCTCGAGGATGCTATTCTCTTCTTCTCAGACCTCTCCACACCCTCGCAACCAGACGTGCCCGAAGCTTCAACATCCGCCTCGGCAGCAGCGGCACCCACCGACGAAGCATCCACATCAGAACCCATCTCAGAAACGGAAACACCTCCCGTCCAGATCGACACCGAAACCTATCCAGTCCCCACTCTCCCCGACCAGATAGCCCCACCCTCAGAGCCAGCATCAGCACCAGTCGAGCCCATCCATCGCGAAAACACAGACGTGGGGCCAAACAACCGCGCCATCTCCGTCTTCAACCCGGGCACATCCGCGACGCCGTCCGCCGCCTCCGTCGCGGTCGACGAGGAGGTCTACGAAGTCTCCATCAACCAGGCGCGGCAATACCAAGCACAGCTCAAGGCTGCCACGATCAACAAACGCCTCCTAACAGAAGCGCAGAAGCAGAAGCTCGCGGACGAAGAGAGGGCCCGCCGCCTGGCAGTGGATAAAGTCGATGTTCGCATTCGATTTCCCGAGGGGAGCGTCGTCCAGAGCGTGTTCACGCAGGGCGACACGACCAATGATCTATACGCGTTCGTCAAAGGCGTCATGCGCAACCCTGAAGAGGAATTCCACTTAGGTATATATACTCAATCAAAATATACCCTCTATACATCAACCAATGCTAACATAGTATGTACAGCCCTCCCGGGACCAAAGCAGGAAGCTATCCCAGCCGACGGAAAATCAATAATCGTAGACCTGGGGATAACCCACGCCACCCTGCTAAACTTCTACTGGAACGAGACCGTCGCCGCCAGTATCAAGAAGCAGGACCCCCTCTCGTCGGAATACCGCGAGAAAGCGCGACAAATAGAGGTGCCCAAAGAGCCCGACGCGATGTTAGTAGATGAAGAAGTACCCGCGAACCAAGCGAAGAAGAGTGGTGGTAGCAGTGGCGGCGGAGGTGGGTCGAGCGGGGGAAGTAAAGTACCGAAATGGCTGAAGTTTGGCAAGAAGTGATGTTGGCGTAGTGTGAGGTATTGATTGTAGAAGGGTTGTGCTGCATTGCATCTTTTGGTTCTTGTCTGCGGCGTTTAGCTGGCAATCGCATTCTATTCTCTGCATTCGCAATACCATTACCATACGCTGTAGATGTCTGAGTGCACGCAACAATCCGCAATTATTTTGCGACCAGTCAATGACTCTGGGGTTGTGTATGAAGGGATGGGGCAGTGAGTCGACCGTACGTGTAGCATGTAGAGTGTACGCGCGCCCCATGACGTACGCAAGCCATCCGCTGTCGACGCGCGATGTTCAAGCCAGATATACCGATAGATGAAGAACCAAGCCTAAACTCATAATTTAAAGCTTCGCATTCGCCACAGGGTTATCGTATGAGACATAGATATAAAGTCAAATAGTATAACGACCAGCAGCCAGGGACTCAAGCTCAAGAGGGTCCACCGCCCTGCATAAAGTTCGTCCGTCCAACCTAGTCTCGGGGCCAGACCGTCCAACCAAACGTTAAATCTCGACCCGACCCGCTGCTCCAACACACCAACACCATTGCACCAACTTTCATCACATGCAGCTACGATGACGCTGCTGGACAGGTACGCACTTCATCCTTTCGTCAGATGCTACAGCATACAGTACTAACCTATACTCTCTAAGAGCGCTAAGTTCGAAAGTAGGTTATACATGCCGATATGCGATTAATATTCGCCATTACCTATGAATCCAACCCCGGCCCAGCTCCGTGCTATCGTCCGCATCAATATCATATCAATGCATACAGGCGGGACATTTAATCCGCCCTAATACGATCCTCAATCATTTTATTTCAAATGTCTGCCGCGGTATCAGACATATCGAAGTGCACCGGCTAATCAATCTGCTCTGTAGAACGCCGTGCTAGCGTTCGGCGGTATCGTGGCCCTCGCCACCGCCTTCACAATCTTCAACAGCGACACGCCGCTCTTCCCACCAGTCGATGATCCCACGGGAGGTACGCATCTCACAATCACACACCATCCATCCATTACTTTACAATACGGCATATATACAGCCAGACCGACTGGACATACGTATGTTGAAGGTCTACTAACATGACAGCGACAGACCCGGCAACATGGTCTATCGACCAGCTACGACGGTGGCTCGACCTTGTAATTACCACCCTCATTCCTTAGACACATAACACTGTCATGCACCACCCTGACAGAGACAAGATATGATTCTGATACATACATCCGGGCTACAGAGAAACCTACATCCATCGCCGACAGCCACGCGAGAGCAGCTGCTCGAGCGCGTAAGGCTCAACATCCGGCGACCGGACTAGCACATACCATCCAAAATACTAGTCTACATTCCTCAATATATATCACCCCCACTTGCCATTTTTGTCTCGTAGTAGCATCGCGAATATATTTGCCGTATATTGGCAGAGGTCAACAGATACATTCTGTATATACGAATTCAATAGTATATACACCTCAGATGAGGCTAAGTCCACGCTGTTGATATAACTCGATGTAGTCATAGCCAGGACCGATCGACCAGCGGCTGCTCATATATGCATACGCACTAACGGACTGGCCCCGAGACTACGCACTAACTATAGTAATTCATGATATCAACATAATATCATTCATCAATAGCTAGATCAGATATCACATGTACCTACAGCACAATCTTATAGCTGATGTGAAGGCCTATAGCCATCGCTGTAGTTATCATAAAAAACCAAATCCAACTCGATTCAACACCATCCCAACGTAACCTGCCGCCCCATATTCACAAATCTGCTCTCGCAGCTGCAGCAATCGACAAAAGAAAAAAAGAAAAAAAAAGTATAAGCCCGAAGAGAATAATAACAAGTAAACCCCGCTCGCTCGCTCGCCGTCTTCAAAACGAAGGCCGAAACGAAGGAAAGGGCCAAACCAGCCCTCCAAGCGAGCGTCCCCAAGGAAGCGCATATATACACGCATCGAAAGAACCGCATCTAAGTATCTACCGTCTATGGGTATATCCACCTCCATCCCCCATCCTTCAATCCATCCTTCACCAAAAGAAAGAGGCAAAGAACAAAAGTTAAACAGCAGCAAGCACACCCGCCCTCTGAAACGCATCAACAAACATCTTCTGCAACGCCGTCCAATGGAACCAAACACCGCCCACGACCGCCAAATGCCACAAATTATGACTGCCGCCAACAATATCAAACATCCCCGGCCGCCACCGCTCCGGAATGCGGTAGGCGTATACTGTAGCACCGCTCAAGTAAACCAGCACGCTCTTGAATATCGGCAAGTAGAACCGCATGCACCAGGCCGCGCCGCGCGTGTACATCAGTTGCGCGAGCGGCAGGAAGCCCGACGCGCCCAGCGAAACGTAAAACATCACGCGGAAGCCGCGGTAGTCTGTGCGATTGAAGATTGGGCGCCACGGGAAGATTACGCCGATGGTGCCCAGGACGACCGTGAGCGACATGTAGAGTGTCCTTGAGACCGGCTCGTTGTAGAACGCGGCGTACTACGGTAGCCGTATATGTTAGCTTGGATATTTACGCAGACCGGAAAGGGAAGCTCTAGCCGTGAACATTTAGAAGGAGAGAAGACATACCTCTGTGGTTAGGATGCTCGACGCAACGAGCAGGCTGATCCCCGTGTAGTCCACGCAGGCGAACCGCTCCATGGTGCTCAGCTCGGCAATGCTGCTCATCGTATGCCAGATCGTGCTGCAGGCCAGCGCTTTGGCCGCGGCGAGGAAGAACAGCGCGTTGATGTAGCGGTCGGCGGTGGTGTGCAGGGCGAAATTCTTAGAGGCGGGGTACAGGTAGAAGCCGAGCATGAGGACAAAGACGAAGCCGAGGAGGTGTGTCCAGATGTTGCAGGTCTCGTTGTGGATGTGCGTGAATGCTGAGAGGACGCAGTCGAGCTTCTTTTCGGAGAAGCGGTAGCCTGAGAGGATGTACGAGTTGACCTTCCACGGCGTTGGGAGGTCTTCAGTATTGAATTTCATACACGTTAGTACGTTGTGTCAAGATGTAGGGGGGGTTAGGTAGAGGACGCACCGGCATAGCTGAGTAGTTGGCCTTCTCGTGCCTTTGTGATCGCCCGTTCAATGCTCTCGGCGAGTTCGCTGGCGCCTCCGACGGCCTGCTCGATCTTCAGCTTCGCCCGCGTGAGTTTCCGGTCCATGCTGGCTTGCGCGCGAGCGTCGAATTCGACCATCATCTCGCTGAGGAAGGCCAGGCCGGCCTTCGCCTTCGTCGTGACATCGGACTCGAGTGCGCCCGTAGCGATCAGCGCTTCATTGTAACTGGACTCGAGAATGTCGACGATGAGGCGGGCCTTGCGGCGGCCGCGGGCGACCATCTCGCCGGAGACGCGGGAGCATTCTGAGCGGACGGTGGAGAGGGTTTCGTAAGTTTTCTCGAGTTGGTGGTCGAGGGCATCGGTGCCGAAGGTGCGGTATTCGTCGAGGTTTTTCTCAAAGTGGTCAAGGCGTTCTTCGAGGTGGGCGAGAAAGTCATCGAGCTGGATAGGAGGCAGGCATGGTTAGCACAGCACTGGTTGAGCTGCTCAATTCGTGAGGGGACGGAGAGAGAGAGGAGAGAGGTTTCACCATTTCCAGGAATTGATCCTCATCTTCTGGGAGCGAGTAGTGCCGCAGGCCCGCACCAAACGAGAGGCCGCGGATGCGATTGACGGCGGTCTGCGGCCATGATTCCGTTTCAAGAGCGGTGCTCGTCGCTGTGCTCGGCGCTGAGTGCATTGCTACGATGAACGTCGACCGGGCTGCTGTCGGCGACGTTGACGTTGGTGGTGACGCTGACGGCGGTGACGGTGAAAGGGAGCGGAAAGCGGGAGCTGACGCTGACGGCGGAGAGATTGTTGGGAGCGCTGCCGAGCTGCCGCTCTTGCTCCGGCGACGGCGCCGTGTTATCATTGCGGCAAAAGGACCCCGGCTGCAAAACAAACAGCGGCAGCTGAATTGTGTGAAGTATCTGGAGTTATAGTTATGGGAGATGGTGTGTTGACCAGTTTGTCCTGATGCTCCCAACGACATGTAAGTACCTCGGGATTGAGTACAGGTACTTCACAGATCATACTTACAGATCACAGATCACGCTTGTCTGAAGTAAGCTAGACCCATCACCAATTCGCTCTCGATGTCCACTGTCTTCATTGCTGACGGACTTCAGATGTCACAGTTGCTCCTCATTGCTGGGCCGCTCGACCCGCAGATTCCACACGCCCAAGGAAGATGTGACGGTACTTCTTGCTTAATCTTTGTCCTCACCGAGCATCAAAGAGCCTTACTGATCGTTGTCTAGAATATACCACTGGATGCGGATCTCAAAGTGCAGATGCATTGGTTGATCCTAGTCTTGGGGACGCTGACCAGCGTCCCCGACTATGGATGATCTGCTTACTCGCTCGCCTTAATAAGGTAAGTGGTATCGAATGGAACCAGAAAACACACTCCACAGTCCACCTGAAAAGACTATCAGCTAATATCGAACTTTCATTCGTTCAATAGGCGATTGAGAAAGCACAAATAGATGGCTAGGGAATCCATCGAGATATCGCTGACCTGAAAAGGTCCGCTAAGATCACTATCACTGCACTGGAAGGTTCCATCTTCATGACGTTGACAGTAAGGATAACTAGATTCTATCATCAAGTACTGATCTTACAGGTTCGAAGGTTGCTGACAAAGGGTAATCTTTTTTCTATTGTTCATATAGGTTGTCAGCTGGGTAGCAAAAGATGTCATCACAAAGCAGATGGGCTTAGATGACAACCTGAATGAGAAAGCCTAGATGGGCATCTCCTGCGTTGAGGTTTAGTCGGTCAACGTGCTTCCTGCCATGTGGGAGATCGTCGGTTCAACCGACCAACCCAACTGGACGCACGATATCCACACGCGCTGATGCGTATCTCACGCACGGCCAGCGGCCGCGGCCCTCCGGCTTGTTTGCCGACTGCGCGGCCGGCGTTCTGGCTCTAGTCTCGGGGACGCTGGCCGTAGCGTCCCCGACACTATATATTTTGGCCCTTCCCAAAAAGACCACAGCGATGTAGCCCTTGGACGACACAAGTAATATTTCATGCGGTGGGTCGCCATCAGGGGCCATTAATTTCGCACTGCGTGAAAGCTGAAGGAATCCTGACGGGCCCTTTTATCACTGCTACTATAGCTAGTATGCATTTCCTGGTATATAGCAGAATTTTACAACCACGCTAAATGCATGCATGTGTGTGTGTGTAAGTAGTCATATTCAAAACTACAGCCCCAAAATGACCACCTCGGGTCGGGGGCTTCACTCTAAAAACTCTCACATACATGTACTCCCGCAGAAAAACAACAAAACTCACTAAACATCAACTCGAACTCAAAACTCAACAACACAGTTATTCGTAACGACGGTCAATCGCACCCCAGACAGCCCTCAAAAACTTTCCGACATAAATCTGGTTTGCTGCCTTTGGCGCAATCATCGTCGTCATGAATTCGATCCTTTCATTTGCGTCCAACCTTGTTCTGTTCAAATCCCTCCAAAGCTCTGACCTCGCAACGTGATACGCAGGGCAATCAAGTATAACATGATACTCTGACTCGACTGCATCCGGACAAACTGGACAGCGTCTCTCGGATCTGGGGATCATTGGTCTGACATGTCGTCCTCTCTCACACATACAATTATGAGCTGAAAAGCGCAACCTTGCAACAGCCCGAGCCAATCGCATAGGCAAGTCCGTATAATCTGCTTTCCGTAGTGATCGAGGCGGGTGTAATCGGACCAGATGTAGAGGTGTTTTCATCTGGATCTCTCGCTGAACTTCTCCCATAAATTGTTCGGAAAGGCGGTTGTGTAGGTCGAAGGGAAAACGTCTGATATCATCTGTGCTGGAGATATCTGGAAAAGCCATTATTTCAAGTATTTTGGATCTGAAAGAAAAGAGCCAACCCTTCCCGAAAGAATCGGCTAAATCCATAGAATCCAAAACGGCTCTTTTGATCATGTGTCTACAAAACAAATAACGTCGTCCCCTGTGAAAGATCCGGCGCGAGATCTGCTCCGCCAGAACCGACCAGTCAGATGGCGCATCCGTGGACATGTGCCTGGCAACCGGCGGAGCGCTGACGTCCGTTCCCTGCAGCCGCTGCACTAATCCGGGACCACACCGTCTGTCTAGCAGGTACTTTGTACTTTGTAGCCATACATCTCCTTTATTGAGTACTGCCGCATTGCGCACGTGTATATAGTGTGAGTAGAAGGCGGCAGAAATCGTAAACTTTGCATACATTTTTGACGTAAAGCAGACATGATATGATCGATTCCCATCACAAGACGAATACCAGCGCGACACACACAAAGAAAAGGCGAAAGATACAACTGAGGATTTTTGAAGAAAAGATTCCAAGAAAATACGCATCGGCTCGCTCGCTCGCTCTCACCCAGAACATTGTACCACGCCGCTACTCCAGCTAGTCGTCAACAGGCCGGTCGCTCAGACTGACGCCCTCGTTTCTAGCCACGACCCTTCGAGGCTGGTATCCCCGCGGTGCCGACGACCGCTTGAACCCCGTCGCCTCCTCCGCCTTCGGTGGCGGCTGGTGCGGCAGCTTGCTTTCCTGCGGAGACTCGTTATCCTCCAGACTATTCTCATAATGCTCCTGC
The DNA here is from genome assembly GCA_036872635.1 of Orbilia brochopaga. Classification (NCBI taxonomy): domain Eukaryota; kingdom Fungi; phylum Ascomycota; class Orbiliomycetes; order Orbiliales; family Orbiliaceae; genus Orbilia; species Orbilia brochopaga. The sequence continues at coordinate 421,389 of JAVHNQ010000013.1, read as the reverse complement.
GTCTGCGAGAAGCCCGACGACGACTCCTGTGCCGCGAACGCCGCCTGCTGCGGATCGATATCGCCCAGCCCGGGCACCTCCAGCGACTGTCGGTACCGCGATGCGCTCGCGCTGTTCGTCGGCGATTGCGTCGGGTTGATCGGTATCCGCGGGAACTCCCCGCCCTTCGACGAGTCCCGGCGGTTGCGGCCCGTCGACGCGGGGGACCCAGGACGGCTGCGGGCAGCGATGACCGCGCGTGCGCGAGCCTGCTCGTTTGCCTTGCGGCTCGACTCGTCCGTCGACGACGGCGCGCGGTTGCGTCCGGCGTTCAGCGACCGCTCGCGCTTGAGCTCGCCAAAGATCAACTCCTTGTGCGAAAGCAGGTCGCGGAAAAGCCTCTGCGCGTGCTTGTCGTGTTGAGTCACTATGCTTTCCACGCGGGGACGCAGGATGCATGGCGCGAACGTCGCGCTCAGGTCAATGTAGTACTGTTCGTCCGCAGAGGTGAGCTCGATCAGACGGGTGAAATGCGACACCATGGCGTCCAGCGTTGCAATGTTGGCCAGCAACAGACCCCCGAGCGTGTTTTGAATGACGGACAATCTGGTTTGGTCGTCGCCCTCGCCGCCGTGCGTATGGTAGATAGTCTTGATAACGTCGTACACCCGCGAAGAAACCAGTGAATCTAATTAATTGCGCCGTTAGTAGCTTGCTCCTATCAGTAGCGCTACTTGATGGGGGCATACCTGGCAACTCGAGGAGGTACAGCTTGAGAGTGCTTGCGATAATTGGCATGTCGTATTTCTCCAGAACGTCTCTTGGAATAGCCTTTCCGTTGTTGATGGCATTTCGAAGGTGGTGGGTGGCCTTCAAGGGGACGTCCACAGTCCAAATCGCCCGTCTCGCTTCATCCGTCTCCAAATCCGGATAATCTAGACATCGTCAGCACCCCAAAATGTTCCTTGGTGAAAGGGACAAAACCTACGGTTATCGAGATACTGCAGAATCGAGGTCACGATCAGAGGGACCCTCTTACGGTCGCCCCTGGCCCTCAATTCGAGATCAACACCAAAGGTTTGGTCTACACCAGTCAGTCTATGCTTTTCGTTAACGTTTCAGAGGAAAGATATGGGACGCACCGCCGGCAGAGTTATAGTAGCTCTCATACGTAGTAACCTTGGGCAAAAAGGAACCACTCCTATAAGTGTCAATCATGAACCGCAGGTCGCCCTGTGGCTGCACAGTCTCCTGGAACAACATCATCGTATCCACAGTCGACTGAAGCGTCGGGATAACATTGGAGATAGCCCCAGAGAAGTCGAGAATGACCGCCTTGATAGCCTTCAACCTGTCCAATTCGCACCTCTCCATGAATTTGAGGTGGTCCATCATCGACTCTTCGAGATTGCATCGGATCAAGTCCAGCTTTTGCACGCCAGCCTTGTATTTCTCGTCCGCCTCCATGGCCTCACGCTTCAGCTTGTCGTACTGCGACTCGCCGGGGCGCGGCTGGCTGAGGTATCGGTTGAACATGTCGCTCAGCGCGTTCCCGGGGCTCTCAGGACTCAGGTCGTCAACCTCGTCAACGGGGGTCAACATGCTCGCCAGTGTCCCTCTCCGCTGAAGCGCCGTTACCTTGCCCGCCATCTCGAAAGCCTTCGGCTTCCACTGGTAGCTCATCTTGGACGAGTTTGCGAAAGTGTTGCCCATGTTGCCGACGAGTCGCAAGAAGCCGTGGCCAATCAGGTCCTGGCCGATTCTCTCAGCTGCGCTCACTGTGGTAGCGCCGAGGTGCTTCTGAATGTGCTGGACGATAACGTCGCCCGGGGTGCAGTTCTGATACGTTCCCAGAAGCGTCACCTTGACCTCGTTCATCGGCAGCGTGTCCAGCGCGCTCGCGAGTATCTTCTTGAGCTGCGACGGTGGGTAAAACATGTCGCCGATCTCGTAGGCGTCCTCGTCATCTTCCGGCTCCGCAACTTTGATCTGCGGTGCGCTGGGCGCCCCAGGCGTCCCGGGCCCTCCATCGCCATTGGCAGCGGTCTTGGTGACGTCCTTCTTCTCGGGGCTCTGAAAACCAAGCTCCTTCTCCTGATCGTAGTCTTCCAGCAATCGGCACTTGTTGAAAAAGTTGTTTCGCAGCTTCTTCACGGTTTCGGTCTGTTTGTCGTGGTTTCGGATCTTGTTCTGGAGATCGTCGTGCGAGAGCTCCACACGCTGCTCGTGCGCCTCAGCCCATCTCGAAAAGGGCTCGATGACTAGCTTCCGGATGTTCTCCGCGACCTTCTTGTGACTGTCGCCCGCCTAGCAATTCTCGTCGATAATCGTATCGTGCAGCGGCACGCGGATTTCGGTCCATCGGTCAGCTCGCCGTTTTGTTTTTCTCATTCGCAAAAGGGGGAAGAGGTGCCATGGATGCAAGTGAGAATCCTAGCTGGCCGCAGCTACAGCCTCGAACGCAAGCCGCTGCATGTAGTTAGAAGAAACAGCGCTGGGTCGACATTCGCAACATACCGAGTCCATTTCCTTCTTCATCCCCTCGTATGCCTAAAAATAGAATATCACCAAAAGTCAGCCCTTGGGGTCCCCACCACACACACACCACGCACCACCGACGCACACGCAGAAGCTCCAAAACTTCAGCCTCAGCTAGCACCGATTTCAAATTCTTCCCTGGCCTTGCAGAGCACGCGGCCCGGCAAAACCCAGGCCAAGCCATCTGTGGGGGGATAATCGCTCGAACGGACGAACCTTCCGGGTACTGGCTCCTTCATCTCTAGCAAAGCCATCTGGCCTCTCTGCGGCCGGGGATATCGCCTTGAGTTTGTCGCCGTAAGCATCTTCGGCTTCGGAGCGTAGTCGGGCGATGGTCAGGATCTGTTGGTTCTCGACGATGCCCTGCTGGAGCTTCGCAAAGAGCTTTCCGAGGCCTAGAGACGGTTTATTTGCCGCAGGCGGGGGTGGCAGGCGTGCCGGTCAGCGACTTTCAGGTTTCCTTTGAGTTCAGACGGTGGTAACGGCCAGCCGATTGACGCCATTCATCGGACGGAGAACGGGGCCTGCGAAAGCGTACCTCCAGCGTAGTCTGGCGACCAGAACGATTCGGCGAAACCAGTCGGCATGGTGGGCGCGGTATCGGAGGGTGGGAGGATGTTGGTTTAGCGACGGTGATTGATGGTGATGGATGATGTTACGATGGTGATGATGGCTGATGCTGTTGCTGCTGTGTCATGCGACGGTCAACGGAGAGATACTGAACGCAATACAAGGATCGTCTATAGCGTAAACGTTAGCAGTCGACAGTTCTAGCGACGCGACGTACGTGAGCAAGTGAATTCGTGAGCGGCGGAATGTTGAAGGGAAGAGGAATGAGTCGAGGTCGCAGCCGTTGTCAGAATAAGCATTTAGGAGAATGCCAGCTCCTTTGGCGGGCTTGCCTGTAACATTAACCATGTGCATGCAGGGCTGTCGACCGACATTAATTTACTTAAAGTATCCCACTCGACGCCAGCAAATTGGCGGTTGACGTCGCAGCGCTTCACCACGCAGCAATTAACCTCCACCGCCAGACGCCCAACCGCACGAAATCGACATCTCCAGTAATTTTTGCACCTAAATGCAACGCTGGCAACTTGCTCGGCAAGCAGGAGTCCTCCTGGCCATGCAGCCCGCTAAGCTAGCTCTCCCAGACGGCATGAAATACACATCTACATGCATTGGAACAGCCTGATTACAGAGGTTAGGGACGGATATGTCGAAAATCTGACATGCCCAGCCACGGCTGAGGATACGAACCGCACAGAGCAGCTCGGCCGGGACATGCGCCGCATGCACGACCGCTCGAAAATCAGGGGTCGACATTGGCCCGGGCTCTGAACGGCGTCGAGCTGGCCAGTGGGAATTCCGGGTCGAGCTGGCTGTCTCGAACAAGCAACTTTGAACCTGCCGAACGCGCGGCAGCTGCCGAGAGTAGATGGAATTTCCAGGCGAGGAATATCCAACAGAAGGGAAATATATTCCAACGCGCTGCATTCATGACTGCTCGAGCTGAGAGCTCCAAGAGTCCGATATTTGGTATCGCGCATATACGGTCAGATGAGCTGAGAAGACAATTGAATCAATTATTATTACACAGTAGTATATATCGTACACGCCCTCTATATGTCTAATGAATAGCTAAACCCAGACAACAATCTAAGAAACTATGCAATGAGTAACAACATTGATGCATTCCGAAACCGATTATTTTGACCGCCGATCCAGAGTCGACGACGGCAGCTTCTGCTGACGAAATCTCGTCCACATGTTGCGCATGCGCACCGCCTGACCAGGTGTAAACTCAGTCAAGCACGCATCGTCACCATAGTCCATAAAGTTATGAATCGGATCTTTGCCTGGCTTCTTCTTGCAGCTGTCCCTCCCCACCGGACATCCAAAAGCTGGCTCGGCCTCCGCAGGTGTATCATCAATCATATCTCCATCCTTGTCCGAACATCCCCCCGTGAAAGTGTGTAGCAGCCCGAACCAGTGCCCAACTTCGTGAACAGCCGTTTTGCCTTCATTGAACGGCCCTGTGGAGCCGCCCGGCACAGTGTCGGAGAGAACGGAGCAGCCGTCTTGAATCATGACTGATGAAGTGAGTGTCTTTGGAAAGTCGCAAAATCCCAAATCTCCTTGGCGATCTAACCATGGGCGGAAGTAGATGTTCAAAGTCTTGTAGTCGCCCTTTCGTAGCTTTGCTTTCATCTGCATCTCGAGCGGGTCGTCTGTGGCCGTCTCGAACGTCGTCCAGTTTTTGTTGGCGTTCCTCGTGACATTCTTCAGGTTGAAAGCGATTTTGGCCGGCGCATATGCATCATTGAGGGCTTTCAACTATTCAATGTTAACTTGTTAGAGTTATATAATACCAGCCGACAGCTAGATAAGTTCAAGGGTGACATACTTGTTTTGCAAGCTTGTTTGTTGGAATATTTCCACTAGGCTCGGCCGGGTCGTAAATTATATGGAAGTACGTGTCGACTATCAAAGTCGGGGCAGTGGCCGCTACGCCAGGTGGGGTTTTTGCTAAGGAGATGTCGATACGGTCCTGTTTTGCCATGTCTCTCGCTATATCCAGCATGGACTGAGGTACGTCTTCATTCGCGCACATACGCCGGCCTTGCGCACGAACATTGTTCACGACTTGTAAAAGCAGCAATGACGTATAAAGAAGCCGCATCTTGAACAAGTATCTCTGAACTGCAAATATCTATACTCGATGCAGACAATCCCAAATAGACAGAAAAGTAAATAAAATGAGTGTGAAGGGACTTGGCAGTCCGTGTAGGAAGAGGTTCTATTCTGGTTTCGATATATCGTGTCACCGTCCAGAGATCCAGCGGGGTCCACAGCGGCAATATAAATACTGACTACGGGGACTCCTTCATATATACTAATCTAACGTCTGAATGTGCGGCATACAGAGACGTCCATTCCATCCACCCAGCGGCGCGTGCTCTATAAATTTTGTGCCGGGTTCCCGAACATATTGAAGCCGCGACGACTGGAATGCTCGCATACCATCATGCAAAATTGGGCGGCAAATTTCTTTAATTTCTGGTAATCAGATATCTCGATGACAGTGCCTGGGAAATCTCAATCCGTCGAATCGCAATGACATGCGACAGGCACAGGGTCGACTGTAATGCGCACTTTCGCTACCCACATGCACAAGTTAACTAATGTTGTACCAATACCAGTTCATTGGTCTCGAGTGCCAAACTCTCCGGCGACACCAGTTCATCAAATTCCTGGGATCTTCCTCGTGTCTGGATCTTTAAATTCAGTTCTTCCAAAATATCTATTGTACTGCGACACCAGTTGCAAACTATATTAATTGACAAATTGCAAAGCAAAAGACTTTCAAACGATGGCTAGGCTATATACTGGCTTTATCATATCCAAGTCTAATTAATATATCAACATCATTATATATATCGAGGGGATGAACCCACAATTCACTGCAGACCTCCTGCGCAGGGACAAACTAAGAGGAAGCTAGCTCGCTAGCGCTGCCCATGCATACGTGAATATCATGACTCAGCAACTAATTGATTATCAAATCCACAGCATGATCAGAAAGGTCTAAACCTGCTGATTCAGCGCCGATGACTTATGTTTAAGTGAAAATTTCTAAATCTGCAAGAGCCACAATGGAAAACTTGTCTGACGTCAGGTTGTTGGCACTTATGCTTGTCTCGTGTATCCAATTGATATCGGGGCAAAGTCTCCTTGCTAAGCGGATGCGATGTCCAATGAACTTTACGCAAACGATCTATCAATGAAACACATCAACCTTCCATAGCTAAGTACCTAGGTATATAGTGCAGAAAATTTTTTGAGATCGATTGGTAGCCTCGAGCTCTCTTGGCGTTATCAACTGATCAATCAGCAAGCTGCGCTAGTGCAACCGTATACCAGACTTGTTGAAAATGTACTAGGATCCAACGAAAATTTTCGCGTCGCTAGCTATAAGCTACTACTTTTGGAAACCCGATATCTACGACCACAGAACGAGGAAAATTGGGTATCCCGTCCGCTCTGCCTTACACAAGCCTCGTATCGGTCAATTAGTAGTGTCATCGGTGACGGGACGCGAATCCTGACTGTTGTAGATTTTTTGCAATTTTTTACCACGACGAAATCGGCTAGTATCACCTTTCAAGAATTTATTTTATTTTATCAAACTCATCTACAGAAATTTCCTCTAAGTGTACCTAATCGACTTAGCAAAGATTGTACCATCGTAATCCTTTCCGCTTGTCGGGTTATCCACGGTGTAGTTTCCAAAGCAAGCGTACTGGTAGTTAGCCAGCGCCGTTGCGTTGGCCTGGCTCTGCAGAAACCGCTGTATTTCACACAGTCCGTCGGATCTGCCAGCGCAGGCTCCTCCACGGATGCTGGAGAGTGGCAGAATTCCATTGTTCAACCTCATTCTGATGAACTTGTTCGTCGAGATCGATGCATTGTATCCATACTGGCTCTGGTAGTAGACCTGTCGCTTGTGGTGCACTGCGGTTGGGTTTGCCGCGGCGCATCCGACGACCTCTGTGACGAGTCTTGCGCCGGACGGGATTAGGTGAGAGACAATGAACTTGCCATTGGGATCTGGAGGAAACTAACGAGGATCGTAAGTAAGTATATAAATCAATTGAACGAACGGAAGTTGGAATTCATTGAATGCAAACCTGAGAAAGCGAGGGCGGCTTTTTGAAATAATCCAAAGACATAGCCGTCAAAAGGGAGATAATGGTATTATCGTGAGTGAAATCAGCATAAAACGGTCGCCTGAGTGGAAAGTCATTTGGATTGCTATCAAGTGTGGAGTTCGCGCTGCTGTTAGAACTGGTAATGTACTGGTTTGTGAGTCGGGCAATCAGCTCCTGAAGGTATCCAATGCCTTGAGCCCTTCCGGTTGGATTCCCCCAACTGCAGTCATAATATGTCGCCAAATCCAGTGTGTTTTCAAAGCCAGCCCACTCGTCTGACGTGAAGAGCCCGCGACAGAAGTCCGAATCACCCAAGAATCCAGTCTCATACGCGCAGATACTCTGCATCGCATATGTATCGTTCACATTGAATGTGAATCCCGAAGGCGCATACTGCTGTAATCTAATAACCGCCTCTCTGAGGTAAATTGCGACGTACTCTATCACATTTCGGTCACCCATATCGACGATTGGCTCGACATTGCCATTCGGACAGCTGTCATACGACGCCAACGTGTTATTGCTATCGCCGTTGCCTTCGGGGATGATGACGACATTGAAGGCAGAGGTCGCATTCGCAAGTGATGGAATTGCTGTCTCTGAGAAACTCGGTCCAAAAAATCCAAGCGCCCAGTTGATTTGGCTGTTCTGGATGCGAGACTGGCTTGTGGTGCGGAGAACTGGCTTAGGTCGAACACTGGTGTTGTAGGCCAATTGACCCGCCGTAGCATTGTAAAGAACGCGGCCGTAACGATTCCAATGTGCCACACCGGATTGAAATGCAGTAGCGGCTCCAATTCCAGTCAGATAGCTCTCCGCCATCTGGTACTTCCAGCTGTTCAAAAACGCCAGCGGTCCGGTGAATCGCTTGCGCGTGTTCGCAGTTGTCCAGTTCAGCACCTTTTGCCCAAAGTTCTCGTTATTCAGCCCGTCAGCGAAGGAGCTCGTTGGAAATCGTTCCGCGTGCCGGTGCAGAATGTGTGCTTGCTCAACACCACATCCATTAGGCAAACCGAGGTCCTGGACACCAAAGAAACCGTCGTCGTTGTCGCTGTACGGCGAAATTTGACCCCAATACTGCGAAATGACATTCAGATCCGTGAGGATCGGAGATTCAGGTCGTTCTTGGTATTCAGGCTCTTGACTTGTGTAGAACATGGCGCTTTGCAGAGCCCCCAGATAGCTGACGAAGTGCTTCATGGCGAAAACCTCAAGGGAACTGCATCCAATCTTGGTGTCTAAAATTTAGCAATTTTCGGTCCCCCTAGCAGAAGGACCATTCTTTACCTCGATCAGCCTTCAATAAGCATGGGACAGTTCTAGCATATGAACTGGTCAATTCGGGGCAAGGCAATATCCGTAATTTTATCGCAAATCTTCGCCGTGAGCCGGTAGGCGTCTGCAGCGCTTTGGGACTCTACTTGAGCCTGAAAAAGTGCTCGTGAGCCCTCCTAGATTAGTCAGCTTGGCGCTCGAGCTCATTGCTCAATAAACTGGGCAACCCCGCATTTTGGCCTCTGTGATATCAATATTGCGCGTGTCTAGACAAAATCATCGTCCCGGCCTGGAGTTTGAGCCTTCAGTGTATTCCTCACCATTTCTATGCGAACGTTTCGTTCGGCCCGGTCCGCTGCTGGCTTATAGCGGGGTTCCTTATATAATCTTCCTTCCTCATTTTACCTTTTCCGGCGACGGAGAAATTACTCGTCTGAGACATCTAGCTATCATGGATTCCTCAATGGAGCCCTCGAAGCTTGTGGGCAATGACACTGCTGGACTGATTGGAAGGGAGATTTCCAACTTGGAGGGATCTCTCGAATACAACGCACCCGCTGAAGATGAGCTGTTCAACTCCACTGTTCTTGATGCCCGAGATATGCGACGGATGGGGAAGTCCCAGGAACTCATTCGGCATTACCGTCTGGATTCCATGGTAGCCTTTGCCGGTCTAGCCGGTCCCGCCTGGGAGCTAGCACTTTTCCAAGTTACACCAGGCATCATTAACGGCGGTCTACCAATGTTGATCTACAGCAACATTTGGTGCTTCGTCGGCTTCCTCCCCGTCGTCCTGAGCCTAGCTGAGATGGCCAGTATGGCCCCGATTGCGGGGGCCCAATATCACTGGGTTAGCGAATTTGCACCAGAAAAATACCAGAAACTGCTGAGCTACTTGACCGGGTACGTTGAAGACCATACGTTACACAAGGAGGATAAAGTACCGTAGCCATGTGTTGGAGCGTTGTGCGCTTTGCTTACTACAGAATCGAGCAGCTGGACCGCCACGTTGTCGTACCAAGCTGGAAACGCCACTGGCTTCATTCTTATCGGCACGCTGATCCAATCCATTATCCTCCTCAACAAACCAGACTACGGTTTCCCCAATTGGCAGGCGACGCTGCTTGCCATTGCTGCAATCGTTTTTGTCATCCTATGCAACTATTTCGGTTCGAGGCTGCTGCCGCGCTGGCAGAACCCAGCATTTGCAATTCATATCTTGGCGTACCTTGCCTTTCTCGTTCCAGTCTGGAAGAATGCGCCGAAGGCCAGTGCAAAGCAAGTCTGGACGGAGATCGAGAACCGGGGAGGTTGGTCGAGTTTACCGTTGTCCATCATGATTGGCCAGTTCCCTGCTATCGCTGCGCAGACGACTGTGGATGCAGTAAGCTCTTTTAAGAAGTTACCTACTATCATTGTTCATTGCAAGCCGTTGATGAAGATGCTAATCGGCGCAAAAGGCGCTGCACATGTCAGAGGAAGTGCGGGACGCCTCTAGATCGATTCCCAAAGTCATAGTCTCGATCTATATGATCAACTTTGTCCTGAATCTCACGACCGTTTTGACAATATGCTACCATATAACAAGTGTCCAGGACGCCCTTGATGACCCGACGAGCTACCCTGCCGTATACGTTATCGCGCAGGCCATGTCGATCAAATGGGTATCGGTATTGCTTGCTGTTATCGTGGCTCTGATTCTGGTCGCGAGCGTGTCGTACTTTGTGGCGGTGAGTCGCCAGTTGTACGCTTTCTCGCGCGACAGAGGAATTCCCTTCTCTCGTTGGGTTTCGAAAATCGATCAGGGCCGCCATATTCCAACGAATGCGTACATCTTATCCGGCGTCATTAGCGTCCTCCTCAGTCTGATATACATCGGTAGCCCAACCGCCTACTATGCAATGACGTCGCTCACCATCGTCGCGTTGCTACAGTGCTATATCTTTAGCATTGCCTGCCTCTTGTGGAGGAGAATATACTACCCGAAGACGCTACCTCGCGCGCGTTTTCCGCTTGGGAGATCGGGTATACCGATCAATTGCCTTGCAATCGCTTTCGCCTTGTGGAGTTTCTTTTGGTGTTTCTGGCCACTGGAATATCCGGTTACGGCGTCGAATTTCAACTGGTCTTCAGTAATCTTCAGTGCGGTGGTGATATTGTCGGTGGTATATTATCTAATTGCCGGTCGGACAAGGTATGCTGAGCCGGTTGCATCCGTGGAAGGAAGAGGGGCAGGAGTTTCATAGAAGTCAAGAGAGATAGCGCATTTCAAGCTGTTGGACATCGCTGGCTCTGAGGTAGGTCCTGGGTTCTGGGTTGTCGGTTGTGTTACACACGTTAAGGTTCTATGCAAAAGCCTCACAACTTTATATTTCATTCTGTAACCTCCTTGATGACATTTCACACCATAAATCCTACGGTGATTATTTTTCGTGCAAATTACATCTTATCTCCTAGCTCTATACTTCTGTTATATGTATGAATAGGGCGGATCAGCTCTACAGAACAAGAAGCAATGCTCAAGCAGGGAGACTCGGCTCTTGATCAGAGCTCAAGATCCAGCCTCCCATGAAAAGTAAGGTAGGTAGGGACGAAACACCTGTGATCAGTCCCAAAGCCCATCCCATAGCGCCCCAGCCAGCCCGCAGGCGGATAAAACCTGCAAGGACCGGTCCGACAAGGCTGCCAGCGGCGAACCCCATACCGATCAGGCCGAAAGCCAGAGCCACGGCTCCACCTTTACCGAAAATACCAGGCACCTCCTGCTCTTTCGCCTCCACGGCTCGAAAGACTTCCGCATCGAGAGGCGGTAATGCAATGGCGATACAGATGCCAATGAGAGAGAGAAGGACACACAGCAAAATTTTGTGCTGTATCGAATTGTTCGTGACAAGTCGTAGAAGAACCATGGCTGGCACGGACGATATGAAGGCACCTGCGGTCATGTAGCGGCTAGCTCGTGGATATTTATCGACGATAGAGCCCGTGATCGGGCTTAAGATGTGTGGTATCATGAGCGGGATGAAAATCAGTCCTTGACCACTTTGCTTCCATCCGAATGTCTCCTGTGTGAAAAGCGGTAGACAACTGTCAAAGGAGGTCAAAATAATTGAGATGATAAAATTTCCCCAGACAGCAATAATTATTCGGTGCGAGCTTAAGAGTACTCCTGCCCGACCCAGTCTAACCCGTGAGTGCGTGTGCGGTGGAAATTGCTGGTCGGAATTCGAATTCTTACGCGAACAGCTATCCGCTGTTGGCAGACCTTGAGAGCCCTTCGCGGTAGCTGCATTGTCCATAACATGCTGTTGTTCTGTAACCTCCTGTTCAGCTACCGGAGGCACGATCTCTGGTCCAAGCCACTTGATCGAATCCTTTCTCTCGATCAAAGCCAGTCGAAGGATGATATCGAGCCCGATAAGTCCAAAGGCGAGACCAAAGACTGCGTAGTATCCGCCATTTTGATAAACAACGCCGCCGAGCAGAGGCCCAGCTACTGTTCCGATGCTACTAGCCATCACCGTATATCCAATTGCTTCACCGACTTTGTCCTGCCCAACGGTGTCAGCTAAAAGCGCGTTCCCTACCACCCAGACCGTCGCAGCTGCCACACCCTGGAACAGCCGACCAGCGATCCAAAAACCAATGTTTGTTCCCACGCAAAGCAGAACCGTCGCAGCGCCCAGCCCGACCAGACCACAGAGATAAGGCCATCGACGCGATTCGGTTCGATCAGCGACGTATCCGACAATGGGCGAAGAAACCAGTAAGGCGCCTCCAAAAAGGGCCAGGAGAATCGAAGTCCAGGCTTGGACATTCCCGTCGGAAAATCCTAGTCTGGTTTGCAGCGCAGTCGGCGTGACAGGCACGATCAGGCCATACATAAAGACGTCTGTCGCGCCAGCAAACGAGACAACGAACGTGATGAACCCGCGCGACGACCTGAATTCCACAAACTTTGGTCTCGTGGCCTTCCAGCTCCTGAACCTCATGGTAGTAGTGTCAATGATTCGAATAAGGCTCCAAGTCGTATAGATGGTAAGAATAGGCTGGAGGGCACTCCATTGACGCGGGCCACGGCCCTCAAACTCGTTCCAATTGTCGTTAACGTTGGCTTCTTGTTGTGTAACCCGAATTTATATGGCCACATGGTGTACCGATACCTACTGAAGTATCTCCCGATTGTTTGTCTCGCTGATTGTAGACTGGCGAATCGCGAATCGACTCTCACCGCCAAGGTAGCGTGTGCAGTATGACTTAGGATGAATCATCGCTCGAGCGCTTGCCTTGGTTTTGTCGTTTTGCGGGGAAGCGGCGTCGAATCGATCGATCTGTGGAGCTGGCATCGGAGAACTCCAACGCCGTGGCGACTTGCATGGTTGCAACACCAGTGATATAACGGCTGTACAGCAGTCTGTATGCGCAGTAGTATTTTCCCCGCTCTTTTGGAACTTTCGAAAGACCTCACCCTCAATCTGGTCGATGCACAATTAATCAATCCATCCGCGCATTAATCAACAAGATGGCCATCTTGACACCTGTCCCCGTGGCTCTGCCCGACAGCAAAGAGCCGACCAAAACTATGGTCCGGGACATTATCGCGACGTTCTTCACAAAAGAATGGCCGTCCGTTGACCCAGAGAGCCTGACCACGTCCTACCACGCGACGTTTGCCAACGGTCACTGTCCGGTTGAGCGACCAGCGCCGACTACGGGCACACCCACTGAGCCACTGAAAGCGTTCATCAAATTCCACAAGGAGACCGGCGCGGATATAGAAGTCTTCAGGCATCTGGTTCCAACTAAACAAGAGGAAGCGCTCTTCTGCTACGACTACGGTCGATCCGGTCTCGGAGCTAAAGTGTATGGATTCTTCAAGACGGAGGACGGCACGCTGGGGCGTATCGATGAGTTCCTAGACGCACGCAATATGGAACCGGAAGATGTTGAGAACGCCATCATCAGAGCAGATATCGCTAAGGCACTGGCAATGTTTCACGCCATGGAGACGACGCTAGTGAAAAAGCCAGTCGAGCCATTCTACGAAGCCGTCATGAACGGACTCAAGAAATACCACAAGATGGACAGGTTGAAGGCACTTGGCAAGAAAGGAGGTGTCAACGTGGACAACCTGATCGACTACGACTTTGCGGAGAGGGTGAAGAAAGTAGTGGAGAAGCTGGGATCTCTGGGAGGCAAAGTAGGATGGTGCATCCACGACGTCCAGTACATGAACATCTTGGTGAAGAATGATCCCAAGGAAGGAGAGAGCAAAATCGTCCTGATCGACTTTGAGTTCGTCATGCGCAACTACCGAGCCTTTGACATTGGTGGACACTTTATGCAGAAGATGTTCAAGTGGTTCGACGAGGAGAGCAAGATTGCCGACTGCAAAAAGTACTCGGAGGAGGAGAGAAGACATTTTTGCGAGGAGTATGCGAAGCAGTGGAATATACTGACTGGCGATTCGGATACTGGGGAACAGGTTTTCGTAGAATCCGAATACGGATTCTTGTTGGCCATCACATTTGATCTCCATAACATGCTATGCTTCATGGCGGACGAAGATGACAAGGACCCATTGAATCTTCTCGGGCTGAACAGGCTCTACGATGAGTTTGTAGAGCAGTACACCAAACTTGGATTGGAAGATCCATGATATCTGTCAATACAAACATGCTAAAAGTCTTAAAAGGAATTTGAGAAAGATCTTGGGATCAGTATATATTTGGCTAGTATTTGATTTCTACCACCTAGGAGACATCTCGAATCTAGATATCCCCCTACGTAATTATCGCGATGTGCATCCAGCTGACCAGTTTTAAAAGTTTTCAAGTAGCCTGATATACATTGTTGCCTCCGACTCAATAGGTCCAAGTTCGCGAGAAACTGTTCTAACAACATAAAGGACAATCATAAAGAGCAACCATGCTGAATCAACACTAGCTACAGACCTAGCTAGACCACAAGATGGCTATGCTATCTTCTCGATTTTATGCTAACATTGTGCGCTCCACAGGGCCATCCCACCTTTCCATAATAGAATCTATAATGCTATTGTTACAGTAGTGATTATGATTAGTCGAGACATGACTCTGGGCTTGGGCCCGGTAATATAATCAGGGCGTGCGCTTCAAAGAACCTGCAATAAATCCAGCTATGCGCACTCGAGCCACAGACATAAATTAAATTCCCTGCAAGATCCGAAACTTATCTCGGGTCAAGCGTAGTCGGTCGAACGAGGCGACAAGCGCCGGATCAGTAGCCTAAACGGATCCGAGGCCGCCATGCTTCTTCCCGCTCTCCTTCTTGCGGATCGCCGCCTCGCTTTGCCTTGCGAGTTCCTCCTGCTGCTTCGCTAGAGCTGCAGCTGTCGTCTTCGAAGTTCCACTCGGCTTGGCCTCGACGCCGAATCTGGCGCCACCTAGCAATCGAAGGAACTTGGACTGTCTAGAGGCACCGCCTCCTAGCAGATCGGCGTTCCAGGCGTTGCCGAAGCTACCGCTCCGTTTCTTACTCTCTGATTTGGCCGATTGCTTGGCCTTTGGATCTTCCTCGGCAGGAGTGGGCGATGCACGTTTTGGCGATGGCGATTTCTCAGATCGCGAGGTCTTATCGGCGGATGTGCCGTTTGCTTTGTGGTGCTTCTTCTTGTGCTTCTTCCTCTCACTACGGCTCTCCTTGTTGTCGTCGCTGTCGTCGCTTCTGTCTTTCCTCTTGCTTCTACGCGCTGGTTCGGGCGCGTCCATCCAGTTGAAGAGGCGTGGCTTCGTAGGGTCGACCGGTGGGGGACTCTTGGATGCTCTCTTCTTTCGCTTCTTCTCTTCGTGCTTCGAGCTTGGGGTTTCGGCAGAGACTTCTGCGGCTCCGCCGCTCTCTCTTGACTTTCGCTTTTTCGATTTCTTCTCTGACGATTCTGAGTCGACCTTCTTCTCTTTCGATCTCTTGTCTGTGAACTCTGACTCGTGGTGCCTTTTGTGTTTCTTCTCCTTTGACTCCGATTCGGACTTGTCTCTCGGTTTGCGGTCCGAGGAGCTTCTATGTCGCTTCCCCTTCTTCTCCTTGTGTCTTTTCTTTTTTGTGTCGCTATCGGCGGAGTCGGAACTGGGCTCGGGTGGGGTAATGGTCTCCTCGGGTGGAGTACTTGTTTCTTCCGGCGTCGCGGCCTCACCCTCAGGGGTGGCATTCTCACCTTCAGCCATCATACTTTCACCTTCAGGTGCCGAACTCTCGCCTTCGGGCGCAGCGGCCTCGCCTTCAGGTGTCGCGGTCTCGCTTTCGGATGTCGTATTCTCCTCCTTCGATTCTTGCGGCTCTTCAGATTCCGGTGCCTCTTTCGACTCCTCAGGGTTTGGGACTTCTTTTGACTCTTCGGGTTTCGATGATGCTTCTTCCTCTCCGTCAGGGGCTGAAGGGCTTTGATTTGGCTCTGAGGTCTCGGCATCTCGCTTCGACCGCTTCCTCGAACTGCCGGAGTCACGGTCGTGTTCTTTCCGCTTGCTCTTCGACTCCGCGGGGGTGTCAAGATCAGGCTTATGCTTGCTCTTGTGCTTTTTCTTCGGCGATGTCGTGTTGGCCTTTTCCTTTTTCGATGAGCCCTCGTCGGCGTCCTTCTCTAACTGCCTTTCTTCTTCCTTCCTCCTTTTCCTCTCTGCTTTCTCCGCCTTCTTTGACTCCTTCTCTGCTTTGCGCTCATGCTTGCTCCTCTTTCTCTCCAATGATGCGTCAGCGTCTGCATTATCGTCGCTTGTCTTTCTCTTCTCTCGCTTTCTTTCCTTTTTCGCTCGTTTCGCCTCTTCGTCCCCGCCATCTGGCGAAGACTGCTTCGTCTCCTCGGGTGAGCTCGTCGCCTTATCTTCAGTCCTAGCCTTCTTCCAAACCGTCTCGATTTGTTCGCCGGTACCGTTAGGCGTCTCCTCCGTGAACCGAATCCGCTTATTTCCAGCGACAGGTTTGGGCTCGCTATCGCCATTCCTCTCAGCATTCCAGGGCTCCCTCCTGCTTCCCGAACCGTTGGAAGCCCCACCGTGGCGTCGATGACTGCTTGCGCCTCGTCGGCCGCCGCGGGTATTACCCCGATGCGAGGCCCGGCGCTGGTCAGATACGTCGGCTTTCTGAAGCATGGCTAGTCGACCGGGATCCATGCCCTCAAATGTAGCGGGTGTTGCCATTGTAGGCGACGGAGGGGAGGGAGGGGCTGCTGGCGCGTTTTATAGTCGCTGGTCAGGCGCTCAGCGTGTATACGTGGGCGGTGAAATACGTAGATGTAGACGTTCGTTGTAGTGTCGAGAAGGGATGTACGGTGAGTTGGTCGGGGAGTGTGTTTGAGGTGCGTTCGTGGTTCGCGGTGAGTGGCTGATTCTGCAAGGGCAGGGAATCGTAGCGGATAGATGTCGCTAGGCCCGTGCGGCTGACGTGAACTGGGCCGATTCAATTGCTTGGAAGCAGAATTGGAGTCGCCGCTGACGGGAGGGCAGGATGTCACCGTTTGGAACGATGGAGGGTATTTTTCAGGCGGTGGGTGATGATGAAGGATGGTGTAGATGAGGTGGAAGAAGTGTCGACGGTGGGTATTTTGGCGGTGCCGTTTGGAGAAATTTGCGACAGAAAAAATAAAAACACATCCCTGCTCGTGGCGCGACAACGCGACAACGCGCAATTTCCAACACTCGTTCGACTGTCTCCCACAAAACACCGGCAGCTACGAGTGGTCGTTCAGTAGAGCTATCAAGATGAGATGATGCGCTTTTGCATTTCATTCATTATTAAATACTATTCAGACATTCAAACTATAACAACTCGAAAATCTGCATGCGTATCCGCGCGCAAGGTACAAATACTACCTAATAAATATACCTAAAGTTGATGTTCTGCTTATCGGTCAAGTCGTCAAAGCCGTGGACGATACCCGATGCATCGTTGCTGCCGCCCTGCAGCTCGTCCTTCTTCTTATTCTGCCTCGC
This sequence comes from Orbilia brochopaga, assembly GCA_036872635.1. Classification (NCBI taxonomy): domain Eukaryota; kingdom Fungi; phylum Ascomycota; class Orbiliomycetes; order Orbiliales; family Orbiliaceae; genus Orbilia; species Orbilia brochopaga. The sequence continues at coordinate 403,922 of JAVHNQ010000013.1, read as the reverse complement.
CAAGTAGAATCGCAAGAATATGATAATGATCACAAGCAATACATAGCACCCCATATGCGTCGCAAAGGCGATGAAGTACCGTGGCTTATCGCGATCCAGGAACACCTGCGGGCCAATCGCATTGCCGGTCGCCCACCAGATAAAGTTCATCGCAACAGCGACAGTCTTCTTGGTCTGTCCGCCGACGTTCCGCGAGACGAGCGACATGGTGAGATTCTGCGCGGCCCAGAAGGAGAGGACGATGTAATAGGAGATCAGCAAGCCGACTTTGGTCGCGAGATTGTGGTTGATGACGGTCATGAGGACGATGGTGCCGACGAAAGATGGGATGATGTAGAGGCCCATAACGATGAGAGTCTGGTTGGTCTTTTTGGCGAGCCATACCGATGAGAGGAGGACGATGATGATGACGGCGCCGAGAACCATGGCGAGGAGCTGAGTTTGCAGGACGGTGAAATTGAAGCCCGTGATAATGATGTTTGCGAAAGCGCCGAGACCGGATGTTGGGAGAGTAGTGCAGAATTGGATGCCGCCGTAACACCAACACTGCGGATCCATAAGAGCCTCTCGGATCTGTTCAGGACGGAACTTTCTGTTCTGCAGACCTGTCTGATTGGACCGCACACGTTCGACCATCAACGCTTTGTCCTCTTCAGAGAAGCACTTTGCGCGCATGGGGCTGTCCGGCATCCACCAGAGAATGAAGAGGCCCCAAAGAACTGAGAAACAACCGTACGTCAGGAACAACGCCTGCCAGCTCTTCAGCGGGCCACCTGCCGGGATCAACGTGAAGCAATACGCTAGCACACCACCAACGATCTGCTGACCGCCATTCATCATATACCAGTAAGTAACAGCTTCGGCTTGTTCCTCACGCTTATACCACATGCCGGAGAGCACGACAAATGATGGCTGACAGACGGCTTCGAAGATGCCGAGAAGCGTGCGGACGGTAACGAGGCCGGCAAAGTTGTGAGTCGCAGCATGAAGGGCCAAAATGGAACCCCAGATCACGACGCAGACGCCGAGAGCCTTTGCGATTGGAACGCGCTGAATGACCCAGTTAATTGGGTACTCGACGATGAGAATGGCGATATAGATACATGTCGTCAACCAAGAGTACTGCTGTCCGACGAGGTTGTTGTCCTGACGAATATTCATGATGGATGCAAACGACAGGGTCCCCTTATCCAAGGCCTGCAGGAAGTAGGTGAACACCATGACGGCGAGAACGCGTCTGTCGATCATGCGCTTCAACCGCTTGTTCTCCTCTGGTGTGATCACGACGACACGACTGGGGTCCGCATATTTGGCGACCTCGGCGTCTACACGATCAAAGTCGATGCAGTCTTTTTCCGGATATTCGTCGGTCGAAGTAACTTTCTCCAAGTGGGAGATATCTGCGGGTTTCTCGTCGGCCGCGACGGCCGCGGCAGGGCGAGGGTTGATATCCGACATGATGGCAACGATAGCTCTCGCAATCACACCGGAACAATGAAGTCGTGTGACGGTGCCAGTAGCACAGCTACCAGTGTGAAGTGAGGATAAACAGGGAGATGGAGAGATAGAGGAGTGCTGTTCAGTTGAGATGCTTCAAAAAAGTCGATCGACGGGGGGCGAGGGGAGCATCTTAATATACTCTTCAGTCTCCACTCGGATCAGGCACCGAGTCCAGGTATTGCTGGATCTCTTCAGAGGTTTTTGGTCGGTGGTATCTGCGCATATGCCATGTGCTTCGAGCTTCAAGCTCCACCATCCGTTCCATTTACCCGAGTCGAAACGATCATCCAGCTGGTCGGGTTCGCCATCCAGGTTCATTCTCCGCAATATGGTTGCGAGTTCGTATCGAGCTCGCGCCCATGGGGTAGAGTGGACCCATCGTGACATGTATGTCTCTTCGGCGTCCCGAGAGCTGCAGATGGATCAAGTCGACATTTTCTGGGGAAGCCCGCCAGCAGCGCTGGTTTGCAAGGTCCGTCTGCGCTTGATGCTGGCAATTCTCCTGATGAGTCGCAAAAACTTCAAGCGATGTTTTAGCTAATCAATGCAAGGACCGGAATAAAATTGTCGATTGAGTGGCGGCGGGTCCGACAGGCCGCCCACCTCGTCTCGAAGAGCCCAGCTGCCCAGCGCCCGGGCGACATCCAGTTCCGCCGAATGGCATACGAAAAATCCGGTTTGGCACTACGCCACCATCCCGGATCCAAAGAAGGTTGCGCACTGCAGGCGCAAGGGCAGCGACGACCGCGCGCGCTTTCGACCGCTCGAGAGCTCGTTACGAAGAGGAGGGCTTGGCACGTATAATTCGTGGACTTGTTGCTCGAGATTCCCCGGCCATTTAACCGAGTGTGGGGGAATGCGGGGAGCACTCGCCCTGCTTTCCGACGCATCTCACCTCGGGTCACGATCTTCACCGCGCCTGCATACGCGCTAGCTAGATGAGCGGGCTTCTCCCGTGGTAAGTGCGGGCCCTCCAGACCCACCATTTCGAGACGAGCTTACTGATCGGGCGAACGCGACCCAGGTTTTTCCGAGCAGGCGGCTGGCAGGTCGTCTCGAAGCGGGCGGACAAGACCCACCGTGCAGCACCAGTGACGATGTTTCGGCAAGTTTTATAGAACTTCAAGACAGCTCTCCGTCGAGCTCAGCGGAGGAGGTCCGGGCGGCAGCCAGCTGACCGATGCGATGCCTTGCCAGCCGAGAATATTTGAATCGCGTCGTTCGTAGATCAGGCGAGGGGGCAGGACGATGGAGAATAAAGTGGAGATACTGAGCTGTGAATGAAGAGCCCATCTTCGCAGTTCACAGCCCGAGTTGATATCGATATCGCTAGCTATCATCCTGAAAATCAAAACCCAGGAACCCCGCATTTGCAGATTGCAAACCTCATCTCATCATAGCGTGACTCGGGGTACATTCTGCAATATTCAATTGTCTGCATCAGAATTGGTACGCGAACTGGAATCTATCCTCAAATCAGGCCCACAATGCCACAGCAGGCTCTTCGCATCCACAACCTCACCGCAGCCGACTTGCACAATAAAATCGGTCTGCTAATCAACAATCTCGTCAACATCACGGACACCACCGGCCACTTCCTCCTCAAGCTCCCCGACGGCCGCATCATTGACACAAAGGGCTGGAATGACTGGGAATGGACGCACGGAATCGGCCTATACGGCCTCTACCAATACTACTCACAAACAGGCTCGAACCTCTCCCTGTCCACCATGCAATCATGGTTCGCCGCGCGCTTCCACGAGGGGACTACAAAGAACATCAACACGATGTCTCCGTTCCTGACGCTCGCATATCTTTACGAGCAGCCCAAAACCCGCGACCAGACATACCTCCCCTGGCTCGACAGCTGGTGCGAATGGGCCATGCACGAGCTGCCGCGAACCAAATTCGGTGGCATGCAGCACATCACATACCTTGAGGAAAACTACAACCAGCTCTGGGACGACACGCTCATGATGACCGTCATGCCGCTTGTCAAGACGGGTCTTGTGCTAAACCGCCCGCACTATATTGAGGAAGGCAAGCGACAGTTCCTACTGCATGTGCAGTATCTGTTCGACCCAGCTTCCGGGCTGTTTTTCCACGGCTGGCAATTCGACAGCAAGGCATCCGGCGGGCTCGGACATAACTTTGCCCGTGCGCGCTGGGCGCGTGGCAACAGCTGGATCACAATCGCGATCCCAGACGTGTTGGATCTACTAAATCTACCACCTACAGACCACTTCCATATGTACTTAGTGGACGTACTCACCGCCCAATGCGAGGCGTTAAAGCGGCTGCAGGATCCCAAGACGGGCCTCTGGCGGACGCTTCTGGACGTCCCCGAGGAGGAAGGGTCGTATCTCGAGTCTTCAGCAAGTGCAGGCTTCGCATACGGAATGCTGAAGGCGATACGGAAACATTACATCCCCAGAGAGGAGTATGAGGACGTGGCGGTCAAAGCTATCAAAGGTGTTATGGGAAGGATACGGGAGGATGGAGAACTGATAGATACGAGTTTTGGAACGGGAATGGGGCGAGATTTGAAGCACTATATAGATATAGAGAGGACGAGCATGCCGTATGGTCAAGCGATGGCTATGATGGCATTGGTGGAGTTCCTGAGGATGTTTATTTAACCTCCTCGACTTTCAGCGCGTAAAAGTTGCAAATTTGCATGTCAGCAGTTATCCTGAAAATGACGAAGATGGCGAAACTGTATACATATGCATATTTCGGCCTGAAGATGTGACTATATCGAGACCCAATGAATTACTGTTCATACTCGGTGTCAAATTGGCTGAATCCAACTGTACTAGCAGTGACTGATTGAATTCGGGATTCTTGTCATAGGCTACTAAATACTTTGATACTTGAAGTGTCTAGAACGTGACAATTTATATTTATGGCCATATAACCACATTCATCTAATGGAGATATACGCACATGGCGAGAAGTCCAGTCTATATGGGAATCTCACACCAGGAAGAATCTGAATCCTCTAAGGAACGCTGTCCCAAAATCAACACACCTGGCTTGCGAGTCCAATTCATCCCATGATCTATTCATCCATGCACAGTAAGCTCTACTTCTCCTTATCGCCTTCTACTTCGTCGTCCTCTTCCTCTCCATCCTCACCTTCAGACCCTGTCTCCCCATCATCGCTTCCCCCAGATGCATCCTCCATATCCTCGTCGTCATCTTCGCCTTCGCTCTTGGGCGTGAACTCCGACAAACTCTTGACCTGCACCGGGAAACCAAGCGCAGTGAATTTCTCCTTAAGGTACTAAATTAAGGAGCATCTGTTAGCACTCTTCGCCTAATCATCTGGTAAGGGGTGGTTGTAATGCATACGTCTGTATTGACTGGAGCGGTGGTGACTACCGCCACAGCAGTCTTGGGATGGAATAGCGGCAGCAAGACGTCCTTCATGACCTGGCGGATTTCGTCTTGCGTGACAGCCCTCACTTTTCGCAAAGTCTGCATGTTGAAATCCTTTGGCTGGCGGTGGATGACCTGCAACACGAAGGATGTTGTAGCTGCAGCCGTCAAGGTCGACTCAACATCGACAATCGTGCTGACGACAGTGCTTATTGCGCCATCGAGATCAAATTCGTCGAATTTTCTCTATGGCGTTGTCTCATATGTCAGTGGCCGCTGAGTCAGTACAAATAAAAGGAAAGATAGGATTGGGTACCGTTCCGTCAGCGTATTCTGTAACGATCGTTTTAGCCATTTCTAAAGCCTTGAAGGCATCTGGAGATCGGTAGACGCTGAAAAAGACGTGTCCGGAGTCTATTTTTCTGGAGAATCCAGTCCCATACGCCAGACCAGTGCCTCGGATCGCTCTGAAAAATTCAGGTTGTCAGTATTCCAAGAACGATCGTGCTGCGGTAAATGATTGGGAGAACAAACCTCCACAGCGGACCCTCAACAGCGTCAAGGTATGCCGTAGCGAGCAACAAAGCTGGCATTCGCGGATCTTCGAAGGATTTGGGTCCCTTGGCTACCATAACCGCAAACGACGAATCTAGCGTCGGCATTGGCACGACATACATCAAGTCCCCCGGATGTTGGCCGGCCTTCGTAAGCCGATTCAATCTGCTATCTATCGGTAGGAGGTCTCCGTTCTATGCACGATAGGTATTAGAATTCGGCTCAAAGTGCGATGCGATTTTAGGATATGCATGATTACCATCTTTCTGCCTGCTGTGAAATCCTCCCAGGTAGACACAGGTTTTGGAAGTTTCTTGATATCTGCAACGACGAGAACTCTCATGTTTTCCAACGTGAAGAGCGTATCGCGAACGGTCGAGATCCGTTTGACTGCTTCGTCTGGGTTGGATCCTAACAAATTGATGTACTGGCGCAAGAACTTGCCCTTGATCAGGGTATTACCGCTGAAACCAATGGACTCGGGAGTATAGCCCGTGAGGTAGGCTACTGACCAGACCATCTATATAATGCAGACACTGGTTAGCGGCGATTAGATATCTGTAACTCAGAAAACACTTACGTCGTTTCCACTTCTCTTCTCTTCCGGGATATCGCTACGAAGCTTCTTGGCGAGAACGATGAGTCGCTATAGGGAAATTTAGCAGTCATTCATATGAGCTCGCGGTATTGGGTAGATATGAATGTACCTCGGTATCGAAATGGATGTTCCACATTATGAGTCTCAGCCATCTGATGGCGGCGGCATACTTCTCGGGTTCTACCTCCATCCGGATCCTGATGGATTCCGAGGCCTGCATCCCAGATCCGCTCTGAATCGTGTAGCCAACGGTGTCTTTCTCAAGCAGCGAGACGACCTTCTCGTACTCGAGTTTGGTTCCATCTTTAAGCGTGATTGGTGCTGCGAAAAAGTATTCGAAGTACAACGGAAGAAGAGGTCGAAGCTCAACCGGTATGGACTTCGTGGATAAGAGAACATTGATGGTAACGAAGTTGGAGGTGACATGCTCGTAATGGAGGTAGAGGGGGAAGGGTTGCGTTGATGGAACGTCCTTCTGCAATATCTTCTGAATGTGAGTTTCGGGTGCGCCTTCTTTGTCAGGTGCAATTCCTGCGTTTCCACTGGTAGAATGGATGAATTTGATAGAGTCGACACCTGGCGTCTTGAAGCCACGAAGGACGTCAACTGGAATCTCTGGGTCGTTGTCTTTCTTCGCTTGCTCGAGCTTCTCCGCAAGTTTCTTAAGACCGTCAGGGCCGTACTTTTCGATCTGCTGCTTGACTCTCTTCTTCTCATTCTTTTTGATTTTGTCAGCCAAGGATGCTGATGGTCGACCAATGATTGAGACGTGAGGGTTGTCGACGAGCCACTTTTTCAGGTAATTCTTCCAATCCTCTTCCGTCCATTTCTCAAGTTCGTCGTAGACATCGAATGTCTTCAGCTGTTCAAGATCGTGGCCGTCACGACGAGCAAACAAAAAGTCTGATATGACAGGTTGGCTAAAGTGACTACCGCTTGCCTCTACACTGAACTTCCTCTGCCGTTTGGATCGGTGGAGGCAGTCCTTGAGATAATCCAGATCCAGCGGCTCTTTGACCGTCTGTTCAAGCACATCGAAGAATTTCTTCTCGGCTTCCGCGAGGCGTTTGAAGGGAACACTGCTGAGTTCAAACCATATGACAGTGTTGGGTCGCTCCTCGTAATACCATACGACGCCTGTTGTGTAGGGATCTGCGATTTCGACCATCTGTTTCTCAAGTACGGATACGGACGACCCCGCCAGGTAGGTACCCACAACTTCCAAAGCAGCCACTACTCAGTAGATCAGTATGAATCCCGTAACTAAAGACATACTTCAAAATCATGCTTGGCTTACTGTCTTTAAAGTTGATACAATCAGGCCCCAGATATCCAACAAGGACACTACCCATGCTCTCATCTTTCTCTGGGAAATCCACCCATCTTTGTATGTTTTCCTTCAGCAATGGAGGAGGTGTAGAGTCGACCCATGGGCGTTTCCAAGGCGCATCAGGTTTGGGAACATCGTCCAATATCCCGTCCTCGAACTTGTCCAGAATGTGCAAAAGCTCGGATTCGTCAACGCTCCCGATGATGACCAGGCACAAATTCTTCGGTTGGTACATCACCTTGTGGAAGTCTCTGATGCGTTCGGGTTTCAAGACTCTGAGTTGTTCCATCATTCCTCCAGTCTCTGACCGGAAGCCGATGCCTGGAGGATAGAGTCTGCGATTGGCCTCGAGAGACATCAGGGTATCTTGCTCGTTCTGTACGCCTTGCATCTCGGAATAAACAACCCTGATCAATTAGCACCGAACTCCTTTTGGATTGGCCGCACTTAGTGATTAGGGGTTGGGTAGCATACCCAGCATCGTGACCGGTGCCATCTACATGGTGTACTTCCGTATAACAGCCACTATCGGTGAGGATGGGGAACAGGATATGTTCCAAGTACACGGGAAGCTGTATCCAGCCACCGAGCGGTTAGCCATAGCTTGATAGGACGAGGCAGCGGGGATCTTACGATTTGAGAGAATCCCTCCCAGCCTGCCGTGTCCAGCGTATACGCGGTATGGTCGGTTGCCGTCCACGCATTGGTACTCGAGTATGCCCTGGTAGCGAATTTGTCGAGAATACCTTTGTAGCGGTAGTTCTTGGATCCCTACATACGAGAGCGTCAATACTGAGTTTCTAGTGAGCGAAACCAAGATTGACTAACCATAAAGCAAAGATGCTCAAGCGTATGGGCTAGATATAGACGTCAACATCAGAATTCTATATTGCCATATAGGATAAAGACGCCTTACGAGCTCCAGAGTCGTCTAGAATCTCGGTTGCCAGCGTGAAGAATCCAAGAACTTTCGGGCTCTACTTTAAGTTCGTCAGCCACTGTCACTGAGGTCTCGGTTTATGGCGAGATCGGTCTCGGACCTCCTTGTTGACAACCACCACAGACATTCCCGTACGTGTTGATTCATATTTGGTGATGTTCGTAGGCGAGTAATCCGTGGTGAACTGGGTCAGCGTCTTGAAGTGAGGATGCTGCTCATCCTTCCGCGCCGTATTGTTGCTACCCATGTCGAAGGTCGAGAGGAAGAGACCAGCCGCAAGAACACTCTGCTTGACTCGCTCGTAGAGCTTCGGCGCCTGCAGGCCTTGGGCGATGAAGGATGTGTAGTTTCTGAGCAGTTTGAAAGGCTTTCGAAGGTTCGCAGCTGAAAACTGCAGTCCTGACTCTAAGCTAAGATCTAGAAGATATGGTTTGTGGGGATTGGAAACCGACGCGAAGCGAGAGCACTGGCCAGAATGAACTAGTTATACAGCTCTGAGATCGGACGGAAGACGCCTCATATATAAGAATTTCTGAAGGTGCTAGAGGTATATCAGCCTATCGTCTTACGTCCAGAAGTAGTATTTAAGAGGAATCCCAGGATCCTTTCAAGAAGACTAGGTAATAGCTTGATATGCGAGTGCTACGGCAGGTTGCCCTGCAGCCCTGCATTGTGGGGTGTGGGATGGTGGGATGCATGTGGGCAGTGCCGGACGCCACATTCGCTTCCGCCTGCTGTGGCGGTTAATGACGTCCCAACGCGGCCAAGATCTAGATAGCGGCCACGAATCAGAACACATCTCTCCAAGCCGAAGACACTGTCCCGCATGCTAAAGCTGACTTTCAGGACGCAGAGTCGGTGCATCTTTGTGCAGCGTCTCACAGAATCCGATGATGGTCGACGAAACCGAGATCGCCCAGGCAGTCCTGCAAGCTGTCGACGGACTTTTCCCAGAAAGCGATGCTGTCTCCAGTGCTGAGCTTGCACCCAACAACCTACCCACCATTCTCACCTTGCTGCAGCAGAATATAGAGGGCGTCAAGGTATTTTCTGAAACATCTATACTTCAACTTCTCTCATCAAGACATACTCTAATATTCTCGGGTCCACAGTCAGAAATCAGGCATGTTGGGGAGTCTAGCCAGGTTGAGGTCGCTGCCTGGACGCAGGAGGCGCGGAAGCTACACGCAGAGCTGTCGCAGGACCATGAATCCCTTCACGATATTACGCAATTCGAGTCGCAAGGCGCTGTCAGTTCCCCGATACACCCCATACATTTGGATCCTGCCGATCTCCTGATTCTGATATCTACAAATCAAGAAACTAGACGACAGAGTCCGAGACCTAAGTAGTCAGCAGACGCTGTTGGCCAACGAAATCACTTTCAATGAAGACCTTGTCACTTTGCTATGCAGCTTAAAAGACTTACAGGATGCTGTAAGCGATGCGCAATCTCATGCCGTTGAGGGATCTTTAGAGCAGGCCTGTCAGCGATTCGAGTATGCTAGTCGAGGCTTCGATACAATCTCTGGATTCGACCATGTTTTCGCTGTTGGCTTGATGAAAGAGAGTATCCGGTCTTTACGTGAGGGACTGGTGGAGCAAGTCTACAATGGCTGGGCAACTTTGATAACGCCAGACTCGAAAGAGTCGAGTCTGACGATTATGAAAAGTGTTTCTCGTATGTCAAATCGACGAATATAATTACGAAAATCGCGCTAATAGATATGTTACAGTGGGATCTGGATCAGTGACTGGAGATGACCTAGTCAAGGCTCTTGAGAGACTTGGGATCTTGAAAGAGAAGCTCGATCAGCTTCATCATAAGATCACCCATATACTCATTTTCCCACGGCTGGATCCTGAATCTGGGGCCAACTATCAATTCTCCATTGACGCTGAGCACACGAAAATCAAACTTGAACGCCGTAATGTCCCAGATCCTACAGCAGGCGCACTCTACTCCGATCTCAGGATCATTTTTGGATTTTTATCAGAAAGACTAGGGTCGTCGGTGTCCCAGCTACTTTCCAAAGTACTTACGCCCGCAGTGCTTAATCTGCTTATGGGATCTTATCTTCCCGGATGCATCCCCACGGATCTAGACCACTTTAGTGAGTTCGAGGGCGTCCTCACCGAGACGACTGAGTTCGAAGGATACCTTAGTGCAGCAGGGTGGCTCGGCAGAACCAGAGGCGAGCTCAAAGATTGGGTATCCCGCGCTCCAAGGATATGGCTCAATCGCCGTCGCGAATCCGCGTTGGACTCACTTCGCAAAACGTTTGCGCTAGGTCTTGGTCAGCGACATCGGGTGGAGCGAGTAGAACGAGCGAAAGAGGTCGATGGGGTGCTTGAAGAGGTGCCAAAGCCGATAGACGAAGCCGATGATCACTGGGATACCAACTGGGACGTCGAAATAGATGAGGATGGGCCTGACAAAAAATCGGATGTCGCGCCGGCCTCGAAGAAACCTCAGCAGGAAACACAAGATGCCATGGATGAGGATGAAGATGTTAGCGGATGGGGACTGGACGATGATATCGATCTCGACGATGAAACAGATACCGGGAATACTGCCGCCAAAGCGGATGTTCACACTACAGAGAGTAACGAGGGGGCTGATGATAATATGGACTGGGGTTGGGGAGACGAGGACGACGGTAAAAAGAAGGAAGCATCAGTCTCTCACAATGCGAACGGTCAACCCAAAGGAACGGAGAATGATATCAAAGATATCACCCTAAGGGAAACATACAGCATCACTTCGATCCCCCAAGAAGTCATTAATATCATTTTACATACGATTCAAGAAGCCGAAAAATTATCACAGCCACAGTACGCCGATTTAAGAATCGCATCATCAACTTCGGGCTTATTGACCATTCCCGCGTCCATTCTCACAGCTTATCGGGCTCTATCCGGAATATTCTACCGAGACGACCCTAGCCCAGCGATCTGTATTTACAATGATTGCGAATGGTTGGAAGAGCATTTGGTTGAGCTGGAAAAAGACGTCAAAAGCCGTTCTGGACCTTTCAGCGGATTTGATCTTCAACCGAGTATCAAGGCAATATCGGCGTTTGGACGGAGGGCCTACTGGAAAGAAATGGTGAGCATCTGCCATCTTTTTTTAGAGCATTCGGACCGCATTCTAATTTCTCCGATGCGTACAGGATAGCAAACGAGTCATTCTTTCCGACCTAATGGATGGGGCTCAAGGCTTCGAAAACTGCACGGAATACCCGATGTCCACTAACTGCGAAACTGCAATCGCAAGTGTCGTAGACGCGATCCGGGGCATAGAGATGCAATGGAAGGTAAATACACTCCACGAATCTCTGATCATCAATAATTGTTCTCACAACCATCCTCTAGGATACACTTTCGCGATCTGCATTACTGCAGTCGCTGGGTTCGCTGCTGAACACAGTCGTCACTAAGTTCATAAATGATATTGAGGATCTCGGCGACATCTCGGCAGATGCATCGGTGAGTTTAGCATCGTATGTTGCGGACATCGGGAAGCTGGAGACTTTATTTCTGCTCCCAGACCAACCAAAGGACGCTGTGCCGATGACTGCGGTAAGTACCCATTACACGAAGTCAACCCGGCATTGCGCTAATATTGCTATAGGTGTATTGTGAAAAATGGCTCAAGTTTCAATATCTTGGAACTATCCTGGACAGTACCATGGTTGAGATAACCGAGCTTTGGAGAGACGGCGCCTTAGTCGATTTTGAAAGAGACGAGTTAATCGACTTGGTCAAAGCATTGTTTGCGGATGGAGAAAAGAGGTCGAAAGTAATCGAAGAGCTCCGGAGAGTCTGAGTTTTGGTGGTACCAGGCTGTGGCCGCGAGCATGCACTCGGCTCGTGTCGGCATAGAGCTGTGTATATATGCGCATATATGCGCGGTGTAATAGATGCTTTTTTACTGACCTACCCAAGCACGGTGCACTTATAGGTGACTGACGTACGTATATATGAATCAAATCGTCAATTTCCAAAGCTGTAGCTGCCATGTTTATGTAATCTGCCTGCTGTCCCACACAGTACTAGTATCATCTGGCCGTAACTGCACTGAAGGACAAGAGTTGGCCAGGGAGACCAGGCGAGAGAATAATTCCTGTCGTTTAAACCTTGCGATCCCCCAGACTAACGACGAGCAGATAAACTATCCCGGATTAGCATCTTCTTAGGTAACCACCCTCACCAAGCTTTACTTGTAGCTTGGCAGTGCGGGGTAATTATCGTCGCACAAAATCCAGCGATGCCGCTAGCTGTTTAAATAAAGGGGAACTGACAAGAGCTACAGTGAACGAAAGCCTCGTTGTCGAACGAACCCTAGCGTGTACGATCATAGTCCTGTGAAGTCGCAATGTCGTTGTCAACAAAGCTTGAGTCACTCACGATTGAAGAGCCTGACTACGAGAAGTACGAGCTGGGCGACTTCAAGCTCCAAAGCAATGCCGTTCTACCCGATGCATGGATAGCCTACAAGACATTTGGCTCCCCGGGCTCTCCTGCAATCTTGTATCCATCTTGGTACTCTGGAAAGATCTCCGACAACGAATGGCTCATTGGCGAGGATAAAGCCTTGAATCCCAAGAAATATTATATAATTATCACAGCTCTAATTGGAAACGGGCAGTCGATCTCCCCTTCGAATTCCAAGGTCTCGCCTTTTCCCGACGTAACGGTATATGATAATGTGCGAGCACAACACCAGCTGTTGACCCAGAAACTGGGGATTCGTCATATACGGTTGGTGACCGGCTGGTCTATGGGTGCTGGGCAGTCTTACCAATGGGCTACACAGTACCCCGATTTCATGGATATCTGTGTCCCATTCTGCGGCTCAGCCAGGACGTCGATCCACAATCAGGTCTTTCTGGAGGGGGTAAAAGCGGCTCTTCTAGCTGGAAAGGGATCATCATCCGCGGGGAGTACGTTTGGCCGGTTGGAGCAGAAAGGTTCCGAAAGTCGCACATGGACAACTGAGGAACGAGAAGTCGGTCTCAAGGCTTTCGCTCGTGTATACGCGGGCTGGGGTTTCAGCCAGGCTTTCTACCGAGAAAGGCTACATGAGACGGCCTACGGAGCAAGGGATTTGGAAGACTTTATGGTCACCTTCTGGGAGAAATGGGGGCTGTCGAAAGATCCAGAGAATCTTCTCGTCATGCTTCATACGTGGCAGGCAGCGGATGTCAGTCGTCAGGAGCCGTACAATGGAGACTTCGAGAAGGCGCTGGGAAGCATCAAGGCGAAGACTCTGGTATTGCCGAGCAAGACAGATCTTTATTTCCCGTAAGTTTGACAAGCATGGCCTTGCCGAAATAGCGTTCCTGCTAACCACCGTTTTACCTGTAGACCTGAGGATTCCGCGTATGAGGTTAAGAACATGGCGGCCGGCGTTGGCGAGTTAGATGTATATCCGTCTATCTGGGGTCATTGGGCTGGTGGACCGCCTGGAAATATGGAAGATGTGAAATGGCTCGACGAGAGGCTCAAGAAGTTACTTGCTGAAGCACCCGAGCTAGGGGCATCCAAATAAGCGGGTGGGTTAGAGAATAATTAGGAATGATGGATATCTGTCTCCATATAGCATCTGATGGCGTGTACTGAATTATAAATGACGATAATTTTAATGGTTGAGCGTAGGCTTAGAGTAGACGTAATATCGGTAGGCCAGCGAGTAAATATGTTGCATTCTGTTGAAAGACGTGTTGCAATGTCCGTCGCGTCTTCCGTTCACAAACGCGAAGCTCCAAGCTCCAAGCAATACTCTGACACTTAGTCTCGGTGCCAGACGCTAATCTTGCCCACAGGTTCTGACACTCAGCAGTACTGCGCACCACCATTCCACGAATCATGACCAAGTAAGTACACTCGGACAGTGATGAACTCTACTCCGTTCCAGAATCACCAGGCTAATGGCTTTAACTAGCGAAACACCCCCGTTCGAACGACAGCAGACCGTCTACAAAACCGACCCGCAATTCCAGCTTGACTCGCACTCCTACCAGACGCAGTATGTCGATATATACTTCCTGCGACTCGCGCAGCTCAAGCCCATCGTCGAGGCTGCCGGCAGCGAACGATGGGACGGGATGGAGGTACGCCGGCGCGCCCTTACCCAAGCTCTCTGGCAGCTCTTCACAAGCTGACATGACCGCGCTATATAGATCGCAGGCGAAGGTGTCCGCCGTGTCGAGCGCGTGCTAGATGTACGACAAGGTCCGCCTGATAATTGTCTTGAAAATTCTTGCGAGTGAAGATCATATACTAGAGGTAGATGGGCTCTGACATTCTTAATACGCGCTATAGGAGAGCTGTGCTGGGTCGCAGGGACAGTATACATGGAGATGCCGCTGAAACCGAACGTCCTCGAAGACATATCTAAAGACGTATGGAATACCTTACCAGACCTTTCTCTGAAACAACTCTACGGGATATGCTAATTGTATCGATCTGTAGCACTTCATATCCGCCCCGCCCTCCCGCCAAAAATATCGTGATTTCCAAAAGGATGAGATCATGCTCGAGGACGAATCCGGCCGCATCCGTCTCATCGGTACTACCATCACCCACGAAACCCTCGTCACCGGCTGCGTGATCGCAGTAATGGGTACGGAGACCGCCAGTGGCGAATTCGAAGTCGTCGATATAATCTTTCCCGAGCTTCCCCCACAGCCTGAACGGCCTCTACCGTCTAGCACTACCACCAACAAAAGATACATCGGCCTCATAAGCGGACTCAGCATCACCGGCAGTCTCCACGAAAGCATAGAAACGCACCTCCTCGTCGAATACCTCCTCGGCGAGACCGGCGGCCCTGCTGATATATCCAAATCTTCGAGCATCTCCCGCCTCATCATCGCCGGCAACTCCCTCGCCGACCCACACCTACATGCCCCTGAAGATGCCGTCGCAGCCGCCACTACCACCGCCAGCGCAGCGCGCTCGAAAGGCAAGAAATATGGCTACGACGCCGCCGCATATAACCCAAAGCCGACAACAACGCTCGACACCCTACTCTCAGACCTGTGTACTTCCATCAGTGTAACGCTGATGCCGGGCGAGAACGATCCGGCCAACGCCTCTCTCCCGCAGCAGAAAATGCATCCGACAATGTTCCCCCAAACGAAATTCTACACAGGGTCGACATTTATCCCATCTACAAATCCTTGCGCCTGCGAAATTGATGGCGTTCGTTTCCTCGGGACGGGTGGGCAGACTATCGATGATATCTTCAAATATGTCGACGGCGACGACCGGCTTGATATGATGGAGAAGACGCTCCGGTGGCGGCATGTTGCACCTACGGCGCCGGATACACTCTGTAAGTTTTCCGGAATCAGAATACCACTTTATATGAATACTCGACAAACTAGCCAAATTCTGCGGAACAGTCATGCTAACATATGCCGTTAGGGTGCTATCCATTCCAGGAAGTCGATCAATTCATTGTGGACACCTGCCCACACATCTACTTCGTCGGCAACCAGCCAGAGTTCGGCACGCGACTGGCAGTTGGTCAGTACCACCGAATGACCTACCGCTCCAATGGTCCGCCATATGTGTACTAACTCGATATCCTTTATCCTAGGCGCCAATGACCAAGTTGTGCGATTGATAACTGTGCCAAAATTTGCAGAGACGGGTGAATTGGTTCTCATCGATCTGGATACGCTGGAGCCTGAGGTGATCTGCTTCAAGTCAAAATCCGTAGCGATAGCATGAGCGTTCATAGGTTGTCTATTTTGGCGTTTACCGTCGGTGATGACTACACGTCTCGTTACAAGCCTGCAAATACTCTTTCAATATGGCCTTGCGCCTTCCTTGGTTGGAATATATCTATCTTGCCAGTCTCAGAACCTCACTGTAGTATTACACGTTGGCAATACTCAATCTAAGCCAACTGGCAGACTCTGGTGCCAATTCATACCTTTGTGGCCAGCGTCTGATCTACGGGATAAATGCATACTACGTGCGATGTGAATAATTCCCGTAGGAAAAGGTAATGGTTTCTCAACTGTATGAAAACAAATATAAAGATGCTGTCCCCAGCCGTCAACCACAAAACGCCGGCCCACGCCACAGAATGCAAGATGTAATATATGTACCCCTTATTCCATCCTCGACCGCTTCCTCGCGCGGGCAGACTCAACATCCCCACCCCTCAACCGGCCCTGCAAATTAACAGTCGCAGGCCCCGAAGAATCATCTACAACATTCCCCCTCCCCACCTCCCTAGCACTCGCCACAGCCTCGCGATGCACCTGCTCCGCAACAACCCCATCCACAACGCCACCGCGCTCTCTACTAACCTGAAACAAACAGCTCCACAACTGCTTGTTATCAACCACCTCTCCACCACCCTTCCCCCTCTCCACCATCTTAACCGCCCCTTCTAACTGCATCGAATTTGCCGTCTCAAGTTGCATCTCCAATTCCTCACCATCGAACCCGTCGTCTCTCGCCCTCTTCTTCCCCTTCACGTCCACATTCCCCTTCCGTTTCTTCCTAGGACTATCCTCGTTCGCAGCCTTCGCGCTAAGCATCTCAAGTCGTCGCGTCGTGGCATGGCGGTAGACACCTTCCTCCACCGTCCCGCCGATAATGTACAGATAAACACCAGTCTCCCGCCGCTGACCGATGCGATGCACGCGCGCAATGGCCTGTAACTCCAAGCCAGTATTGACAAGCGGCTCGCATAAAAACACATTACTAGCGTCGACGAGCGTCAACCCGGCGCTCTGACTGCGCGCATGTAGCAGGAAGACCTCGCATTTCGGGTCCCTTTTGAAACTTTGCAAACCGCCGCTTCGGTCCTCGAGACTGGCGAAGTCGATGTCGTTCGTGCGCAGTGCGTTCTGGAAGACGTCCAGGACCTCTTTCCATTGGCTGAAGATGACGGATTTCGTGGCGGTGGTGCGCCGTATCCAGATGAGGTGTTTGACCACCATGTCGATTTTCGAACCGAACGACGTCTTGACTGGTATCTTTTTGATCTGCTGGAAGACATCTTCGTCGATGCCCGTGTAGATTTTGATGTTGTTGCTGGGTGGCTGTGAAGAGCCAGATGGAGACGTGATCTCACGTGTAGTTGCAGCAGTCGACGATGACGGTCCAGTTGTTTCTCGTACTTCCTTCTCGATTGTGACGTCCTCAGTGTGGTACCGCACCGGGTAAAGGTCCACCGCCGTCTTCAGCTTGCGTTTACAAACCGGACATGACGGATGATGGCGAAACCACGCCTCCATGCACTCCTTGCAAAACTGGTGGCCGCACACCGTCAGCACGCCCAGCGTTACCGGGTCCTGGCAGATTATGCACATCCGCTGAGACTCCCCCTGCGTCTCCTGCAGATGCTGCAGGAAGCGTCCCTTCGCCGTGAGCTTCGCAAAGCTGGTGGATAGAGCATTGATCTCCGCAACGTACTTGGCTAGCAGCTGGTCTATCTTAGCCACATGGTTGGCTTTGAGTACCTTCTTTTCGTCAAACTGCCGCACCATGTCAGAGACGGCCTGGAGTTGGCGGTAGAATTCCGCGCGGGCGTTGAAGACGTCTGCTAGAAAGTCGATTTCCTTCTGCAGTCCCTTCAGTACCTTTTCCTGGTCGGCGAGGAGCGGTTGTAGCTTTGATAGCGTCTGCGCGACGAGTCCCGCCTCGACCTTGGCGCGTGAGCTGCTCGCGGCGTCCTCGCGGGTGGGGTGAGCCAGTCGCCGCAGCTTCGCAGTGAGCCCCTTCATGGAAAATGGCATGGCAGAGGTACCAGTGTCGATGTTGACCTCGACGTTGATCGGCTTGACTTCATCTCTTCTCGCGCTCAGTTCCTCGAACAGGGCTTTGTGTTTATCGTCCTGGCCTTCCGCGCGTAACCTCGCTTCCCTGGTTTCCGCGATGGCAAGTTCCGATGTGAACCCGGTTAGGGCTTCGGCTCTGTCAGCGACGACTGCGCGCAGTAAGGACACGTAGAGGAAGCCCTCGTCCTGGCTTTCAGCGGACGCTTGCAACTCGTCGCCTTCGGCGCCTTCCTCCTGGTCGATAAGTGGTATCTGCAGGATCTGGATGAGCTTCTCCCGCCACTCGTCGAGCACGTCCGCCTGCTCGTTAAGCCTCTCCGCCAGCGATGTAATATCGTCGATGATCGAGCTGGACTCGATTCCGCCTTTCTGCGCATCTAGAAAGAGCTCAGGTATTACCACAAAGTCTTGCATCTCGGTGCGTCTCTTGATCGCTGTGATGTAATTGTTGACAAGCGTGTCCTGCTCCAACATGAGCTCCTTCCGCAGACGCTTTGCGATCTCGAAGTGTTCATCCTCGAGTTTACCGTACCGCTCTCGCTCCTCATGCCGCTCTTCGTCGACTTCGGGAATTTCGTCCTTGAGATTGAAATATGCGTTTCCAAGAAGGAAATGGAAGAGATGCTTCACCTCGATGAAGTCTCTGAGGCGATTCTTCCGCTTGTTCAGCTCGCTAGCGGGCCCGCTGCCATCGCCTTCGTCATCGTCGCTTTCGTCGTCGGATTCTTTCCACGCTTCTTCCGTTCGATCCCGTTCCTCGACTTCGTTGTCGCCAGATGCTTGTGATGAATGACGCGGTCGATCTGCAGCACGCTCCTTGCGATCCAACTTCTTCGCTTTGCGCCGCAGCGCCTCAGCTTCGACATCCTTCCGACATTCCTCAACAGCTGTATCCATAGAGTCAAGAGATTCCATCAGCATGTCGATTGCCTCCTGCGGCTTCTCCAAAGCCTCCAGAGTAGCCTGCGCACGAGCTGCGATACAAACAAACATTGCACGCTGATCCTGCTTTGCACTCGTCGTATTCTGCTGAATCATCGCCTCCAAGACTAGTGTTCTATATTAGCATTGAGTCCCCCCAGAAAGTAGAGGCATAGGCTACTCACCCTGGTCGACGGTCCGGAGCTGCCCACTTGTCCCAAGGGCCCTCCTGTTGCGCACGCCAATCTCCGGATGCACGCAAGTCTGCCTCAACCGCACCAACCACTCTCTCATATGAGTCCTAACATCCTCGCTCTCGGGATCCCAGTCCTCCACCAGCGGCGAGCCATCCAAATGCACCCCGATGGTCTCGCACGCCTGCTCAAACAGCTTCTGGTAATTCTCCTCTTCGATCTGGGAGAATCTAAGCGATATCGCTGTGCGATGTTGCTTCGGCAGCTTGATCTCCTCGTGGACAAGGTCCTTAGTATGGCGCAGGGCCAGCTCGCGGAAGACACCCGCGAAGCACTCCTTGTTGGCACACAGCCGCTCCCATGCCGCCCGGTTCATGCACCAGGGCACCTGCCGAAGGAAGATGAGAAGGCCGAATAGGTCCTCAATGCTCTTCTGCACAGGCGTGCCCGTCACCGCCCACGCGTTGATCCGGGGTATCACGCGCGCGACCTGCGCGGCGTTGCTAACCCCATTCTCAATCATCTGCGCCTCGTCCAGACAGACCCTCCACCAACTGATCTCGACAAGCGGGCAGGACCGCCGCTCGTATCTCCTCTGGTGGCGCATCGAGCGCTCCGGTGGGCGTTCGGCGTAGTGCAGCTCGCTGGCTAGCACGGTGTAGCTCGAGAGGACGATGTCGTACTCGAGCAGGTAGTCGATGAGCTCGGCGTTCGTGATCTGCTGTAGCTCGAGGATGTTCTCGAGGTATTTGCCATTGGAGACCTTGCCGCGGGCGCCGGTCTTCTTCTGGGCCACCCGTTGGACGAGGTCTCGGGTGCCCCTGTATTCGAGCACCCGCAGGCCCGGCGCGTGGAGGGCTAGCTCACTGACCCACTGCTGGATGATGCTGGGTGGGCAGATGATCAGTGTGGACCCGGAGGCCCGCACATCGGCGCCGGTGTATAGGTCGATGACCGTCTCCTCGCCAGCCTGGATCTCCCTTCGATGGAGAGACAGGAGTGAGATGAGCTCGACTGTTTTTCCGAGTCCCATCTCCTCGGCCAAGATACCACCCTGGATGCGGCAGGCTGCCGCGAGGTTCTCGATCTCTTGCTTGTTCGAGGTGGTGAGGGCGAGCGGGACGCTGACCCACATCTTGTTCCCATCCCAGTCGACGGTCTCCTGGATGCAGAGGCTTGGAAGGGACGGGACGACTGGAAGAGGCCGAACATAGCCACCTTTCCCCGTCACTCCCTCGCGCTCCATCATCCAGGAGACCGTCCGCATCTGGAACGGGAACATTGGCGTGGTGAGCTCGCTGACTTGAATCATCTCCGGCACAAGATTGTCGGGGTCCGGGACGTAGACCGCGCTGTAAAAGTCCCTAGCTTTTATCGCGGTCCCTTTCCCCGATGCACTGGCACCCATTATGCCCTCCAGCTGGGTGAGATCCATCGGCTGCTCCGAGCTGCCGCCAACTGTCAGCGCGAGAAAGGCTGGAAGCCATTTCTCGACTTTCCAATCGATGCTGGAGTTGTCCCTCCGCTTGAGGATGGACTCGAGGGTAATATGCGGGCTATCTCGAGTGAGGTTCGGCGATTGGAGCAGCCAGGAGGTTGAGAATCCCTCTCGGGCCTTCTGGTTGCGTTGCAGCTCGGCGAGTAGTGTGCAGAATGCGCGGTTCTCGGGTGTCGTGGTGACCCTCCCGCTGAGGAGGTGGGGGACATCATCTGCGCCGGCGAGGCAGATGGCGAAGTGGATGGCGTCAGTGCTGAAGTAGCGCCTCTGGAGCTTGATGTTGGCGTAGACAGCGGTTTCGTCGGCGGCATCGGGGAGTACGGCGCGGAAGTGTGACTGGATGCCCGGAAGGTCCTTCTTATGAAGGTTCTGTGGAACAACTATTAGCATCGCACGCAAGACAAGTTTGACATGAGGGATTGCCCGTACCAACTGCAGCCTATGCCTCCAGATGGTCAGGTATTCCGGCGGCGGCGTCGACCCCTCATCCTTGGGGCCGACTGGTTCGATAACGCCATCGTGGGCAAACTTTCGCTTGTTCGAGATCGGAACGGGCTTCGGCTTCAAAGGTACGGGGAAGTCGTCGGCTGTCAAACAGGATCAGCTTTGAACTGGACGGTCGAGTTATTGAGAAAACTCACAGGCCTTGGTATGCACTTCGATTGTCTGAAGGATAGACGTCCCCACGGGGCGCGCCATGGTTGGAAGCTGGGAACGTCAAGGTCAGCCAGCCGAGCTCGGGAAGCCGATATCGCTATCGCATGGCAGGGTTGCGAAGAAGGTTCCGGGAAAACGGGGAACAGGAGGACTCGGAGTAGCGAACAGAATGGGAAGAAGGATGCGACGCTCGAGCGCGCCCAGCAGAGGGAAAGTAAGTCAAGTGGGCCAATGGAAGAGGGCTGGTTTGGATCCTGCGGGACATGCGGGAGGCGGAAAGAAGAGAAGACGATCCGACGAGCTTACTAAGATGCTTTCGGCTACGCGAGCGCACAGAACACGAGGTCAGGTGTAAGACGCGCAAGGGCATCAATGGAGAAAGCAGGCAATGGAGGAAGTTGAAGGTCGATGTTTGATGGTGATGGTAGCAAGGGGGTGATGAAAGAGGTATGAAAGGAATAGAGCTGAAAGAAATATTAAGATTCGTCGTTGTATTTGCGTGTATATATACAGTTGCCGCAGTATCGCCACCCTTTCACCACTATCTTCCAATTGATACTGCTATTCACCAGATGCTACCGTCCTGACTGCTGCTTCTGCTCCTTCCGGTCTTCCAGCCGGGTCGCCCGTCGCTGCAGCTCGTGTATCTTCTCCTCCAGCTGCCGTATGCCTTCTACCAATCTGTCATCAGCATACTGTATAATGTCATATCGCATCGTATTGTATCAGCAAAAGCAGAGGGGTAGCAGCGCCCGTACCCTCCTTCGTCGTCTTGACCTCCAGATGCTCAAGGTATATCCAACCGTAGTACAGTCCCTGGTAGACCAGTAGCGACATGAGCAGCACGCGTGCGAATGCCCGGCCGTAGACGCGATAGTATGAGACCTGCAATTACTATATTCCGTAAGCCCCCGCTGCGACACTGCATCCAGCCAGATCCGGTCCGAGCGATAATTCAGATTTGACGCACGTGGGGTGATGGCTTCTTGTCTGTAGTGGGGCCGGGGCCGGTTGACGAGAATCGGGCGAACGACTTGAAAGTCGGTACCGGCGGCCGGACCGTCGCTCGCCAGTGGAGCATCGGCCTGGCGAAGAGGCGAGTCGCCATGGCTGCTTCTGTTGAAGTCGTCGTGGGTGTGCTTGGTAGCTGCTGTCCGAGGTTGAAGATTCTCGTCTCAGTGGAGGGGCCGTCGCCAAGCGGCTGTGGCGCACCGGCAGCCCCTGTCCGATGGCCGTCTCCAGAACACGTATCTTCTTCCGCAGTTCATCTCAGGCACATCCAAAGCATCGAACAAAGCACTCCTTCGAACGGACGGAAGACTCGAAAACAGTAATCGCAGCAGTATACTTTGGATCACTCCAATCAGCATCGCAATGGTCAGTCTTGCTCTCATGTCCCCCGCCTCCCCATCTCATTCGGCAAATACCCTCGCACAGTGCCACAGCTAACATCTCATGACGATATCGCGCAGGCCGTACAAACCCCCCAACAGCGCATCGCCAACGAAAAGTTCGCAAAGGTGCATTCACCCTCCGCTTTTGAATATACCAATCGCACCCTCCGAATAAATGCTGATGCGTACACGTCTGTCTTGTAGCGGGAGGCTGCGAAACGCGGTAAGGCCGAAGGCGATCGCAAGACCTACGAGAAGACCGCCAAGTCGCCCATCTCGCCAATGTGGTTCGCTTTACTCGGCTTCGTCGTCTTTGGCGGACTGCTCTTCGAGCTCGCGTACGTTCTATACTCCCACCTCTATCCCGAGATTGCTTCTCTATTACAATCACGGAGCTCTGTCAGTGCTAACACAAGCTCGCACAGGCGCATGATACTCGGAAAGTAGCCAGCTAGGCCACCCCCAGGCCGAAACCGCCTGTTGTGCGCGCATCCGGCCAGCAATCCAGCGATCACACACCGTCATATCGCAGCCATCATCTCGGGTTCCCAGTCACCGCCAATCGAAGCGTTTGCATTACCTTGCCTCGGACGGACAAGCCGCCCTCGTTACATCTTGTGTACATACATCTATACCAGCATGCCTGCATAGCTCTATTGTCCTTCGCTGTTCCGTCGCATTCTATCTTGTACTATCCCGTCATATCCTCGTCGTGTCACTTTTGGAAACCCGGTTCTGGTAGTCTCGAGCGGTTCTGAGGCTTACGGAGTTCTTCTAGTTTTGCGCTTGCTTGCTCTACTTCACACGTACGCTTCGGCAATCGACAGGTATTCCAGCTAGCTAGGGCAGGGATGCACCGACGTTGCCGGGATAATAAATTGCATTGATGCTACAGAAAAATCAAGCTTCCCTTGTTCGCGTTCATTCATCCATTCATCCATCCATTCATTCTATGCGATTTGAATACATGCTACATTGTGCGACAGTTTGCCCTTATGATTCAGATCCTGTTGTGCCACTATAGGACGTCTATTCAGTATCTATCTATATACAGTTCATTTACATGTCTAACATACCCACAACCTATCGTACACCCATCCGACCCGCCGGTATCATCACACAGCATAACGTCATGCCAACCTCCTCTTCTCTCCAACTACCTAGCTATCCGTCTGGCCATCCCGGGGCTTCCCCAGCACCTGCTCAGCGCGTGCCTCAAACGCCTCGACAATCTTCCCAGCCACCGACGGCATCACAGCTTCGCTGAGCGCCGCGTAGAGCGGATTCGCAAACTTGTAATCAATCTCCAAATCCACCTTACTCGCCCTCCCTTCTCCGCCTCCAACAGCACCCTTGCCCTCACCATCAATCACCCACCGCGCGCGAAGCACCTCAAACATGCTATTTTGCGTCGCATCCGCCTCTACAACACCACCCGCAACGTCCCGTCCGCTGTTTTTGCCCCTCGCACACGTAACCTGGCTCGTAAACGTCTCGTCGAAGGCACCCCACCCGACGCGCAGGTCCGCACGCACGGGAAACCGATCCGGCGGGGGACTCGTTGCCGTAACGGTGCTCGCAAGACAAAACGGCACAAACTTATCGTATGACGCGACGTCCGAGATGAGGTTGAAGAGCGCGGCGGGCGGGTATGCGATGCGTCGTGTCGCCGTGAAGGTCTGCTGTGGCGGGGTGATGAATGTGCGCCGGGTAGCAGCAGCAGTAAAACCCGGTTGCACCCGTATCGGCCGCAGCAGTGGAGCTGCTGTTCGAGCGAGCATCTGTACGACCGCGGCACACAGTCAGCAATCATGAACAAAAAGTGGATAGTATCCACTGTCCTCCAACCGTCTGTGTACTGTAGTATGTAGTAGTAGGATGAACTCACCGTCCGAGGCCGGTCAATCGACGACGTAATCGAGCGACACGAGCAGTGTCATATGAATGAACGGTAGAAGCACGCGGGAAGAAAAAGAAGAAGCATCTGCAGCATCAAGCAGCCTTGGCGCGCAGAGCAAACACGCCTGAAACCGCCGGGCGAGCTCTGGCGCTGAAACGGGCAAAAATAGGTGACCCAACGTGTACCTCCCATCCATTTTTACCAGAGAGGTACAACGCCGGCCATCACCTGCAGGAACGACCCTTGCAGGCAAACAACGCAGGCCGCCCTGTTGCATTTTCATTGGCCAACAACCCACCACGCACATATCTCTGACTACAACTTTCGAATTCCCACCGTCTGGAGCAATGGAACCTTCGGCTTGCGCATGCATGAAGATTCGAATGTCTCGATGCTGCCGGCTTATCCTTGTCCGCCATGTGTCTGCTGCACCGCATTAGCCTGCCGGATCCGCTTTCGATTCATTTTCCAGCATTGACAGCCCTGGCGATCCACCCCAATCCGTGCTAGTCGGCACAGCAGCTCAGATCACGACCCCCAGCTCGCCGTCGCACGGCGGCGTCTCGCGTGGCATTTTAGCAGTTCAAGCGGATGGCAAACATCGGTTGCTGGTGGGTGCATATACGGGTGTATGTTCTGTAGGCAGCTGCATGCATGGAGCGGTGCATGGGACCGCGTCCAAGGCAATCAGCTTGGAGTTATAATTATGCATTTCTTTATAAAACTTTTCCCGCGGTGTAGCATACCTTGTCGGTAGGTATGCGCTGGAGGGGAAGTGCATAGGTAGGTGAGTAGAATAAAGGTCGGGTGGGCCCTCGACGTCCCCGCTTTGGAATCGGATTCTTCTTTCCGCCATTCCTCCAAGCTTCGTCCGCCAATCGGTAGCATTATCTGAGCTTACTTATTTAGAAGCTTCGTCTCCTAGCTTCGCTGCCAGCCTCTACTCTACTACCCTCCCTTCCGAGCGCCCATATAGAACATTTTATATACATATTTATATACATATATATAAGCACCAAACACACCAATCTACTCTATTATATACGGACTACCGATATCAAGCTATATGCCTGTCGCCCGCCATGCCACCGAAGGCGCCCTCAACAACCCGCTGGCCTTCTACCTCCTCGCTCCTCTGCCTCCTCGTCGCCTTGTCCCCAGCATCAGTCCACGCAGCCCTACTCCCCACAAAGCCGCTAGCCACCGCGATAACTTCCACAAGCTACGTCGGCTCGCAGACGCCGCAGCCCCAAGTGACCGAAGGCCCAATCTCCACCTCACCACATACATTGATTCTTACCATCACTACCGACGGCACGCCCACTGAAGTCACCTTGACGCGCTGCACAGCCGGCATCGACACCTCCACGCCATACGAAGAACGCATCCTCACCGCAACGGTCGACGGGCAGGAAGTAACCGAGACTCTGACGAATGCTAGATGTCTGGGAACAACACCGGGAGTGTACCCTAAGACTTCGAAGAACGGTCTATCGAACGGCGCGTTGGCGGGAATCGCACTCGGCATCAGCATCCCAATCCTCGGCGCTATCGGCTTCTTCTTCTGGCGTCTGGCCAAAAAGCGCCAGGCTGAGAATGGGCCGTTCAACGCCTTCCACCGCGAGAATATGAAGCGGAAAAAGGAAGAGCGTGAGGGCGCGAGAGACTTATCCGATGGTGATACCGCCAATATACCCGCGCCGATACAATTGCGGCCGCGGGACCCGGATATCGTTACACCGCCAAATATCACCACGCATATCACCGCTGGTCGTTAGTGGCAGTGCATCGACACTCATCCGGGTAAATATATATACATATATCCATCGATAAATACCTATATTTATCTGGAGACGTACAGTGGTGTTAGTGCTCGCAAGTTGGATACGAGGAGACCGTTGTATTGAAAGAGGTGGAACTCAGTGGTTTCCTTTCATATGTTTCTGCTTCCATGTTCAAAGATATCCTTCGGTTAATTTGACGATATTAAACGTTTGGGACGGCAGACTCTTAATTAGTTATCATTTCCATCTGCATGTCACTCATAGCAAGTTCATTTCCTGCGTTTCATTTCAATGTTACTTCTGCATTTATCATTATGACCTTTAGAAAGTTCTACTTGACGAGTACGCTTTCACGAAGTTCACGGCCGAATTGGGTTGATGGCCTGTCAGGTCTTCTTGCCCTTTTGGAATTTTTCTACAAATTTTCTTGCTTTCTTTTCTTTGGACATTCGCATTTTCAGTCCACTTTGCGGGTTTGAATACTTTAGATATATCCTTTGTATAATAGTATACCATCATGCCACCAACTAAATCATATTCGCTACTCTTTCTTCACTTTGTAGAATCGAATTTCGAGTAAATTGAATGAAGCTACATGAACCGAAATAAGTTAGTATACCTATGTAACCGATGCTTCTGATAAAACCAGCCTAGCACATGTACTGGTGCTTACGTCCGGAATACTCGTGTCGCAAGCGAAAGACCCGCAGTCGGATCTCACGAGATAACTATATACCATGCATGCGGCATATATGGTGGTGGCTAAGAAGGAATTACTCGAGGAGTCTCAACTTAAAAGCTGAACATGGCGCTTAATATTTCCGGGTATCTAGGATTAATAGATTAAGTAACTCGTTCGGTGCAACAGCTGCAGTAGCAAGTCGCCTGGCCGGCCTACGAGGCTGATCCATATCAATAGTCCTCTCTTCTATGGTTCCAGATCTAAAATAATATAAATTTATTGACATCGCTACCAGCCTTGCTCCAAGACTCTCATTGATATTGTCTGATGAATATCGACTAGAGGCATGTAGGAAAATATTATAAGGGATTTGAATTTTTCCCTCCGCTCGTAGGGTGTCTATCGACACTATATACTCCTTCTTTGGACGTTCGAACTTGAAATCCCAACAGAAATACAGAAATAATTGCCAGACGAACCGGTAATCGTTCCGCTAAACAGCCGGCGCAGCTCGACATTAGCGGCGTAAGACACTGCACGACAGAACATTAAGCACGTAGCTGCAGATATATCATATCGATATTCGCGTCAGTTGCCGATATCACGCCAATTTGCGAGCTCTCCCAGCCAGATAACGCACACATTCGACATCTTTGTGACTGCGAGAAGATATATCCGGACTGTTAGCTAGCGCGGCTGACATGGATGAATTTTGGTAATGAAATTCATGGGCAGATATAGCCGCTTGGCAGGGGAAGTCTTGGCGAAACTCGATACCGGTATATCAAATATCAAATGAAAGCGTTAGAATGTCGAACGTGGTCGGGACTTTACAATCACTCGACCCCTCATGCATGAATATCATTCATGTCGGAACACTGTTCACGAATTATGGAAACTATGGTCAAACTTTGTGGAAGCAAGTGAACGGATTCAGGGCAAGCATCTCAATATATGATCACTACCTCACCTGGTCTCGGATCAAGCCGGACTGCACGTCAGATCTTGCCTAATTGCGGGCTAATTAGCTAACTGAATATGAAAATATAATGGTTGATTGTGTGATTCCCCGCACCTCAGGAAGGAGATACCAAATACGCGCTAATGGTCCCTTAGTGTCGACGTCCCGCTGTGATTTTCTGCAAGAAGGGCGTGATAGCTCTAGAGCTGCATGTCACAAGCGAGACGTATCGAATAGACCAGATGAAGAATGGCCAGAATTGTTAGACCCCACCAGCCCCACCGGGCAAAGGTCTCTAGTCTTGGCGGGAGTGCAAGATATTCTAGCATGCCATTCTACGGATAAACCCTCGGCAGATGCTCGTAGGTAAATGACTATTAAATGGGACTGGAATTCCTCCTCTTTACTTTCTTTCATTCCGTCTTAAAGAATTCACCCGGATCTTCAGAAACTTTAGTCTAGTATTACTCCTATTTGTCTCGTAGACCAAATTGCCAACGGTGAATCTGGTTCATGAGAAGAATTCCTATATTATCCAAGAGGAGCATCGACTGTGCGTACAGCGCCTGGTTTACGAGACAAAGCATCACCGCTTGTAAAAATGGCTCAGCAAATCCAAATGAACGACCCCTCCATCCAATACAAACCTCCAGAGGGACATGTCATCAGACCAGCAACCTTAGATGACATCGAGAACCTCACTCGATTGTGGTTCATGTCCTTCAATGCTTCTCACGACTTTTGGAAAGTCATGACACCACAAGACAAAGTAACCACAGAGTGGTTCAACGAATTGTGGGCAATGGGGATTCGTGCCGGCCCAGAAGTCATAACAACATGGATTGTCGAAGATCTCAATCAGGGCAGCAGAGCTGTCGGCTTTTCTCGTCTGCATGTTCCACAGCTCGATAGGTCACAGACAATACCATTCCCACCTTTTCCAAAGGAGTGGGATCCTGAATTAGCGGATGCCTTCTGGAATGGCATGGCGCGCAACCGTGCCAAAGTCATGGGCCGCAGAATTCATTGGAGTTAAGTCATGAATCCCGGCTAGTATCCTCTGTAATAGCCTCCATGGGTTTTATCTGGGCGTCGTTGACCGTTTTGTAGTGGGCGAATTTGTAGGTGTAGATCCGACGTGTCAGCGGGGCGGTATACTTAATGCGCTCATGCAATGGGCTTGCGACCAAGCCGATGCAGCCGGTTTGGAGATGTACATCGATGCAACTCCTATGGGTCGCCGATTTTACTTGAAATTCGGTTTCGAAGACCGGGCGCCATTGCCGATGCCTGAGCGTCCTGGAAGCTATGGAACATACGAGTTGACGGCGCAAGTGAGACGTCCAAAGCCATTTCGCCTGGCCTCACGAGCCAAACTTTGACACATCGGGGCGGGGCTGCTTTACAAGGCCGATTTCCCCCACACTGCGTCCAGCGTCTGGTTTACGAGAGAATTCCCCCATATGGTGCATAATGCTGAAAGTGGTGGATAATTTCTGAACAAACGTTCCGTAAGTAGATAGGCATACATGCCCATAGATCAAGGGTGACAAACTTTTCAGTCGAAGGAGAGAATCTATCTTTCACAAATGTTTGCCTCTAGATGCTGTCTACAAAATTTGTTCGCGGCGAGTCCTGCCTTTGTTGGAATTCTGGTAGAAATGTGTGTGTGTGTGTGTGTGTGTGTTCGAGTGGTATGCTATATACGAGACATCGACCCATAGCAACTCAGGCCCTTATTGCCGTCCGGCGGGCCGTAAGGTGGCAGCAGTCCCTTGCTCTCTACGAGATCTAGGATGTCCCAAATTGTAGATTCTTAGTGTGGGAAGATTGCTTCATAGGCGTGTTGGCAGGTTGGACATCAGAGTTTGTACCAAGCGTGACCACAACAGGTTCCCATTTAGATGAGGGCAGCCGCCGTCAAAGAGATAGTGCTAGAGAGTACCAATTCGCGAAAAGCCCACTATTCTCGCCTGTCTCATATTTTTCGTCTCTCTGTAGGCAGCTGGGTAAAATTCCACCAAGCGACCTGGTAAAGGGTACTTGATCAGTGCTACCAATTGTGCAGAGAGCCCTGTATTAGCTTTGAGATATCCAAACCACTTGCAAGAGTTCGGCCGAGATATATCCGAAGATCGGGTACGAGTCATGCATATTCATTGTATAGATTGAATAGATCTATAGAGAAAGCTATTGATAGGTAAATGCTTAGCTATAGAGCTTAGTTGTACTAAATTATGCATGACAGAAGCCGTCTTGAGACGACGCCTTTATGAGTAGCTAGTAGCCGGTATTAGACTCGCTGGAACAGGGTCTAGCGTCCAACCGCGTATTGGACGCTGCAGACACAATGATCGTGCACCGATAAGACAGAGTTGGGGTGCGTCTTATTATACGCGGTACATCGGGCTGGTGCAAGCAGACATGTCAGAATTCAAGCTAAGGAGATTGTAGCGAGTATCTGTAT
The DNA here is from genome assembly GCA_036872635.1 of Orbilia brochopaga. Lineage (NCBI taxonomy): Eukaryota > Fungi > Ascomycota > Orbiliomycetes > Orbiliales > Orbiliaceae > Orbilia > Orbilia brochopaga. The sequence goes on along the minus strand of JAVHNQ010000013.1, from coordinate 373,351 downwards.
TCTGATACGTCAAGGATATCACTAGATTTTAAAATGTCGACAGGCGCAAACACACCGATGAGCAATCTGTTCTGACATTTTGAAAAATCGTCTGACAGAAACTAGAGGAATTAGGTCATTTTGGTGTCCGCGGTGCGCTAGGACACTTTAGACTTTGTTGGTTGGGTCTATCACTTCTTACAGGCTAGCCCGAATGATACTAGTACTTAGCTGGCTAACGCAGATGAGATCTCAAGATAGGAAATCTGTAACGTCTTGCTTACGCTGGTGATGATGATATTACCCATTAGCAAATTAGAACCTTATATCCTTAATAGGGAAAGACTGGTATTCTACACTTGATTGGCTATACACTGACGTCTCTATCAGACCTTACGTGATGGAGTGGTGTTATGATATAAGATAGTGTATATGCCGAGAAGTCCCGCCTTAGCGCTATATCACGACTAATAGTTCAACCAAAGCGGCATGACGTTTCGAAAACTCTCAATCGCGACGAACCCTTGACTTATAAGTTAGTAGATTGAATCGAGAATTTGCGGAACTATAACTTCAATGGTAGGGATACCGTATCAGAAATTCATCACGAGTGGGCCTCTAAATATTCGGGATATTTTGAATTCACGCAAGGACCCATTTCCTTGAATAACTTTCCCAAGCAGATAGGTCAATGAGGCATCCAAGCTCGCTGCAGGTTGAGTGGGACTTCCAAACTTGAAGAGCAGGCGCATTCAGTCTCGAGTCATTCCACTTGGGGTAAAGGTCCATAGCTATAGTTGGGCTGGTCTCGTAAACCAGACCGCACGTCAGAGTTGGGATAGGTACGAAAATTCTTTAGTGCACCGGATCGCGGAAACAATCTCGTCGACAGATGCGTCTAGCTTGCCTTCTACTTGGTAGTATGTGGAGAAGCGATCTCTGGATCTAATATTTGACAGGCGTTCCGAGCAATGCGACATCCCATCGTCACGTACCTTTCAGTGTCGCCAGTTTCTATCAAGCGAAATTAATACGACCAAGCGAATATAGAGATTATCCATATGAATGGTCGAGACTTTCTCCAAGAAGAGATCCGTACGCGTCCCTTCGGAAATAGTTTCTTCGGTAATACTGGCTTCAAGCGTGGTATTGCGGCGACTCAGATTGCATGCTTAATAAGGGCTGAATTATTCCCCACAAACTCAACGGAAGAGAAGCAGTTCTTGGTAAGTTTGGGTATCAAGCCTGAGAATATCTTCAATCCAAAATATACATCATTCGAGACCGCTGTTATAGAATCCAGAAACGGTGATCAACTCTTGAGGTCTTTGGCTCGTGACCTTTTCCATGCAGATTGGTGGTGCTATCATTCGCAAGATGATTGAGATTGGCGAGAAATTAATATATAACGGGGCCGGACCGGTATTGTAGATATGGGACAATTTCTGAAGAAAGATGCCTACACGACTTTTGACCTGGCCAGGCGACGTGACCTGTCAGTATGTTGCTTCCCACGTAGCTCATACCAAGTTATCTTGTGGAGTCACCACCGTGCCCCCTTAATCACGCTTATACCAAATATGTCCTATTCTTCTTGAGGTCAATTGATCAAAGACACTTGGAATAGAATATTTACAAGTTAACGCTATTCGAGGCAAAGATAAACAGATGGATTTCTTTCCGAGAGCCAGCATACTGCCTACAGCATCGAGATGGTCGCAGGTGGGAACTATGGTGCACTGATCACGAATTACTCTCTGAAAATGTTTGCTCGTAATTTAAGTCGTTCTCTAAATTTAAAATTTCCTTGGTCTTAGTCTTTTGGGATACCAACGCGGTAACGCTGAACCGTTAGGATATTGTCATTCGCTCGGGCTATCATGATCAGCTAGATCAGCAGTTGGGCTGGACATGACCTCGGAGATTGGCTACCTCACGAGAACAGTTCAGATATGAAAGTCAGATGTAGCGTCAGGGCGTTCTGCGATACTATCCAGCCAGCGAATGCATGTGGACTGCGCATATCCTGGCCGTCAAATCGGCGGCTATATATATATCTCGAGCACCCAGGCTGCTTGTTAGACCAACTTCTACCAGCTGGTCAGGCCAACTCCGCCCTATAGTAGTGAGACAATGAGGAAGTATATAGATATCTGGTTTGGTACTATAGTACTATTCCGTACTTTGTCCATGTTATACTTTAAGTATGCATATAGCTAGATTTACGTATAGACATCCTAATGCACGCAGCTACGCAGTAAGAACCAGAAGAATAAAGTGGTGAATAGGTTATATTGTCAGTTAAAACTCACGAAGACGACAAAGAAGTAACACGATATAGCAAACAGAAGCAGCACCCACGCCCGCCCTGCCACAAATACGTAGCGTAACATAACGTAGCGTAGCGCACTAGAGCTTCATCAATCAGAGATCAAATCAGCTAAGAGCGAATCTTGCCAGAAACCACAGCGGGCTTAGCCTGCGGGATCGGAACATGCGGGTGGGCGTGCGTGTGCATGGCGGCAGCAGCGGCGGCTCCAGTCCCATTAACGTGGTGAGTACCAGCATTGCTATTGCCATTAGTCTCAGCCTCGTCCTCGAACAGTCCCTCATCTTCAGTTTCCTCATCGTCGTCATCCTCCTCCTCCTCGCCCTCGGAGTCAAGATACTCGCTACCACCCTCGGCATCCTCGTCGTCCTCCTCGTCGTCGCTGCCGTCCTCACCGGGGTCACTGTACTCTTCGTCCTCCTCCTCGGCCTCCTCCACGCCGCGGAGCTTATTCTCGAGGGCGGTGCGCTCAGACTGCAGGGCGCGGCAGATGTCTTCGAGCTTCGACGACTTCTTCTTCGCGGACTCGAGCTCGCGTTCCTGGCGGGTGCGTTCCTCGGCCATGGAGATGATGTTGCGGTTCATCAGGTCGGCTTTTTTGGTTAGCGCCATGTTCTCCTTTTCGAGGCGTTTGGTCTTCTTGGACATCTCTTCCATCTCCTTGCGGAAGGTGAGGAAGAGGTCGTTGCTGTTGTTGAGGGTGTCTTCGACCTGTAGAGAGTATTAGCGGTTGGGGAAACGGGTAGAGCGGTCAAGTCCGTGGAGACGGACAAATCCCACCTGCTTGAACTTCTCGACGTAGATGTTGAGCTGCGAGCGGAGTTCGGTCTCGGTTTGGGAGAAGGTGGAGACTTGGGCGTGGAGGGCTTTGGCGCGCATGGCTTCGGCGTCGGCTTGCTTGCGTTTCTGCTCGTAGCGGGCTTGGTTGTATTGGACTTCGAGCTCCTTCGTGCGCATGACGGACTGGAATTGCATGTCGCGCAGCTCGTACTGGTCGATCAAGGTGCGCAGCTTGGCGCGGATACTGTAATCACTCGTTCGTCAGCATCGGTCTTCGTACGATGGCAGGGGCCGGGGAGGAGCTGATGAGGGGTCGTACAGGTCGTCGACTTCCATGTTGAGTTGCTTGTTGTTGGCAGTGTCGGAGTCTTCTTCCATGCGGTTCTTGATTTCCCAGATGGTGTTTTCGAATTTCGTGGAGAGTTCCTCACGCTTGTCCTTCTCGCTCTGTTCTTTGATTTTGCTCTCGTCCTAGGTGCCGCTCAGGGATCGCTATCAGCATTCCGCTCTACCGGCCAGCTGGATGTGGTGTGATATAAATTCTCTCTTTCTCTCTCTCTCTCTCGCACTCTCGCACTCTCGCTATACCTTGACGCGCCGATTCTCCTTCTGCAACTCTCGACAAAGCTGCTCCAGCTTGTTCTTCATATTGTTCGCCTTGGTGAGTTCGCTCCGGTTGTGGTCCTTTTCCTTCTGCAGCTGATCGGCCCGTCTCCGGGCGCGGTTGTAGTCGCGCTCGAGCTTTTTCATTTCCTGGAAGAGCTCGCTGTACTTTTGCTGTATCGCCTCGACTTTCGCAAGATGGTCTTCCCGGTTGTTGACGAGGTCGGCGAGCTCCTTGTTCGCCTTCTTCACGGCTCGGGCTGTGGATGTGAATGCGGGTTGTTAGAATCGGTACGGCAGATCCAGAACGGTTATCACAATTGACGTCGGCAAGGTTCGTTCTCACCCATCGCCCTTTCTTCCTCCTCCTCCAGCGAAGCATCGGTTTCGAGTTGGGAGATCCGCGTGGTTAAGAGGTTGTATCCCTAGAAGCACGAAAACGATCGAAGAAAAGCAGAACGGATTAGACGATCACGGTCTTCAACTGAATCAAAAAAAGCACCATCTCGGTAATCATCAAGATTGGAGTTCCCAGACGCCCTCAGCTAACCTCATTCGGATCGACGGCCTTTTTCTTGCCCGCAGCAACAGATTTTTTCGCGGCCGAATGGTTGTTGGTGGTGGTGGTGCTGCTGCTGGTGCCGGAGGGGCCGGCGACGGGGTGGTGGTGATGATGGCTGGTGGAACTCTCCGCCGACGAGCGTCCACCGTGGAAGTCGGAGCCGTTGGGGCCATGGTCGACGTGGCCGTTGGGCAGGTGGTGATGATGGTGTTCCGAGGGGTCGTGTGCCGCAGAATTGGTGAGGTCATGGCTTCTGTTTGCTTCCGCACTGGCAGCCATTTCCTCCGATGGTGATGGTGGTGATGGTGATGGATCGAGCGGACGACGAGGGCGGTTTGGCGAGCGAAGGGAGAAGGAAGAACTGGACTGGACTGGGGAACACGGCGGGTGACCGGCGTCGAAGAAGTGATGCTGCAGCAGCGTGTGCACGTCAAGAAGCCACGGTGCAGCAGCAGCAGCAGCAGCAGCGGCAGCAGGTACGAAAGTAGCGAGGTGGTTTCCTTGGAACTCGGCGAGCCCCGCACGACGGAGAGACGAGACGGACGGGAATTCGACTATCGAAGCGGCCGGGTGTCACGGAGGGCAGACGGCGGGAAGAAGCAGGCGGATGGATCGGGGTTGGTGGGCCGGCGGGCAGGATTTATAGAATGCGGATGGCGGAGAGAGGAAGTGTCGTCGGACGGGCTGGCCGTATCGAGGGGGATCGATCGGCTGGCTGGCTGGCTGGCTGGCTGGCAGGCAGGCAGGCGGTGGTTCCTTGCAGGACGGCTGACTGGCACACACTCACTCTCTGCCACGAACCAAGTAAGTAACTAACTGATGGACGGGCGACGAGTGCTGGCGGCAAGACGGAGAGCGGCGGTCGTACGCTGTGCTTCGTGTGTGGATGCGGTCGTTGGTGGTCTGTTAGCACTATGCAGGTATGCAGGCAAGCACAAATTAGCAGTTGGCTGGCTGGCGAGAAATCTTTCGGTGCCTGGCGAAAAAAGATCAAAACAGGCCGCCTCGCTCGCCAGGAGGCACACAGACACACAGACACACAGACACCAAGACACGCAGACAATCCGGGGAGCGAGGCTGGGGGCCGCCGACGGGTCGAGACCGCGACGACTGAACATCCACAGCGAATAGGCAGACGGCCACGGCTGAGTGGATCTCTGCAAGGGATGGCTGAATCAATCCCAGGAGGCCTTTACTAATACACATACTACTACTTTCAACATGTACATTACATCTCGTCCAGTTCATGTTGAAGTAAATTGCGTCGCGGCGCCCGAGAGCCCTGCCGCCGCGAGTCGATGGCTTAGTCAGCCGCCCCGGGCTGCTCGCAACGTCCAACAACACAGGCCAATTCAATATCACGACATGCGCATGCATATGCATCTTTACCCGGTCAAAGAGAGTAGTATGTAACTTGCGTGGGAACGTGCTTGAAATGCCTTCCATGTATATAGTATGCTACGTTCGCCCCTCGAGTTCTTTTGAGCTACTAACTCACGCGAACGGCCGTTATTCTCAATACTCAACTCTCCTATCACCGATGTAACAGATATATATGCATATGTCGAAGCCCTGACTCCATGGGAAATGTAACTGCATGATTATATATATGGGTGTTTTCAGTCGTAGCTGTAACTACATGTAGAATGCAAAAGACATCAAGAACAATACATGTACGATCTCGATGCTGCTTCATGAATTGGGTTCTACAAAATATATTCTAATTCCTGCTATCCCAAAAATATGCTCTGGTTGCCGTCCGACTGCCAATTGACTCCGCTTGAGTTCTTTCTCAATTACTACAAACAAACGCTATCCTCGCTACGACCACGCCAGATACTCCTCATGGCGGCCATTAGAGTACATAACGAGCACGTTCCACGTGGTCTCGAGTAGCGTGCTCAACGTGGGTCTATAAATCTTTCCACTTCCGTCCATGAGTTCAGTACTTACCACGGCTTCTCTTTGACTACAGTATCAATTGAAGCCTATATATAGCAAGTGACAAAGTCGCTGCTATAATTTCAGTCGTACAGCATCCGCGCACGATGCCACACAGCTGCCCGCCTGACTGCCAGTTTTGCGGCGTCCAAGGATCCTCTCATCCAGCCCGCATCCCAGCCAACAATATGAGCGAGCACCGCTACCAGCCTCACCACGACGAGCAGCCCGACGCCCGATCCAATTTACAGAACCAAGGGCTTCCGTATGGTGAAAAGCACACTGCAGCCGGTCCATCCGCCTCCCGCTCGATGGTGGTGCCTGAACCAACCGACGGCGAGTGCAAGGTAGGTCATGGCCACCACTTCCCACACCACCATCACCACCACCACACGCATAACGATGGTGAAGCCGGGCCAACTGAGCACCACCACGGGCTGCCGTTGAGAGGTCGAGCGCAGACGCCGCCGTTCCCGCCAATACCGCCGGTTGCTGAAAAGGCCCATAGTCACCGTGATAACGATGAGCATCGGCATGACTTTCTAGATGATAGAATCCACAGTCGGAAGGGGGCTGAATCCACCGTCATCCATCTTGCACAGAAGCACGGACTCGACCTCGACGGCGTCCGAGCCAAAGCGATAGGTTTGTTCCCCTCTCATATTAAATATATCAAGCTATACAAGTCGCTGATTAATGCAGAGAGAGATCTGGAGCATATCGCCACCTCGCTGTCGTACTCCATGATGGCGCAAAGAGTCCATCTGGACCCGCACGCGATGGTCGGCGACGCGCCGACCTTCCAAGTCCACCGCGCCAGAATCAGGAGCACCGACTTCCGCACCATCGTGCAGGACTTTGAGACTCTGGGAAACCAATACGGTCCGCCCGCCGACCACCTCAGCGAAGCCGGCCGCTCCCGCTACATCAGCGCCGTAAGCCCCCATATAGATCATATAACCCCACCCTCACCCACAGAAAACTAAACTTGTATGAATAATATTCACAGGCCTTCAACAATATCGTCGCCTGGTTCCGCCTGATGATCTACAACCGTCCGGAAAACTTCGTCGAGTCAGACAACCCCAAGAAACACGGCCTGCGAAACTACTTCAAATGCTTCGGCGGCTGCACCATCCTCGTCCTCGACATCCGGCTGACCCTCGGCATCGGCAAAGACCGCCTAACCTACATCGCCCAGCTGATCGCCGAACTCGAATCCTGCAACCTCGCCAACGAAAAGCAGGGGTTCAGCGTCCCCATCATGGGCGTGCTAACCGACGGCTCCTCCTTCGAGTTTTTTTCGTACGACGGCTACAGCAAGAGTTTCTCGCGCGGGTTGCTCGTCGCGAAGAGCACGCCGGGGAGTACCGCTATCGCACGGGTGACGCTGCCACCGATCACCCAGGCCACGGGGGTCGAGTATATCCGTGCGTTGAGGCCGCTTTGCGAGTCGTTTTACTTTTTGCTGATGAAGGGGTTTTTGGCGGGGTTGGAGGCGTATATTCGCCGTGCGAGGGATTATGGTGCTGGCGATGGGACGAGGAATTATGGGAGTGAGGGGGAGTGGGAGCTCGCGCTGGCCAAGGCGGTTTTTGCGCGGAATAAGGCTGTCGAGGCGGGTGAGTTGGCTATGGAGGGACAGGTGCAGAAGGCGGATCGGTTGGCTGAGGAGTCCAAGGCTTTATTGGAAGAGAGGTGAGTGATTGATATTCTGTTCCCTGATATATCGGACAATCGACGGCTGACGATGGTTTAGTCTTATGTCTATCCCCTCGGGGTACCAGAGGCGGGTCTCGCTGATGACGAGCTTTGAGATCGCGGATGCCGCTACAGCTTGAGGTTTAGTATTTCGGATTTGCGCGAATTTTCTGGAAGATATATGCGGTAGCGATTCGAGTCGACGAGTTCGTATTTCAATTGAATGTTCATGCAGATGTTTAGATCTATGGATTTAATCAGCTTCTTAGGATTTTCCACGATGTTGCTTGTCTTCCAATGAGAATTTTGATTTTGACTTTGCTTCCGATTCTGATGCTATGTATATATCTTTCCTCTTTCTTCTTTTTCGACAGGCTACGAAGCTCTGTATGTGGTATACTATCCGGTATTGATATGTATTGCGCGGGATCACGCTCTCAAGTATTCTTTGTTCTTCCGGTTGTGGGATTTCGTGATTGCTTCTGTCGCGTCTACAGCCTGTATGTTGTTATATACGTTACACTCCTTATATCTATTGTATTTCAAATGCTTTCCCTGCGATTATAGGCACCCACAAACTCTAGAGTTCACTAGCTCATACTCAAAAAAAGCTAATGTAGAGTCTGACGGCTGGGGCTGGCCATGGGATTGGAGGCATCTCGAGATGTCGTCCGATGTGTTGGTCTAGGTTTGCATCGATTAGGCCTGCAGAAAAATTCAGTGGCGCGCCAATCTACAAAACCCGATGACTTGATATAACTCGCCCTCACGCTTATCCCCACATCCCGGCGCCACCCCTCCAACGATGCTTCGAGCAGCGGCACCGCGATCGCGGCATTCGCTGCTGCAGCGACGCTTCCTCGCCACCGCCGCTCGCCCCATCGACATCGCCAATCTCTCAAAACTACCCCCACCAGGCCTCAAGCTACGCGGCTTCACGCTCGAGCGGGCGAAACACGTCCCGGAACTCGAGCTCAGCGCGCTGCAGTTCAAGCATGACAAGACCGGCGCGGACTACATCCACGTCGCTCGCGACGACCGGAATAATGTATTCTGCATCGGGTTTAAGGTACGCTTCCCCTTTATCGTATTTCCTCCCGCCTATAAGGTTTCTAAAGTTGATCCGTAGACGAATCCTCCAGATGCCACTGGGCTGCCGCACATCCTCGAGCATACGACGCTATGCGGGTCCAAGACGTACGTTCACCACACTATCCGACATGAACAGTCGCGTCAAGTACGGGAACACAAGCTAACAGTAGTTATCATATTAGATACCCCGTCCGCGACCCGTTCTTCAAAATGTTGAACCGGAGTTTATCCAACTTTATGAATGCGTTCACCTCGTCCGATCACACGACGTACCCATTCGCGACCACCAACCGCACCGACTACATGAACCTCATGGACGTCTACCTCGACGCCACGCTATTCCCACTCCTCAAGGAATCCGACTTCAAGCAGGAAGGCTGGCGCATAGGGCCCGAGAACCCCGCCGAGACAGACTCCCCGCTGGCGTTCAAGGGCGTCGTGTACAATGAGATGAAGGGACAGATGTCAGATGGAAGTTACCTGTTCTACAAGCGGTTCCAAGACCACATCATCCCCAGTGTCAACAACAGCGGTGGAGACCCAGCGTACATTCCAGACCTGACGATCGAGCAGCTGAGGAACTTCCATCGAGAACACTATCATCCGTCTAACGCCAAGATATTCTCGTACGGCAATTTCCCGCTGGAGTCGACGCTTGAGAAGGTCGATCAGAAGCTATCCGAGTTTGACAAGATCGCAATTGATACCGATGTGAAGGAACCCATCACGCTAGATGAGCCGACGACCGTCATCGTGGAAGGGCCGCTGGATCCGCTTGCTGATAAAGACGCACAGAGTAAGGTGTCGCTCAGCTGGATCACCTGCGACACGTCGGATGTTGTCGAGAGCTTCGCGCTACAGATCTTGTCGTCACTGCTCATGGACGGCTACGGCTCGCCGATGTACAAGGCGTTAATCGAGACGCAGCTCGGCGCGGAGTATTCGCCGAACTCAGGCTACGACAGCAGCTTCAAGAAGGGTATATTCTCGATCGGTTTGCAGAATGTGAAAGAGCACAGCGTGCGCGCTGTGGGCCGTGAGATCATCCGGACGCTGAAGGCTATACGCAATAAGGGGTTCGAAGACCAGAAGGTCGAGGGTATCCTGCACCAGCTGGAGATCGCGCTGAAGCACAAGACTGCAAATTTCGGCATGGGGCTGATGCAGCGCGTCGAGCCCGCTTGGTTCAACGGCGTCGACCCATTCGATACGCTCAAGTGGAACGAAATCGTTTCGCAGTTCCGAGAGCGCTACAAGGAGGGCGGGTACCTCGAGGGCCTGCTCGAGAAGTACCTAATCGATGGACACCCGCTGACCTTCGTCATGAACGCTTCACCCAACTTTGAAAAGAACCTTCAAGAAGCTGAGGCTGAGCGACTCGAAGACAAACTTGAAGAGCTCGGTGGCGAGGAGGAAGCTAGAGAACGCCTGGTCTCGATGGAGAACGACCTGCTGGAGCTGCAAGAGAAAGCGAAATCCGAGGACCTGAGCAGCTTGCCTACCCTCCACGTGAAAGATATCCCCCGCAGCGTGAAGCCGATTGAACTCCGGCGGACTCTAGTTTCAGACGTCCCCATCCAATGGCGGGTCGCCCCGACGAACGGACTGACGTACTTCCGCATCTTCTTCAACTTTGACAAGTACTCGGACGAGCTGCGGAAGCATCTGCCGCTATACGCCGCTGGTGTCTTCCGGCTCGGCACGCCGACCAAGACGATGGAAATGATCGAAGACGAAATCAAGCTCAAGACCGGCGGCATCACCTGCTCGCCCTTCTCAGCCAGCGACCCCTGCGAACTCAACAAGTTCCAAGAGGGCATCGTCTTCTCCGGCTACTGTCTTGACAAGAACTTCCCAGCGCTCCTCGAGATCCTGCGCACGCTCATCATGGAAACGGACTTCACCCGGATATCAAAAGTCCACACGCTCGTCAAAGGCATGGCGAGCGGCGCGATCGATGGCGTCGCCGAGCGTGGGCACGCGTACGCTCAGGGCTTCGCAGCCGCGCACCTTACCGTCGCCGCACAGGTCGCCGAAACCGTCAGCGGCCTCGCGCAGGTCAAGCTGATCACAAACCTGGCACAAACGGAAAACTACTCGGAAGCAATGGACTACATGAAGTACCTCAGCTACATCACCCAGGGCGGTCAGAACCCCATGCGCATAGCGGTGACCTGCGGCCAGGAAGCCGTCGCGCGAAACGAAGCGTGTATCGCCAAGTTCCTCGGCCAGCTGCACCCCGGCCGGACACTACACGCACCGCACGAGGTACCGATCACCCAAGTGCAGGGGACGCGGTCGTTCTTCCCCCTGCCGTTCCAGGTGAACTATACCGCCACGTCACTCAAGACCGTGCACTACATGCATCAGGACAGCGCGGCGCTCACCGTCCTGGGCAACCTGCTAACGCACAAGCACCTGCATCATGAGATTCGCGAGAAGGGCGGCGCGTACGGCGGCGGTGCGAGCCACGGTGCCTTGTCCGGCATCTTCTCGTTCTACAGCTATCGCGACCCGAACCCGCAGAACACGATGGATGTAGTGCGCAGCGCTGGCGAGTTCGCCGTGAACAGACAGTGGACGGAGCGGGACCTCGAGGAGGCCAAGTTGAGTATCTTCCAGGGTATCGATGCGCCGAAGAGCGTGAGTAGCGAGGGGATGTCGCGGTTTTTGGAAAAGGTCACAGACGCGATGAAGCAGCTGTAAGTCCATTCACCTCAACGATCCTATTCTAGCGCATACTAACAATTATACGTAGACGACGAGAGGCGATACTCGACGTATCCGCGGAGAAGGTGCAGGAAGTCGCGCAAAAATACCTCGTCGATCAGTTCAACCGCGACCGCACGGCGACCGTCGTCATCGGCCCGCAGAACGACTGGGCGACGAAGGATAACGGGTGGGCGATATACGAGATGAGTACTGAAGATCCCAACAACCGGCTGCCGATGAAGGTTGAGCTGTAAGCTGGGTACGGTGTTGGCGGCGAGTTGTGCGAGGTACCCGCGTCCTGCATTACTGTATATACTCGCGGTGTGGGGCTTCGTAGCTGTATATATCTAGAAATCAGATTCTACTGATTACCTCCACGCGCGTGTGTGCTAAATCTATCGTACATATACTGTGAAGACAGTCAGCAGCGCCAGGGAAGAACAGAACAGAACAAATACGTCTCCAACAGCGATACACGCTTTTCCCGCCAGAATAGCGTGTTCCGCACCATTGTTGGAAGATCACTGCCCTGGCGCGAAAGAAGGCGGGCTACCCTCCATTTCCGCAATACCATATCTACCTCCACTCCTCCAGCCGCAAGTAAACATCCCCCATACGTCCATCCACCTTCGCTCTGGTCTCGTGTTTTGGGTCTCCCGAAGCAGAGACGGGGTCTGGTGATTGGTCGATTGGGGTTTGTTGAATGTGGTAGGGGTGTGGTGGTGTGGGCGGAGTACGGTGAGCTTCGTATCCTCCTGTGTGAGGAGTGGAGGGCGGCTTTCGGCGACGGATCTTTCAGACTTGTTTTCCGGCGAGATTTACCGGGCACTGGCTATTATTCGTCGGACATGTCACGTACAGTACATACATACACGCATTCTTGGTATGTCTATCTATAGAGCTGTCGTAGTTGGTGGCTTGCTTTGTTGGGATATGTCAGCATTCCTGGGACGTAATTCGGTGCTTGATTGGGAGATATACTGCTTGATTGAGAAGTATTCGAGGGGGCTAAACCAGTTCTTGATCATTTTGTGCATGGGCTCCGCTGCCTAGTGCTGGCAGCTGACTTATGATATCATGCTTGTATGTAGGAAAGCGCACGGTTCGATTTTGTGAATTCAGCTGGCTTGAGCGCTTCTCCTGATCCCGTTCGGCGAGAAAGTCCTTCCCCGGGGCAGAGCAGCGCCCCCGAGACCATAGGTCGTGGGTTGTGTTGACTTTGTGGTGTGCTATTTGTGCGACGCAACTATGCCAGCTACGAAGTAGGTAAATTTGTAAGTACTATATCGATAGTCTCGAGACTAAGATAATATATCAAAGAATCGGTCTATGCCTGTATAAGTAAGGCTACCATTAGATATCGCACTTGAAGGTTACGGGCGACACTTAAGCCCGACTCTCAATTTAAATTGTGTTCTGTATTTATGTCTCGAGAGCCTTGAATGCCGCGCATTATAGCTTTCACCAGAAGTATATATCGGTATATATCTCATTTGAGCCCCCAGCTGCAGCGGTTCGTACGTATCGCCTCTTCAGAACCGCTAGACAAGATTCTTTATTCCAGTGAGGCATAGAGTTAGCGTTGGCGACGCGCCGTCGCGAGTCAAAATCGCCTCGCAAAGAGGCTCGCCTGTGCCACGCGCACGCATGTATCTGTGGATATGAAGGATCAATGCATGGATATTTTTATATGAATTCAACGACATGTATGGCGTCTGAAATGAACTTTCCGCAGCGCAATAACGCTTAGCGCTTGTTGGTCGTATCCTTGAGGCCGTGCATTGTAGTTCAGCAACGGAAAGTCCGACGCTGCTTAATATATTGAGTATACTTCTAGATTATTGGAGTTTCATACCGCCAGCGGACATCTGAGGCAATTTCCTGTGCCGCATGATATCTATGGGTATATATGAATCCTCATGCATTCGAAACGAAATACAAGGTTTCACGGCTGGATACTAGGTGTATATATAAACGCGGTACAATGGGATGCTACCTTAGAATTATTCTCGCTATCTTCGTGTACCGACTCTCAATTGAGTTTTGGAGAAAATTCAAAATAGACGACAGTCCATAACTCAAATCACCGGCAACGATACGCAAATGCCCCTTCTTACACGCTCCAAACGACGAGAAAATGAACTGTCTTCTCGGCAAAATTCAGACCGCATATCGCTGAGTCGAGACGTTCCGCTCGATATCAAGTTGTGCATCCTGGAGTCGATCGAGACGGTTGATAGTCTAACGTCGCTGATGCTCACATGCCATGCGTTCTACGACATATCGCAGACGCATTTGTGGAATTCCATTCTCAAGAGGACTTTAGAAAGGGATGTCGATCCCGTGGGTCGGACATTGGTCAAGCTGCTCAGATTCAAAGCTGGGAAGACTGTTGAAGAGGTATGTTATAAGACCAATTACAGCGACTAAAGCCTCATTTTTATGATCCTATTGTCTGGCAAAATTTTCCTCATGAAGCCCTTCGCTATGCATATATGCTCTAAAGGACTAGCAGTCTAGTTCGATCACGAAACAGTTTGAGAGTACATAAAGCTAAATATACCTTGTGATTCTAGTTAGCAACGGCGCTTCCCACCAAGAAGGACGACGACCATGAAACAGCACCGGGCTACCTCGACGACTTGATGTCAACTCGGCGAACAGTCCGCTTCTTCACGAAACTTTTCTTCGAGGAAATGTTCTACGAGCAGCTCACTGGCCCTTGGGGTGATATTGAGGTAACCAAAGCCGAGATCGCAGCCTTAATGCCGACGATCAGCAAATCTGAATACGCCAGGGTCGAAAAAGCCTACTACATTCTCTGGCTATTCTTGGAGCTGAATCTCGATGGGTACGTTCAAAGTCTAGGTCAGACGACGACCCACTGTGAAATCATGAACAAATGGACAATTTGGAATGAAGACTGCTCCGCTCGGTTCGAGGTGGACCTGGGACTATTATATGTGGTTCACAACATTACAGACCATCGTCTGATCTGCCGGTATCGGGACAGTTGCAGAAGGCGAATGAAACGTCGAACTATGACAGGGAAGGAACGCCATCCATATGACATATGTCCTGGTAAGTTCACCCCAAATCTCTAGGCCGTCACTCTATTCCGCGATCAGATCTAGATATATGGATGCATGCATGCATGTCATCAGTGCAATGACAAGAGTATGGCTAACGGAGAGTCATATGCTCACGCGTTTACCCGAGGACAGCCACTCCTCTACCGGTTTCACCGCTCGAGTACCTGGGATTCAAGAAATTCGAGGCGCTGCTAAGAACTCCACTGGAAGAACGCCGCGCCATAGTCCTCGGGCTGACGGAATGCAACTGGCATCACCCAAATATCGAAGGCCAGAACGGCTGGGTTGTCAATGGTACCAGACTGCAGTACTTTGTTCTAGAGTCCTGGTGGATGCATATGATGCACAGTTCGCACATGGACAGAAGGAGATTGTGGAGGGCACCTAACCGGATCTATCGACCAGAAGTCTTGCCTTGGCATCAAGATGAAGATCATGTTTATTTCAACTTGATGGCCATGATGTGGGATAACGAAAGGCTTGCTGCTTGGGGTTACTTCAGGCCTGGGAATATCATAAACCCTGAACGACTGGATCAGTTGCGATAATGGATGGCTATGGAGGGAAGAGTAATTGCATGTGTGTTTACTTCGGCATGATGATATAGATCACTATTTGGCTGTATGCGGTATATTTTTGAGGCGTTAAGTCCATGGGTTCAGAGTCGATCGATTTCTGGAGACTAGGTCAATTGATTCATTCTCCAAAGCAGAAACTGAGGCACCTAATTAGCTAAGTGCCAAAGTACTGACTTTGTC
Organism: Orbilia brochopaga; assembly: GCA_036872635.1. Lineage (NCBI taxonomy): Eukaryota > Fungi > Ascomycota > Orbiliomycetes > Orbiliales > Orbiliaceae > Orbilia > Orbilia brochopaga. The sequence continues at coordinate 357,802 of JAVHNQ010000013.1, read as the reverse complement.
CCAAGCGCACGTAAGCATCCGGCTCCATAATACCAATATAGAAACCATGTGGAAAGAGAGAAATGTTGCGGGCCGAGTAGGCCATGAGTCCTTGCAAAAAACGGTCATACCGGATTTAGAAGGCGCAGCTCGCATGTTGCGAAAAGACGTTTACTAATACAGCAGGTTCCTGGGCTCACCGCGAATATTCGACGCGGCAACATGACAGAAATGTTCCCAATAGATGTGTGTCACTGTCGAGGCGAGATCAAACCCGAGGACATCTAGCTCACAAATGTGCAACCAACTTTAATGGCAAAGTATTTGTGAAACTACGCAACCTGATTTATCAGCCGACTTTTCAAGTGTGCTCATAAGATTTATAACAGGCCAGTTCAATCGGCATCAAGACATTTCATGTCAGGGTATCACAGCATCTCGCAAATACTATACATAGTGCCAAGGATATATAGCCATACTGACTACCTTCGTACGATGGGCTCGTGACGAGAAATCCAAGCGTACGCCGTCGACCAGCTTGAGCCTCTGTACGAGCTCTTCGCGGGTCCTCCCTTGAATTTACAATCACGAGGCATCGCCCTGCTTCTTCTCCAGCGCCAACTTTGCACCCTCGACGATAGCCACATGCTCAATATCATGTATCCTCTCTGTCAGCTCCTGTACCGACTCTCCCGCCTTTATCTCAACCTTCTTCACGACAATCGGTTCTCCCCGATCCACCTCTTTGATTACATAGTGTATCATGACCCCGGTCTCCGCGATCTCTCCCCTTTGAAACGCCTCCCATGCTCTTTCAATTGCGCCAGCGCCGTCGAAAGCACCCGGTAATGCGGGATGTAGGTTGATTATCGGTATTCCGGCCCCATCTATAGGGTCGAGGAACTTAGGCGACAGGATATGCATCCATCCTGCACAGACTATCAGATCGGGATATTGATCTTCCGGCAAGTTCAATATGAGTTTCGCCAGGTCGGCGTCATATGCGCCTCGCGGATCTGATGGATGCGATGTTTTGTAGGGCGGAAACCCGTGATATGATGTCGGGATCGGAGGGGAGGCATTGGCCGCGCGCGTGAGGCCATATGCGGCCTTGCGATTGGATATTACGTGAACAATGCGAGCAGACGGCAGCAAAGGCGTCGAAGTGGCATCGATAAGGGCTTGTAGATTGCTCCCGGAGCCTGAGATGAGGACTACAATGCGGGACGTCATTATCGAAGGTTTGGTGGGGTTGGAGGGGTGATGTTCCTTCCCGCCATGTGTTGCTGCGTCGTTCTTGAAAATTTCAAGATGTTTGCCGTTGGAAAGTTGCCGAGTTCAGGCGCTAGGGCACAACACGCACAAAAGATGATTTTTCGCTGTTTGGCGTGCCAAGAACCTACAGACTTTCTTCGATTTGGGTTGAACACAGCTTTTTGTCGTTCCTATCATCATCGACAGAGACGACTCCTCCCGACATCGACACCTCCCCCTACCTCGTATACATCACCGAAACAATGGCGAAAGAAGAAGCTTCCGGTATGCTTGATATCATCTTGCTGCCACCCTGCTTATTGGAGCCGCAGTTCTGACAGTGTTGGATCAGGTCTCGCGATCGGCCTCAACAAGGGCTACAAGGTTACCCGCCGTGACCCCAAGGCCAGAATCTCCCGCACCAAGGGAAAGTCCTCGAAGCGCACCCTATTCGTCCGGGAAATCGTCAAGGAGGTCGCTGGGTAAGGGAAATCCGTCTTTCAATACCGATAACTGGGAGAGGATAAAGGAGAATATCATATCTTTCAATAGATGGAATCTACCCATCCAACGATAAATCTGAAGCTTTACGCGCAGAGATTTTCGGGACAAAAGAGTGGTTATATATTGTTAGGATATCGGCTAACATTGTGATTTCACGACAGTCTGGCACCCTATGAGAAGCGGGTTATCGAATTGATCAGGAACAGCAAGGACAAGCGCGCGAGAAAGCTGGCAAAGAAGAGGGTTCGTCTGCAATCAATATTAAGATCTTGAAACGAGCGAGGGCTAATATCTACAATCACAGCTCGGAACCTTCGGCCGTGCGAAGAGAAAGGTCGACGAATTGACCAGAGTTATCGCCGAATCGAGAAGAGCAGGCCACTAAACGTACAAGTGACTATGCTGGCGTTCTTCTGTCTTTTCTTTCTACCTTATTGACCTCCGTATCCTATCACTTCGGGCTTTCTTATATTCTCCTGATCAAGACTCTGAATTCTCTCGATGCCCTGCTGCGCCATGTACATTTTTCTTACATCCTGCGTTCATCCAACGGGTTCTCTATGGGAAGCATCTGTATCTTCATAATATCACGTCCTTTTGAATGACGACGGCCACGGGGGAGTACATCCTTCTCCGGCTTCCTGATACTCCATATCGTGCTTGCCATCGCGTAGTCCTATAGACTGTAGTCAAAATGTGTTGTCCAGTAGAAAGGGTTTCAACCCTATGTGCCACCCAATTAGGATTAGGCCATCGAATTTTGGAGATTCCTTGGCGTTGAGTTCCAACAACAATTTTGCTGAAACAGCAGTACACAGCGCTTGGAGACGCCCATCGACATCACCAATTGAACAATACCAGTCCTCATCGATCACCGTCAAAATGCCGCGAGCTATCAACGATATCAAGGTACATATTGACTCTCTACCAGACCTCAAATTTCTCGTCTAGGAGTCACGCTGACTGAGATTGCTGCAGCTTTTCATCGAGCTTGCCCGCCGCAAGGATGCCAAGGGTACGATACACTTCCACACCGCGAGATCGGTACAGCGCTGCGAACGACGTTGATGCAGGACCACCGGACAATATCGACTGATTCTCTTGTGTTTGATGGATTATAGCTGCTAGAATAAAGAAGAACGGCTCGCAGACCAAGTTCAAGGTCCGATGCCACAGGCACCTTTACACCCTCACCCTCAAAGATTCTGAGAAGGCCGACAAGCTGAAGCAGAGCTTACCACCTGGTACGTTCCACTACACATCATAGCCAAAGTGCTGTTACTGTCTACAAAGGCTTGAACTGACGGATTGATTCCTCTAGGCCTCACTATCACCGACGTCCCAGCCAAGAAGAAATAAACGTTTTTTGGTCTTGTTTCGTCTTTCGTACCGCTTTACGTCCCTTATCTGTAGCTCCGCCTTTGCATTATTCAATTCGGTGCCGATTGCAGCAGCTTCATCTACATGACCAGACGGAGTTTTTCCGGGGAGGATTCTCGAACTATAATCTTCTGTTCTTGACTGTACATATATAATGTCGATCACGAGATGTGAAATACACATTCTTGAGTGAATGCAGAGAAGGATGTGACTCATATTATTGCCAGACGTGATGTAGAAATGCTGTGTCTGTATGCTTCTAAGAGGGTTCAAGTTATATACAAGAGATGTCTTGGGGTAGTGCCAATCAGATTTCTTCTGACACCTCCATATTCTGAAAACCTCCCTCCACTAGCTGATTCACTCCACACTCATTCAACATCCTTTCCAATCTTGCTTCGACTTCGCTTTGGGGCTCTATAGATAGTCTTAACTCGAATTCGTCAAACACATTCGGTTCTTCTTTGATTTTCTTGAACCCCAGCTTCTGGAACAGCATAAGGCTCCCGGTATTGTCTTTCCCGATCTTCACGCGTAAATGCTTCAGTCGCTTTTCTTTTGCCGTCAACCAGTCACTATTGCCTTCCGCGAGTATTTGTTCCCGGTGCCGGAGGACATAAAGTATGAATACTAGCACAGCGACCTTCCCAAGACCTTGGCCTTGGTACTCCATCTTCGCAATCATAACCTCTATCTCACCCGCTACTTCTTTTCGTTCATCGTCCTCCTCAAGATCATCGCCATCTTCGCATAGAAATAGATTGACGTCGCCGATAAGGTTGCCGTTCGTATCGTCAGACCCCTCAATCACAGTATATTCAGGTCTCACAGATGTATCTTCAGAACCTTGAGTCAGGGCCTCTTGTAGTCGTTCGGAAGGAAGGCAGAGTATGAATGTGAGCTTGTCGGCGTCTTCCCTCCAAGCTTTTTGCATAGCGTATTCTTGGGAGAGCGTAAGGCGGTCCGACCTTGTGGCCTCCCGAAGGGCCTATTACCGTAGACAGATGCGAGAGTATTAGAGAAGCAGGCTTCCAAACTAGACTCTCAGGGCTATACTCAGATTATTCAGAGATACTTACTTCGCTAGACATCCATTCCGAATATTCCAGAACATGGGATTCCTTTAAAAATTACCACGGTACTAGATCAGCTATTAAGAACAAGCGTGCGTAACCCCGAGATATATAGCATAATACCGAAAGTAGCGGTTTGATACTGCATTCAGGGAAAGTTGCGTGCTATACTTGCCTCATATGGAACAAGTATCAACTTGTTTGTGATTATGGCAACATTCTCGTTCAGCCTCATCGTTGTAATAGTGATCAAGACGTAAAAAATCGAGCTGCTGGGATCGATCTTATATTTTTCCGGCGTTCCTGCGTTGCCTTCGAAATGCAACAGCTCGACCTAAAATCTTGACCTAGCGCTTTCAAATTTTAGTATTGGCTATCGATTTCAAAGTGGAACAGAAGCCGCCTCCATACATGCAGTGGCAAGTATTTCAATGACTAAACTCGATTTAACAAGGTGTGTTATCGGTACAGAGTACCAGCTGAGATATTCGACCAGGCACGGACCCTGCTTTGGGCTGGAGAATCAAATCGAATCCAGGGCTTTCTAAAGAGCTCGGCAAGCGGCTGTTGCTTCGAGATCTAGTGCCACGCAACACGTGTAGAATTTCTACGAAAAACTAAAGGTGAATCTTGAGTTTAGAATTGTGGAAATGTCTACTCTATACCAGAGACGCTTGACAATCACTGGTACTGAAATTGGTCACACAGCTATTACTGGTTATATACGGATTAATAGAATACAAAATGGTCTAGGTTCTACAAGCGCCCAAGCCATGCAGACTGCACATGATTGGGACAACATGGATAATGTGTACTATACATACTTGGGCGATGTGTACTGAGAAACTAAAGATTCAACATTGATCTATATAGGAAGCAAGTATCTCGCCCAAAAAAGTCAAGGAGAAGGCGGATATGAAGTATGCAAATAATACCTCCTGGCTTCTAAACCACTACCTTTGAATACCACCCCCACAGGGTCCCGGGGCGTACAGATGATTTTCTGGCTGTTCAAAAAAGGAACCGAATGTCCGACCGAAAGGACAGAAGTCAGAAATACAACGATTACCATGGTTTATGTTATCAGGGTTGACAGTGTACATCGTGCAGGTATTGGCAAGGTTATCGAACATATAGTGCGTACAATTGACTGTACTCCAGCATTTATTGCAACAGTCACTTATGTTTGTTATTCCGTCGCCGTCATTTGAAGGTGAAGTTCTTTCGTAGTAGAAGGCGTTTCTTCCACTGAATGTGTATGGGTCGTCGCAGATACCGGGTGGAAGGATGGTCACTGTCGTCGTCTCGGTGCTTGTATGTGTTGAAGTGGTTGTGGTAGTCGCGGTAGTGATCGAAGTGAGTGTTGACGTTTCATAAAGGGTTTCAGTTCCGCCAAGGAGATCGATAGCGAGTGTGACAGTGGTTGCTCTGGTTGATGTTATTCGGGCGGTAACTTTTGGCATTGTGACTGTTGTAGTCTTGGTCTTCCGGGGAGCAATCTTTGTCGACGTTAAGAAGCATGCAGCTTTACAAAATGTTAGATCCTAGTCATCAAGGTTTCCGCTAATTCTATCGATCTGAATTTGGTTGGTTGATGTGAAACTTACAGCAGCATGCGGGAATGCCGCTTCGCTTCTTGAAGACATTTCCGCCAATTTCGAACTCAAGATCCCGCCTACGACCAACAACCATTGATGTGCAGCTCTGCCCAGGTAAAGAAGTTGAAGTGGTCGTGACAGTGCTTGATGAATATGAATAAATATCAGCTGCGGTTACATCTTCTGAGTGGAAGAATTGCCGGAAAGTTGCTCCTTACGTGAAGACAGTGGTGGTTTCATCAGCCGACTCGGTAACAACCGTAGTGGATGGTTCCACAACTTCGTGGGTCTTCGTGACGCGAATAGGTGGCAGCGTATCTATAAGGCTGACCGTGTGTACAGACGTCACCCAGATAACAGACGTAGTCCTTGGAATTACACGTCTCGTAACTTTCACTGTTGGAGTTGACGTGCAGATCGGTCGCTTGAAACGGCTTTTGACTGTGTTATAACTAAGGTAAGCTTATGCCCGGCTTCTGGTGTATCTCTTGAGTGATTTGACAGAGTATCAACAAATCTATGAAATAGGACGGTAAAATGCACCCTGCTTTCCGCTCGTTCAACAATCACGATCTTCATGATCGAGGTACAAGTTGAAAGTCAAAGTTAAAGTCAAAATAGAATGATTTGCAACGTACTGAACAAGGATGTGCAGTATGAGGCCTCTTTGGCGCGTGTTGCACAAGACTTTGGTAGGGGTTTGCATTGCAGGCAGCTAGGAGCCGAAGCATCAACAAGTGCTGGAACGGCGAGAAGAGCCCAAAAACTGAAACGCATATTGCAACTTCAAAAAAAAAAGAGTGACTGTATACTAAATGAGTGACTTCTAAAGCGCAAATATTAGAGAATGATAATGAAAATGAGCGACGGGTGGTATCCCAAATTCATTGCTGGGAAAGGGAAGTTTAAATACTATCCATTCAAAGATCCGAGCTGAAGACACAGTGTGATTGCTCCCCTCGAAAGACATAGGCGAACACGAACACTGAAATTGTGGAAATTACACATGTGCGCCACAAGTCCAGACCGAGCCACTCCATCGCGAATTCAGCTAGTCGGCTTGCCATATGACTAATATTCCGAAGTGCGAAGAGGCACCTGTAGTGCCGGCTGCTTGTAAGGGGCGATTAGTGCCCGGCGGCGCCGGTAGCCTGCTGCATGTTGCAGGCAATTTGGGCCGAAATGTTGACGGCTAATATGGAGGACAGAAAGCTGAAATGGTCCAACTGAGAAATACAAGGTTGTTCCGTCAACGCACTAGTCCGACCACTCGAGCCGGGCCTGCTGGTTGACTACATGGCTCCAATATATATAGACGTAGCATATAAGTACTCAGATTTAACCAAGTACCTTGTGGTATCCTATATAAGTACTTACCTACTAGGTACTTAATTATAATTTTTATTTACCAGTAGGCTCGAAGCCAGACCTCGCAGATGTAACGGTATTAAAGCCCGTTGTCATGTAAAATTTAAAAACAGCCCAACACAACCGCAGGTTGTGGCAGATCTGCCTTGCAGGCCAAATTTAAGCACTGCGAGCTGCAGATCTGGTTTCACAAGATAAGTATTGATATACTAAGTAAAGCTTAAGATTTGATAATCTAGTTTGCTAATAATATTTTCGTCAGCTCAGCTTTAAAAGAGCCAGCTGTCAGTTTTCATTAAGCGGGAAATTCGATTGAATGATATTGATATCACCAAAACTTCAAAAAAAAAAAAAAAAAAAAAAAAATTGAAGCATATTTCCTAGAAGAAGTTGAAGGGATGCGGGGTGATTCTCTAGTTTGCGCTGCCCCTTCGACGTCTTGCTTCGAAACTAATTCTCTAGATCTCCTGAACTCTGAGAAGGTCAGTGTACACGAAGTTGTCTGGGGCGCCATTGTTGTTGTTCTAGACAGAAGCTTCGAGCAACCACCAGATCGACGGTTGAGCTAGATTACGGTTTTGTCCGGTCCCGTAAACCAGCCTTTTCTTTCTCTAATAATTCTTTCCCGTTCATTCAAAACAGGTTCAGCATCCATCATCCACACCCGTCGCCCTCTTCATCTCCAACAACAGCATACCCCTGTGAGCCACCAGACGAATCTCGTCAATATCACAGCAGACGCGCAGATCGCACCGAAAAAATGTCGGACTTTACCACAACAACGAAGCTTTCGGGGCCTGACAGTAAGCACCAAGCCCGATCCTTATGTTGCTTTGAATGTGTTTGTACTATATAATCGTGGTGGCTAACATGTTGCCGAAGACCAAGCTCAGAAAGCGGAGCAAGAGCAAGTCATCCAACTACTTGAGGATTCTCCAGCGGAAGAAGAAGCACATACTAGCCAGCTGTTAGAGCTGGACATGAAAGAGCGCATGCTAGTTGCTTTTAACGAGCAGACGGCTGAAGATTTTGAAAAGCCCATGGACACTAAGAATATGCGGCCAGCTCGATTCCGTTATATCGCGGTCCCCGTTAAGCCTGGAGAGGTAATTTCCCGTACTATGAGATTCCCGCTCTCGACAGGCAAACTTCGTTACGAGATTGACGGCAAGACGAAGGACATCCCGTGGCCGATAGTCGAAGACGGCAAATCATTCATCGAGGTACCAGACGGCGTCAGCGTGTAAGTGCTTCAGTTTCTATTTCTCTGAAACTGTGTTTATCCAGGACATACGCGGATCGAGCTGAAACAAGCTACCACAATGTCGTCTTTCATACGTCCTTTCGATCGAGGTTTAATTTTTCTAGAATGAATACTAATGAATGATGTCTTGAATCAAAGCATTTACGCCGGATTTTTTGACATGGGACAATGGTATTCGCTAAATAGCAGTTTTTCTGACTGAGCGAAGATGGATATCCGCGTCAGGAGGGCGCTCAAGCAGAAGTGAGAGAAGAAAACAGATGATTGGGCAAGCGTGGCATCCGATAAACTCAAGCACGGTACCAGGCGATGCCGACTGCGGCATATGCCTTATATTCCTCTTCACATTGAAGATATGAGGCGTTATAACGCCAGAGCAACTCTTTAACTGTATAGAGGCTGAAAATCCTTGTAGAACCGCTGCAAACCGTTCATGTCATTGCAAGGCCTGAATGGCAAAGATGCCCAAAAATGTCTCTGTTGGCATGTTATATAACACTTATCTGTTTCGAGAACTGATTAGATTGGATATTGAACTAGTCTCGGCCAAACGTCGTGACAGCGATATATAAGCTATATCGAGTGTCGCATCTGCATATCACATCGCGATCCGGTTATAGGAACTGATTCAATTGATCAAACTGAGATCACCATTACTGATGCGACCCAGGGCTTGATCACATGAGGCGTCGTCGCTGATGGTTACAAATATACATCTATGCTGTCAACATGATTTAGAGGTCTATTTGAACGATGCAAGATGGGTGGCCGAAATAAGTTGAGACTCAGAAGCGACCATTTTGTACGATGTAGATTCGGGATGCAAGAAGATTGTACAATGCAAGATCAGAGACTGATCCCTCAGATTTACTTTCCTACAAGGTGCAGTGCATCTCAAGTCTGAGAATCTTAAGATCTCGAGTGTAAGGATATATCTGCTGGTCTTGTATTGATCAACTTGAGTACTTTCACGTCCGACGGCCGGGTCCAAGCAATTTTAAGGGGGAGCAAGCGATATCGCGATTCGAACAGGCACATTAATTAACAAATAACTCTCGGAACTTTAGTCCGCCGTAATTGTATCTAGAATTTCTGCCCGACCCGCCCGTTCCCGAAAGGTTTCTATAGAAATGCAATGCAATATGTCATTAATGTTTTCGTCTCGCAACGTGCATTGAATCTGATCAAATAGCAAGGCATGATAACATGCTTTTATCTCTGTGTGATCTCACGATTTCGCAAGTCTATAAAAGTTTTTTGAAGTTGTTTCATTGCACTGTATAAGCTTACTAAGTCCTATATACTCGGATCTTGTTCGTTTCATCTCGGTGTTTCAGTCTAGATATATCTCCTCTGGCCTTATGATCTTGTCAATCAATCGGATTCCTTTAGACAACTTAAAATGTGGATCGACCCTAGGATTATATACGGAGAATACGGTTCTCGCATACGCAAGCATATTCTCGATCAGCCTCAAGGTCATCCGTTATCGATTTACAACGTTATCGCTCTATCTGAAGATGAGAAAGTTCGTTTCATTTCCGCCTCGGTGTTTTGATTTCGCGTGTCAAAGCACAGATATTGCCCCATACTCGGGCCCAAACAGCCTTGGCTGGCGGCCTGCAACACTGACATAAGGCCAAGCCGATTACACTCAGTTACCTAATGACTAGGCATCTATGCGCACCAGCTCTGATGTTTCAATCCAAACACCGGATTTACGACCGGGGTCGTTTGTTTGTGCACAAAGTGCTGGCCGAGAAGAAGTCCTCTTTGTTTCTGGAATTCATCATAGCTGGACCGTGGCACGCGTGGGAAGGGTGCCCCGTCGCACAACCGTCGGACCCATGTTTCAACGCCAATCGGGGCTGACTGCGCTGAAGCATTCGACGCCGGAGCCCCGTTGCAGAACATAGCGGATCACAGCGGATAGGCCTCGGTCGCTTAGTATCAGATAAACTATCAGACCTATCTCGGAAGAAGAGGCTGGCGTTCTCGCCCGAATAGGCCGTGGGCCATGTTTCCCATTCCTAGTCTCGGGGACGCTGATTCCCAACAAGGCAACGCACTCTCCCTAAAACACTGCTTACCGGGTTCAATCCGGTATCTTCGAGACACCGTTGATATCAACATTCAGGATCAGTGATAATTGTGCCCCACCAAGATGGGGGTACGTGTGACTCTAATGGGGTATCGTGAGTTCAAGTGCGTACCCCCTAGCTTGGCAGAATATACGGACATTCACTATATAAACATCTTCTTGCGCTAACATGCCACTGGATTCTACACTTTGCTCCACACCGCAAAGCCTTCCTCCAGCTCTTACAATCTTGTTTGTTTCCTTCTTTTCTTGCCTCTGGGAGGTCGAGCTGTTCCGTGAACGCTCATTCTGTCACTTTCTTGAAGAAAGTTATTTCTCTCTTTCAATTCTCAAGACCTTCCTTTTTCTTAACGCGGAACCATTTGTATTACATTCATTGAGGCCGGGCCTCCTTTCCCATATACTATCAGTCTTTCATTTACTCCATTTTATATATCTTGAATCTTCCATCCATTCAAAATGAAGACTACCACTCTCTTAATCACCCCACTTTTGATATCTGCCTCGACAGCGAGCATTTTGGGCAACCTATTCCAACGACGGGATGTCGAAGCCCGCCAGATAGAGCCCGCCAATGCACCTAGTAAGTGGAAAACCATGCCCCCTCGCTCATGTTACTTCACGTCCGGAATCTAATTCCTGCGAACAGTTTCTCGTGTCATGAGACGCATTAATCTCGCCGGCCCCATAGACCGTGCAGGTGACCGAAACGGCCCCCAAGACCTTGGACAAGGCAGAGGAGACAATGGCCGCGGCGGTGATGACGACAGGGACCAAATCGGCCGTGGCGCTGGTAAGGGAAGAAAGGGCCAAAATGACGGGAACAATGACAATAACGGTGACAATGGTGAAAACAACGGCGAAGACAACGAGGAGAACAACGAAGAGAACGGCCAGGATGAGGCTACTGCAACTGAAAGCGAGGTGATAAGTACCACCGCGGTCTTAAATATCAGTACGACCGCGGAAGCTGAGGCTACTGCCACGGAAGATGAAGCCGCCACCGCCACGGAAGAAGAGACTGCCACCGCCACTGACGAAGAGACCGCTACTGCCACCGACGGTGAGCTTGCTACTGCCACCGATGAAGAGACCGCCACTGCTACCGATGAAGAGCTTGCTACTGCCACCGACGAAGAGACTGCCATTGTCACCGACGGTGAACTTGCTACTGCCACCGAAGGCGAGGCTACGACTACGGAGGGTTTCGCTATCATCTCAACCGGCGAGGTCCCAACCGCGACTGAGGATGCAGTCGAAACTTCAGGGCAGACTGTTGTCGAAGAGGTAGTTAAAACAGTGGACGGGCATGTGGTCGTCCAGGAAGTAAAGCAAACGCGAACAGCGGACTTATATACCGTTGACGAAGAAGTACGGGCTACAACGACAATGGATCATGTTGTCACGGAAGTCGTTACCACAGAGCTCGTCCGGGGTCGTTCCAGATACAGAACCTCCTATAGAGCCGTCACTACTCGGCCAGCAGTATTCGTTGTGGTTGTCCAGGTTATCCAAGTCATCGAAGTTGTCGTGATCCGCATCGGTGAACCTCCTTCCCGCCGTCGTGTTCAGAAGACAATCACGGCTCTCCGACCGGCTGCAGAATATACCGGCCGCGGCCGCGGAAGAAAGAACCTGAAGCACAACAGAATCGAGGTTGCCAAGTATGAAGGAAATGCATACCAGACGCCTGATCACAGGGGTGAAGATGTCCGCACTGTCACTGTCACCAAGCACGAGACGGTATGTCAGAATTCCAGTCTAAATATATTAGAGCGTAACTAACAGATTTAAAGGAGCGCGAGACCGAGACCAAGACCGAATTTAAGACCGAATTTAAGACCGAGTTCAAGACCGAGTTCAAGACCGAGACCAAGACCGAGCACGAGATCAAGACCGTCACTAGCACTGTTCATTCAGTTGAAACAGTCAACGAGGCCGTCACCGTCACTGTAGCGTCCTGTTCTACGGATGAAGCCGCTGTCACCGAGACCGCAACTGCAACAGACAATGAAGAGGTTTTAGAAACCACTACTGCTGAGACCGAACTGGCCACGGAGACAGCCGCCGAGACCACAGACTCTACTTCCACAGAGCATGAGACTGCCACCGAGACAGCCACAGATATCGCAAGTACGACGACTACCGAGGAGGTTGCTCATGAAACCCAGAACAACCAATACGGAAATCAATACGAGCCTCCCGCACAGACAGAACATGAAGCAACTACGTTGGCGACGGTGGTCCGTGGAGCCAAGTATACCCCGGCTAATTACTATCGGTACCTTTAATTTTGAGGCATAGGACTTGGTACCTAAGTCTTCAGGACGCGTTGTTTGTTCATGTCCATGTCATGTAATCGATATCGATGTCGTATCAATGTATTCGGTATACCTTCACGATCGACGCCTAAAGCTCGTCGGCGAAAGTTGCCTTGTTTTTGTTGTGTTTCCTTCATGATATCCTTGGAGTCCGGTGGATCCTGTCTCCTAGCCAATCGCTAGCGGTTTTGGTTTCCTTTTCATGTTGATATAATGGATGGTTTGGGACAATTATGGAGTGGAGGAAAAGTATTGATACCCTATGGGCTTGCAAATTATCTCATGCATGTGTGTTTAGCTCGGCATTGTGATTCTCGTCGAAAGTTACTCATTTTTTGGTCCACCGGGGACAAACTAAGCCATCTTGGAGACTTCAAGTTTATGAGTAACATGTCGTTGTATCCTCTATGGAGGACTGAAAATACGTCTGGCTTGAATTCAAAGGATAAACAGTGCAGTGGTATTATATATATGACAGCAAATTTGACATGAACTACCCGGGAAATACCGCTTCAGGGGTATCCTTCGCTTTTATAATACACGGGTGCCTGATGGCTGTCCGGATAAGGTTGTGTTTGCTGTGGTAGACACGCTGGTTCGGATGTATACAGCATCGTTTCCTTCATCAATACGCCTTTATTCGTCACAGGAACATCCCACTTCCCAGTAAACCACGACCCGACACCAGACTGCTGCATAGCCACCGAATATATATGCAGCATGTCGTCGGTCTTCCAAGCCTTATACTTAACTGCCAATTTTCCGGTTGGATTCTTTGCCATGCGACTGTATATCGGCTCGATGATCAAACTTAGGAGAATGATTACGAGCGAGCCCAGTGAGATTACCAGTATGCCGAACAAAGAGTATGATACAAAGGCGTCTGAAGTCCGGAACTTGATCAGACGACTGGTACATACTGGATTCGTATCCTGTACGGGTTTGTACCCTTCGTCGGCGACATCGAAAGTCTTTGCGGCTGATCGATCTTGCTTTCCGGTACCATACTGGACAACGCTTAGTTTCAGGCCTGTGATAGCGACTTTTAGCCAATTCACAACCTCAAGTTTCCATTGCTCTCTGTTGATGTTTGTAACAACACCGTTTTGGAGAAGTCGGTCGGCGAGGAGAACTGCTGCGCCTCTGAGGTTGACCATGTTTGATATCGGAAAGAATGGAACAGCTAGGAGCCATAGCGCTCGGATCGCCGATTGCGTGTCTTCGTCAAAATTCGTCAATGTATTGTCGCCGTATGGTCTCCCGGACATAGTACTAGTCGGCTCACTGCATTTCCCTGTTGATGGATTGCAGTATTGTACTCGTTCGCGACATGCGAGGGTCGAGACCCATTGGTCTGAAAGATAGTGCCCTTCGAATAGAGGCGTAGACCTTGATTTGAAGAATGGGTCGTCTGAGGGAGCAGTGTAAAGAAGAGTACCCGATGTCAGGAAAAAAAGACTGGAGTCCCAGGAGGGATCCCGAAGGGGAAGTATAGGAATCCATTCGGCTGTCAAGTTTTCGTACAATCCGTCGGTGGTGAAAACTGGACTCCAAAAGAATGCGCTATATAGAATCCCGTTAGTTGTGTGTTCGAAGAGAAGTTAGCAAGGCACCTGAACTTACTTGAGTCCATAGAACTTCTGGAAACCACCTTGGAAAAGCAAATTATACCGGGTTGTAGCAAGGTTTCCGTCCGGATCTTTCCAGGGAGAAGAAGAATTTGCGGCTCCGTAATAAAGGTATAATACTTTCCATGAGCCCTTACCAACCGGATCAGTGTCGAAATCCACATCGAATGTCTTGACATAGGAGTCACCAGCCCTGATCGGACTGCAATCCATTTCGAATTTGACAGTAAATGGATTCCGTAGGTTGAAGCCCAGTTCCGTGCTCGAGATATCGCCACTGTCAACGTGTATGCTAGCGGTTGGACCTTCGCTACAAAGATTATCACCGAATGGGCAAGTTATATTATGCGATAGCGTGATATTGAGCGACGGCGTAACCAGCTCTCCACAATTTGAAGTCAATTCCGAGTCGATACAAGAATTGACAAGCGTTTGTGCAGCCTGGGCTCTATCCAAAGCCCAAGCATCGACCTGCGGTACAGAGCCGCGTTCAGAGAATACATTCCCGCAGTATGGGCTAGAAGCCAGGACATTGGGGCCGAGGATGATGAGGGATTCAGCAAGACCGGCTGCCGTCCAGGCGAGAAGGTTGATACCCGCTAAAGCGATGACGAAGTAGCCAAAAAGAATTTCTCGTTTAAGGCCAGTATCCTTCCAAGCCGTATTAACTTTGAAAGCGTGGATCAAGACATTGAGATTTGGCTGGTTGCGGAGTAGAATTTCGTGCATTCGACGCAAGCCGGTTCTGCTTTTGCTGTGATTGCCATGTTGATGGAGGATGAAAGAGATGATAGACCAGAAACGACTCCCAGCAAAAGTGAGCAGAAGAAGAAGCGCGTTGTTCATAAACCCCCCAGCTAACGTTGGGATTGTGAGTACTTTTCGATTGACGATAGACGTGCTGTTCCAATCGGTCCAGACTCCTACGTATACTGCTGAATTGTCGCCCATTTTTAGTGTGAATCGCGTGGAATATCGGCTCGGCACAGAGCTGGGCACATAACTGGGCACTTCGGTCTCACGAAGAAGGAATGATCCTGGATTTAAACGACATTCAGCCAAGTTCTAGCAAACTCAGCCGCATTTCTAGGGATTTCAGCTGGACTATATCCAATTTATTAAAGAGTTCTTGGCTCAAGTTGTTGCATCTCGAGGCCGCAGTTAGATGTCAATGGTTGTGTTCCCCTATAGGCGCGCATACCAGTGCCAATACGCCAAGACTGCTAGCCAGGAACGCCACAGGCGCTGAGACTTCAGCGCGATACGAGAAATTACGGGGTACAAGCTCAGGGGTTTGCAGCTACCTCTGGTCCAAAGTACCTATTCCGTATATACTTCACTACAAATGCTGGGCAGGCACAGCTGGATATCGATATATGAGCATTCAAATGGAGTGCTTATGTGGGATAAAGTCTGCCCTCTAAGTATTCAGGTCGTTGTTTTAATTGAACCACAACGAGGATTCTATTAGATCGGTAACACATATTGGCACGGATAAATCGAGCTCCTCTCGCATGATATTAAACGTAATGACAAGGGTTTTGCAGTTTTGGTGAATCCTTAGCGAAGGTCTGGGGCGCCTGAACTGCGGGATCAGCTTTGTCAAGGAAATGCAGGGACTGTCGTATCTCATCTGATATCAAAGGACTTTGTTTCTAGGTCTACCTGTAATAAAACGCTGGTCTTGTTATATCAAGCAAGTCGGTTTGCAAAATTCTAGAAGTCTACTATGCACACAAACTGATAATGTATATAGAATTCTAGAATACAATACCAACTCAGTGCTATAATATTTTACTTAGCGCGCTCTTAATTGACTTGTGAACCAAACTCCCAGTTCTTCGAGCACCCAGTTCTTCGAGCACACAGTTCTTCGAGCACAGCGAAGACCCTTGACTCTCACACGCCGGCTTTGGATCATCTGCTTTTAATTTTGCCGGGCACTGTCGAACGCGCCTGGGCAGTTCGTAATTCTTAATCGTCCCCTTGCAGGAGGCGTGTCCGATATTGTGTTGATGTGTCGCTGCATTCTGCTTGTTACATGGCCCCGAGACTATTGTTACACAGCAATTACAACGGGCAGCTCGGACGGGGTTCTACAATCTAGAAAACGAACCATCAAGTAGACCTGCGGCCGGCTCCTGCTAAAAGGAGATTGTATCGATGTATACTACAACTGACGATATTATGAATTTCGACGATTTTCGTCATCACAAGCGCGCTGATTACTGCTGGGAGCTGCTCGTGACCAGCTGGCAATCACATCTTCGGTGACTCAATGATTTGCTAATCTGAATATTTGTCATATCTGCGCGATAATAGAACGGGCAAGTTAACTTAAGCCAATCTCTTTTCTACGACGGAATTATCCGCCAGTGGCCCAAGCTTCGGAGGGCAGCGTCCCCGAGACTAGCCAGTGGCTTTCAGCCTCGGGGCAATTGCGTGTATTATGTGTCAGGTCTCAATGGAACGGGTTCTTGCATAAATGCAGGATGTTATCAGAAGCTAACCGTAGAAGGAATAGGTTATCCAAGAAAATGACATCCCGAGACTAAACTGACATACTAACTGGGCCACAGTAATGTCGAAATATATGGTGCGTATTGGTCTTGAATTCCTTATATACATCATCTGAAGGAATGGATTCTTATATTCGATGACATATAATTGTGTGCATGCATAATTAAATGCTTCCTTTGATTTGCCATATGGTTGGTGCCAATGCCTAGGTAATAAAGCTGAGACCCGCGATGATACTCATTCACTATCCACAACCGTGGCGAACGCGTGTTATCTAGATGTTTGTACGCCTTTAGCACCCGCACCACACGAAACGCCATTTGGTGACTGAGCTCAACAATACCTATTCTGCAGCATTTGCTGCGGCTTCTGAAGCCTGTTTAACTTCGTCTCCAAATGGAAAGCGGCGGTCGAATCCATCGCGCCACGTCATTTGATGCATCTGATCCCCCTTGGATTCGTCCTGGATAAGCATGTTCGCCATTATGCTGCGGCCGACGACATCCTTCCAAACAGAGTTACGAGCAAGATTGTTGGGCGACTGAATGTTGTTGATCATGCCCATTGTGCGGCCAACGAAATCCCACATTGCGTAGACGCGGTTCTTGGAGTTGGCAGGCTGCATGAAGGTTGCTCCGCGTTCCCAGTTTCAACCATTCCGGGATGATTGATAAGTAGCTTGAGAAGCTCCTGAGTTGCTCGGAAGAGCCGGGTGTATTTAGCGTCCGCATTGCTTGGAGGCTCTGCTGTGATGAATGCCTCCGAGAATTGGCGGCGAGTGGATTGAGATGGATCGAGAGACATTTTGGGAAAATATTGTTGGAATAGGGCGATGCTTTGCAGTTTCTCGATGAAGGTATTACGCGTTGAAGAGGGTGAATTTGACACGTTGAAATGAGGAGAGGGATAGAACTCGCAGGAGACTTTTGTCTGTGCGTGTGGGGATCAAGATGCGTGTCACAGCACCTTTAAGTTGGGGTCAACACGGCTTACCATCATCCCCTGGCATATGCACATCGGTTGCATTGTGCATGCGTAAAGCTGCATGTCGCCTACATACCCAGGTACTAGACTTGACGTATAGACGAGTCCTCGATCCATGGCTGGGTCAGGCTGTTAACCTGCGCGTCGCGAGTACTTGGTAAATCTGCCCGTTAATTTTTGCTCCTATATAATATATTTCCCTGGTTCCCATATGGTTCTCCCTAGAGATGCTCTCATCCGTATTCTGAATCCGTCTGGGAGAATAGCTTAGAGGATTATTACTTTTCCTCATGAAACAGATTACGACTCCACACTTAAGCTCTACGCGTGGAACTTTTTGTTGACGGTGATACTTTTACACCACAGCATCGCGATCGGCGATCTCGAGCCAAGACCAAAAAATAAGTACTTAGTCAGCGAAGAATCGGGCTTCTCTTCAAGCTGTCAAACAGCTACTATATCGTGTTGAAGGTAAGTTTAAGACGATGGTATGTGCCTCATCGAGGCATACGCAACTTTCGGGCATCGTAATAATAATGTCACAGCGACACCAGCTCTGCTTCGAATTTTCCTAGACAGCACAGCTCCAAGAAAGTGCATACATAGTTACGGAGTGATGCTGACTAATAGCAATCAAACATTTGGGTCAAAGCGCACAGCGCCGAAGCCTTAGCCGAGACGTCAACCTGAACGACAACATTTAGTCTCGGGGACGCTGACCCTTCGAGGCTTGGACAACATTGTGACCTGTGCGCATTTTCATTGCCAGGTTTCATATATTTCCACGTGATAAAATCCAAGCCTGAGTCAACCTCCGGAAAGCTTTCAGTCTGTTGTAACTTGCTTAAACCTGCTTGACATTAACCCGCTTGCGCCCCTACCTCGAAGTGAAACCCCTTGTAGCTTCTCATTTGTCCTGAGCTTCATCTGGTTCATTGATTGGGACGTCGATGCGGAATTAATTGGTTTAATATATACCATATGATCATGATACGGACATTTGCCGCGGCGCCGGCTCAACAATAAGAACAGTGCTTTACACATTACATGCGTTTGCTAATTCACGAAGCTGATCCGGCGTCAGAATATTCTGCAGGACAATATCTCCTTCCCGAAGCTTCCAGATTACTAGAAGTTGATGCCGTAACTAAAATCGTATATAAATCAAAGACTACAAGAGTACGCGCGGAGCCTTTCCTCTCAAAGAAGACTTTGACACCGATGATTACCCCTGGTGTGATCTTGTTCTGTACTAGTGTCAGAGAATTTGTGTTCGAGTGGTCTCGAGTTCCATGCTCTGTGGTGACACTCTTGCACATGAATTATGGGGTTATGCAGAGTCAACATGCACGGCTGACTTTTGACATACATTCTTTTCAAGTTTCTCAGTTCCTTTGGTGCCTTCTCCTTAGTAGAGGCGGAACCGAGGTAATCTTACGGACCGATCAACCCAAGATCCCTCCGTACTCTGCGCAACCACATTATTTTGGACCACATTGCCCGCCTCCTCCCCATGTATTGCTAATTACCGCTAGGTACCACCCAGTCAGCAGTCGTGGATCACTGGCTGCAAGCTAGCAGCAGTACCTTCTGTTCTCACAAATCCCTTCGAGATAGTAATACATCGAGTAATTCTGGTAAGCATCAATCCAAATGAATAATTTTCGAATCGTTGCTCTATTGTTTTTGATTGGCTAGTCTCGCGATTGTCTTGGGAAGCCGGCGCACATATCGGGTTATTTATGAGGTCAGATCTTATAGATATGGGCCTCACGGCTTTACCTCAGTAGAAGGGGTATTACGTAAATAATAGGATCGGGCTCAGAACCGGTGCACTGTGTATGTAAATTGTGCTGCAAGGTTGTAGCTAGTATTCATGAATCAACATAAAATGAGAACTGAATACATACGGAATGCTAGGTAGTGTATTAGATCTTTAGACTTATAGACTTTGGTTTAGCGACCTTGATCGGCTAGTATGAGGACGCTAGTGCTCGCAAATGCTACGAGATCAAGGCGAGCTCAGTTTGGCTCAGAGTCAAAATTGGCAGGGCTTGGGATAGTGTTGCATTTTTTGCGGCGCCGCGTTGCCGGGTGTTTCACAACATCGCCTTCCTGGTCGCGAAAATTTCCGAAGCATCCGAACCTAATTTCTATTTGTACCCGCCGACGCCGCTGAACTCGAGTCGAAGCCGACGACATGGGCTCGAGCAGCAAGAAGAAGAAAGAGAAGCAGAAAGATTTCGCCGTATGCTGCGAACCCTCACCACCAGCCCGTTATACTGGCCATTCGCTGACAATCCTGGTGCGATTAGAAGCCGAAGCTGCGAGTCGGTAAAACGAAGCCGAAAGCCGACAACCACACTTCGACGTCATTCAAGTCGAAAGGTGCAACACCAGTTACCCGGTATACGTAATCTACATTACAGAATAACGTACTAAACTACCAATTCTCGAAACAGCTGTTGTCGTCGGTCACCAATCCCTCAATGCGGCCGCTCCAACCGCCCAGACACAATTAAAGCACAACCTTACCCTCCTCAACCATCACTCGCATACCACTCGTCGCGACTCGCTAGCCCATATCGCTTCGGTCTTGTCGTCTTCTCAATCGGCCGGCCCCCCGCTGCCATTCTCCGTTATACTACCTGCTCTAGCACCTCTCATCCTTGATACCGCCGCGCCCGTCCGTACGCAGCTGCTCACATTACTCACGAACCTCACAAAACCGAAAGACTTACGGCAAGATGCGATTATACCAGCCGACGCGGTGCGGATGCACACGCCCCGGTTCCTGCTTTACATACACAGTGCGATGACACATATAAGCGCGGATATCCGCGCAGACTCGACGAACTTTCTGGCCTTATTGTTGAACGTGGTTGGTGAGGAGGCTGTCCGAGGGGCAAAAGGATGGGGAAAGACCTTAAAATGCTGGATGGTTTTGCTGGGCTGGGAGAGTGCGAAGTCTGGAGCCGGAGTGCGGACCAGTACGATCGAATTTTCTGATCCTGGGAAAAATAAGAAGGCATCGCAGCAGCACTTGAGCGTGTTGAAGCAGTTCTTGACTATCGGGATGCTGGTGGCTGAAGAGCCTGTCTCAAATCTCGATATCGGAAGGAACGATTTACTGCGGCCTCACCAGTACACTGAATTATATCTATTACCGAGAACTTCGAATATATACGCTCATCTGTCGCTATTTGCTACCAGCGTAGCGGTGGAGAATGTGAACGAAGAGGATGCAGAAGGCTCTGCAGAGGACTGCGATAGCAGGAAAAGAATTATGAAAAACGTTTTTGAGGGTAATATACGGGCGGGCTTGCTCGCCAGAATACAAGAGGGGGGTGAGGTTGGAAGGCAAGCAGGGGGCGTCTTGAAGATCTTGGACAAGGCTTTGAACACGACGGATATGGAAGCGTGAAGCAATCGATTCGAACCAGCTATAGCCATGATGAGAATTGGCCCTATGGGAGACGGAGTTATAGTACAAGGCGTTCATTGATTTGGTGACCCCCCAGCAGTCCTACCTACTCTTTATCAGACGTTATATTAAGCGACACTATCACGGTTGTATCACCAAGGCTTACTGAGGTCGCATCGTCAGAACGCAAAGTTCTCAAAGTCATGAATTATCTTGCAGCACACGAATGTTGCACTGTAGACTACAGATCTATCGCAAAATATTCCCACTTGTGATCTATCCAGAGACCTCCAACTAAGCAATCATGCGCCTATTTGCAATATTTGGATCCTACGCGCTGAGCCTCAGACCCCGGTCCCACAGCAATGCCAAGCACCTATCATCGCTGTCCCCCGATCTGGAGCTTTTGTCTGTGCCACCTCAGCCCCGCATGCCTGATGTTTGTCCTCGGCTGGGAACTTTAGAGGAATTGCGTCAAACAATAATATATAAGGATGGTGAGCCTCCACGGTTCAGCCTTGCTGCTAACGTCAACATGTTGGAAAACCCCACTGTTAGAAACCTCCACTGTTGGAATCCAAGTCCTCAGATGTCCTAGCTCACACGATGTCTACGAGGTTGGTATATTCACGAGATCGTCTTTGCACTCCGTTAACCAAAGTTTCTATGTAGGGGGAGACAGCTGCTCGAAGAAGCAGTAGCGAATTTCAGAGACACCTTGCAACCAGACGACAAGAAGGCTTTTGAAAGGCTCCCGCACCCTACCGCCGAAGACGTCACAAACCTCGTCCGAGATGTCGACGAAAGACTCAGTCAAAAGCAGAAGCGGAGGCGGACACTTCAGAATTCGTCATTTGCGACATTTGTTCAATCGATACAGCAGTTCGCGGGCATAATAGATACTTGCGTTCAATCAAATCCTGAGATCGCAGCGCTTGTATGGGGCGGCATGAAATTTGTGCTTTTAGTAGGCTCGATTTTCTTTATATATCAGTACAATCATTCAGTTGTCACGCCGAGTAAAGGTCCTGATTCGCTGTAGGCATTTTCGAACTACCTAAAATATCTAGAGGAAATCACGAACATGTGCGAGCAGATGGGAAGGCTGTGTCCACAATACGAGAGGTTCAGCAAGCTTTTCCCAACTCACATCGAGCTGCAAGACTCCATCTGCGAGTTCTATGCTATTGTGGTAGATTTCTTCCGAGAGGCGTTGTTGTTTCTGTATAGCTCAGGTATGTCGCATCTCGCTGCCCCCTAGTGAATTAGTATTATATTGACATTGAGTAGCATTCAAACAGTTTGCCATTGCGACCTTCAGACCATTTAGCGACAAGTTCAGTGATACCATTCGACTACTAGGCCTCGTCAGCGAAACCGTTGAGCGAGAAATCACATATTCTTCACAACAAGAAGAGCATATTGAAAGGATCAACAATGCATCCGCCCGAACACAGGCACGCGACTTTTACAACGTTGCCAGAATAGCCTTCCACGATATCCAAGAAGACCGCATCAAGCTGAGTGAAGAAGCAAGAAGGTCAAAACGCGAGCGAGTACTACGAAACATCTGCGACTACCCCTATTATTTCGATTTCACGAACAATCTATACAAGCGGCTAGAGGCTAGTGGTCGTTGGATATTTGACACCGCCGAGTATAAAGCATGGCTTGATTTTCCAAAGTCATCAGGCTTGTGGTACCACGCCATCCCTGGGTTCGGAAAATCGGTACTTACAGCTGGAGTTGTGGAAAGTCTCCTCGACACGTCAAAATCTGCTCGAATCAGACATAATGTTTCCTATTTTTTCTGTGCCTACACAGCCGCAACGAGTCTATCTGCGCGAACTATAATCTCCAGTATTCTGCACCAGCTATTTTACTATTCGAACAATTTATCGCAAGATCTGATGGACGATTTGGAGTCACATTTCAACGACAAAAATAGCTCTAGCCGGGCACTTCTACCGGATATCTCACGATTTATAATCCGGATTCTGAATGAGAATAAGGCTCGCAACTTCATCATAATCGACGGCGTGGACGAATGTAACGATAAAGAGCGCGGCAGTGTTCTCAGAATCCTCAAACAAGTGCTGACCGATACTCCTGAAAATCTTAAAATCTTGATCTCCAGTCGAGGTTCGCAGGATATCGCACGGGCGTTGAAGGAATTTCACCAATTAGATCTTTCAACTTCCAACCAACAGGACATTGAGTTGTTTATTGCGCAGACTTTGCGAGATAAAGAACTTGAAGGCCAGCTCCCTGAGATCCCACAAGATCTCTTTGACAAAATCAAAGTCTTCTTGGCCGAAAATGCGAAAGGATTGTTCCTTTGGGTAGACTTACAAATCATAGAAATCTGCAAAGAGGCGAGAGCTGAGGATATCGAAGCGGCACTACCTGGTCTCCCCAGAGACCTTGACGAGCTATACAACCGAGTGCTGGACCGTATACGACAACAAAGACGACCTGAAGTAGCGAGGAGAATCTTTAGGTGGATGGCCTATGCGATGCGTCCGCTAACACTCGACGAGCTGAAAGAAGCGATTGCTATTGATGATCCACAGAGCTCATCTTGGGCATCATTGCAACGACAAACTGAGATGGACGATGCCAAATGGCTGCAGAACTGCGAGAACTTGGTCGTGGTAAACAAATATAATAAAACAGTTCAGTTCGCGCATTCTACCGTCAAAGAGTTCTTGGAGTCTGAGCAGCTCGAGCATTCAAATTTCCGGCTACTTCATTCTGATCACAAGCGCCTAGCAGATGCATGCATTAAATACTTCAAGCTCCCTGAGATTATAGGCCAGCAGGGTGCTTATGAACGCATGGTCAGCAAAGACCAAGTATGGAATACCAGGAGTTTGTTCACGGTGGAACCCCGTGATACTTGGACTGGTTGGCTAGCCCGCAAAGCGTACGAATACGCTACTACGCCAGCCATGGGATCTTCTATGACCTCGAATTCGGCGCTTGTCAGGAAGAAATCTACAGCTCGCATCACACTTGCTCGATCATTCAAAGCGGTGCTTCAGACTTACACATTCTTGGAATATGCCTCCGGGAATTGGCTCAGACACTATTGCGACTTTTACCGGAGTCCAGAACCGTCGGCTGCTGCATGCTCAGGTTTAAAGTTCCTGGAATCAGAATATCTACTCGATCTCACGATGCAAAAGTATCATTCCATTAGATATCCGTGGCAAAACTACATCTCTCCTGATTCAACTACACCTCGAGAAGATATATATAACCTGCTCGACTGGTCTCTCCAAGAAAAAGTCCCATTCATATTTGACGTCCTTGACCTTGACGCAACGTTACATCCACAACCAGGACGGTATACCATGATGGCCTCGGTGTTGTCTAAGTTTGGTTCTAAGGATACTATCGACAAAATCCTTATGGACTATTGGTTTGAAGCCGATACATCGAGCGACAAGGCTGAACGAAACCGATTCGAGAGGATATTTTGCAACCTCGAGGCTGGCGTATTTCCTTGGACGCCGCCGTTTAACGCCATCCTAAAGTCCGTAGCCTCAGACCTCCAACAAGATGGCTCTCAGATAACCAAGCATCCATTATATAAGGATCCTTCCATCCTTTGCAATCTCCTCTACAACGCATGCGAGACAGGAAACGTCCCGTTCTTTACACAATGGATCGATTTTGTTCAAGTTATGCCTGGAGTTTTCCGAAGGAACAACCCCAACGCTTTTCCGAACGGCGATTTCAGCATTACCAAGCATCTAGACTTAGCAACATATGAGCGCATTGTCAGTGGGACAATCGCGTCTGGCTGTTTGGATATATTTCACACACTGCACAGAGACGCATTTGCCGAGTTCACCCGTGGCCTCTCAATAGAGTCACGTTCCAAACTTCTACACCAAGCTGTCGACTCCGAGAAAGTTGAGTTTTTTAGTTTGTTGATGCAATACCACGGGGTAGCAGCACATTATGACGCAGGACATCAGCCAAGCCTCGCCCAAAAAGCGATTTTATACGGAAACGCAGACCTCTTCAAGATATGTGTGAGGCGAGATGACCATTTAACAGCTCGCAGCAAGACAAATCGCCTCTACCCGATCCAGATCGCAGCAATAACCAATAACATGGAGATTATGAACCTTATACAGCCATTCCTGAACAAAAGAAATGTAGACGCCACGGCTCCAGGCACATCGAATACCGCTCTTACATACGCTATCAAGAATCATAACCTTGAGATGGTTCAACTCCTCATCGATGCTGGTGCCGATAGTTTGATCGAATCCAACAAGCCAACGTTACCAGAAGGAGTTCTGACGCGACCTGAGAAATGGAATTTCCCGCTGCTGCAATTCCTCGACGACCCAGACCCAGACATTGCCAACATACTTCTACAAAATCCTTACCTGGTTTCCCGGCTTGTAAAGTATATGCATCCAGATTTTAAGCTTTTCGAGGATCCATGGACCCGCTTTGTCCAAGATGCAGCTCTGGAGGAGGAAGATTTATCTTTCGGGTCATCAGATGATTCTCGGACTCAGACCCGTAACAAAATATATCAAAGGGTAGCACCGGATTTATATGTGCAGTGACCCAAGCCTGCGATTTCAGATGCAATAACGGATCGATACCCAAACCGGGCGTGATATATCATGGTATCAGTCAATTGATTGATATATATATATCGATATCCATGTATGTACATCGGATTCAGTGCTGCCAAGATATCATGTACGTGTACCTACAGGGACATGTACATGTACATACCTGAATTTTGATAGCTGCTCATCCAAAATGTTGCACACTGATGAACAAATTCGCAAGCTATTATATATGCTCATTCTTGGATACGCCATTTCTGTACTTAGCCTGCCCTCATGATTTGAACGAGTTTCCTGCAGCTGACGTGCAGTCTGGCTTGCAATCCCACTCCACAGGTGATACTGGAGGCTCTATCGATCTAGATCCATCCTAGCTAATCCGCTCAGAAACGCTCGTATCATAAGCAGCAATTGAATGGAGGATCTAGCTTTCAATTTTTAATTGCAGACTCCACATCTCATGCCCCGTACATGTACATCAGACAACAGATCCTCTGCTCCATATCTTACAAGTTTCGAATGAATATATATACAGGACTTTAGGCTTTCGCTCCATACAAATATTGCCAACTAGGCCTAGTTTCTTATGCTTACGCACTTGGGAACTTATGTACCTACCGTGCGTGCAATTGCCAAGTACTTAAGTTAACAGATTATTCAAACCATAAGGATGTGGCTGCACAGCGTAGCCAAGTGTTCTCGGATTGATTTTATCGATCTCTAAGGTTCAATCGATTGTGGTCTCTGTAAATCAACACTGTCCCGATGTTCTCACCGAGGAGTTTAGCTCGCGAGACTTCCCTAGGTTGATTGTACGTAACAATATATCACACATGTAAAACGAATATATAAGTATTTGCGACTTACTAAACTAGAGAGACAGGTGACCACAAACTGGATAGATATGTTGTTGTTAACGGCTGTACTTATCAAGAGAAATCTCAAGCAGAAACCATCAAACCATCACCAGGGCGAATTTGGGTACAGTAAGCTTCACCAACGAGCCACGCAGGTATTGTGTGCAACGCGCGATAACCACTTCAATAATATAATATACGTTACAGACGTCGCAAAACATCAATTGCATCAAGCGAAAACAGCAGAGACAGCGTATCATCAAGTGGATGCAAAGACGCCCCTAAGCCCTACCCCTGCTTGCAAGATAAGCGGCCTAGTCATTTCGGAGGCATTGTTAGCTTGCATCTTGATAAGAATAACTTTTCGGGAATGTGGAAACATTACCTCCTGTTCCCTCTGGATCGCACCGATAGACTCAGCAACATCGTGGAGAGAATCGACGGCTGCCTGGTGATAGTCAAGCTGGGCAGTAACAAAAGCCGACAATCCCTTCAATGGCTCTGGCGTGTTGAGCAAGCCGGTCATTGACTCGACTGCTTTCTCCATGGTGGTAATGAACTCGTCCTCCAGCCTCTCAATCTCATGCCTCAATTGCTCATCCGCAGCAGCTTCGTCGGCAGGGTTCTTCTTGAACAGAGTGATCCCACCGGTGCCGCCACCTTGCTCACGCTGGCGCTGCTTAGCCTTAGCAGCATCAAGAAGCAGCCTCGAGTTCTCAACCGCCTGCCTTTCCCTTGCTACATTCTTGAACGTGATATTGAGAGTTGTCGTCCAGGGAGTGTTGAGATTGTCGACAATAGCCTTGTCCATAGCCAGGCGTGCTTGACCAATCTGACGCGATGCAGTAGATATCTTTTCAAACCCGGATCCAAGTGGATCCCCGTCTGGGAGGAGAGCAACGGAGGCGGCCGCCGCTCGGGATATGGCATGGGAGAAGGTCTTGGGTTCATGTGGAACCTGAGCTGGCGCAGTGATGGCATCCTGGGCTTCGCCTGGGGTAGCAGCGTTGGAGAGGGCCTGGACACGGTTGGCGACGGTGCGGGAGAGGTCGGTGATCGATTCTCGCTTCAGAGGGGGTCAGCAATTGACTGCATTCCAGCGATGTCTAGGGGTATCAGGCCTCTTACCAGATTGGGAGGATAATCGTATGCCTTCACGATGATTGCAGTTGGTCAGAACGTCTCTTTCCAATCCACAACGTCCCGCCCACAGAGAGCGCAACTCTTACCTCGTTCGAAAATTGTGACCTATCGTCCGCACAAAGTCAGTCTCTCCATCCCCCCCAAACGTCACCGGGATAGCTACTAATTCACAGGAAACAGGTTTGATACTCACGTCACGCTCAGCATCTTCACATGCACCTTCTGGAGCGCATCGACCCGGGCCTCCAACTCGCGATAGTCTGCCGGAAGCTGGGTCTTTTCGGCCACTCCCCCATTCCATTTGAGGAACATGTCAGCTTCGGCCAGTCGAATCTTTTCGCAGCACCACCCACGCCCCGTGCCGAGGGGCAGTTCACTTTCAACATTCAATTCGTTTTCACCTTCAAAACGCTTCTCGCAGTTCGAAACGAAATGAAACGAAACGGACGGACGCAAGCAAGCAAAACCAAGCAGCAGCGCCGGGCCGAAGACCTAGACACTCGAAAAACGGACGAGTAGGCCAGGCCTTACGGCTCAGAAACGTGTGCGGCCGTGATCCAAAGCTCGAGTCCGACCTCGTACGCGGACGCGGACATGGACTTCCAGCCTCGAGCGCAGCCCCGACAGCTCAAACTATACACGCATGCTCAAACGCACACGTGTATACACATCCGTATACCAACAGCAAGCGTGAAAACTGGAGCTAGAGTCTACACGCACCTCTGCAAGCAAGAACTTGGGAGCATAGAGGTGCGACAGACGCTGGAACTGGGAGGACATGACGACGGAGGCTTCACTGACCTTATCATCTGCTTGGCCGAGCTGCTCCTTCACGAACTGCTGGGTCCGGGCGGCGAAAGGGGTAAAGCTGGTGGTGAACGTATTGCCCACATTCTTGCCAAAGTTCTGAAGCGCGTCCATCGCGGGCGGGTGTATACGGATCTGGCTCGTCCGATAGGTAAGGTTGGGTAGGTAAAGGGCACTGGTGAAGTCTTCGAGTATCGCCGGAGGACTGGCGGGAAGATGAGAAAGGAACAGCCCCAAGAAGGTGTGGTGGGGCTGATCGCTGATGCCCTTCCCTGCACGCCTGTGACACTGCCGCCAACGTTAACGTTACGCTCAAAATGCACGTCTGACCTGACCGTCCCGCAGGCACGTCAGCGTCGAGAGGGTGCCAATAGCGTGAGCCTTGTCTCGGTCACAGAACACCTGCTGACAGCGCTCCAACAGCTTTTTGAGCGGCGGATGGAGGCCCAGGCAGAGCTTCAAGGGCGGCATTGAGGAGCTTCCTCAGAGGGCCATCTTATCAGAGATAAGATTTGATAAGATTGGACAGTTGGCAACATCTCCAACGCATTCGCGGCGATCCGTTGCGGGTCTTGGCTATCCGAAGCGAATTTAAACCTACAGCGGCGGTATATTATACGTGCGCATAATTACGTTGTTACATTGCAGAGGGTCGATATCAGGGTTGAAGGCCAAAAAGCACATTTCTCACTGTAGGTTACTTTTTATATAATTGTATCTCTGATCTCTGTGCAGAGGAAGGATGTCTGACATTAAGTTGTACGGTCCGAGCTATCCGGGTCGATTTCAATTTATCGGCTTGAGCTTAAGATATAACGCAAGTTACTTCTTTACGACCACGGCAAATATCTAGCCTGCCTTGATGCAGCAGTCGACTTTGTGTGAATCCCTAAGCACATCATAGCTTTCCCGTTATTATTTTCATTTGCTCGGCCTGCCGTTAGAACTGCCCAGCCTAACCACTAGCTATAACAATGAACGAATACTTATGTATATACCACTATCTCAAAGAACGAATCGAATCGGCGTAAGCTTCCGACGGCCCATACAAGCATCACAATATCCTTAAAGCACCCATTCGTTGCGTTGGCTGCCGTCAAATCTCGAGCCCGCGCTCAGTCCTTCGACCCCAACGCCAAGCACCCATCATTCCTCCAGCGACCGATAATGCCCGTAGCATACTCTCCCTCTGTAGTTACAGACGGACCAGCGACTACAATCTCGCCGATTGGCTCGTCCTCGTTCTCGACTGTATACTCCGCCGCATCTCTCAACTTGATCTCTAGCGAGCTCATCGGTGGACCCATATGCGTATCTTTGAAGGTTGCGGTATCTTTGCCGGGCCGGTAGTCGTACGATGTCGTCTGCGTGATCGCGCCGGCCGCTGCAGGCGGGTAGGTGAATGCATACACTATCTTGGAGAACATTATGGCGCGGAGGTCGTTGAGCATGTTGCATGTAAGCGGCTTGGTCCCCTCGGCTGGGTTCTCGGCAACAAAGATGAGTCGCAGGTTCTGTCCGAGATTTGGGCGGTCGTAGTCGTTGAATCTAGCGAAGCCGGATGACTTGGGAGCCTGGCCGTATCTGACGAGCTTACGCAGTTGGTAGATGTGCATCCATTCGTGGAAGAGTTCGCATTGGGCGGCTTTCGACATGCGGTAGATGTTAGCGAGAGTATCCGCTGGGACGACGATGACCGATGGAATAGCATTTTCGCAGGAAGATTGCAGAGATCCAGATGGTGGCGTAACGGCATTAACTATGACGGTGGAGCCGGCGAGCATGGCAGTGTAAGTAACGATGCGAGTGTACTGATCCGCGAGAGTGGAGGCTGGGGTGAAGACATCGGATTGCTTGAGCTGGTCTTTGGGAGGGAGAAACGTGGCTTGGGCGGAAACTGCAGAGACAATGTTGATATGGGAGTATGGGACCACTTCGTTCTTCTGAAGCTTAAGGTTCTTGGAGAATACGAGCATGTGCGGTTGCGACTCATCCAGCTTCTCGGGGCGGGCGCCTTTCTTGCCGTTCGCTGCGATATCATGCCATTCCTTCAGTGTAACCGTCGCGGTAGGCTCAGAGGCAAAGTCGAGATGTCTGCTTCCTTCCTCAACGACGAGGATGACGTGCTTCAAAGACGTAGCGGTTTTCAGGTCGTTGAGATCCAAGGAAGCAGCTGGCATGATGAGTATCTCGGCATCGGTGTTTCGCAGCTTCTCTTCCACGACTTCGACTTCGGCTGGATATTGGATTGGAACGAATGTGAAGTCATAGAATGCACATGCTAGCTATACGTTAGCCTCAATCTCTTATCGCTTATCGTATCGGCCTGCAAGCTGCACAGTATCGCCACTCACCAAAGCCAGCGACGAGGTTCTCAGCAGAATTCGGCAGATATACAGCAACGACCTTCCTCGCCCGCGAAGTCTTCAGCCCGGAGATATACTCTCCCAGCTTGTCAATCTCGTCATCCAGAGTATCTGCATAGCTGTTAGCTATACCCCCAAACATCGATCAATAACGACGGGTAGTCTATTACCGATGCTGTGCACGACTTTGTCATTTCCCAAGATTGTATGCAGCTGCCCAGGTTTCTGCATAAACACTTTCCAGATATCTCTCACATCGCCGTTACGTTTCGTATAGCCCTGCTGGATACCCAGCCCCTGGCGCAACGGAAATCCAAATGGTGTCTCGCGGGATCGGTATATCGCTGATTCCTTCTTCCGCCGCGTCGCAGCTACGGATGCCTGATGGAACAAGGCTATTGCGGGGCCATCGGGTTCGCCATCAAGGAGAACCGGCAGCAAAAGCAGGCCGGCTACGATGGCGACCAGGGTGTAAGTGACATAACCAATGTCGGAAGACATGGCCGGTAGTTCGCGGGGGTGGGGTTGTATCCGTGCCTTTGCTCTGAAGGTATTGGGCCGTGTAAATTTCGCTTGAACGTTGGATGAAATGCTTTAGCTGTTGGGAGCGCTGCTCTGATTCATGTCAAAATGATCGATTGGGATGTCAGGACGCGAGCTTCGATGTCCCCTCCGTAAAGTCACTCAGAGGGATTACGTAGAGTTGCTTGTTGGCGGGGCTAACTGCCCCGGCAGGTGCCCGGGGCCCGCGGTCGACCTGAGCCCAACACAAACTAATGTGGCACTGCGCCACACTTCCCTGCGCAGTTCAGCTTGCACTAGAGATACACTGCAGCCTTGACACTGGATTCATTTCAGACTACCGACCACGAGACTATCCGGGCCAAAGCTGCAAAGCTGTATCATTTGTAATATCATTTGGCATACATGACTTGACGACTTGTTCGGATTTTAGCGGACCTTCTTACTTCCAAGCCAATTTGTTAAGAAAAACAGCCATAGAACCTAGCGCTTCTTGTACTCTGTAAAGAAACTTTTAATATAGAATTCATAGCAGTTGATCGATAATGTCATGGAATTCCCATTAGAATTAAAGCAGAGCTTTGAATAAAGCTAAGGAGTTCAGTCTCTGCTGTACGATGCAATCATAAATCCTGATCATGAGCAAAACGGAAGCAATGGAGAAAATATTACAGGTGAAGATAAACAGAAGAATATGTACAGTGAAGTGGAAGATATATATAAATCTGAACTCCGATGCAGACATGACAATCATAAGCATAAACCTCATCAAGGGCACTCACGAGAATGGAATATTTTGGATAATTTCGATTAACAACATGGTCAGCTCAACGGCTGCATGCCGCTTCTCTTGCTCGGAATTAGCCATGGCAATACAAGTTGCCACGACTATCTCCTTCAATCTCTGTTTTTCAAAAATTTCAACTTCCACAGGAAACTGTGGTAGCCTGGGAGTGGGGAAAACATGGGCATGGTAGCGTTTTGATGGAGGTGAGAGCGAATCGGGCGATAGCATCTCAGATGAGAGGGTTGAGGACCGTCGCTGAGGGACAGGCACAAACGACGTTGGTGACTTTGCTGCAATGATCTGTGCTAGCTTGTCGATAGAAGTATTATCGACGGCGAGTCTCCCAGCTTTACGCTTGCCCCATAGCGTGGTGTATGTGGCTACCACGAGTTCTTTCTTAGGGGCTTTAGTCGACGCGGTTGACTTCTTGGAGAAGATGCTAGATATACTCGAGATGCTCGACCTACGACGGAGCAAGAAGCCTGGCTTCTCGGCAGACTCCGGGCTCAGACATGGTGACTTCGGAGTCTGAGGGCTTAGTGTATCTGTGGGCTCATCGTCCGGTAGTTCTGCAACTAGCTTGAGGTGATTAAAGCGGTTCATAGCGCCCCATGCCCCGCTATGTTCGTCCTTGAGGGTCGATGTCCCCTTCCAGAAGAACGTGATGCCTTTGTAAGTGAATGAGTACTGGCGATGAAGCTTGTCTTCCCAGATCATCTCGACTTTGTCCGACGAGCTGGCATCCATCGACGTGCTAGAGCGTGACGTATCAACACGCAGCTCGGGTGTGGTGTGTACGCAAGTAGCTGGCGCAGGAGTCGCGGGTGCAGGAGTCGCAGGCTTAGGACTAGCCGTAGGCGCAGTAGTCGCATGCGCCGGTGTCGACGTTGATGTCTGTGGTGTCTCTTCTGCCGGTGGTATCTCCTCTTCTTTCTTCTCTACCGCGGGTGCTTTCTTCTCCACCGCGGGCAGAGCATCTTTAATGACGGCGATAGTAGGAGCTGGTCTCACAGGCACCGGGGCGATGATGTCGACCGTTGTTTCCGAAGGACTTGCTGGCGGGCTTGTCGGCTTCTCGACGACGGTTTCCGGGCTGTGATCAACCTGTTTACCCTTCTCTACCTTCTTCTTCTCCCCATTCTTCTGTGATGGACTCTGGCTCCAGGCTAACCGGAACGCTTTTGCAGACACGCAGTTACTCCTCTTCGCGGTGCTCTTGCTCGTCTCTTTCTCAGATGAATCCGCCGCTTCTGCTGTCTCGACCTCGCTCGGCTTCGTCGACAGTACCTTCTTCCATCTCCCCCTTCGCGGGAAATCCTCTGCAACCACGCCTCTTTCGTCGACGACTCCCTCTCCATTGATATCTTCGAAATCAAAGATCCACTTGCGCCATGCAAAGTTGCCCTTGAACCTACATGCAATAGGAGAGTGCTTGTTTGGGCCTTTGCGCAAGGTCATCGGTGCACCCTTCGCGAAAGCTGGCAAAACTGGCTTGTGGACGCAATAAACCGCCATCCGAGGGTCGAATTTCGGGTGGTCAGGCCGCCGTGCAGTCTTCGGATGGGTCACCAGGCAATTCCGTCTCCACCAACCTGGTAGGGGCCTCAAGGTGCCATCTGCAAAAGTCGCTCTTGGAAGCAACCCCAATGACTTGTCAGCCACCTCGTGAACACTCATGGCGCCCTTGCGACCCTGGCGATATATGTGGTATGTAGTCGAATCGTGGTCATCAGGAATAGTGCGATATGATGGTACCCGAGAGACGATCGACGGCGTCGTGGAATTGCTTCGCTTGCGGCCGCCAGCCTCACGCGCAGGACCATTGGGGCCAGAGTAGACGGGCAGCGTCTCTACAGTGGAAACGGACGACGACCGTCGACGCTTCCACCATGACGTGGGGTCTTCAACTTTCAGCGAATCCATGCGTGGGGTGGCGGGCGGTGTCCGACGTGCGGGCTGGCTTGCGAGATCAGGCGATGCTGGCGCAGACGTTTGATGCTCCGGGACCGGCGTTTGTGGTCTCGAGGAATCCACGTCGACAATCGCGACCTGCGGAATTAAAATAGTCGTTGCCACAGCCATTTTGGACTGTCATATATATTCAAACTTCAACTGCAAGACTTTCAGAAGCAAGATCGAAGAGGTCAGCAAGAAGGTATGACAACGCGTCAATCATACCAAAGCTAAGATGCCGGACTTCATGAGTAATGAAGGAAACAGAGCAATCGAGCGAGCACTGACCCCGATGGAGGACCCTCAGCTAGTTAAGTAACCACAGAGCTCCCACCACTTTGATCTGGAAGATCTTCATACCTAGCCAAGTCTTTAGGCGACCATCCGAAGTGTGGGTTCGGGAGGCAGTGTCTACGACTAGTGGGTCTAGCAGCACGACTTGGCAGGGATTATGTCACCAAGGCCTGCAAAACCGACCAAGGAAAATCGCCAAACCAACCGGGTGTTCTTCCATGACCCACGCTCCTGCAGCAAAAGGTCGCCTCATGTTCTCGAGAAATCCCTCGCATGGGGACTGTTCAAATGACTAAGCTGCCGGGGCCATATTCACAGCCCGACTTGCAACGGGCTGTTCGTTATCTTCGCCATCCCTCGGATCGGTTGATCCGAAGAAGCCCAATCAAACGCGTTCTCTGACTGCAAAGGCGGGATGTTGGCCGCAGCATGATGATCAGAAGGCATCGACAGTGAGAATACCCGTTTCGTGTCGATTCTTCCGTCATGGCTGCCTAGCCCAACTTCAGTTCGACATCCTCGCTTCAGAGCCAACAATGCAACTGGGATTGGCCAACGCCCAGCGCCTTAGCATTGAGGCTCCGTTATTTCGAGCTGCTACTTGATGTTACACCAGTTCGTCAAGCCTCAATAACGTGAAGCAGTCGTCACCAAGATATGCACGTACATAATATATACGGGGCTTGGATATGAAATTACGAAATCATATCGGGGAAGTCTGAAGTGGAACGATAGTGGTTGTGATTGTGGTACAGTAATGTCCACAAACGGAATGGTTATTTGCATATCGACTGCGCCTCGTTTAAGCAGCGCTCCGAGGTCCGACCTGACTAATAATCCAACAGATGTATGAACCGCTCTTCACCTCTCGGAACAAGCCGAATGGGAACATATGCGTTCCGTATCTGCACCGTTATTCTGATCATCGAGCAGTTTCGAATAACCGACCTAGCTGTAGCTCTCTGCGCGTTGTAGAGACTAATCCTTTCGTTCGGACCCATCTTACTAACGTCCTCGTCGCTAGCTGCTTCATCCAGTGCAAGTTCAACACTATACTTCTGGAAAATCATGGCGAGCAGTACCATGATTTCAACCTGCGCAAACCGCTTCCCGAGACAAGATCTTGCGCCATCCGAAAATGGAATATACGATCCTCTTGGCGGGCGGTATAGATGCCCAGTATCTTTGCCTGTTGGCGACTCTTCGTCTTCTCCTACAGTCTCTTGCTGGGTTTCCTCGCGGCTTTCAGCCAGCCATCGCTTTGGGATAAAGTCCTCGAGGTCGTCCTTTGCACCCGTGACTTTAGACTCGCCTGTCGACGGCCAGTATTTCGGATTGCGATGCATCGCATATGCAGAGAAACTGATGGCAGAGCCCTTCGGCCAGACGGTCTGCTTCCCATTCACCATGACCACCTGATCTTGTTGAACGGAAACCTTCTTTGGGATGCTGACAACTGGAGGCACCACCCGTAACTCTTCATTCATGACAGCTGCGATCATACTATTCTGCATCGCCGTGACATCTCGACTGTATTCCCAGTCCTCCACCGCACGGTCTCCGAAAATCCTATCAATGTCGGCTTGCAATTGCCTCTGCGCTTCTGGGTACAACGCTAGGAATATCATCCCGTAGTGCAGTGCACCCGCAGAAGTCTCGTGGCCTGCCAGCAAGAACACAAATGCGTTACCCAGAATCTCAGAGTCCGAAAGGGTGAGCCGTTCGATGTCGCCAGGTGTAGACTTCGCGTTCGATTGGGCGTTGCTTCGGCTTTCGGGCCCATACGAATTCTTGACCAAGGCACCCATAATGTCCATTCCATCAGCCTTCTCGCCGGCGATCGCTTCTCGTTTCTTTTCGGCGAATAGCTCGTCCATGTATGCTTCGTACTCTGCTGCTGCCTGTGCTGCGTTTCTCGCCCATTGGAATGGTGCATTTCCTGATGCGACCAATAATGTCAGCCGTCCCGCAGATATTCATGCTGATAAGTTGACGCTCTGTAAGCCTCCCAGTAGCAATGCCTGTCACCAATGCAACCCGTGTGTGAGGCTATAGTCAATCGCGCTGGCTGTGACAATGCAGTGGCAACCACGAATGGCCTGGCCAATGGTTGGCCTTCCTGCAAGTGTTGCATAGATTCGCAGCTGCCCATCGATTCCGTCGAAGGTACACTCTCGACACCTGTGTAACTCTGAAACCAGAAACGTACGAAGCGTAAAGGGACACTTACTCAGCAACCACTTCGGAAAGACCAACACAATCATCAAATTATGCAACAGTCCCGCGAGCGCATCCTTGAAGCTCAGAGAATGCCTGTGAGAGGAGCCGCTGCTCAACGGGCGAATTATATCGGCGTCCTCCGTCGTCCCCGGCCACTGCAACGGCACACCGAACCCCGCACCGCTGATGACATGAAGACTCAGCCGCATGGTGTCGTTCAGCACGTCCCGTATCGTGATATTCCCGGCACCATCATCGCCGGTCCACTTTCGCAGCATCTGGCGGCCTTGTCGGATCGTTTCGTCGAAGACCAGAGCATTATTCTTCTCGCCAAATGATGGAGCTGTGATTTTTCGGTGTAGCCGCCACTCGGCACCCTCGGTTGTAACAACGTTGCGGCCAAAGACGTTGACGGTACGGTACATCCATAGTGGTTTGGGGAAGTCCTCGCGCCTGCTGGAGACCTGAGAAATAACTTGGCGGTCTGCGATCCAGATGTGGCAGTTTACCGGAGTGACGGTCATAAAGGTGTCGCCGTGCGTTCGGAACGGGTCATAGCCGTATCGCAGGGACCATTCCGGGATGAGGTGTCTAGCCAGTCGACAGCATGGGTGTTAGTTGAGAGTCATAATATGTGGTGACTGGTGTATGTCGGCATTACAGGAGGTATTTCTGAGTTATCCATGCGTCAGGGTATTTTCTAACCACCCATTTAAGGAGTCGGCGGCCTGTGAGGATCCATAGCGGATTATAGGTATAGATTGCTTCAAAGCCCAAAGGACATGAGAGCAGCATTGAGATAGTGTTAATCATCTCTCCATTTGTCTATACCCACTGGACAGAGCGGCGCACTTACGGACGATCACATAAGGCAGGCCGGACCTTTTTGCCTTCTGAACGTTTTTCCAGAGACTATAACTCGACGAAATGATATAGTATACTGGAAATGACACCAGCAGCAGAAGAACAGCGGACACCATAGCTATCGTCCGTTGCCATCCATAAGTTTACAACCTGCGGCGTCCTAGTTCGATACAGCGGGTGCTCAGGAACACCTCTCTTGGTATCCTACACAGTTGGTCGAAGGAGTTCGTTACACAGGGTACCCAATGTCGAGGCCCTGGAAGATGCAAGCAGTGTTCGAGATTCAGGTGAAGGCTGACATCGCTCCCTATATATATCCTGAAACTTGTAATCGGTCTTGAATAAGTTCTAGGAATAATTCAAATTCAGATCTGTCGTCCGTCAACTTTTCGACTACTGCCCCAGTGGTGTCTGTCTCCTACTCATTCGATTCTTCGGATGCCGGAAATAACGGAGCCGAGAAGCTAGCTAGATCGAAGGGATAGCTAGACGGCCTAGCTTATTTGTACACCTTTTATACGGCACATGGCCTGACCTGGTCAACTTATGTCGGCACGGCGCAGCGGCTAGCCACAGACCATGCGATCAAAAGGTCCCAGGCCAGCAACATGCAGGGTAAATTTAGATTCATTTAGTGCCTTTTCTAGCTTCGTTTCCAGCTTCTTTTGACCCGATCAAGCTCTGGTATTCCCCGAGACTAAAGCTCTGGATTTTATTCGGCTGCTCTTCTCGTGGTAGCTGCATTAGCCCACGTTGTCAGGCCCGTTCATTCCTCTAAGTTGCGCAAGCTGTGGGGGTTAATCCATGCATTCGCCGTACGTTTCCCTTTCAAGACAGCTAGACTTTCTATCGGAGTAAAATGTCGGATCATTGGCGCTGCTAAGTAGCGTGGGCTATGAAACATGTCACCCTTGTAATAGAACCACGATCCACCCGCCTCTGAGGTTTAAAGCTCTCGTTCTGAGTCCTGGCTACCAACAGCTACTAGCTACCACTTGTGGAAGCTTCTCTGTCCGCTGTTGAGCTTGTGGGCCATATGTATGAGCAGGCACGATTTCGTATGCAAGTGGACTTTTTAGGTTACTGGAGCTCAGCCGCCCACCTCCACTTCAGCCACCAAGCGTTCATCCCATTCTCGAACGTGGCCAATCGAGCAAGCTCGCAGAAAGAAGTGCGGATTTTCTCGCTGTGCGAAGGATTATTCGAATCGGATTGGTCAATGGCTGGAAATTGTTTCAGTGTCAAGGTGCGCTTATTTGGACGCGAATGCATAGCTTATAATTCCGGTCATATATAACCGATTCCGTCAGGCTGCACGATGTCGTTAACCCTAACGAGAGAGAAATACGACGAGGTACCGGGTCCCATGCATACACCCTATACTTCTCGGCTGATATTTCCGAAGTCAAACTTACAGTGCATTGAAGGCGGATTTCTTTACGTACTTCTGGACGGAAGTCTTGCAGGAGTATAACGATACATGGTATTTGCTATGCTCGATTGTGCATGTGTCAATTGCGGGAAAATTCAATGGAATGTCAAAATTCTCGCTTACGAATACGTGTACGAGCAATTGATATCGAAGGTGCAATTGGCATGTTTCTGACGCATGGGTTAATCTATTTGCCCTCACGTATTATTCGAAACTGTTAAGAATTATTTTCCACGGTCAGATATATTACCTGTCAAATAGGAGAAGGTCTTTCTGTCATCGAGTAAACATGCACATACCCG
The DNA here is from genome assembly GCA_036872635.1 of Orbilia brochopaga. Classification (NCBI taxonomy): domain Eukaryota; kingdom Fungi; phylum Ascomycota; class Orbiliomycetes; order Orbiliales; family Orbiliaceae; genus Orbilia; species Orbilia brochopaga. Next base: position 318,256 of record JAVHNQ010000013.1, on the reverse strand, counting down.
AGTCCCATGCTGCTGTCTTTGGGGCCCCGATACGAGGCAACAGTACTGTGGGATCGATACGTGCTAAGCTAGGGTAATTACGGCTAGCATGCGCAATTCGTCGTTCGGATCGTCGGCCGCGAAGCTAGAGATAAGCTTTCGATTGCTAGCTGTTTCGTTTCCTCGTCCTTAAGGGCTTATAATATACGCACCTGAAACTCGGTCCCACAATCAATTGAACTGATCAATACAACTTGAGATCTAAAGAGTCGTCGCAATTTCCTCAACTCTTCTATCAAACAATTTCGTGTTACGCCGCCATTTCGGGTAAGTGCTTGTGCATGCAGCAAAGAGAGGCAACAGCTACTTCTTCGCGTCGAGGGCCTTGAAAGCTTCGTATTTAGGTGACGGTTGGAAGTACGCACATATAACTTTCTGCAACTGGTCGAATCGGTGCATCAGAATACGAGCTGAAGCTTAGCTTCGAAGCTGTGAAGGTCCCTATTTCAACATTGCAATGTATCACTCGATCGATTGATTGGATTAACAAATATGTTGTGTATACAGTCTTGTGCTCAAGGATCGTACTGACCCATTCTGACATTCACCTTTGGATACGAGATGGTTGGAATCGGAGGTGGCACTCATTGCAACCTTCCACATAGATCTAGAGCTTGAGGCTATAGATTAGTATGGTACACCTATGATATATTAATTACCTCATTCGGAAATTTTATTTGTGCGACACAAATTACCAAAGTAGGCAGTTTAGACATTTTTCCGACTTCATCCACCGAAAAATGTACCCATGATTTTCGTAAGTCTCCACCCACAATAACCTTTGCGATGGACGCCTTCAAATCCCACTCCATTGCCTTCCAATCACCCATATTTGCTCTCGCGGCGCACCCTTCCGAACCGCTGCTTACCGCCGGCTTGCTCTCCGGGCACATATACACGTACACATGGCCGAAAGAAGCGCCCTCGGACGACGAAGAAGTCGAGCAAGATGATGCTCTTCCAAGCGGATACAAAGTCGCGTGGAAGACCCGGCGCCATAAAGGCAGCTGTCGCAGCGCAACCTACAGTAACGATGGACAATGTACGGATTGCCAATTGCCTTATCCCCATCCGTCATCTACATGTCATGTATCCCCAGTATCTTGCTGACCATCCGGTATAATAGCCTTATATACCGCCGGCACCGACTCGCTCATAAAATGCGCATCCACAGCCACCGGCCAGGTCACCTCCAAGGCCGCTATACCATCATCAGGTTCCTCACCGGACGGCCCCACCTATCTACACGCACTCACACCCCAGCACCTCCTACTCGGTACAGACTCCGGCACCGTGCAACTCTACGACACGCGTACCGCCCTCCCCGTAAAGCCTACCACAACATGGTCCTCCATCCACGACGATTACATTTCCTCCATCACGCCTCTACCACCTACATCCGAAAGCACATCGAATCTGCCAAAGCAATTCCTCACGACCGGCGACTCGACCGTCTCCGTCCTGGACATCCGCAAGGGCGTCCTAGCGCGCTGTGATGACCAGGAGAACGAGACGCTGAGTTCGTGTGTGGTCGCCGGCGGCGTCGGCAAGGGCGGTCGCTCGACGCGTGCTTATGTCGGCATGGGTGATGGTGTCGTCCACGCATTCGAGCGCGGAGTGTGGGGCGACATGTGCGAGAGGATTAAAATTGGCAGTCGCGGCGTGGATGTAGAGGTGGTGGAAGAGTATGTGCTCGCCGGCGACAACGAGCTGCAGAAGGGCAAGTGTATAGTGGCGGGGTGCAGTGATGGACGGGCAAGAGTGGTACGGTTGGGTGGGAATAAGGTTGTGAGAGTGTTCGAGCACGGCAGCGAAGAGGATGATGGAGAGGAAGAAGGAATTTCGGGGATCGCATTCGACTGCGACGGAGCAATGATGACGGCTGGAGGTAGTGTCGTGAAGATCTGGTATATGGAGGATGCTGCGAACGAGGAAGATGACAGCAAGGATGAAGATGACACTGGTGATGAGAGCGAACAGGATTCTGATGATTCCGATGAATCCGATAAACCAGCTGCGAAGGGGAAGAGCAGGACTCGCGAATCCGATTCCGAGGAGAGCGATGAGGATGCAGGGTCAAAGAGCAGCCAGCGGCGACGAAAAAGGCGGAAGAACAATCATGCAGCAGGTCCCAGGAAGCCGCAGTTCAGTGGTCTCGATTAAGATATCCTATACAAAAAAGGTACTCTCGCAATCAAGCTGTCTGGTGACTCATACATACTGTCGATGTAATATACATGTATTCTAGACACAAAGCGATGTACAATATATATCCAATTGAATGCATCCGTGTGTGCTTTTAGATAAAGCGGGTATCTTAGGTCCTGTCGTCCTCCTTGTGGACTACATATCCCCTCGCAACTCCCTTGCGACCCTGTTCAACTAGCGCACCCTCTCCACCTCTCCACACCTCATTCCCATCTTTATCGTACTCGACCTCTGCGAAATCGCTACCGAGGCCTTTCCATCCCCTTTTCTGTTGTAGGTACTCGGCCGCTGGCGAGATCTGGTTGTTGATCATTGTAGTCAAGCTCTTGTCCTTCTGCGTCGTTGTAACAGCCGTGCTACCCTTCTCCTCGCTGGTGATCGCAATACTAGTCTTCGGCGCCCTCATCGGTTGGGAGGAAGAAATATACCGGCCAGTCCGGAGATCGAACACAGGTGGTTCACTCTCATCCTCGTCGTCCTCCTCGTCATCAACCTCGCCTCTCGCAGCTTCGAACTCTTCCACCTTCGTTGTGAAAGCCTCCCAATCTCCTCGCCAACCGTCAACATCGGCACCCTCTCCGGCACCTAGTGCCGCGGACACCTCCCACGGTGTTACAACGGGTCTCCACATCTCCCTTTTCTCGTCGACGACCGCGGACTCCCAGCATCCGACAACAATCCATACCTCTACCTCTGCAAAGTTTGCCAGCTTGGCAGGATTAAGCTTTCCCACAGTGACCAGATATGATTTCTTATAGTGTTTGGCGAGGAGTGCCTGGAGAGTGGTGATCGTCGACAGATAATTGTTCGACGAGAGCGTGTTTATCAAAATGCCGAAGACGCCGGATGCACGGATATGCGAGAGCAGCGCATAACGTCGGCGCAGGAGGCGGGATGCAACACTTGCGGTTGTAGTTTTGCTCTTCGGGTCGTAGATTTGTAACGATGTCGAGGAGGTGAGTGCTGACAGCGTGAGGATTAGGGATGTGAGCGGTTGGTCGATGTGGAATATATGGTGGGTGGATATGGTGTCGGCTGATGGACAAGTACGGTTAGGTATCGGTGAGGAGGGGCTATGTATAATCGAAGTCGCGAATAGATCCGTATAGCCGGCCTCCACAAGGGCACTGTGGACGACCGAGATGTGAGAGGCGTATGGGAGCGACGATGTGAGAATCACCGGAGTGGATTTGTCTGGAAATATTTCCAGGAAGGAGGCGATTAATGCTTGTAGGTCCAGCGGCAGAGTCGTGAAGACATGGAGAACCGGCAGGCGGTTGGTTCTGGTAACCATCTAGATCTTAGCAGGGAAGTACCAAAGGAAACGACGAGAGCGGACATACGGCGAAAGGCAGGCGCGACCATAGTGCACGATGCAGTCTGCAGCCGCATGTTCTGCGGCGACCTCATCCACGCAGCATGATCCGTACGACGTATCCGCGAGTATATAGACCTTCCGTTCCTTTGAAGGTTTGTCGCTGGCTATCTCGAGCGACTCGACGCCCTCTTCGACAGAAGAAGACTTCTTCCCACTGCGCCGGAGCCCGTCTTGCAAACCCTTCTCGACCCTCGTGCTGTCGCCGAGCAGCTCATCTGGGAACTGTAGAGTGATGCGAGAGTAATCATTCGACAGGATCCAGTCGATTGTCCGATCTGTTTCGTAGACCGTGCTCAGGTCGCCGGAGAGGTGCGATGGGTTTTCCAAATGGGACGGCGGGACGGCAGCGGGCTCATATGTCGGATTCGTCGACAGCACCGGCGCGATAGTCGGTTCTGGCTGCGTCATGGCGGGCGACGGTATGCTAGCCGTAGTCGCCTCCTGCAAGAGTCCTACTGCCGTCGACGTCGAAGTAATGTTATATGAGAAGTTTTAATTGGTGGTGGGGCATCCATCTTGGCGGGGCACAAAATAGAAGTCGCTTTGACCAGCGCCACTCGCATCGGTGCTCATAAGCCACAGCGCCGTACACTACTCGAGTCGACGAAGCTCCTTACACTACTGACTTACTGAATTCTTCACACAGATAAATCGAGATATCTTCCGGTCAATGACAGACGTATTAAAGCTGATGAAGACATATACAACGCTAACTCGCTTTTGAACCCCAAATTGACTCCCCAGAACCCCGACCAACTCCAATGTATGCACAACAGGTCGTTATCATTTCACAATAAGAATCCGATCCCAAGATCACGGTATCGAGCAATGCAAGTGCCAGACCCCGACACAAGCTAAGATCTGCCCATTCATCGTTCCTACTTCCTCTTCATCAACGGTGTCGCATCTGCTTTCCGGTCTGCCCGCGGTGTTGGCGTCCACTTATACCGCATATCCTTCTTCTCCTTCCCGACAGCACCACCAAACACGCTATCCGGCGTCCCCGTCCCAATCTTCCCTAATAGCCCCCTTGCAGCAGGCGTCATATTCCCCAGCGTCTTCATCCTCCGCGCCATCGCGACCGGTGTGCCCGCAATACTGCCGCCGGGTGTCCCAGGGACCACCATCTTGGCTGAGGCCCGCTTCGACTTTGCGACCTTGTCGACCATTCGGTGCAGCGTCTTTTCCCGTCTCGGCGTTTCGCTGATTTTGAATGGTGACGGCGAGGCCTCCACACTTGGTAGTAAGTCGTCAACGGTTCCCCAGGTCATTGGCGGTAGCCCCAGTTCTGACGGCGATGGCGATGGGGCATCATCAACGAACGAGTAGCCATTTACGCGTGGTGTCACATTGCGGCCAGCAGCCGAAGAAGCTGAGAACCTCGGTTTGCCTGCGATGGCATCTTGTATAGCGGAAATTGACGGCGATGGAGGGACACTACTCGCAGGAACTCGTGGGGGCGGCATCCTCGTGTTTGTATGCGATATCGACTTTGGCGCTGCCCGCGATTCTGTGTTCGTAGCTGGGTTCAAATCGGGGTCCAGCATCTCGTCGTCCAGGTTGTTCGGAGAGAACATCAACCCGTTTCGTGGGTTAATCTTCCACGTCTCCGGCATGGCAGGTTTATCATCCTGGTATACTAGAAGTTTCGTCTTATCGATACCCTCGCGTTCCTCCTTTTCCTTCAGAAGCTTTTGCCGTTCGCGTTCTGCGATGACGGAGGGCTTCGAGATTTTGTTGCCGCGCCACAACCAGCCATATTCCTCCCGGCGCTTCTGGTTTTGATTATCGAGCAAGTCGTTGAAGCTGGTGTTATCCTCGGAGGTATACTTTGCTTGGAAATTGTCTAGCGATAGCTTGTCGTCGTAGGGCTTCTCCATCCGGTTGGATGTCGCGCTGCTGACGCTCATATCATCTCGAGTGCTCATCGGTGTATCGAAGCCACGTGCGGAGGGGGTCATAGCGGCCGATCGGAAGGAAGGAGTGCTGTGTCTAGTTCGTAACCTCGATCCCGTCATGACCTGCGTGAGCTTCCGGCCGGCGGACGCGATCCATTCCTGGTCCTTTGAGGCGAGAGCGTCGAGGTATTCTTCCTGGTGGCGCGCCTCGGCCAGGCCGGGAAAGAAGTCGCGGGCGATTATGTCGGACTAGCGGTGATGTTAGCGATCATTCGGAGATGTTGCGAACGGACTGTAGATGACTTACAACCGCGGTTGTGTAGCTGTCCTCGTCGAGCACCTTTGGCGGACGTTTGATGCGCTTTGCGGGTGGCGGCATGAGTTCCATGTCGGTGGACTTGCGCACGAGCGCCTGGCTCGGAGGGGCAGTAGCGTAGTCCGCCATACTGATCCGTGTGTCTTGTTCGAAGGTTAGCTGGCAAAGCGTGAGTTCGTGAGGTAGAATGTCGGCGATGAAAAGGCGAGGGTTAGGATGTCGGACGGGCGCCGTCCCAATGAGTCGCACAAACCCGCCAAGAAAGCCAACCTCGTCTCGACAACCACAACGAGCGAAATTCTTCGCTGTGCATTCAACCCTACGACAACCTCAGAACCAAGGGCAGTATCTACGATACTTGAAACCGAGCTACGAGGGTTCTCAGGCCCAAGTTACCTAGATGGGCAATCGCACAATCGCCATGTTTACTCGGTTAGAGACTAGTTTCCCAATCTGCGATGGCATAGTTCTACAGACTGACCGGTAAATGTTCTCATAGTAGCCTGTGATCTATCCTCCCTCCTGCTATTACCTAGGGCGGTCTCGAGTCTCGCGCGCGACCTCATAGTGGTCTTCCAGGCCATTTAATCTGCCGCAATGAGGGCAACCAGGTGGCTACGAATACGGCCAAGATTCCACAGTATGCCTATCGTCAATCCCAGTATCAAACGTATCTAACATGGCGACAGACTATGCTGGAAAGGATGGCGGCCCCAAGGACATCAAGAAGCGAATTGAACAGACCATCTTTGACGACCCAACGGGCATACCCTTTAACACCGGCTACTTTGTCCGTCTACTAGAATATTTTTCCAATCCTGACTACGCCAAACATACGGCCATCCTCGAGCGCCCGTACATCTCAGAGCCAGACACCATTGCCTACAGCTATCCTACGCTAGCCACACACCTACACTTCACGCGGAGAAGGCTGGTAGATCAGTTTCTGCCAGTCCTGCGCGCCGAGGAAAAAGAAGCGCGGAAAGGACAAGCAGTAGGACTTGTCGCGGACCGGAGCTATGAGTTTGTAGGTGGGCTTTTCTACATTGTACCTTTGTTCAACTTTGACACAAAGATGATATCCTGGTGTAGTCTCGGGACCAGACGCCGATCCTGGTGTACAAATCACCAGTTTTGAATTGGAGTGCACAAGTAGCTGACACCTTGACTATAGTCAACTTGCTCTCTCTCCTCTCTATCGGCCTCCGGGCCGCCCTGGTATCTAGCGCAGCCAAACCTCGAGAAATACAACATCTGATGGCCACGGCCCAAGCATCGCAACTTATCGTCCCGAGCAGACTCCAAAACGAAGAAGTATATCGGGATCTCCCAATTTTCCATACTACAGAATGGGCAGTTCGGTGCCAGCAGCTTCAGCGCGCACAAATAGAACAGGAATACCGCACCGTGATCCAGAAGGCCAACCAGGGAATTATCCTCTACACATCCGGCACAACTGGACAACCAGTACGCCTTCCTATCCCACAGAAGACATAAAACCACATTCACACTCAAGCTAACCGCTTCAATCCGCTCTATCATCCAGAAAGCTGTCTTCACCAACATATCAGCCGTCAGCGGGCAATGTGAACTGCTCCGCCATGCCTGGAAATACACCCACACAGACCACATACTTCACGCTCTTCCCCTCCACCACATCCACGGCCTATCAAACGCTCTCCTAACGCCACTATCCGCCGGCAGCACCATCGAGTTTGTTAGCGGGCAGTTCAATGCCGCCGAGATCCTTGAGCGGATCGCGCGCCCGCCGTCCGCCGAGTTCCCACAGGTGACAATGTTCCACGGCGTGCCAACAATGTACGCCGCCTTAATCGCCGCATACGACGCCATGCCGGCCGCCCAGCAAGAGATCACTGCCGACGGTCTCCGGAGGCTGCGCGTCGCTGTCTGTGGTTCCGCAGCCCTACCGACACCCATCGCGCAGAAATGGAAGAACATAACCGGCAGCATTCCGCTTGAACGCTACGGCATGACAGAAACAGGCATGGTCCTCTCCAACCTGCTGGACCCCGAGCTCAGGGTCCCCGGTAGTGTAGGCTGGCCGCTAGAGACCCGTCAGGCGTATATCCTTGACCCGGAGAATCGGATCATCGACTTTCCCGGCGTCCCCGGTGAGTTGGTCGTGTATTGGCAGAACTGGGGTTGCATGTTTGATAAATACTGGGGCCAGCCCGCGGCCACAGCAAAATCACAGGTGAGGCCGGTCGCTGTTGACAAGGATGTGGTTGATAGTGTCGAGGACGGGGTTGTGCAGGTGAAGAAACACAAGCCGGGGATGAAGCGTAGCTATAAGCATACGTTGGATAAAACGTTCTTTCGTACAGGCGATGTGGCGATGAAGGGCCAACATGGGGAGTTCTATATGCTGGGTAGAGCGAGTGTCGACAGTACGTTCAGTCCATCACCACCTGCTTCCGTCCGGTCATGATATGGATATACGAGTCTAACTGGTCGTTAAATCATGTAGTCATCAAAGTTGCTGGTCACCTCGTCTCAACGCTCGAAGTCGAGCGGGAGATCCTCGCCCTCGACGAAATCGCCGAAGCTGTTGTCCTTGGTGTCCCCTCTGAGCGATTCGGCCAGCTGCCCTACGCTATCGTCGTCCTCAAACCAGCCTTCGCGGCCGAAATCACCGGCAAGGGCTCGAGGGCTAAGGCCAATTTCAAACGGAGCGCGATGCAGCGACTGAGAAGCGTGCTGAGTGCGGAAAAGCTGCCGCGCAAGTGGATTATCGTGGATAAAATTCCACGAAACGCAATGGGTAAAGTTAACAAGAAGGAACTATTGGAAACCCGCGCGTTCGTACCAAAGGCAGACGATGGCGCTGCAGCAGAGGAGATCAACAGCGAACTAGAGGTACAGAAGACACAGGGGGCAAAAGAGAACTGATCAGTAGACGGAATTCGGAAGGGGCGCGCGAGTGGCCATGTATATACCGACATATCCGAACACAGCTAAAGCTTACAGTCACGTCGGATCGGTATCACCGATTCGATTGTAGATGTAGATACCTTTATATATTATTGTTCAATGCTTCAATGAAACTGGCTAAACTAATATCATATGCTAATTAATGTTCTGCGGATACCTATGCATACCACTCTATATCTAGTTGGTTAGCTGTAAATGTTAGATCCCCCAAACCAGAATCTACCATCTATAATACACCTATCAATGTACGACAGATCCTATGCATGCTCAGTACCGACCCTAACCACCACCAATCTCATCCACTACCAACCTCTACCACATAAACCGCATGACCCCCTCCGTTCCCTCCCAGCGGAACTCCCGCTCCAGAAATATCTTGAGCGTCACCACATGCACCGCCAGAAACACCACAGCCTCCGCCCACACGCGCAAATCGACACCACCGACTTTGTTTTTGTAGAACCAACTCCCACCAGATCTATAATTCGCACCATACTCGAGCCCAACATGCACCCGCCACATCACCCACGGGACAACAAAGTACCGAAACTCCACCAGCGGTGCAAACACAAGCGTACCGGCCGTCGCAGCCAGGAACGCGAGCAAGAACGTAATAGTATGCGTCGTCGATACCACAGGCGAAGACTGCGGGTTGATCGCGCGCGTAGCAGCGGGCAACGGCGGTGGCTTCAGCCCGATGGCGCGGTAGACGAGAAAGCTGGAGAGCAGGTATAGCGGCACACCCACATACTTGGCATTCGGGTGTGTGAGAACTGTGCGCCGCCATAGGTAGAAAACGTAGTGGCGGTTATCCGCGAGCATGAACGGATGCGTATACGTGAAGGTATGTACGGCGGCTGCGATAAGAAGCGTGAAAAAAGCAGTGGTAGCAGCCTTGAGTGGCGAGCCGAAGAGAGTTTTGGCGGTGGTGATGATAAGCGTGATAGGGTTCGTTAAGAAGATGAACGGCGTCGACAGGACGGTGAAGAGGGAGAAGTAGAGTATCTGCACTGGGTGGAAGGTGCTGATATGGTTGGACTTATCGCCGAGCGCAATGGAGCCGTTGTACCAGACGAATGTGCCAAAGAGAGCCATGACGTACATGTACGGCTCTGCGGCGATTAAGACTGGCGAAATGTTCTGGTAGCCGGCAATAGCGATGGAAAAGAAGGATTTGAGGTAGTCCGAGACATCGGCGAAGAGGATAGAGGGATCGTAGATGCCACCAGAGCTGGCCCGGCCAAAGATCGCATTGAGGGAGAGAGGCTGATGATGCAGCAACGTGGATGGCGCCGGCGGATGCAGACGCTTGAGGATGCGGATCGAGGAGAGAATGAGGAGAAACAGCGCCCAGAGGATGTTCGTTTGTCGAAACAAGATCGAAAGCAGCGACCACTACACGATATGTATTAGTATTCATCGAGCTATGTAGGGTGGCTTCGTGTATATACGTACCCCAGCACTCGCCCACGGCGCATAGAGAAGATGACTGCGGTATGCCAATAGTATAAATACCGTCGACCAAACGTCTGTGTAGAACAGATTGTTGAAGAAATACAGCAGCGGGAACAGCGCCACGTTCATGGCCGTCTGTGCTGCCGACGCTTCATGATTGATTCGCTCTTCCACGACATCTATCTTTGGTGTGGGTTCCTTAGGGCCGACACCCGGCGGCAGTTCTGTCCTCCGTTTGGCCTTCTCCACTTCCTTCGGATCCGCCAGTGAACCTCCTGGACCCGGGCCAGCGACTACTACGACGGGCAACGGCGGCGGAGGGACCTGGTGGTACGGCGAGTGGACGTACAGACAAATCTCGTAGATAAGCCATGGAAGAAACAGTGATCCTCCAATGACATTCAGAAAGCGTAGAGGCGCTGTAGAGCAGTGCTCGAGAGAGGCGTGCGTGAAGGTGGATGTAGCGCCAGGGCGGGTATCCCAACCGGAGGGCGTCGGTGTAGCCCAGGGATTATACGTAGAGAAGAAGCGCTTGACTGGCAGGATCGCCTGCACGAAGCCAACGTAGACGTACGACAGTAGATATCTGGCCAAAAGACATAAGCATCAGCATTATCACCCCAATAGCACCAATTCCAAAATAAATGTGTATATGTAACATACAGCCCTGGTGGGGTCGTGATTTTGTCGTCCCAATCCTTGAAGTGCATCAGGCAGTAGCGCTGCGCCTGGGGGATATGAAAGACTTCATCCTTTCACCTCGTCAGCACGGTCGTTCAACGTTCCTCAACTATCTGCCAGCAGATCCAAAGTATCAGACAAGGTCCTCGTACTAGGTAAGGTTCGGGCACGACGGCATTGACGCGCAGGGCCGAATAGGTCGAGATGGCCAGCAGCAAGCCCATGCGCCAATACAAATGCGAGTCGTCGCGCAGCACGGCGTCCATCTTTGCGGCGGCTGCTGCCGGGCTGTTCTTCCGGCCTTCGTTGGCTATTCTCCAGGCGGCGAACATGTCGGCCGGCGAGTCTGGCGGAACGGTTTCGCGGAGGTCGTGGCCGTCGGAAGAGTGTGATTTGGCGAGGATGGCGCGAAGATGCTCGTGCGACAGCCAAATTTTGTGTATACCAATCCCGTTGATGTTTATACAATCACCACCACGACAACCACCGCCTCGCCGGATACCCTGCTATCACCACCATTGCAATTGTCAATTGATTCCGTCTATAATGCTACCAGACATTCCCCCCTCGCACTCTTCCTCACGACGGTCAACATGAATCCTCTTCCGCTAGTGTTCCAGTCCTACGATTGTCTGCCCCTCATCCTCTTCACGCGCTATTGCGACTTGAAACTCTCCCCGTTTAGAGATACGGACGATAAGACAGCATATTCAAACTGCGTCTTTGATGAACCTACATGCGGCTGCTGGCTACCGAGTTTAAGAAATTCGGGTTGATAGATATTTATAAGAAAGTTATATCAACAAAAGGGAGGATACGATGATAACAGTTAACGATATAGAACTCAATAGACACCGAATGATATGTTCCGCCAAACTCCCGCTAATGTCAGATATAAGAATAACAATAAGACCGCATAGATGGTTGAAATAGAGCAGCGACTAGCGGATCATGACCCGCCTCATGCCGCCCTTCGCCCACAGGCCCTTCTCGCAGTTGACCACCGTATCCAGCAGACCCTTCTCGTCAATCTGCTGCTCCCTCTCGACCTCATTTGCACTCTCTTCGTCCTCGCTGCTGCCATTCCCTCCGTCAAAGTCTATCTCCATCGCGCTGCTTCCCCCAAACAGCCCGTTGACCCCGCTGTTCGCCTTCTCCCTCTGTTCTCGCCTCTGTCTGCGCTTCTCCTCCCTCGCCGCCCTCTCCTTTTCTTTCTCCGCCTCCATAGCCTTGATGACCTTCTCCCACGTTTTCTCAAACATGGTGTCCCGCTGCTGCCGCGCATTTCCACCTCTGTAGACGTCGCTGCCGCCGCCACTACCACCCCCACGCCTGGTCCCGTTACTTGCACCCGCACCGCCACCGTTGACTTCACCAGGTACCTTTCTGACACTCGAGACCTTGCTAAACTCCGCGAGCAGTTTGCGCAGCGTCTCACCGCTCTGTCGCGCTTCTTCAGACGCCAGTTCGCGGATCTTCTTCGCGTCACGGACGACCTCCTGTTCCTCCTGGTGCCGCTCGTATGTATGTTTCCCCGGCCAGGGTGGGTGATGCGGGTCTATGTATGCACGTTCCGTATGTACCGATACTATTGGCTTGGTAGTCGCGGCGAACCTTGGGTTATCGGGATTCGCCTGCTCGAGCTGGGTCATGTATGCCGGCCGCGCGGGGGGTGGCACCTTGTAGCGTTTTCGGGGTTTGAGGAGTTCTGGACCGAGCAGTTCTTGCAGTGAAGGTTCTTCTGGCGGCGCGGGATCGGGCTCTGGAAGGGCGTAGATGTGAGGTTTCGGTTTCGAGGCGCCATTTGACGGGACGGATTTATCTTCGGTAGGCATTGGCGACGCGGGTTTTGGTTGTAGTGACCGGCGGTAGCGGGTGACTTCGTCTTCGAGGTCGGTGATGGAGTAGCCTGTCTTCTTGAGGGTTTCCTCAAAGTCGGTGATTGTCGGACGCGTCCGGCGCTGGGTAGTGCTGTAGTGCATCGCATCGGCAGTGATCCTCTGGAGGTCTATAGATGTGGAATCGCCTGGTTAGCACCACCCGTCTCTGGCCAATGACCGGCCTTGAGCACACGTATATGCGTAGACATCTAGGTGGGAAGAAGTACATTGACCTGCCCGATAGCGAATGTCGGTCAACGCCAGCTTGCTCCCGCCATCGAAGCCATACGATTGGAGTATCAATGCGATCGATTGTTCGAATAGCGGCTCAACGACATCGGCAGGTAGGACCGGCGCCGCCTCCGAGGAGACGTGCTGGCGTGCTATTGGCGGTAACTTCCTATGCCTGCCGGTTGCCGTCGTCGCTATTGTCGGCGTCGCGGCCACTTCGCCGTCCGGGGAGACTCTGCGCTTCTTCGACGGCGGGCCGCCGAAACCCACGACGTCCGGCGCCATGATGCCGCGTCTGGAGGATGGAGGATGGTATCTCGAGGTTGCCGACGGGCGACGGTGCCGTAGCTGTTGTCGACGGTAGCGGATGTATGGTCGGATGGGAGTGATGAAGAGGTAATGGGGATGATGTTGACATATTGAACATGAGGCGAACACCCGCGCCGCGCCAAGCCCGCCTTTCCTTTGCGGTGCCGCCGCGTGTTAGCGAGCAGCCGGCCTCTCCACCTCGAATCCGAGCCCGAACCCGCTCGCTGCCTACACGACCACAAGCATGGACATAGACGACATCCTCCGCGAGCTAGACGAAGATGCCGAGCCCTCGAACAGCAAGGACTACGACGAGCTGCTCAAGTGGTGGCTGAACGAGCGAGCGGCGCCCGAGATCCTGGAGTACCAAGATGGCCTCGTCGAGCGGATAATGACCCGCGTGCGTCGTCAGGTATGCTTTATATCAGACCGATACCCCTCCTCCCTCTCAGATCTTCCATTGTCACTTCCTCGAGCCAGAGATGCTCGGTGTAGAAGACGTGCCTCGATCTCTGCGATTTCAGCTAACTAATGGCTAGTCCTCCCGACTGTGACTGGATTGCACCGACAGATCGAGCACATTGAAGACCAGACGGGCAATCTTGATCCGAAGGCCAACTTCCACTTGATAATCGTCCAGACGGAACTTGAGCGCATCAAATTTCTCGTCCGGTCGTACCTGCGGACCCGCATATCCAAGGTATCATTCTGCCCATTCACACTCTCAGACTATCTTGCCCCTCAACGTCCCAGACAACAAGCCCGCTAACAGAGCCCTACAGATCGACAAGCACGCCCTCCATATTCTATCCACGCCCTCTCTTCGTCAGTCTCTCTCCGCTACCGAGCAAACGTATCTAAAATCCCACCAGGCCCTTCTCAACGAGCTCTACCTCGCCTCCTTCCTCAAGACCTTTCCCGAAACTCTGCGCCGGCTCGACGACTCGGCTGGCGGGATCAAGATGGTCGAGGAGCCGGACCTCGAGAGCGCAGTCTTTCTGCGCGTCATGAAGGACGTGGAGGTAGACATTCCGTGGGAGGCCGGCGAAGCAATCGCGATGCGTAGGGGGGATGTATATGTGATCCGGTACGAGGCCGTCAGAGAAGCGGTCAAGAATGGGGACGTCGAGTTGATATAAACTCCGACATATCATCAACATTTCCGAAGTGCTGTGCTATGCATGCTTGGGCTTTGGAGGCGGATTAGACTTGGATAGCAGTGAGCTATTGGCGTTGCGGCGTTTTGTGCATAAAAGATCCAAAAAAATCTAGTTGGATTGCCGTACCTGAATACTTGATCAGGTTGAAAGAACCTGATCAGAATGCCGGTTCAATCTCCAGGGGCATGAACTCATGAACCAGCTACCATTCTCAATCGATGCAATCGCAGTTATATCACAGGCTCGAATGCAAGTAAGACGTAAGCAGCCAGACGCAGGCACCGCAAGACGGAAGCAGGCATGTTGACGCGACGAGACATAAGTCGGTATCTCCTGCCGTATCGAGCACAGTCTATGAGACAATGCGCAATGACGGTACATGAACACGAGCATCTTCCCGGTACTCTTCTTGCTGTGTTCCTTAGATCTGGCGTGCCGGCCCGGACTTGGCAACCACGATCTCGCGTTACACACACCAAATCTACCACAGTGGACTGCAGACATCCAGTCACGAAAAGCCGCATCTCAAGATGAAAACCCGCACGAGATTTGAATTCTAATCTCTGATGGATGAAACCGATAGACGAAACTTGAATCCAGGCGCCCGACAATGCCAGCACATCGGCCAATCGTCCCATCTATTGAAAAGATAGCTAGTTGCATCGAGCTCGCCTTGGCATGTCACTTGCATCTACCCGAGCGAGACACCAACGTTGCAACCGCTGTCCCCAGCTACCGTGAAGGATCCGCTTGCAGAACTCGGTCGAATACTCTGATAGGAAATTATTAGTAATAACCCCAGCTTCTAGTCCGATTGCTCCGGATCTATCAATTGATCAATCGATCGAGCTACGTTGCAGTACTGACGACGTATTCAAGTCGACTCCCGCTCTATTATAAAATGCAGCATCCCGCCGGCCCGAATTTACCAGGAACCACGGTAATAAATTCGCGCATGCCCGTACCACAACCCAGATCGATCTTTAATCCGCAACCGCATACATAGTCTCGGCCGCATACAGACAGACCGGAACTGCACGCCAATCGGCTCGAGCCCACTCAGCCTAGCTAATATTATCTTCTCGACGTCGATACATTAAATCCCTCACCGCGTGGCCGGCCGGGATACGTTTCACCGACATCGACCCGGAACCATGGATTCGTCGCAGTTCCGACAGGCGGCGCACGCTGCTATTGACCAGAGTTTGTGACCCGCCGTGCATTTCTCCAGGACCCACTGGCCGAAGTTTATATCGACCTACTCCGTTCATCCTGATATCCACATCCATATATGTACACACACCGATGTCTAACTCCGTTCAAATGAGGACTGTCGGTTTCATAACATTCGGAGCAATTGGATCAAGCAGCTGACGTGCCGTTCGTAACCTCAACAGTAATCGACTACTATGATAACATCCGTGACCGCCGTGTGCTGTCCGAGGTGCAGCCGGGGTACCTGCGAGAGCTGATCCCGCCAGGCATTCCGCAGACCGGCGAGAAGTGGGAGGACATCCAGCGTGACATCGAGGCAAAGATCATGCCGGGCTTAACGCATTGGTATGTTTTATCCCTTTGATATATTGTCGGTCCTCTATATTCACTACTGCGCAATGCATCTTGATATTGTCATTTCAGATCGAAATTTAAATTCCAACGCAACGCACTTTCTACGAAGCGTCTGTGTTATATACGCATAATATGTGCCAGGAATCATATTTCTACAATTACATATAATGCATCCACTTCACGAATTCGTGTCATGGTATTATAATGCAGTTGCTGACGGGAAAACAGGCAATCGCCAAACTTCCTCGCCTTCTTCCCTGCAAACTCCTCTTACCCCGGCATCCTCGGCGACATGTACTCCGGCGCCTTCACCTGCGCCGCCTTCAACTGGCAATGCTCCCCCGCTGTCACCGAGCTCGAGACTATCGTCCTCGACAATGTCGGTCGCCTTGTCCACCTCCCCGAGGAATTCCTCTCGGCCGGCGAAGGCGGCGGCGTTATCCAGGGTACTGCGTCCGAGGCCATTGCCGTTGTGGTTGTCGCCGCACGAGACCGCTATTTAGCGCAAAGCAAAGCTACCTGGGCAGCGGAAGGGCTCAGCGAGGACGAGATTGAGGAGAAGGTGTGTACGCTGCGCGGAAAGTTGGTCGCGCTGGGGAGCGACCAGGCGCACAGCTCAACGAAGAAGGCGGCGATGATTGCTGGCGTTCGTTGTGAGACGATCGAGACCGCAATGGGGGAGTACAAACTCACCGGCGAGCAACTGACCGCGAAGATTGCGGACCTGCAAGCGCGTGGGCTCGTCCCCTTCTACCTCACCGCGACGCTCGGTACGTATATCCATAACCTGAACATATCTATCACAGCTACGCATCAGAAACATCTAACAGAGGATATCAATACGCTAGGCACCACACCCACCTGCGCCACTGACGACTTCCCATCCCTCTCCGCCGCCCTCGCCGCGCACCACGCCTCCACACCCCTCAAAATATGGACCCACATCGACGCCGCATACGCCGGCGCCGCGCTCGTCCTCCCCGAATTCGCACACCTCCCAGCAACCTTCGCCTTCGCCGACTCCTTCAACTTCAACATGCACAAATGGCTTCTCACAAACTTCGACTGCAGCTGCCTATACGTCCGCCGACGCCGGGACCTAACAGATGCGCTGAGCATCACGCCAGCCTATCTGCGCAACGAGTACAGCGACAGCGGGCTGGTAACCGACTACCGCGACTGGCAGATTCCGCTGGGCAGACGCTTCCGTAGTCTGAAAGCGTGGTTTGTGACTCGCAGTTACGGCGCCGACGGGCTGATTGCGCATGTGAGGAAGTCGATGGATTGCGGTAAGGAGTTTACGAAATTGGTCAAGGGGGATGCGAAGCGGTACACATTAGTCGCGGAGCCGGCGTATGCGCTCAATGTCGTACGGGTGAATCCGCCGCCGGAATTGGAGATTCCTGTGGACAGCGACGGTGGTAAGGAATTTAGGAAGCGGAGCAACGAGGTGACGAGGAAGGTTGCTGAGAGGATTAATCGGGAGGGGAAGATATTCATCACGTCTACAGTGCTGGGCAAGGGTGATGAGAGTGTTACCGCCATCCGCGTCGTCGGTGGGGCGCCACGCGTGCAGGTCTCTGATTTGCAGAATGCGTATCGTGTAATATCCGAGGCGGTAGACGCGGTGTGGGCGGAGGAAGTCGCGGCAGAGACAGCCCGGGCGAAGGAGCAAGTCGAGCTACAGGCAGTGTAAATATGCAAATATCCCAGTCAAATGTAGTCTCGAAGCCAGCCCGCCCAGCAGGCCAAAGGAGTAGTCAAATGTATTAGAGGTGATACTATCGATTTCACATCGGCGGCTGAGGTTTTTAGTGAAAAGTTGCACTATAGCGATAAAGTGTATATGCATGTAATCGTGCAGAGATCTAATTCAATTGATCAAGTCGATGCTGCGGCACGTCGCACAAGCACGCACCCAAGTTGCTCCGTTGGCCTGGTCGACAGCAGGGTAGATGAGCTCATGAGCGCTCAGCTTATCACATACCCAGGCTGAATATATTGATATCCTCCATATCACGATCAATGTAACCACGCAACCAAATTGTTGGATTTATAAACAATTATAACCGATTATTCATTATCACGACGGCCAGTTGCATCAATTGATCAAGGCGTCAATGCATGCCCGCATCTGGGGCAGTTTATCATCTGTCGTGGCCTCGCGGATCGTTTGCGCACGAATACTCCCCCCATGCATGCACAAAATCGTGTGCTGTGATATACGTGCTTTATAAGCTTTATATGCACGCGCGGCCACCCGTCACTGTCACAATCACCGGCACAGCGCATAGCCCGACCAAACAACAGGTGGAGCAGGTCGCACAATATTATACCACCAGCCGAGTCGACAGGGCTGGTAGATTACCTATCTGTGGATGCATCGACCGGTACATATGCATGTACCAGTCGCACAAGCAACCGACCCCTGCAAGATAGCTGTCGATATCGATACCGATATAGAGTACACTATCTAAATTTGCCTGGCTATCTGCAGTCTTCCAGCCAGATCCCGACACGGAACAACCGGCTCCCAGAGCCCCATTCGCCGGAATCGCACATCCTGTGAAACCATCCTTGTCCCCCACCGATTCACAATGCCAATTTTCCAAGTTTTGCGAGTATGGTACATGTATGCAATGCTGCTGCAACGGCAACGTACATACATACTCGCATACATACATAAATACGACTGGGCGGCCCCCCGCGCGCAAACTCGATACATATCATGCAAGATGCAGGTTTCGCAGGTTACATTTCTCGTACAAATTACACCGCGCTCGCATGTATGCAGCTTCCGGACCGCGTGTGTCGGCCGACCATGCAGCTAGCCCAGTGCACTCGGCGAGACTCCATCGGCGTCGGTGCGATCGCGTCGTTCGGTCAATTGTAATCTAGCTGTAGCTACATACACACTTAAACACGCAGGACTTATCTGGTGGCTTGAAATTACCTGTTCTGTTGAATAATTGCATTGGTTGCGCATGCGGCGCTGGGTGGTAGCATTCTGTTCGGCTGGCTGGTCGGCAGCGAATCGATACCGTTTATTCTTTATTCTAGTTGGTGGTGTATGCATGCTATCCTTACCTAAGTCGAGACATGCATGCAGTAGTAGACTGTGGTACAGGTCGATAAATTTGTAAATTGCCTGTTAGTATAGATTTTGGTAATATCGTTCTGCGATACTGCAGTAGTATATCAGCGGCTGAAGAATAGCTTGGCTTCAGAGCTCGCTTCTGCATGACCAGTAGCTGGTATACTAGTATGCTACTCGAGTACTCGAGTAGCAACTGTCTTGCATTTAGAGTCGAGATTCGAGACAAGCCTCAGTGAAGATAGGTACAGAGCTATTGTTAGCCCTCGCCAAATCTTTCGCCGGTACCGTGGCGTCGAGGTGTGCGCAAAATTCGCAGCCGGGGAACCCAGCAATCGAACATCTAGAAGCCGTTAAAATTTAAACTATAGCCTCACGTCGATAGCTACAAGGGTCCCTTTGCCACCGCCGCCGCCTTGCAAATCCTGACAGCGGCACAATCCTTCCCGCGGGGTCAATCAATATGCAATTCCTGGGGTACAAACAGGTTTTTCCGTCGACGGCCTGGATTCTGCCATGAACTTAGTATCCGCAGCTCGATGATTTCGATCGTTGGGGTCAACGGGTCCCAATGGATGTATGTAATCCTTTGACCAGCCGTTGGAAATCAGGATCTTGCCCTGGCTAGCGTTACGTATGTATGTAGTCGTAGGATCCCATCCTCGCAATTATAGCTTGCGCGATTGTCAAAGCGTTCATCTACTATCGATTCGTCGGTCTCTTTCGTATCGATATTTCGGTTTCGGGCTGCCACTAACAGTAATAAAAAGAGGCACTCACCTGTCCCGATCGAGCTCGGCTCGAACTCTCCGGTACCGGTGCGGAGGCAAAGCCTGCCGAGCATTCGTCGGACTCGGCGGCTAACAATTGCTTATTTACAGGTATCCATCAGCTACGTAAATATGGTGTAGCTACAATGCTTGTTACTCTAAGTGAAGGACGCCCGAATGGGCCGTTGAAGACCCCGCTCCGGAGTGGCAGCGAACTGCAGATCAAAGTATCCCCTCGGCTCCATGCTATGCACCCCGAACAAAGCTGCCGATACCCCGTTCGGGGCACCGCTACTGCTTCTGGATACGCGAGCGCACCGTCTTCAATAACGGTGTAGGCTGCGAGCAAGCGAGGGGGCGCTAGTAGCTATACTGCTCTGGATACAGCTTCAATTGAAAGAACGACTAGTATCTGGCAAGCAGGAATGCGTGCATGCATGCGCTGCATGAGGTATGCATTATATTCATTCATTCAGTTTGCTTGCTTGCTTCGGGCAGCCAATGTCGTCAATTCATGCATGGCTGTCGAAATCGATTAGTCACTGGCGCTATAGCTACCAGTCAGTTACATCGGACGGATAGACGAGGGGCCGAGGCGACGTATCGGAGTTTATATTTATACAACTGCACGGGCGTCCACTGCTTTCTATAAGTCTGTGAGCCGATTCGATGGATACTGACGGCAAGTCGTGCATCGAAGCAGATGGTCTCTCACATATATCAGCAGGGTCGACCGCATGCTTGGGATTCGACTTGCTTCGATTCGGCGTCCTTCTCGAAGCCCAGCTGGCCCATGCGCCGGTTTCCTCGAATTCAGCGGACTGCCTACCGATCCACGCCGCAATTATCAACATGGGTTCGCTGTATGAGATCTTTTCGAGTAATAGAATCACAGAATCATCATGCATCATCGAGCCGCGTGGGGTGTCCGGTCCACTATTCACCTGCAGTCGCGTCTTCCAAGCAGGCTTATTTCGAGAGACCGGACCACCTCGCCAACTATCCTGCAACAATGCGCCATCTCCTCGGAGGTGAGCGAGAGTTGGGCACATGTGGGGGACTACAGTACGGTGAGGTACTGTCCAGTACCGAAACCGAGCTGCAGCCTCCTTCAGCATAAATATTCCTTTGAATCCGTGCCTTACCATTGGAAGTTCAATCTTTCAAGATATGCTGCATAAGCACCATGCAGAGCCTGCATCTGGTCACACGATATCCTCTCCGCAGCGTCGATTGGCTCGGTAGATGGCACCGACCGCTGAGGAATCGACGGCGGGAAATATGATATCTCCAGCTTTAAAGCCGGTGTATCTTGAGTGGTCAAAAGCAAACCCCTTCAAGTTCAGTGCTGTCGCGTAGATTTCACGCGTCGACCGAAGTATAACTGGCATTGATACTGTACCATTTGCGTGTCGATATCGATGATGTGGCCAGCGATAGATGAATTGTCAACCTTCGGCATATGTGCGAACCTCTCGTCGCAAAACACCAGACGAAACAGCTGCCGTCGGCGACGAGTCTCCTGACGGAGTGTCTGCCCTTTTCGCACCATAACCCGCGTGGGGATGCCCGCACGGGACATCGGGACGCTCATCGATTTACGTACGCGACGGCGCCCGGCACGGAATCATGTCGTTTCGATGAAAATCCCCCACGCACGCCGTTTTTAATTTATATTTTTTTCCCACAAACACGTCCGCCCCGTACTTAAAGTAGATGCAATCCGTGACATCCTGCTACGGTAACTTTATTTTTGGGCCGGGGGCCTCGAGTGTCTTGCGTGCGTGAGGCGGGCTTCGATCATTTTCCTAAACGAGAGATTCGAGCAGCAGAGCACGCGCGTCCGGGGAAGTGGGATCTGGACAAGCCTGGCGGACTCTGGCTCGGTGCGACGTGTGTTTCGAATGGAGTCAGTGCACGTCACAAAGTCATTGTTGAACATTGTTTCCAGGAATCCTGTTCCTCAGGTTCCGAGTGTCGAAAACGATATTGTCCACTGGCGCGGTATCATGTGGAGTGTCTTATTTCAGTTACTTGTTTCTTCTTGACAATGCACGGAAGAACACCGTTTGTCCCAAATATCAAGCTCCGGCAGAGCCGTTCGTGCCGCTTGTTAGTTACTTCAGCAAACAGTCAGACAGTCATTTCGACTCGGCCTTCCTCGGGGTTTAAATTCCTCCGTCGCTCACAATACGAAGCAAGCTGAACAAAGAGAGCCCAGAAGGCTTCCTTTGGCATCTGTGCGGATATTATGGGGTTGTTGACGACGTCGTGCATGCTGACATGCTGGTTGTTTGGGGTTACACGTTCCAATTAGAGTTGGCGCTGGCTGCAAGACTGGGGCAGCGACATGGACCATTCTGTCGCTGATGCATGCAGGTATTCTGCACTCGCATTAGCTCGCAGAAGCCCTTGGAGATCGGCGCATGCGCCAGTCCTGGGCGTGGGGGCGAGAGAAGCGAAAGCGAAAGCGGGCCTCCTTGGTCACAGGTCGGGGAAGGGAAGGAAGAAGGCGATCAGGCCCTTTCGGCAACGGAGCGAGATGGTGGGTGTAAGGTAGGCATTTGGGAATGCTGTTTGTAATGCATGCCGCGTCGACGGTGGCATTATTAATATATATTGGAGTCGGATTCGGCGGTGGGCAGCCAATGGCAGCGTGGGTGGATTAATTTCTGGAACGCTGCTCGCTGTTTGGTAAGCCGAATCTTAATCTGAATCTGTATCCGGCTGTGGCTGCTCGACTTTCTCTCGATTTGATTCAGCGTGGTGTTTTGTTTGATTTTGATAGAGCGGAGTTCCCCAGACTGGTTTGAGCTGTGCATGGTTTCGAGGCACAAGTACGTAAGTGGTTCTGTAGACTGCTGTGGAAATAAGCATAATTCCACCAGCTCTGCGGACTCGCTACGCCGGTTTGTCGAGCTCCAAGCGTCTCGAGATGTCTCCATGCTCCGCCGCCTGTCGACGCGACGCCGGGAACTCCGGCTGACCTGCTAGCTTGCTGGAGCTTGATTGGAGCTGCACAGAAGGGCCCCTAAGGGCAGACTCAAGAGCTTGAGGCTGCAGCTAGTCCGGTAGACGGCAGGCTTTTTGACCTTCGACGGAGCCGGCTCAGCAATCCGTTAGTGAGGCCCTGCAGGGTTCAGCCATAATCGCGAGTGAGTGCCGTGCGAACGGATGTTTAGGAAAGAGATTGGCGATATGCTTGGTCACCAACCAATGCAACGGAGCTCTCATGAACGAATTTTCACACCACCATTACCACCTCCACCAACTCCTCCGCCTGATACGTGAGTAGTTCGCTCCTCCAGCAGCCGGGTGGAGGAGTAGGAGGACAGCAGGCACGCCTCAGCAAGCTAAGATTAAGCAACAGCAGCAGAGAGCCGTGCGACCCCCGGCGTGCAGCACCAATGGGAGCCGTGCGCCGGCGACGGGAAAAGCTTGGGCGCGAGATGGGTGTGTGGGGCAGCGTGATGCAGCTGCATCGGCATTTCTTAATGGACTTAAGGCCATCGAAGGTCTGCATGCCCTTCCTGCATGCATGCATGTCTGTCTCTGCAGGTTACTTGTATTTGTCGACATGGATCTCCAGGTCGCCGCGCACGGCAAGGGTTCGTCCGTTAGTAGATGTTTTTATAGAAGTGGTATGGATTGATGGATTGGACAGGTCGTCGTCCGTCGAGGGGGTGGAATCGAAAGAAGGAAGTGTGGAAGAACAACCGTGCAGCGAAGGGCGTCCGGCCTGCCGCCTGGCTGCAGTGCAGCGTTTGACAGCGTTTGCCGGCGCCGCAACGCAAACGACGACGGGCATCTCTCCGCGCAACACATCGGCGTCCGGCCTATATGGGCCAGCTGTTTGTTTGCACGCACCCGCCCTGGCTTTGCGGCCGGGGCTGCAGCTGCTCCACCGGCGCTGATATCGCGGCCACGGCGATTGGCTCCGGCGCCGGCGGGCTAAAGTAGCTGACAATTGCAACTCCAACAGCTCTGCAGCGCTCCACAAAAACTGGCATGCTCGAAGGTGATAGGAACTGTCACCGTGCATCCGCGTATCGTCAGGAGTGCCGCCAATGGTGCAAGCAGGCACACACCTAATTACAGACGGACAAGCAAGCAGCCATTGCAAGCAAGCTGGCAAGCTAGCAGACAGGAGTGAGTGGTGGCTGCTTTGCTACTACTACTTTAGCTGGCGGTTTAAAGCCTCCTGACCCTCCCATCAATCTCGCCTGAAAGGCTCTCTCCTGTTCCTTCATCTTCCACTCCCTTCTGCCAGGCGATCCACTTCCTCAAAGCTTCCAAATTGCAGTGTTTTAATTAAACATACAATATAAAAGTCGGTCGTATAATTATCAATTAATCAGCAGCGCCGGCTTCAATTCAAAGAACCCCCTTCGAAACCCAATCCGTATCGCGGCAGGAAAGCGAGCAAGAGTCAGGGCGTCCAGCTGGCAGTGAAGGCAACAGTCCGGGCTGTGGAATTTTGATAACATCATTACTATACCAGGCACTGCTACCTATACGTACGCAGTTGTTCGTTTGCGACAGCTTTGACAGGAATCTACGAATTGTCATACATAACTGCCCTAATCAGTCGAATCAGCCAACTTTGCATCGTCACGCCAGTCAGCCAGACATTGATTCGACGATATCAAAATCATCTAGTCATCCACAATCGACTGCGACCTTCCGAAAGCAAGCGCCGCTCGAAGACCAGCTGGCGTGGGGTTACTATAGTCTGATTCTTAACAGTGTTACAGCGAAAATTCCAAAGCGTCTTTCGTGCAAAAGTGAACTGAACATTGATTTGTACCGTAATTGGTGCTATTGGTGATTTGACTTTGCTTTGTACGGAACGTTCACGATATATCGACAAAAAGTACAATATCCTTTCGAACGTAGCGCCATCTCCAGTCCAATTCGACGCCTCGTTTCCCAGTCGTTTGTTTGAATCGCTCGTTTCTATCCTCTTGCCGGGGATTATTTAAAAAAAATATTCATAGGTAGGGTGGCACACATTCCATTCTCTTCTCATTATCAGCCCCCATTTCCTAGCTATCCATCAGTACTTTCTGCATCTCCGCATCTGTCTGTTTGCCTGTTTCTGCGGCCTTGCATTCTTAACCCCCCACGCGCACACCGCCGTAAAACCCAGCCTACCCAAGATCCGGCCGGCCAAATCTGTGCAACATTCCACGCCCGTTTAACCCATTCACAATCCTGGTTTTTCGGTCGCCAACCTCGCTCCACTGCCGCCAGTTTACAGCTTGCAAGCTTGTTTTTTTATCTCCATATACCGGCCGCATCGCCGCCGCTACTAGCCAAGGTCACTTGAATTGTCTCGTCGAGAAATGGGGGTTCTGAATTCATCAACCGGGGCCGCCTTGGCGAGCATTTCGGCAACGGTTGGGGAAAGTACACAAGCAGTGCGCGCACTCAAAGCAAGCACTCAAAGCAAGCTCAAGCGGTTTTGATTTGCGAGAGATTACCAGCTCTTTCGGACTGATCGCGAGACCGCCGTTCGTGAAATTTCCTGGTGGTGCTGGTAGTGGAGGTGGCACATGACGGTTGTCTCGTTCACTCGCTCGTTCAATCGTTTCGTCCGAATTCGTTGGCTAGGCGAGATTATGGGTGATGATGGTGATATTATTCATGACATGGCTCGGCAGGGAAAAATTGGTAAAAAAGGGTCCATCCAGATGGTGCGACTGATGCGTCTGCAATTGGCTGGCGGATGCCAAATTTAACCAACCATCCCACGCACATGCATCCATCCCTCTCCGCCCCGATGCACGCCGTTCTGTCGGCGTACGTCATTCGGGCCAGGCCAGGAGGACCCTTTTCGATCCCTTCCAGCGCTGAGCATGTCGATAATTGACCACGTCGGAACCGATCAACGGGGGCGAATGATCGCATAAGCCGATGCCAGTCGACGACTCCCACGTACGCCGGCACGCCAAAAATGCCGATTAGCAGTCAATGAGGGGTGGTGATAATGCGCGTCCCGTGCGAGGGAGCAGCAGTTGATTGCATTCTTTCCGCTGCTGTTTGCAGGCGGCGGGCGCTGAATGACGTTTGACATCGCAACCCGCTTGCCAATGACGGCGATAAAGCCTCAAAAAAGCCGAGAGACAAGTCGGTGAATTTGCGCTCCCTTTTTGTTCCGTCGGATTCACCAACTGCTTGATAAGCTTCGCAGAATTGCTACATATATCCGCTGGATCCCGTGCGACGAGTCATTCGTCACTCGAATTTTGGATTGTTGCTGCTTGAGTTTCAAAGCTTTTGCCTGCATCGATTAGATTTCTCCCTCGGCTGGCGATCTCGATTGTCATAGTGGACAGAATTAGAATTAACGTTGACGTTGTTAACAGACGTTAATTGTTCGTCAGGTCGACCGCAATTACTAATTGCGACTGCAACTGCAACTTGCGACGACGTTAGTTCTGAGAGACATATATTAGTATCGGATACTATTATAGACCAGACAGACAGACAGACAGAGACAGTGTGCAGAGCCACGTACGTCAAGGACGATTAGCATACGACCGGCCAACTGTCAAGTATGTACCGTACTGCTCCCCTTTCCTAATTCCCCTCTTTGCTCCGTGCCTCTCCAGAGTTTCAAGCCGAAGCCGAGTCGATACGACGGTGCCAGCAGCGGGAACGGGGGGGTAATATCACCCGGCCAGAGGACAGCGGAGGCTTTTCGTTCGCCAGCCAGCGGGCGCTGCAGCTGGTGACTTTTTGCCCTTCGGCGTGTGTGCGCGCCCTGCAACTGGCAAATTAGCTGCTGTCGCGGAGTAAGTCCAGCATGTCGTGCCAGATGCCATGCCATTCCCATCCCATCAGATCGGACTTGTATTCTTTCATCCCAGCCCACTGCACCGTGGCCTGGCGCATTCCCCGGGCAGCAAGCCTATTTTCGTCGTGCTGGCAGCAGCAAGTGTACTCCGTAGGGAGGGCGCCTGACACTGCAGTGCCCCCAGCCAGCCAGCCAGCCAGAGTCAAGTTTTCGAGTCAGAAGGATGCGGAGCACCCCCATCCTGCGTGCCTGCTGGACGGGACTGGAGTCTGTCTTCCTCCTCTTCCTCCGGCCGATCCAGCAGGAGCAACCTGGCTAGCCTCGTTTTTCCCACGAGCTGCCTACCGACTTTGAGCTTTGGGGCCTGTTTTCGGCTCGTAGGCTGTTGATTCGGGGCCTTGGAGCTCCGTCCACGCCAATCGCACACCTCCGCCCGACGCCCTTGTGAAAGTCTTTTTCTCCTCCTCTCGCTTTTCTTTGCTTTTGCTTGGTTCGTTTCTTTTCTCTCCATACGCCGACCAGAGCGGTGGGAGGAGGTGGAGGGTTGTCGACATCCAGCACTTGGACTTGTGCTGCCCCCCAAATTGCATGCATGCTTGAGGTTGCTGCAGTTCACAGTGTCAGTGCTTTTTCTGGGCGTTTCTTTTTTGGGCACGACTCTTCTGCTCGCACCTGTTTCTTGAATAAATATCAATCTCGCCCCTTCCTCCGCTGCTTCACCTTTGCTCTGCTATCCCCGACTTTCAACTGACCGACTGTTCCGACAATCAAGTTAACATATCATTCACCTAGAAGACACCATCGCGACTGCCGCCGTGCTGTGTTGTTGCCGCCCGCCTTCCATTCCAACGTCGCACAACACATCTCTCGCCACCGCCGCCGCCAATTTTACTCAACTCAATCGACCAAAACTCTCTCGAAGCATATTAACCGCCCCCGTCGACCTGCTCCGACAAATAACCCCCTCAAAACACCTACTTGACCACCTCTCCTTATAAAAACTACATCATCGCACCTCCCAACTTCCGGCTCTGCATCGATATCCATATTCTTTGCAACCACCATGTCCCTACTATTCGTGCCCAGGCCGCGGCCTGAGCAGTTCGAGAACTCCCCATGCCACTACGAACCCCAGGACGACCTCGAGTACGTCCCACTGACCGCCGATGCCCTCAAGAGACTAGCTGCCTCTTTACCGCAGCCCATCTCCACCGTCCGCTACTCCAACCGGGAAAACAACTATCTCTTCTCCGACAGGGAATCTGTCTACTGCCCTTCGCTATGCTCCTCGCCCGTGTCCGCCACATCCTCGACACGGGTATCGCTGATACACACACCCGATGAAGGCACCGAGGAGATCACCTTCGACGTCGCACCCATCTCGGTGCCGCCGGAGAGAATGGTTCCCCCGTCGCACCGCCACATGCCGGCCGCGAAGCCGATTGAGAAAGGGTCGCTGAATTTCGACAGCATGTTTGATATCGGCGGTGAAGCAACCTTCGCCCGGCGGAACTCCACCGTCGAATTCCTGCCTGAATTCGACCAGATTGACGACTACGTCCCCGACGAGCGGACAGCCGCGCGGGTGGAAGAAGAGCGGGAGCTGGCCAAAGCCCGCCTGCTGTACGAGGAGGAAGTCGAGAAAGACTACATGACCACCGCCCGGCGACACGTCATGCCGAGATCACTGTGGCTACCACAGCCCCGGCACATCATGACACCGAACTTCGTGCCGTCGCCGCAGAACACGAAGCAGCTAAACATCCCCACTGGTGCTTCGGACGAGAAGCCAGACATGCTTCCCACACCATTCTTCCCAAAGCCTCAGTCGTCCTTCGGCTCGATCGATACCACCGACTCGACGTCGACAGAACTCACCGTGCCGTCCGTCGGCGAAGACGACTATACGGAAGTCGACGAGGAATTCGTCAGCACAATATTCACCTATCTGTCACTCAACCACGGTTCTATGGCTCGCAAATTCGACGTCGAGCTATCGATAGGATCTGGCTTCCCGGTCGACAAAGTGCAGAAAGACCGCAAATCCGCGCTGAAAGTGTACATTGAGCGATACGTCTTTCACCACCCCGAGGTATCGAAATTATAGATTCCTCGCCATCTCAACAATAAAATCTCTTCAACCTCGACCCCCCTGAATTGATTATCACTACGCGTGTATACACGCATCACCACACTTTGCAAGCTAGAGTCACACGCCGGATCGAGTCCGGCGTTGCAGATGGGATTATTGGAAAACCATGCAGAGGCAGCTGGTGATGCCTTATAGCCTTCGTTGCACATATCAATATACACCGACATATTTATTTTAATCCAGGCGGTAGAGGACCATACATTGCATTTTCGCCATTGTCTTTTTTTAACTTTCGGGTCTCCCATTTCAAATGACTATTGTTTTTCCCTTCCGGCGAATATTTCCACGTGGTTGCCATTTCGTCCTGGGTCGTTACTTTTTTCTGAGTATATTTTTTTATCGGTTGTTCGTTTCTGTGGGATTCAGATTCATTCATCATTACGGCGTTCAGACTCGACTTATTTGGCGGTACTCCATCCGTTCATCGACATTACCGATCCTGCTTTCACATTTTTCTCTCTGATTTTTTCTATCACGCTTGTCACGTAACCGGCGGCTCCTCGATTCAGCGACATTTCATGAACTCTCGTCATTCATCTCATCTTCTCAGCCGCCGCCATCACCACAATCATCAATCCACTCTATCTAATTTCGACAGTATTGGGAGGACGCTCAAGCTTGCGCATTTGTAGCGTTCTGCTTTGGATTGCTTTTGGGAGGAAGTCAGATTAGTATACTATAGACGTACGGAAAAGTTAAACCGTACAGGGAGGATATATATCCTCTAGTGTCACGAAAGCTTCAGCGCGGCAGGAGGATGCAGAAGCCGCGCTGATGGGGGGCTACGATTTAGAAGGAGCTAGTAGTTAGATAGGCAGTATTGAATGCCATATTGGGGGTGATACTATAGAGGCCGGACGTTGTCGGCCCGTTCATTGCATTTTTGCGAACGTTATACAAAATTTTCTTATATTAGCGTAGTGGTTGGTGGTTCTACATCTTCCTTTCTTCACATTTCGCGATCGATCTATAAATTTGGTGTCTTTTGAATTCCGTTGCGTCTTTTCTCTTGCTGATTCCAGTATACATTTTACGCAAAAGATACCAGAGCGGCAGATGATTTGTGTATTTTAGTACTATATGATTGGGTTTTTACAATTAATTCATCATGATATCAATATCTGATATACGGCTGTTACACACGTACAAACTATGTCGACAGATTTTCCAACGTAGTACAGGTCATGTTTCTGACAGCAGTGATCATGGCAAATGCCAGTGTCACGAACCTGATTCCCAGCTGGCGGCCACAAAGTCTTACGTACAATGACATGACCGTCATATCATATCATATATCAAAAGTGTATAAGGCTGCTTGACTTACTTACCGTCGTCCGCGTTGCCATACATCTAAGAATACCTGAGATCTGTGTTCACGTCGTACGGTCCAGCACCCGCGGGTCAATCCAGTACGTAACAATCATATGCTCCCGACGTCGTACAGCGCAGACAGGCGAACGGCCCACGCTAAACTAGCTCGCCTGACCGCAACATTGATGAATCGAATCGGATGCAGCCGCGCAGCCGGTACCGATTGATGTATAGGCTGATGCTTAGTATAGTATGAATCATATCATACATCAGACGGCCGCATTGCTCTGTACGGACGACGTCCCGGTGTACGGAATACCAGCTAGAAACCGGGAACCGCGCCGCTCGGTCGGCCGGCCGGACGGCTGCCCAAGCGGGCAGGTTGGTGTGTACCACAGGGTCCATTCTCGTCTACGATATCACGCGATATCAGACTGATTATTTCACAGCCTAGGCTCTTTCAGCGCGCACTTACTACGTAACGTCTAGCTTCGGGTGCTGGTAATGCTTATATACAGAGGCCGAGCCTCATTGGCACCATTGCATGTGCGCCTTGCAACGTGGGCGGACGGCAGCTACAGCCTCGCGGTGTCTAGAAAGTACCAGTTAACTCGCGTGGGTAATTCTTAGTGAGTGGGTGTACGTGGGGGCTCGATATCGGTCACGTTCTTCGATATACACCTGATAATTGCAGATATTTGGCCACCAGAGAATACATATACAGCGACCATGCTGGTGCCTCGGCGCGTTAGTAATATTCTACAATCAAGTTTACAAAGCTATTATTTACATTATATACAATAGTTATGGCTATATACATCATCTGGCCGCTATATGGAGTAATTATTGGATATGAAGTATGGTGCCGGCTTAAACAGCTTGACACATGCTGTTTTGTGCAGAGTACTTCCGTAACCCGCCTAGTAGTGGATAACGAGGTGAACGAATCAAGTAAGAAGTATAGTAAGGCAGCCGCGAGGGGTGAGCGAGCGAACGTGCCTGCATGCCATGCCATGCCATGCCACATGCCCGGCTTCCTGACCGGACCGCATGACTTGGCCGCCACCGCGGCGACACGCCGAGCGGACGGAAACCAGGCGTCGGACGGAGGCCAGAGAGTTTTGCACGATGCTTACGGGATCCTCTGTCTGGATGGGTGTCTGGATGAAGCATGTGTGGACGGCGGGCGCACAACGTGGCTTCATGTCATGCCAGGAATGTAGGTGGCACAATGCAGCGCAACCACCCATCCACCCACCTACCCAATGCGCCCTGCCCCGCTAGGCTACGTCACGGCGCATCCATCTCACTCGACGGCGGACGGGTCCATCGCATCTTCACCTTCTTCTTCGTCGTGTTCGTCTGCGGGGTCTCCGTCTCCGTTATCCCCGCCGTCGTCTTCGTGTTCTTCGTCGTCAATCTGCACGCCACCGTCTGAGATCTGGAACCAGAACCAGTCGCCGCCAGCGGTACCCCCGTCGACCGTGCGTCCCGCTCCGCCAACCCATGCGCTGATGCCCGCGCGACGGACGGCCTGCCGGCGCATCTCGCGCTCCGCGTGCGCCTCCTGTAGCTCGATGGGCGTGCGGAAGGGCGCCACAACGTCTGGGGACAGGATGATACGCGCGGTGAGGAATTTGGACGAGTAGGTGTAGCAGGCGGGCAGGTGGCGAGGGAATGGAGGTGTATTCGCGATGGTGGAGGACGGTGCGGTTGCTGCAGCGGTTACTACAAAGGTGTTTGTTAGGACAACGCTGGCGCCGAACCGTGTGGAGAGGTTACGGAGGGTGGTTGTCAGAGTCTCGTAGCGTGCTTGTAGCGGGGATGGCAATTGGGATTGTTTCGGCGGCTGTTGCAGCGGGGGAGGGGTATCGGACGCTGGCAGAGGTGAGGAGGAGAACGAGGCTGGCAGAGGGGACCGCCGATCCAGCCAGTAGAAGGCGGAGATGCCATCGATTAGAATTGAGCACAGAGGGCGATTGTGCGACGGAGAGGCGGTGAGGTGTGACGGGATGGCGGCCAGGATGTCGAGGAGCTGCGGGGTGGACTCTGGAGTGTAGACGTGGACATGCGCGAGGACATACTCGGTTAGCTCCGCGACGTGCGAGTCGGTGATGGAGAGGAGGAGGGAGAGATAGTCGTCGAGATCAGGGTCCGAGTGTTCTTCGGCAGCGCTGCGGCAGAACTGGATGGCGCGCGCGAGGCGAGTGTGCACGTAAGCTTCAGTTATCGCGGCGAGACGCAGGATGTCGAAGCGGCCGTCGCAGTCGATGAAGACGACGGCACCATCCTTGCCGTCGAGGGTGATGCCGTTCCATGACGTCGGGAGGACGGCGATGCAGGCGAAGTGGTACAGCAGATGCGTCTTGCCGGCGCAGGGCCTGTCGGCGGAGATCTCGACGATGGCGGGTCTATCGCGGGGTACGTTATCAGCGTCAAAGTCGAAATAGCCGTCCACAGCGCTGCTCCCAAAGGCTCCTCCTCCAGCTGCTGCCGCTGCCTCTGCTGCCGCGGCGATTGACTGATTGTACAGGTGGTCGTGGAGGTGAAGCTGCAGCAGGGCGTCGATGGCGGGGACGTGGAAGGGCCCGGCGGCGGGATTGTGGTGTTGGGCAGCCAGGCGGACGTCGCTGAGGAGCTGTAAATATTAATTTTATACGCGTTAGCCTGCCATCATTGTCGTCATTGTCCGCTAACCGAACGAGCATCACGAACGCGACAAGAAAATTACAAAACGAGAGTCAATTGAGGCGTACATACATCGGTCAGCGTCTCGCCGGTCTGCTCAACCTGCATCAGCAGCCGGCGTGCCAGTCCCCCGGCAGCCATCGGCACAAGACGATAATGTCACTTCCTCTCGATCAGTTCCCGGCATCGGAGCTCCCAGCCCGCCTGGCAGCGCACACAACCGCGGTCAAGGCGAACACGACGACGGCACCGTACGGCACGGCGAAGACGGAACGAACGGTCGACACGCCGCTGACGATCGAGAAGCTGCGGAGGGAGTGTCCGCTGGAGAGGATGATGCAGTACGACTGCCAGGTGGTGCGGGTCGCCGATGGGACGGGCCTGGAGCTCGGTGGGGCCGCGGTCAACTGCTGGGAGATCGAGCGGCGCTTCTGGAGGTTCGTGAGCACGATCCCAACATCTCAATAAGGAGAGAGAGCTGACGGGGAGCAGGTGCAGCAACGGGCTGACGGTCGAGGCGACGGGCGTCCCGCAGGCGTGGGGCGACGGTGGCGAGTCGCGACGGCGGTCGATGGAGCTGGTGCGGCAGCGGGCGGACCGGCAGCGACAGAAGGCGGCCGAGCGCGAGAGACGGCGGCTAGAGCGCGAGCTGCGGGAGCTGCTGGCGGACAATTAGCGTGTGAGGCGGAGCTTGTTCTGACTATTTGCGAATAGAAGTCTGTGGAGGTGTTTTGAGAAAGTGTCTACGTAGAAGTGTCGCGTTCGCCGTGGCAGCTGGCTGGCTGGCAAATGGATCCTGTTCCACTTGCACGGCGCTGCTGCCTGTCCACCACCAACATCAAATCATCAACCACCACCATCACCACCGTCATTATCATCATCAGCATCATCTCCTTCCTCGTGTCACCCTCCACAGCATCCTTCGCAGACAGTCGCCCATCCCTCTGATAATATCCCATGGCTGGAACCCCCGCCGAGCGTGCCGATATCGACGACCGCAGCTTGAACACGCCCGCTTATCGCTGCAATCGTCCGTCCGCCGTCGCCGCCTCGCCGCCACCGCCCGCTTCCATGCTTCTGGTCCGCCCAAACGGCCTGGAAATGGACTCTGGCACCAGGCACCTCGCCATCGAGACTGCGAGCACCCCGCTGGACTGTGAGACCCCAACTGCCGTATCCCCAGACCCATATTCCTGCGCGGCGGGCACCGTCGAGACAGCGGCTGACAACCATCTTCACATCACGCTAGCCAGCCCGCAGGACGAGAAACCTTCCCTACAGAACACCGACGATGCCGCCACCGACGGGCGAATACCCCTCCATCGGTCGAAAGTCGTTGATGCTCTCTCAGAGGCCGACTGGGACGCCGCCGAAAGCAATCTTTCCATCCTCATAGACGACCTCCACGCTCCCGACAGCCCGGACCTGCAGATACTCCAGGGGATGGTTCATAACGCGAAGGCTCGATGGCAGGAAGCTCTGGACGCTCTCGCGGACTTTGAGCACCAGTCCGTCTCGGAGCCGGAGCTGTCGGCTCGAGCGTACTACGCCAAGGCCGTTGCGCTGTACAAACTTCGAGATTATGAGACATCCCACATGAATTCCCGCCGCGGCCTCAACGTCGTCGACCGCTTCCTCGAAGGGCCCTTGCAGCTGAAATACCGGTATGCGCTCGCCGACCTCGCGCACAGGACGCTCAACGACCTGGGCAAGAAGACCGACTCGACCAAGGCGCAACATTACAAGTCCCTCGTCCCGGCAGACCACACCGCGGACCCGATACTCTTCGTCACGCCGGTACCGCAAAACGTACCGAAGGCGCCAACCAGCGATGCCCCCACCCCAACGGTAGAACAGCAATCGGAAGCCGAAAGCGCTGAACTACGCGAAGCCATGCAGCGACACCGCTTAAGCTTTGGCCACGACGGCAAGATCCTCGTCGGCCGCCACAAGGACTTCTTCAACGCGCTGCACGATGCGCTGGAGAACGACAACCTACAGCTCATGACGCTCATCTGCTCGATCGATTGGTGCGCCACCGAGGCGCTGCGCGACTCCCCCATCTCCTTCGACCTCGAGCCGCCGATGCCGCAGTACGCTTGGCGCGCGACGACAATGCTGCACGTCGTAGCCGGCAGCCGGTCGCGGTACTCCGCCGCGATGGCGGAGATGCTGCTGGACCACGGCGCGGATCCGCAGCAGACGCTGTTCGAGGGCATCACGCCGCTACATGTCTGCGCGCGGCAGACGAACGCCGAGGTCGCAGCCGTGCTGATCCGGCGCGGCGCGGACATCGAGGCGCGCAGCATCACGGGCAAGCCGCCGATACACTTTGCCGCGTGGAAGGCGTCGTGGAATGCGGATGTGCGGATTCTGAAGATGCTGATTGCGGCGGGCGCGAACATCAACGCGAAGAACTCGGGCGGGTATACCGCGCTGCATTGGTGCATGTTTGACGGACGCAGCGCGGCTCCGATAGAGGTGCTGTTGCGGCGGCCGGAGATCGACCGGTTCGTCAGGGCGGCGAACCATAAGACGCCGTGGGATATCTTTTGGGAGCACGAGGAGGAGCTGATGCGGAAGGGGGAGGAGAAGCGGGTGCAGATACTGTATACGCTGCGGCGGTACGGGATCACGAGGTAGTATAGCACCTCGCCGCCGTCCTCTGGTGTCATCTTTTTTCATTGGTTTTGATGTTCAGCGGGCATGAATAGTTACGCATCATGGTTGATGTATCTTACGACGGCGTTGGGTTTCTTTCTATTAGCGTTGGTTTGTTGTATTGTCCTTTTTTTTTTCCGCAGCCATCTGTGATCGGTTTCTCAGCGCGATGATGTCAAAAGCTATCTATGCCTAATATCTGTATTATCTATCAGAATGGATATTTCATGCCAGCACAGCTACAGACGAAGCTCTACACCGGCCGAGGCTACAACTGTAGAGAAACTGAGCCACACGTACGAGAATGCGCGGTGTGGCGAACGACGCAGCTCCAGGTTGCGTGGTCGATGTAATTCTGTATGTCGAGACTGTGAGCGACAGGGACATATGATTATCACCCGACGGGGAGGGTTGATGGCGAATTAATTGTTTGCTCATGTTCTTTTTATAGCGGCCGGTTGTGGAAACCGGGATTCGAATGAGAAACGCAGCTTGTACCGGTACATCTGTGTGCATTATGCAGCACAGTGCGTATGCACGTGGCTACACGTGATGGAGTCTGGCATTTAATGGGAATGGAATCTGCCTTACGGATTGAACTTATTCACGTTCGTACTGTAAATTCAAAAATATTTGCGACTATGTGTTAGGTTGGCCACTGTGGCGATTGACCAGTCGAAGGATGCGATAGGCCGTAGGCGCAGGTACATTGCGTCGATCGTCAAGTTGCATCAATTGATTATTATGAGAGTGTAGAAATAGAACGGGGTGGCCGGCGCCGGATATGCGAGGATGTGGCTTGACATATACTAATCATTGGTGCGGTTTATGCGATGCTTTGTGGTGTTTGTGATCCACGCAATTGATGAGGAGTGAATAGAGTCGCTGTGCAGTGAATTGAATTGCCATGCACGACTAAGTACCTA
Source organism: Orbilia brochopaga (assembly GCA_036872635.1). Classification (NCBI taxonomy): domain Eukaryota; kingdom Fungi; phylum Ascomycota; class Orbiliomycetes; order Orbiliales; family Orbiliaceae; genus Orbilia; species Orbilia brochopaga. The sequence goes on along the minus strand of JAVHNQ010000013.1, from coordinate 281,779 downwards.
GGTAGCTAGCAATAAACCAGCCTGCAAAATGTTCAAAGGGAACCACTACGCGAGACAATTAATCGAATAGTCCTGTGGAATTTTATTGGTTTGAATTTGGGAAATCGATGCGGACAGAACTCCATTGAAACCAGAACATTGATTCTTGTCTATCAAAATACCACACTCGACTGAGCACCTGTTAACTAACATCAAGTTAAACTGACAGCTTGGTTATGATCACCGGTCTAGTATCCAGCTGCGGCCAGCATGTCCTTCTGTTCGTCGGTGAGCATTTCCTCCGCATCCTCGTCTTCCTCCGCAGGCGGTTCCTCGTCCTCATCCTCGTCCATATCCTCCTTCGGCTCCTGCTCTTCCTCCTCATCCTCATCTTCGTCTTCATCCCCCTCCTCGTAATCTTCAACTTCCCTATCGATCTCCTCCTCGTCCGGACCGCGAGTGGCGTTCTTAAACACATCCGGCACGGGGATCGGAGCTGGCGGCGGCGGGGCCTCACCCTCCACCTGCTGGATGGGCACACACCCACCGAAGGGGCCGTTGGGAGCGGCGTTCTGGCAGCGCACGATGCATATCTTCTCCTTACCGCCATAGCTACCACTGCAGTCCATATCCTGCGGCAGTTGTACCGTCAACTGCCCCTTGCGCAACTGGAATGGGTTTAAGCCTTTCTCGCCGGGGATGTTTGCGAGCATCTTGAGCGGCTGGCCGTTACCCTCCCAGCTCTTCGCGTTGCCGGCGTAGTCGATCCAGCAGACGTAGGGGCCGCCGCCGTCCGGATTGATCTGGTGGACGGTCATGTGGAGGGAGCCGCCGGCGTAGACTTGGGGGATCGCGTTCTTTTTGGCGGCCTTGTTCATCCAGCCGTTTATGTTTAGGGAGCCGGTTGGGTTTTTCCAGTAGTCTTTGCCGTCGCGGTTGTAGAGGTTCGATTTGACGATGTACTGCGTGCGGCCGCAGCCGGTGGGGAGGATGGTGCGGCAGGCCTTGCAGTTGAAGTCGTATTTCCATTTTTTGGTCGGGCATTTCTTGCAGCCGGCGAGGTATTTGTTTGGGCATTGGGATTTGCGGCATTCTTTGTATTTTGCGGCGTCTATGGTGACGGCTTTTTTGCCCTTCTTTTTGCCCTTGGCTTTTGCCTTCTTGCCCTTTTTGTTGGCTTTGTTTAGGACTTTTTGGTCCTTTTTGTCTTGTTTGGCGGCTTTCTTTTGGGTTTTCTTTTCAACTTTGGCTTCTTGTTTCTGTTCTTTCTTTTCTTGTTTCTGTTCTTTCTTTTCTTGTTTTTGGTCTTTCTTTTCTTGTTTCTGTTTCTTGTTGGTGCGTTTTACGGTGCGGTTTTTGATTTTTGCGACGGACTTGCAGTGGTTTGTGCATTCGCACTTCTTGCATTTGGCCCAGTAGCCTTGGGTTTTGCACTTTTTGCACCAGCGGTTTGGGATGGTGGGGTTTGAGAAGACGCTGGTGTCGCGCTGGCCGGCCTTCTTGGTGCTGCTGCGGCTGGTGCCGGGGAGGACGCCGAAGGCTGTGCCGTGGGCTTTGCCGGCGTCGCCCCAGGCGTCGATTATCGCAGCGTGGCCGGCGATGGCGGGGACCAGCGCCAGGAGGGCGTATATGATCTCTATCTTCATTTTTATGAAGTGAGCTATATATATGAGAAGTGTATATCACCAGATAAAGGGAGACTGATGAACGAGAGACTGAATGAGTGAAAGAAAGTATTGAATGAATGATTGAACGAAAGACTATGAAGGAGAGACGATATGAAGAGAACAGGTGCAATTGAGAGACGGCTGCAAAGGAGCGTAAGCCACTGCTGCAATGAACGGCCACTCAGACCGGTGTCCATGCCTCTTATATAGACAAATTTCTGTCTACAAATCAATCATCGCACTCTGGTAGTACCGTACTGTAGTACTATAGTAACAGCATGCCAGCTAGGACGACGTATAATAATAATTCAACGATACAAGATATTATATCAGTCGATGATAGTTCCACAAACGGCAATGATCAAGTGCGCTGACAGCTGCAGTCGCGATGCACGACATGCCGCATATGCAGCGAATCCAGTCAGCAGATGCGATGGTCATCGGGAAGTGAACGTCGATTTTCATCACGATGGTGGAGTGCAACCGAGCATCCGATTGGGCCTCCGCGTCAAACTGCGAGTTTTGCTTTTACAAGCGCCGTCGATGCGTATTTCTTGGCAGTCACTTTTCCATCGTGCGGTTGAATTTCTCGATTTGCCTTGTAGCAGTAGTAACGGTCTGGTTAAGCTACGGCTAGTACGTATACTGGTGTATGCAGTGCGAGCTTGACCGTAGTACCGGGACGCTTGGCAGGGCTGCTTGCCAGAAAGCGACACCGCCGGTCCTCAAAAACGGCATGTCGAACAGTAAAAAGCTTGCTATTGTCGGTTTCGAGCGCTGGAGGCGGATTGAAGATGCCTTTTGTCGAGGGGGTTTCCGATCGCCTGTGCGACGTGGCGGTGACGCGATGGGGTAGCTCTATCCTGCGGTGCTGGGTGGTCGCGTGAAAGCCGACAACCGCGCTAAGGTGTGCAGCAGATATCAGATGCAATAGTGCATTGCTTGATCCTGGCGCTTGGCTGGGAGCACTGTGAGCCGGCCTGCTGACGGTGTGATAATATTATATTATATGATATGGTGTTATATGGACGGTCGTAGATAGTGTAGTCGATGATGATGCATGCCGGCGGGGTTCGGTTGCGTTATCTGTGTTGGATGTGAGATGTTGTCGTTGGAATTCTCGACATTGGCGTGCAGCCAAGCTAATTCTTCCTGAGGTGAGTGTCAACACATTGCAGGGCATTACTACTCGAAGTAGGCTAGCTAACGACAGCTGAGATTCGCCTGTATTTTTGGTTTCCGCATTGAGCACGACTTGTATCTGCCGGTAAATTACGTAAAGGCAGGGCTGGGGTGGATTTCTGACGGACTACCCAGGTTCTCAGTTCTTGGTCTGAGATTCAATTGGAGCTTGGGTGATGGTGACTTGGCATAGCTATATGCATGGGAAAACTTTTGTGGTTTATCTCCTCGATAGATTGCAATCTTGGTACTACACGAATAGCAAGTCTTGGGATGTTATTTTGGTAACATGGTACTTAAGTAATTAGGAAGAAGTACTAGTGATAGAAACTGAATGACTGGCTCAAGTTCATAGATACCAACGGAGATGGGTATCACTGATTGATGGTCCAATGTGGCTTTTCCTCTTTCAATTCAACCGGATACTTCATGAATTCACCAATTTTGGCCTCCGAGGCAAGCCACATCGACACGATCACGTGCACATGATGATGATGAATACATTCCTTGGTAGTGTATGCGTGGAACTCTTGTATGGTATCGCCACCGCCATCGAAGCAGTGTTCGGAGAAGCGTGGCGAATGGCCGGCTGGACGATTCGATAGGCCCGTGCAGGCATCGATCGGCGGGGACGCGAGTCGACGGCGGGCGTTAATATTATTAAACTTGCAATTGCTGGTAACCGGTCAATCAATTGCCGGGCCAGAATTAGAAACATGTCATGTACCATACTATAGGATCTCTGCATACTAGTCAGTGTGCTATATCTGGATCCACGGACGCCGGACCCCCCTTTGATGTTCATACACGTACATTGCATATCGCCATACATGTACTCGAGATGGCTCGATCGGATTGATGGGACCGGCGGGCGACGGCCATCGCCATCGCGTGGTGGAGCGGGCTGACGAGCCGCACCCGGAGTTTGCAGCCATCGCTGCTGATGTCCCGGTTTGGCCTCTGCTGACGCAGCCCCGGTCGAACAGGCACAGACTGGTCGTATGTACCATACGTGCATCTAATCACGTACCGGTACTGGTATACTAGCTGGTGGTAATAGCGGTCGTTGCTAGGCGCCTTGGAGGGCGAGGGACAGGCGAGGGCAGCAGATGCAGCAGCTAGGCTGGTTTCGGCCTCAGAAAGCACAGCCCGGCTGCCAATTCTGCGGTCTTTTCCTGGCTGCGGGCACCTGCTTGCATTCCTGCTCGTTCCGTCGAGCTGCCCGGTTGGTTACGACGTTTATTTACAGACCTTTAACATTGGCTTCTTCTTCTTCTGTTCTGTTCTCGATCTTTTGTTTCCACCGGGGGCACACGATAGCAATACGAGTTCAAGTCAGGAGTGATAGAATATATATACGTATACGTAGTATAACTGCGGGTGCACGATATCTGCATTCTCCGCCGGGTTGACGGACCGCTGCTGCTTTGTGCGACCACCAACGTCAACAACATCCGCCTGACGAATTCCTTCTTTCCGTCCATCCTTCTTTCTCTCCGCCCTCCGTCCACGACCGCTGCTCCGATCCACGAAGAACCACGACCCACGAACCACGAACCACGAATCACGGCCACGGCCACGCTGAGGCTGACGGCCCGCGTCGACGAATTCGAACAGGCTGACGACCGACCGACCGACCGCCTCACTCGATCCTGCACGCCTGGATCGTCTTGGTCTGCTAGCCTCGAGTCCTCGCTTGCCCGGTTCGACGGCCGAATCGCACTGCGACGAGGCTTGCATATTTCTCACCGACGTCCCTTCACCGCTCTTCAGCCGCTGCCATCCACATCCATCTCAAGCGGGGACCATCCTTCGTCTCCATTTAATTCTTCCCTCACCGACAGCCTCCGACGACACCCTCTCTCTCTCTCCGCTGACTCACGATAAATCGGCCATGGAACGTGGGATCGCTGGTGTCGAATCATGAGTTTACGACGCTTCACGACCCCGACGACATTCTCACCCGACTTTTCCTCCCTGTCGAATCCTCACTGAACCGCTTCCATCGCTCGAGTACGTCCGTCCGTCCGACAATCTGCGCGAAACTGCCGGCCTCTTATTCTCCTTCTTTCCAAAGTTCCAGCTATTTCAGTTTTCTCATTTTCGTTTCCTCTCGGTACTAGCGGAGTTTGATTTGCTTCGGCTTCCTTGCATGCGTGGGCTGTGATTTGTGTTTTCTGCATCCTTGCCGTCATCTGCAGGACCTTGCGCCTACTCTCGTCCATTCATCGATTCACTCGTTCGTCGATTCATTCGTTTACTTTCTCGTTCGTTCGTCGACTTGTTCGTTCACCTTCTCGTTCGTTCTGGGGATTGCGCATCCGTGCGTATCTGGGTGCTGACGTACTGACTCCTGCAAGGTTCTTGTTTTCTGTTCCTTCGTTCCTTTGCTTTTGGTTAATCTCGTTCGTTCGCTACCAAATACACCACCGCCATGTCGCTGCTGCGACCCTCCAAGCCGCTAAAGCTGCTAGCTCTCCTCCTCGCGACGCAGCATTTCGCCATCCTCACCACCGCCCAGATCGCTGGCTTCTTCCCCGAGTATCTCAAGCGATGCATCGACCGCTGCCAGCCGCTATGGTCCGTCAACTACGACTGCACCCTCGCCGGCTCCTCGTCGCAAGACTGTCTCTGCCAGTCGCCGTGGGTCGAACAGTTCTACGAAGGCAGCACGTGCACTTGCACCTCGGACTTCGAAGCGACCGAATTCCGCAATTGGTTCGAGGGGACCAATGGATGTAGTTCCTACGTGGAGGCCCGGATACAGTCCAGCGAAGCCGCTGCAACCGCCAGTCCGACATCCACATCCGCGCAAGACACCAGCAGCGCGGAATCCAGTACGAGTGACCGCGCGACGACATCCCGACCACCCACCACAACCTCTACCGACACCTCTACCGACACCACCCCGACATCCTCAATCACCGGCCCTACCACCGGCAGGACGACGCTGACAACCTCCCTCTCCACCACAACCAACGACCAGACCGCCTCGACGACCTCGAACAGTCCCAGCATCGCCACCTCCTCCCAGCAAGACAACAACAGCTCCGGCTTCATCACCGCCCAGAACCGCAAATGGGTAATCCCAACCATCACAATCGGCGGCCTCATTGTCGTCGGCGCCGCCGCCTTCGCAATCCTCTACTTCTTCTTCGGCTGCTGCCGTCGCGGCAACAATCGCGGCCGCTACGCCCGCACCAACAACCCCGCCATCATCGGCGCCAACGCCGCCGCCGCGGGTAGCAACTCCACCCTCGCCGGCCTTAAACCCCCCATCAAACGCAAGAAACACCGCATGTGGCTGTCCACCGTCCCCTTCTTCGGCGTCAAAAACAGCAGCGCCAGCCAGCACAGCGACACGTCGCAAGACATGTCCCTCGTCGACGACCACGACGCCATGCTCGACACAGCGTACTACGGCGCTGGCGGCCCCCCGCCCGGCCGGTTTCCACCGTATTTTGGCCAGAATGCCGGGGGGATGTACATTCCCTACCAGCATGGTGCGCCGCTGCCACCCATTGACGAGGTGCAGAGCATCGCTGAGTCGCATCGGGATCGCGGGATGGGGATGGGCATGCCGATAGGGATGGCGATGCCTATGCCGCTGCCGGGCGACGAGGACGGACGGTCGTCGTTCAGCTTTGAGAATTCGGTCAACGGGTTCGGTGCGACGCCGTATACACCCGTCGGCGGGGAGTACACCGGCGGCGGGATGATGCCACCGCCGGCACCTGTAGCCACCACCACGACGTCCGCAAATGCACCGCTGTTAGGCACCGGTGAAGCGGTGGGAGCAGGGCTGGTTGGTGCCGCGATATCTACATCCGACAACCGCGGCGGCGGCGATCCGATGAGTTTCCCGAATAGATATGAAGATTTAGCCGGCCGGCGGGGGCTAGAGCGCCGCATGTTCGACCCAGCGATGATGGCGGGGATGCCCGGCGCGGACGGGGGGCCACCGCGGATGATGATACCCCGAAAGGAAGTGCGGGGTGCGGCTTCGAGTCCCGTCGCGCCGCCGGAGGAAGTCGCGCGCAGCATGACGGTCAGTCCGCCGTCGAGCGAGGTCAGCAGCTTGACGGCCAGCAGCTCCGGGTTCGGCGGGGGTGGCGGGCGGTTGGCGGGGCGGGGTGAGTATCCGCGGCCGCCGGCGCCGGCGGGCAGCGGGTTGTTTTCGCCGCGGCGGGGCGAGTATTATGAGGATTATAGCTGATTTCTTAGGTATGAAGTACCTATCTATCTATCTATCGTCGTGATGTAATATGATATGACAGACGGACGGACGTACGGACGGATGGGTGTGATGTGATGGATGATATGCCATGTGGCTTCGTCTCCGTCGTTTATCTTGTCATTTTGTTTATTGTGTTTTTGGTGTATGTGAATTCTTATCATCGTTGATAGTATTAGCGGCATGGATTGAATTGAATTTACATCTTGGAAGCGTGCGCGTGCGTATACTATATTTCAATTCAGGCTTTGGTTCGTCGTCTGTATGTTTGGACGGAAGCGACGGGCCTTTGCGTGTATATACTAGCTATCGATCATATATATATGATGCGAGATCAGTTCGTGTCGGAAGTATACCTAGGTAATATAATATAATACCGTGGCAGTACTAGTGCTGTTTGACATACTGCTGGTCATGATAATATAATATGCTTTCGCGAACCGGATGGCTAATAATCTTGCGTCGCGTTAAGAATAGTGACTGGTTCTATGTCGGAGGGCAGCGTCCTCGGTGTAGGCGCTATGTTTAGCTAGCAGTCGTAATGTGTTCGATGGGTGATTGTGCGACAGCTTCTGTTGCAAAGTTGCTAACCAATGTGTTGTTCTGCATTGGTGCGGAATGTCATTATTATATAAAAGATGAACGGGATTGGTCTCGTTGGAACGGGATGCAGGGCATCTGTCTGACAAAAAGCCTCTTCCGCTAGCGTGCTCGAAGTGAATATTATATAGTATATGTATGTACATGTACGGGATCCGGGATCTGCGAATCCAAAGACCTCGCTCCTCCTACAAAGCAACGCTCCCAGCATCCCGTCGATACATTATACAACACGAGCTAGTAATACTTAATTAGAGGAATCGCGTGCGTTAATTAATGTGCATGAACATTTGAAAGACGGTACGAATAGAGATGATACATGCAAGTATGCTCATTCGTGGGCTCGAAACTAAATCCATCGTCGATTCCTGATCGATCGATAAGATAATTATATATATACCGTCTCATGTTACCGAGTAATTTCCTTCGATGGAACCCCAAGGAACAGATGGAATTCAACGCTTCGAAATATAGACCGATTGATATAGTGACAAAACCACTGTTATAACTCTGAGTTCCTCGTGTGATTTAATCGGTGGGGGTATGTTGGCGCCTGACCTAGCGGATCCGGGTATCATAGTATACTAGGAGCTGAGTCGTGACGCTTGCTCGCATCTGTATAGCAAACTTTGAAGAGTGACTAGCTAGATAAGAAGGGAGAGGGATATCGTGGTTCCGGCTTCCTTTCGAGAGCGGTCCAATGTATTTTCGCCGGGCATTCGTTGCGAGGGCCCTATAGCTTCTTGTCCTTCCCCTTGTCGACCCCGACCTTTTCTATGGAAGTCGCTGGATCTGTTGGGCTAAGGCTGTTTGGCAAGTCCATTGGCGAGTCCAGGGTGGGAATTTGCCCGTTTTCCGTCGCTTGGTGAAACCGCCGCTCAACGTCTTCTGGCGAGGTTGCTTGAAGCATCTCGACCGCCTCCAGCAGCCAATTCCATGTAGATTCGGGGGGGAACTCCTCATCCTCGGGGCCGTGCAGCTCCATCACTTCTGATATCTGATTTCTCAAGATCGAGAGAGTCCTGAAGAGTTTCTCAAGAACCCAACAGTACGTGTCCAAACTCCATCCGTGACTGCCCTCATGTTTTCCAAGGCATTGGTAGAATGCATCCAATCCTCTGCTCTGGCCATGGGCCTCACAAACCGTTCGGTTTGATATGAAGTCTGAGTGACACTGATCGGAGGAGGCGCCGTTTTTTCCTGGAGTGATGGGCCCTTTGGTTTGGGGTTGGCGCAGCTGTTCAAATTGCGCCCTAAGTCCCAAATAGGATGTAAAGGCTTCATGGACGATTCGAGCGTGATACCTTCGTTTTGTGCGTGGTACCGGCATCCAATTGCGCGCCGCTGGTGTATGCGGTAGTGCCTCTCCGGATCGGGCTTCGATAGTATCAACTTGGGCATTGGTCGTAGATTGCATGCTCCGCTTTGAAAGCCTGCTCAGCCCGCTCAGCCCGCTCGACCAGTTCACGCCTGCACTCAGGAGGGGACTGCGCAGCCAATCCCAGGTCTCGCCTTTGCTTCGGCCTTCGACGGTGTATTCTTCCTCGTTGCCAGGGACTCGCACTCTGTGATTTGAGTATTCCATTTGGCTTTGGTCCGGCGCATGCGCCTTGGTTGGTGGAAGAATCACGCTCTTTTGCCAGCTCATGGATGCCCGGCCTGGAATGACCTGCCAGCGGTAGTTTGGATGCTGTCTTTTAACGACTTCTGGGATCCAGTTGAGCGCGTTCTGATACTTGCCTACGGTGGTACCTCGCGCTGGTTTTGGCTGGAGCATGGTGCAGACGCAACGACAGCCTACTCGATGTTAGTTAGCTATAGCGCCTATTCCACTTACGATATAATGCATACAGTGTATTCAAGGGTATGCGCTCGGCAGGGCGATGCCCGTTCCCTCACGTCGGCTTTGAGGCCGAAGCCGAGCAACCGAAGATGCTGATTTGGAAGGAAGGATCATGAGATGTTCGCTCCGGTTTATAACTAGGATATTCGGACAATTTATATATGCACTTACCATACCAGGCTTGGCATCTCTCGACAGTAATGGCCGTCACGCAAATCTGCTGGAGCTGATTGATTGTCTTCGTTGTTTCATCTACAGATCGGTCGTGGACCATTTCTCCTGTTGCCTGGTCGCAAAGGCATGATGTGCATTTTCGTAGGTGGTTCTGGATCGAATCCCATGGGTGCTTCTTTACCCTAAAATCGGGCCGGCGCGTCGGTCTCTCCCGAAACACTTGGTATTGCGTGGGGTCAAGACTGTTGTGAAAAACATCGCGGCTCGATGCGCATTGCACGCTGAAATCCGTAAAGAAGATGCTGGGCGGGATGATGATGTTTCTAGGTTCGTTCGGAGAGACGGGTGGCCGCTTCTCGGCGTCCGGATCGGGATGCAGTGGCGAATTAAGTACTTCTTCGACGTCAATCGGGACATCCGATATGTGTATTTTATTTCCAGACGTTAGAGGAGCAGGGGAGGGGATCGAACAATGCGATTTGGGAATTTCCGAACATGAAGATGAATTTACGTTCAAAGGCACTGCTAAGAGCCCAGAAGCCATTGTCAAGAATATGCAAAATCCGTATTGTCGATACATGATGCTGACGAGAAAGAGTAGAGCCGGCCGATGATATTTAATAACGCCGGGAGAGGAAGTATATCGATAGAGAGCAGAAGGTTATCGAAGCTATACCGTTGTCAGACAGGTCTGGAAGCGCATTCTATCTTGACATCAGAATCCCCGGGGTGTCTTCCAATTATATCAAAAGCTTCTTCAGGCGGCTCTGGGTCTAGACGCCTGACATTTGGGAGGGATAAAGATCTTAAGATCGTTGCTTACGACAGTACGATGTATTAATATCCGGATATCCATGGATCCATCTATATACCAATCCAAGTTTCATTAACAAACAGGTTGCTGCGGTATGTCTCAAGGCACAGGGTACAACTGCAAAGTAGCCCCGCCTCATGATCCAGCCTAATTTTATACGTATGTAAGTAAGTATATATATATATATATATATATATATATATATATGGCGCGTTGGTAATTGTAGTTGGAGGTTTGATGCGGTATAATTCAGCAGTCCAGCTGCTAGCTGTAGTTGGCCAATTGGGGTACGCATCGTTGGAACCAAGTTGGACACAAACTCGCATGAATTTAAGCATCGCCTCTGATCATTTCAAGCCTGACCTCGTAGACTAGGCCGCGGGTATAGTCAAGGTAGACTATAACTATCTCAAACTGACTAGTAGGACAGTTGGATTGACGAAACGCCTCAGCGCTCCATCATACAGTGGCAAAGCAAAATCTATCACTAATTTATTCATATTCCAGATGCAATTTTGCATGTTGTTGTGAGTCCTTGAATATGCCTCTTAGGCGTTGGGAGCGAAGAGTCCTCCCTCAAGCTACCAATATACACCTGTTGCGATGCAAGTGCTTGTTACCAATAATTCATCTTGGGTGGCCAGCGGGATTGCCCTTGTGACAAGGAATTGACACTCGTGGATAAAGACCTTGAATGGGGCCATCGGTAGTTTCGTTCTATAGATATATGAAGATATCTCAGCCTTCAATGGGGGCGATATTGATGTTTTGTATCGATATTAATACTGGTTTTGAGACCGATTGAAGTCCTCAGCTGGTAAGTTGAAATGCATTAATGTTGGGGAATTCAAAATAGAGAGGCCTCCCGAATCCATAGCCACACCCTGATAGTCTCGTGATTCTGGGTACATATATGCTAGAGACGTTTGGGCACAGGAACTACCAGCTTGGAAACATATTCTCTCAAGTGGAGGATAGGAAAGCAAATCGAATCATATCTATATAAATCTTGCGTAGGGACGTTTGCATTCTAGATCCCCTAGCTCTAACGTCCAGTAATATATGTTACAACAATGCAATCCCTAGTATACGGCTTCAAATTTCTGCAAATTTGCATCTATCCGCATTTTATTGTACTGCATCGGACGGACAAGTACACAGCAAACACAAAAAATATTTACTAACTCTGCCATTCGGTTGCAGCGCCTGTTGATACGTCCTGGCTCACGAGACTACGTCTGCCGAAACCAACATTTGTGGGACGGGGGGTGACTGGAAGGGCCTGGCACCAAGGCTACGAAACGCATTGCGGCGAGGACCGAATAGTTCTAAGATATACTTATTCTTAGACAGTGCAGTACTGGTAGACTGGTAAATTTTTTCATGCCGACGTCTCCACAGCAGTTGAGCAGTAACGTGATACACACGCAATCGAGGATACCAAGAAGCAGGTTCATGTCAGAGACAAAGAGTGCTTAAGAGTGTAGGTTTTTTGGGAAAAGCTGCATAGGCACAGAGATACCCTGCCGTGCGGTCTGGTTTACGAGATGAGAGGTAACTAGGTATGTAAAATTTTATAATTACTTAAGTACTGGCCTGGATTCGCCAGCAGAGCCTATACGGGGCCAAGCGAAGCCCCAAACTAATGCCTGCGAAAAAAATCTGGCGTGCATGTGTAGCGGCACGACTTTCGTCCTTGAACAGTCTACGGACGGCTGGCGCATACTTCGATTCGATTAGATAGGCGTCTAGACTTGCAGACGCCATTGCCCATAGACAAGTATCAATCGTTTTCACCGGTTGCGAGCTGATATCATAATCGAGCGAGCGCCTTAAGCACGGACAGAGTCGACAAAGACTTCTGCTCTGAGTGCAACTGTCGCAGCTTTCTTAACAGGTTCTTCGGCTAATAATTTTTTGTGAGTAGTAACATTCCGTGCCGTCTAAAATTTATATGTAAGTAGTATCTTGAGGGATTATCTTTACGAAAGCCGATCAGGCCGTTAAGAGTTGAAATTCTCCTAGGTACTTACTTAGTTAGTCCTAAGTAGCCGCTTGAATTTCATATGGTGTGTGAAGTTATACTCTATTGTTCGTTTTTTCTCCCGTTATCCGGATGCTATCAGCCAAGGGCTTGCCGAATATGAATTGGGCCGTAAGGCTGAAGCTTTGGAGGCTTGATTAACGTCAGACTGGGGGCAAACCTAACGTGCCTCACATGCCTACTGAAATTCTTTCCTTCTCTTCGGCTTGCAGTAGTTGAACCCAGCGCGCACCCTTTGTTACCTAGCTTTTACGTCACACCTAGCCAAATGTTGCTGGATCACCGATTCTCTGCGACTTGCTTGTTCCATGTTAGCGAGAATGGCGATAATGCTGATATCATCAGAGATTCTCCTTGAACGCCATGCTGCATGTATCGGTCACCCCATTCATTTTCTGAGAAATATTATTTTGGCGAAAACTCGATCAGATCGAGATTTCAAAGAAACGTAATTCCGGTTGGTTAGAGTGATCCGCATCTGCGCACCGCGTCTTCGAGCGAGTGTAAAGTTCGATGCATCGGGCGCCTCGGCGTTCCGCTAGTTAGACGTCAGCCCTTCTCATGTAGGTGGCCGCATGAAGCAAGCAAATTGTGCGGCGATGTCTAGCACCCGGTACGTTGGGTTCGGAAGTCTAGTTGCAACTGGCGCTTTACTGAAGCCGAAATAATTATATAAGGCTACAGCTGACGATTTTTGACCCTGCGCCGGTGATGTTATGCTGCTGGCTAGGTCTGCACCAAACAATTTTGGGACAACTTTATCAATCGTCTACGGGAAAGCTGCTCTGTTACAGCTAGAGTAAGTCCATACTTACTCACGTTATCATATCATACTATCGTCCAGCCACGTCCTTATAAGGGATAAAACCCCGAACGCTCGCTCAAGCCAGCTCGCCTTTGACAATCCTTTATCAACAGATTCTCTTCCCTTGCTTGAATTGCTCGCCGTATCAATATCAACCCCGACCTCCTTGACTCCTCGAGCTTTTCAGTGAACACAGAGACGCAATCGCCCGACTGCAAGAGCAATGCTTCGGTCCTTTCCTCCGTTCCCATCGCCGAATCCAGCGTCTATGGATCACCCACCGCTAGGAGACGCTCCAATCGTGCCCTCTCCTCCATCGTCAGAATCCTCTTCAGTGCTGTCACCTCAGTCAACGCCTGCGACACCATACTCTCCACCATACAGTCCGAGTTCTCCGACAAATGCAGATGGCAGGACTGTCCGTTCGAGATCTCGCAGCGCTGCTCGGAGGTGCGCCCCTCCACACACCCGAATAGCTAAACGAGACACGCGTGCGCCGTCGGTGCCTCAGACTCCCCCGGCTACACCTCCTGCAGACGGAGAGAAGAAAGACGCCGCCGCGAAAACGGTGGCGCCACCTGAAGAACAAGAAGAAGAGGAAGTAGAAGACGAGAAAGAGGTTCAGGAGCAGAATAATTCCGAAGTCGAGATCGCACGAAAAAGGAGTGTCAGAACGCATCGCTATGAGGATGCTGTCCGGATTGCTTGTGGTGCTTGGGCCGAGACGGCACCGAAGCAAAAGAAAAAGTCAGTAACGTGGGACGAGGACTTACCTGCGTGATGCTGCGATTTCGAAAATTCCCTATTCTCATCTCAACTGTATCCCTCATGATAAAATGTATTCGCAAAATTCGCGGTCGGCAACGCAATGCGTATAATGTACGAAGCATACGGGCAGTTTGCGGCTGGAGACGGAGGTACCTAGATTTGAGTACTTTTAACCTTGCTTACAGCCTGGAGGCATCGTATTTCTCGGGCTTCGAGAAGATGATGATCTTTAACATTGGGTTCCTTGCGAACTAAATTGCAGCGGGCTCCGATTCGTTATGCTTGGCCATGGGAGTGGTAGGTTGTTATTTTGGATGCTCACCAGCCAATATTATCGGTTCACAAAATACTTATTCATGAGCTTCTCGGCCTCACCTAATCTTTATGTCACCCACGTCTGATGATAGCTCCTGAAATTCATATTGTATCTATAGCTTCAGATCTTGTAGTCTTAATCTACTCGCTTCGATTATACATATAGCTGGCCTTACAAGGTAGAAGTAGCCACGGGAGGCAGAAGGCACTTCAATTGCGCCAATTGTAGCTACTACTTAACATACATCTCCAATTCTCATCGAATCTGGCCGCGGCTGCGACCATTGTGTTGCGCTATTATATAAGCGGGCCACAATCAGGCATTTTATATCCGTCGTGACATCGAGCTTGTCACACACTGTCTCAACATACACCCCGATTTTAAAATACCTACGAAAGATATCTACTGGACGTCCTCGATCAACCGGAAAATGCGACTGATCAAGCAACAGCTAGAGCGTGACGGCAGCGGCACCGTCACGCTGTACCCCGAAGAACCCGAAGACATGTGGCATGCCTTTAATCTCATTCGAGTCGGCGATACTTTACGTGCCTCTGCGGTTCGCAGGATAGTCTCAGAATCATCAACCGGCTCTACGTCGTCCTCAAGAGTCCACATGAGCCTCACGATTACAGTCGATAAAGTGGACTTCGACAGCCAAGCCGGCCAGTTACACATCAACGGCAGAATCGCGGAGGAGAACAAGTACGTCAAGATCGGGGCGCACCATACTCTAGATTTAGAGCTTAATAGGAACTTCACCATCGGCAAGGCGGAGTGGGATTCGATAAGCCTGGGGGTTGTGAAGGAGGCTTGCGATCCAGCTGAGAAGGCGGAGATTGGAGCTGTCGTCCTCCACGAAGGTATCTATCTAGACGTTGTCTTATGCATCTACTCAGCAGAACTAGAGCCGGGGGGTAGGAGCTAAACGGGTATTTGTCTATTGCTAGGTCTCGCGAATGTCTGCCTCATAACAGAACATATGACTGTTCTTCGCCAGCGAATCGACATGTCAATCCCGCGAAAGCGAACAGGATCCATAAGCGCATTTGAAAAGGCGATGGACAAATTTTACGAAACCATCTACCAGTCTATCCTCCGTCACCTTCCTATCGCCAACCTCAAAGTCATACTCCTAGCATCCCCAGGCTTCCTCGCGGAATCTTTGCAGAAATACATATTTGCCGAAGCGGTCAAGGCGGACAACAAGACAATACTCAGTGCCAAACCGAAGTTTGTGACGGTACATTGCTCGACAGGGCACGTTCATGCCTTGAACGAGGTTCTCAAGAGCCCAGCCGTCATCGCCAGATTGGCCGACACAAAATATGCGAAGGAGACGAGGGCGATGGAAGCATTCTTCAAGATGATGCAGACGGACGAAGATAGGGCGTGGTACGGGCCGAAGGAAGTGGAGCGGGCGATTGAGAAAGGGGCAGTAGCAACGCTGCTCGTGAGTAATAGCTTATTCAGAAGCAACAACATGAGCGAGCGGCGGAGATATGTGCAGATGGTGGAGGACGTGAAGGCCAGCGGGGCCGGAGAGGTGATGATCTTGAGTAGCATCCACGAAAGCGGAATTAGGTTAGATGGTCTTGGCGGTGTGGCCGCGATATTGATGTTTCCACTACAAGATTTAGATGAGAGTGACGAGGAGTCAGAGGCCGAAGGTTCTGCTGATAACCCTGGGGATGGTGGTCTACAATAGAATCTTTCTGCATAAGCAGATATATACCATGGTATTTATCGCTGAGCAGCACAGCGCTCTAATTGATGCTTTCTCGAGAAGCTAATCTCGTTCTCCGATTCGTGCGCACATCCATACAAGGATACTCAGATACCTACTTAGTATCTAGCCTCGGCACCCACTATCAGAAGGCGGATGAGAAGGGTAACTCCCTATTTTGGTACCTGAAGGTATAAATCTGATTGAATGTATTCTGATCAGGTGGGGCTTATCGATATCCACGACCGCACCAAGCTGTCAACGCAAACCCTTTAGCCGCTACAACGCACTGAGAAGTTGGTGTCGATATCAAGACTAAAGTTAAGATTCGACATCGACGCCACAGCAGATATCCGATAGCAACGTCATCCCCGAGAAGGATGCATTCTTGTTAACAGAGGACAAACTCCAAATGCCAACTACACTTGCTACGGAGAACGATGCGATCCCCACAGTCGCTCTCGTCTCCGGCGGGAAAGACTCCTTCTTCTCGCTGATACATAGCAATGCGAATGGTTTCAAGGTTGTCGCCCTTGCGAATCTCTACCCGGCTCTCTCAGCTTCCACCCTCGAACAAACCGCATCGGACGATCTAAACTCTTTCATGTATCAAACTGTCGGGCATAATGTGCTCCAACATTATTCAAGAATCCTAGATATACCGTTGTACCGGGCGCCTATCAAAGGGGCATCAATCAACCAAGAACTTTCTTACTATCCGGAGGCAACTACCGATCAGAAAGACGAGACTGAAGACCTATACGATCTTCTGTTGAGTATCAGGCAGCAGCATCCGGAAATCAAGGCTGTCTGCTCGGGCGCGATCTTGTCGTCTTACCAGAGAACCCGGGTGGAGAATGTTTGTCAACGCCTTGGATTGATATCGGTTGCATGGCTATGGCAGCGGCGACAGGAGTCTGTGCTTACCGAGATGGCGGAAGTTGGTCTCGATGCCATAATCATCAAGGTGGCGAGTTTGGGCCTTGATGAACGATGGCTGGGTCGAAGTATCACTGATGCTTCGACGAGGCTGGCGCTGGACAATATCAAGAAACGATGGGGAGGCAATGTGGCCGGAGAAGGGGGAGAGTTCGAAACCTTGGTGCTAGGGTGTTACGGCTGGGCGAAGCGGCTACAGATTGAGAAGAGCGAGACAATGAAGGATGAGGGTGGCGTCGCATGGACTCGATTCCTGGAATCGAGAGTCATTGACGCCAGCAATGCAGGAGGAGAATCACGAAGACCTCCTAAGCCACATATCTTGGAAAGCGGGTTCCAAAAAATATTGGAAAGATCTCGCCGCTCGACACTCATGCCCAAACCCCAAGTCTCATGCCTAGGCTTCCCACCACCCCCATATCGATTCGAAACTGCAATCCATGTATCGTCCCGCCACGTGTACATCGCTAATCTTCACGGAAATGTAGGAGACGCAGGAGCAGAGGATCAAATTCATTCAATCTTCTTGCGGCTGCGGGAGATTCTGCGGGAAAACGCATTGGATGAACGGCGAATGACATCCACATTCCTCCTGCTCCGGGACATGGCCGACTTTCAGCTTGTGAACAAGGCTTACGCTCGCTTTTGCACATTTCCTAATCCAGCGTCACGAGTTTGCGTCGCCATCGGGGTGGCGATGCCCGCGGATACACATGTTTTACTCTCCGTTATGGTTGCTAAGTCCTGCGGCATGAGTCTACGGAAGGGATTACATGTGCAAAGCCGGTCCTACTGGGCACCAGCAAACATTGGACCTTACAGCCAGGCAATTTCCGTCGACGGCATCGTGACTGTCTCGGGGACAATCGGGCTGCTGCCAGAAACCATGAGAATATGGGAGGACGAAGGGGTGGAAGGGGAAACTGCTCTTGCGCTTCAAAGCATGGTAAGAGTTGGCAGGGAGATGAACGTTCACGGGAAGCAAGGATGGCTAGGCGGCGTGGGCTTCGTTGTCGACGACAGAGACGCCGCTGTCATGCAAGCAACCTGGCAGGGGTGGTTCAATGGCAGTGCCTCTGAGGAACTCACTGGCGAAGACAGCGAGGCTGGCTTCTTCGAAAAGTCCGATCTGGATATCCGACCCCCTGCACGGGAAGAGCACAGCCTAGGACCCCCTCTGTTGATTGTCCAGGTGGACAAGCTACCTGTTCAGGCTCACGTTGAGTTCGCATGTCTGGGACTAGATCCTGTTTCAGTGAACGGTCCAACGGTTGGGAACGATCCAGACGGAGTTGGTCAAAATAACGGCCTCGATATGTTATGGAAGCTTGGGCGTTTGTTCTACGAGGCTCCAGATGGCAACTTGATGTATCATGCCGTCGAATTTGCCGCCCACAGATTTCTTTGGGGCGTTTTGGAGGGAGACGTCGAGGAGATTGTAGCTCGGATGGCAAGTTTGCAGAAGGCTGGATTTGAGACAGTTAGCTTGGCATTATATTTAGGGCCTGGGATTTGGGAGCATGCAGCGGCTCTAGTCAGACGCATTGAGACCCTTGGAGCCGGAGCAGGATACGTTCCGGTTTCTCGAGTCTTGTGGCTTCACGGCGAAAAGATGGCCAACTATGGCGTTGGATTCGCGATTCAGGCTGTTTGCTCAAACTAGCAGCAATTTTTATCGTGCCACATTGGCGACCGAGGGGTCCGATACCAACATCACCCTCCGCCGCATTCAAGCAGGTTCCTGCGCAGCCGGGACAAGCTACGGCTTTCTTCATGCGGAGTCCTCCTCACCAGTCAGCCGGGACGTGAACTCCGTACCGATATCACTGTTATCCTCATTATTACCTCAGTGGAGGCATATACCAGGCGCTATCACTATAACGAGGCTATCGATACTGGCATTGTAGTTCACAAGAGTTACAATGTTATCAGGATCTTTCATGCCTGTTCTTGGATCCAGATATGTAGTGTGTACGTATTTGCGGATCACGGCGCAACTTGCCGTAGTAGCAAACCCGCGGAGGCTACTTCTTTCCATTAGTAGGAAGATTGTGAAATTGTGATCTCGGGGACTAGTGAAACTGTCGGCTTTGCGCGCAGAATGCGCCGTGGTATCAGGACAAGTTGGGTACCCTTGATCCTAGCTCGTGTTCTCGAACACGATCGAACGAACAAGAGTAAGTATGCCAAACTTTCAGCGCTAGCAGATCAATTCTATGTGCACAGCATGCATACATGATGTCGCAAACCGTCGTATGCATATACCCCTGAGAAGGCTCTGCTTGAATGATGCTTTCTCATCGGCATTGTGCACTTTAATACACCTGGTTCTGGAAACACATTTTCACAAGTCTGGCCAATTGCGTCGCTCACTAGCAATCTGTTGCACAATATCGCCTTTGGGCAAGCTGAGGGCACCCCCTGGCCGATTTATCCCAGGCACTTGCAAGCACGCTGGCAGTCTGACCGTGATGTCGGTGAAAAAAGAATATCCACCAGGCCTCCTGTCGGCCGGCCGGGGTGGCTTCTAATGTTACAGGACGGTTATTTGCCACAAGTTCTCATTAATGGACTTGTCGTTCATCATATATGCATACCGTAATATCCTTGCCTCCCGTATCGCAAAGTAGGCAGAATATTCGAGTCAGGTATATATAGTAAAGGATTTCATATTCTGCACACTCCCGTAATCCGTTATTGGTCTGCTTCCAAATAAGGGAAGCTCGTGACTAGTATTCGAGATGGGTTCTTTCCACGAAATGGACTAGAATAGAGCCACAGAGGAAACAGCTTCGATGTGGCCCTCTTGGCAACGTTTGATATCATATAGATCTCGTTAATGAGCCTTACAAAAGCAGGCAGCTCGATAAATATATCTATAATCGACCACTACATGTTTTGTGCTTGGAATCTTGTACTATTTAACATCCAAAAATATCACTCTGGGGGCTCCATTTAAAGCCAGCACTACAGTCTCTAAGCCCAGCTTGTCATCGCAAACCTCTATAGATCTAGCACGTACCACTAGTTGTATTCGGAAACGTTAGAACTAGAAAGTCATTCAAAGGCTGTCGGAAACCCCCCTACAAAGTTACTACTGGACCCCCCACCACTATAAGACGTACTCCTACTCCCATGGCGGCAATACCTGTCCCACAGCTGCTCAGGCCACAATATGCACATCACGAAGGAAGGCCCGAGGATCCTGCAGCCGACGAGCTCGTGAAGAACGTCCGAAACCAAATTCAATCATATCTGCATAACCCAAGAACGAGAACTGGCGTCTCTTGGAAGCCAAAGGAGCGGGAGATGAAACTGGGAGTTGGAGTCTCGCCTACGGACGTGGTTAAACTCGAGTACGCAATGGGCCAAATCTGGGAGCGCCGAGATTCCGAGATGATCAAGAAAGAAATGATCGAAGACTGGAACTTACGAGACTTCAGTGTCCTCGACAGCATATCCGGCCTCAGGATCAGTGCTTGCTCTCCAATAGCACACCGAGTGCCGTTGAGATTCGTCCTTTTAGATTGCTTGGACCGAGGCGTGGAAACGTACGAAGCTGGGGCTCTTACGTCTCTGAAGCCGGCAATCCGCGCTCTCCTACGCTCCGATAACCGCGAAATATCCGCGACTTGGGATCGCTTCGACAAAGACGAACGGAAGGAGACAAGGCGGTTGATCGAGTTTCTTCTGACGAATCTGCTCCCGACTGGATTGTCAGGAGACGGGAAATCTCTAAAATTGCTGTGGCCCCATGAAGCAAGCCTGAAAGAAACCATCAGAATCACTGTCGCCGGGGGTGATTGGGTTGAAATACTCAGAGGGATGGCGATATTTGCGGTCATGACGCATGCCTGTCTTGGAGACAGCCCCGGTGCGCACGACTGTCATAGTGCACGTCGATCGATAGCAAACTACCAACTGAAGGGCGTCAAATCCAGCTTCGTGAAGGCGAGGACGAAATTCACGTTTCTTGGATTGCATCCTAGCACACTACCTTCAGATACGCGACCTTCAAATCAACTTGACTTCGAGAAAGGTCACCGGTATATCTTACAATCGGGGAATGGTTATTTGAAATCAGATCCCTCTGGCACCGTAAAGTGCTTTCAGTTGCCACAAATATGGCGACAGACCTTTAAACTGTGGGGACAACAGGTCACGAATCCACAATCGTTCATCCGGTTGCTCTTGAAGCTAGAAATGATAAGAGAGATAACAACAAGCGACGAACTAGACAAGCATGAAGTTGTCGTCCTGTAGACACAATTTTAGATGCTCTGTTAGCTAACGTTAGTTGCTGGGAGTCTTCCATCTTGTATTCAATCAGACCTGTATATATTATTGATATATTTGGGAGTTCTTTTTCTTTTTCGGCCTGTTTTATAGACTTTATAACGGGGCTTGGTCTCGAGTGCCAAACTCTCAGGCGACACACGGTCCTCATATCTGTTCCTAATGTTGCGGAGTGGTATGCGCGACTATTGTTGCAGTTTGTGACCGGATGTGTTGTGGATGGGCGATTGCCCGATATGCATTGGTGCCGGCCGGCTTGCGGGTGTAACACGATATACTACAATTTCTGTAGTCATATCCTGTTCCAGATTGCGGACTGGCCCCGAGACTAGATCTTCCTTAGAACTCTAGATACTCTTCAATATATACACCCTGGTTTTCACCGGTCTCTGTCTGTCTGTCAACTATGTCCCGGTGATAAAATACTTCGGGTTCTCTAAATTTATATAAATGCCGTGATCCATTGGTTCATATGATCATGGATCGCGATATCTGCGTCTGCGTCTCTACTTTTCCAAGATTTATTAATATCTCCAATGGATTTGTTGCTCTATCATGAATTACGCGATACGTCATACTTGATCGGGATATATACTGGAATTTTATAACAGATTCGTTGATGTATATCATGATATCACATGTCCGTTGCATTATATTATATTATTGGCATTCCACTCTTCTATCAAAACGCAGCGTACCTCGCGATGGATCCCGTATTTGACAGATCTCTTTGGCAATCAATTATCTGGGGGTTGAATTATAGGTTCGGGACCTTTGTCTCAGAACTCTAATTGCTAGCTAGCGAAAACATAGCGGCCTCACGAGACATAGTCCAAGTTGCTTAGAACACCTATCCGAGACTATAGCACCTAGTGTGGTCCTACAAGATCAGGGACACTAATTAATTCTCTTCCCTTGTAATCTCGCTCTTCAATTAATTCTCCGCTCGGCTGAGTACTCAGCCTCTAATATATAACACAACTGGAAGCTCATCTATAGGCGCGCACTCGGATGTTGCCGAGAACTGAGATTGCCAAGACACAATACCGATTGGGTAATCTGAATTGTCGCATGACACTGGCAACCTGTGCTAATATCCAATACACCGTACACTGCGTGAAATCGGTCTCGTAGTCTAGACTACAGGTCAGAGCAAAATTTACTGTATATATACCAGTAATAGCGCCTCTCCATTCCCAATCTGCGAGTGTGTTTCGGATTCGATTACTCGTTTGTAATTCAAATCAGAAACACTCCACTCTTCGGTCGCACATCAGCTGTAGCTAAAGATAAAAAGATACTCTGCAGGTACTATCGGAGCCTACATTTATAGCTATACCCCTAGGCATCTCAGATAATGTTTGGTTTCAGAGGCGCATATGCATAGTATAATATGTAGCGGGTATCAACCTAGCTAGATGAATGATGTCAATTGCAGCCCGACACAGCCGATATGTGTGGTCATGGTCTTGCCATATGCATAATTCGACTGAACATTACTATCAATTATCCGAGCTAGCAGTTGCAAAACCTCGGCTTCGTGCGCCCACGTTAAGAAACACAGCAAGGGCTATCACGACTCCTTGTCTGCTCAGACTTGTTTGGCGCAGGGTTTCCGTGGATCAAGCGGGTACATTAGCTACATTAGCAACCATGGGATTACGGGCAGATGTCAATGTATACATGGATATGCGCCAAGTCACTATATCCATCAGACTTGCTGCTGCTAAATTTCTCCGAATTCAAGCTCCGATACATTGACAAGACCATGGACGAAAAGCTTAAACATGGAAACTAGCTGTTGCCCACCAATAAGATTCAGTAGAGGTATCTCCTAGGCCATGGGTGGTATCAGTAATCCAAACTTCGACCTTGCTTTCGAATGCTCACCTGCATGTTCTCGCTTTGCTGACGACTAACTTTGCCGACTATAGCGGATATGGAACGGGCTCGACCCGCATCCATTGCTCCGAATATAGAAGGTTCCTATCGGCGGCCCTGCGGACATGTCATCGCCTGGCTAAAGTTTCTAGGGCTTATGAGAGTGGTAATTTGAAGCAGCTCGCAACTCAGGCGGACGCGCAACGCACAACGGGAAGCTTGTGAATGCAGGTTCCTAAGATGGAAGGCGCATCGCTTTGGGGCTCATGCCATTTAAAATATACTCGCAAATGTGACCTGCGAAATAATATATCCTTGTGAGACTCTGTAAGATACCTTAGTCGCACAGAAGGTGAGATTTGGACCGCGAGCCGTTTTGATAGCATCCTAGCTGCATCTGTATTGCACGAATCGGTCGTCAAATATATAGTAACACGGCCCCCGCTTCTTATTTCCTGCCGAGATTAAGATACATTTCTTGGTGGAGTTGGACGACGCTGGCTTATCGACACGACGAAGTCTCGAGTTAAGGCAAAGTAGCAGGGCTTGCCGTTCTATAGACACTTCTTTCTTCATTTCTTTCTTTCTTTTTTCTAATATTTCAACTTTGATCAATGGGATCCTGGGATTCTTTTGGTTAAATCTTCTCATCGAGTGCCTTTTATACAAGATGCTAAGAAGGATAGCTCTCGGTGTTGCGCTAGCAGCTGTTGCTGTGGACGCACAAGACTCTAGCACACCAGACGTCGCAATCGCCCAGTTCGGTCATATTTGGTACATACCCATCATCCGTATAATTCATTGCATTGTATCCTAGCTGAGGCGTTATCATTCAGTGGAATTTTTACATCTCATTCAAAGGAGATGTCGTCTTATGATAAATATCTTGTTGCTGACACATATGCAATCACCATAGGTATGGACCAGATGGACCTTGGTCGACAGCAGAAATTTCGATCGGGACTCCAGGGCAGAAAGTATATCTAACGGTTGCGACACTCCAAGACACGATACTGCCCATCACACCCGACGCGTGCAATGGTCTCAAACCTTGTATAGACGGCCGAGGGTCGGCATATGACCAGACTGCCAGTTCGACATGGGTACCCACTTCCAACAGAGACGTTGAGTTGGGCGCCGACATGTCGGCCGGTGTTACTGTCAATGGGCAGGCATACGGCATAGAAGTAAGAGGTACACCCGGACATGATACTGTGTCGGTTGGAGGAGTATCCGGCATCAAAGACATATCAATCGGCGCGGTCAAAGCTACACGAATGAATAATGGACTGCTCGGGCTCAGAAACCTCACAAATCAGATGTACCTTCAACGACTGATACCATCTCCTTCTTGGGCATATAATACTGGATCTGGTGACGGACTTCGGCTACCACAGTTGATATTTGGCGGATACGATCAGACGAAATACATACCCGGGTCAATGCAGAATCACTCTATGGTTATGGCGAATAATGGGAGACCCACAATGAAGGTGACTCTTGACCGTCTGTTCCTCAACATCACCGGGCCGGAGAAGAAGGAGGTCTTTGCGACGAACTCGAGTTTACTTAACGCGCCAATCGACGTTATCATCGACAGCTCGACTCCATTTTGCTGGCTACCAAGGAAAGTCGCAGACCAGATTGCACAGAGCGTCGGAGCCGTCTGGAATTCGACACTTGGAGTTACTGGATATTATATCTATAACACGAGCTTGCCAGCGTTTAATAACCGTGACAATGTAAGGCTCGCTTTTACCGCTTCTCATATGTATACGCCTTGAGCGCGATATTACAAATATATACTTGACGACTTTATGGTGATAGCTGCTAACATTGGTTGATTTGTAGGCTACTTTGGCTTTCCATATTGGCGGGTCTGGCGACTCTTGGTTATTCAACTCGGTCACTGTTTGTACGAACATCACTCGATATATACTGCCGTGCTACAGAGTGCTACTTTAAGAATATGGCAAACTGACAGTTGAATTTTCGGATTTGTAGCGCAATCGTTATACCTTGCCCCGCCCACGGCGGGCGTGCCGGCAGATTCGCGGTTGAACTATCTGCCTATTATACCAGTCGACAACTCTGATACATTTGTTCTAGGAAGGAGCTTCCTGCAGGTACGTGGACAGTATGCAGTCCTGTTATCCTATGTATGGGACTCGGCTAACTTTAAGCCTCGCGACAGCAAATGTACCTCATGGCTAACTATCACACGATGCAATTTTCGCTCTCGCAAATCAATCTAAGCTCTCCATCGGCTGCTCAATACGTCAAGATTGACGCGCCAGCGCCGCCTTTATCGCCAGTGCCGTCGCCTTCAGTCCCGCTGCCCGCCGAGCCTCCCGCCTCCAAAAAACTGTCTGGTGGTACTATAGCTGGGATCGTGGTCGGTTTAGTGATTGTCACAGGTCTACTACTAGGGGCGATATTCTGGTATGGTCGTAGAAGGATATGGGTACGTCGGATTTTACGCATCCAAAGAAGCCCTAGACCCGCATTCGAACGATATGAATAACATTTCTATTTCTGACAGGGAAAAAAACCGGTCCCAACACCGCCAGAAGCGGACGAGGTGCTCAAAGTAAATGGAGTATATTACAAGGAACTCTCAGCCGAAAATCTCGGTGAGCCAGGCAGGGCGGTCTCTCCAGTGGAGTTATACGCGCCCAATGGACCACATATACCGCATTCTCCGGTAGAGGTTCCAGCGGATGAGCGCACGATCGCGGGGGAATTGGCCGTGCAACCAGTTTGAATATTTCGCAATTGCATTATGCTCAGCAGCATGAATAAAATTGATTGTGATGCATTTCTAGCGGGGTTTTCTTTACATTTATATACGTTGGTATTTGTGTGAGCTTTCTGGCGCAATATCTAGATATCCTGTTCAAAGTCTTTTTTTGGGAATTTCTAGGCTACCCAACCCATATATATACATAAGTAT
Source organism: Orbilia brochopaga (assembly GCA_036872635.1). NCBI lineage: Eukaryota > Fungi > Ascomycota > Orbiliomycetes > Orbiliales > Orbiliaceae > Orbilia > Orbilia brochopaga. The sequence goes on along the minus strand of JAVHNQ010000013.1, from coordinate 255,558 downwards.
GTACATAATATCTCTCCCTCTATATGAGGTTCAAGACACGAATCTCATACCCTTCAATTCGTACGTAAGCTAAGCTAAGTATATTCAGCACAGAGGACGAGTCTTGAGGAATTGCTTTTCGCACTGTTATGATAATTATTATTTGAGAGTTGCAATTTTGCATCGCATCGCTCCCTCGATCAGTTTTATACCCTATATATTTGACAGACTGGCCTTGATGCGCATCATTTTCGTTGAGCTCTGTGTATATTGACGAGATGTTATTACTGATATATACTTGGGCTCCATATTTGTTCTCACTGAATTCATGAACATGCATTTGAAAGATCTACTAGATAAATCGATGCCGAATTTCCGGTATACCTCAATTCCGGACGGTCTCAATCAATCACCAAGACCTGCGAGCGTTTTCGATCCTGCTATAGACCTTTTGTGGATTCGTGGGTACGCTGACTCGGATAGAATGACTGACGGGCTAATACGCGCGGGCGGGTTGGTAATGATGCACTGGCTGTCAGAGCTTTTGTTCCGCTTAGTCACGAGAGCGTGGTGGCAGAGTGGACGCCCGGCCGGCCGACCGGCCAGGTGTGCCTCTACTTCAGTCTGATCAGAATTCTGTGGAGCATTTCACTGAGCTAGCTAGCGTCGCAATATTTGTTCATGTCGTATAGTATGTCGAGAGTCTGAACCAGACCTAGGTAAGTACCTTCGAAAAGGTCAGCATGGGCCGGTGTCCTAGACATTGGCTTCAAGATATATAGCAAGATTAAAGCTGTCGACTCTATAAAGATATTCTTTTTGATTCCGGTTAATGCTCGTAGCCAACTTGCATGCATGAGATGTGCCTCCCCGGGTAATATATCTACTCAAATCTTCGGGTTTGACTCGTGTCTCGCTTCGAGCTTGGTATTCTGCCATCACAACAACATCCAGCTCACCCCTGCCGCTCAGTTGATACGGTAAATAGCTTTCAATCCGGGATATAAGACTTGGTCTCCTATACGTAAAGGTGCACGGTGCCTTGGGTCGATGGGCTAGTAAGACTTGCGTGCGCCGAGCGGACGCTACAGTCACATATGCAGTTGTGGTGATTTACGACTTTTTGTAGCCTTCGTCTCGACGGAGCTTGATAGCACGAAAGCTTTTAGGCTAAAGGCCGTCAAGACGACGGAGCCATGGCTCCATTCGCGTACCTGTACGGGATCGAGGGCGGGAACTAGATATCATCGCTATCCCCGCAGGCCAACTATCATCGCCATCCACAGATATGAAATGTCAAATTGCTTGATTAATTGTGACGGTTCGGAAATGTCGCATCCATGCACGAAATTTACCGATCACGGGTGGTTAAAAGGAGCCACCAAGAATCCACAGTCACTTACTTTGTGGATAGATAAGGACGATGGAGAGTTATTCACCCGAGGCCTTGTGTCCCTTCTCTAATTTTCTCCCGAGTCTCTCAAGATTTTTCGGTATTCCACCTAGGAGTAAAACTGCCATATCAAAACGCTATAGCTCAGGCTGCAGTTGGTGTCGGGTATTTGCACACTGGTAAGGTATACCTTCTCTATCATCCGTGGGCATGGCCCCCTTTGAAGATGCGAGTGTACTTGTTTGTGCACAATCTATTTGGGCAGTGCTTTTTCTCCAAACGTTGCAGCAACCGATCTGGTGACGCATTCTAGTCCGGAAAAATTGTCGATGTGAGACTTTCAACTGTTCCAACCGCAGGCTGGCTCTTCATCCCAAGACTGCGCGTATAGCGCTGATCATAGCCCTGGTTGTTGCCATCCCTTCCGAGACTAAACCCAGTAAGAAATAGCTATTTCCCCAGAAGCTGTCTAAACCTCACGGACGACGGGAAGTCTAGCGAAACCTGGGGAGGCTGGAGTATGAGGGCCAAATATTTAATTCCCATGGAATTGACGAAGCCAAGAGAAGGAAATCGCGATGCAGATTGACGTAGTGCACGCACGATATAAGGCCTACAAAGTACCAGCTACATCTGTATACGGATTCCCATACTCAAGTAGATCTAGCTTAGATGAGAGGTACTGAAGCAAATGCTCATCAACACGAGTTCCTCGCTCTTGGTGTCCTCGGCACAATTAGTCACTTGATTGGGTATTTTCCTGGGAATAGTGGGAACCGAAGCTCGGTTTGGCCAAAGAATAGCCTATGCTGGGATGTGCACGGCCGGCAAAATTGATACACCACCAGCGACAGGACCCACCAACTGGCCCACACGACGAGAGTGTCCCAATCAGATGGCGTATGTAATTGAGAGGATAGAACAGGCTAGCAGCATTGCGGACCGCCGGCTTTCTTCGATGAGGTCTCTTAAAGATGCCATTTCCCGGTGCGATTCTTTGAATCAAAGAAATCCTTCAAAACAACTAGCACGAATACATAGGAAGTCTATAGAAGAAACGTCGAGACAAACTAGTACAGCCGTCGACAGATAATTTATTGATGTTGTCGACGTCTCGAAAGGCAGACGCGATTGCCAGGTGCCGAGTTCCACAGATGCTTGCCATCAACCAGCCTCACTAGCGACACACTTGCAGTTCCTTTCGGAGCCAACCGAAGCTAGCTACCAGTCGATTGCGAACAAAATTCCGACAAGATGGTGGGCCAATATCCGATGCAAAATCTCTGCCTCGCCGTCATTGTCGTGATGCCTCTGCTTTCTTCGATCTTTTGTGCTCTACGGTTTTATGCAAAGAGGCGGAGTGCAAGTGGCATCGGATTGGACGACTGGCTAATCGTGATCGCCGTGGTATGGACTTCCTTGAAACACACTTGACTCGTCTAAACTTCTGTCGCTCATACTGATGTGATATTTCTGGTATAAGATATTCTCGATCGTTATAATATATCCGTCATGGAGACTGACCGTCATGTGGCACTATGGCGTGCATATTTGGGATGTGGATTGGCACTACTACGAACCGCCTATGGGCGATTACTACCGAGTATGTTACCTCTTTCGATCGCAATTCTCCGTAGCTTATAACGTGAGGACATTGATGACTGATAACTGCCTATGCATATAGATGACAATGGTATTCTTTATGTTTAGCGTGTGGATACTACCAATCGTCAAAGCTTCGATCATGATCCTCCTACTCAAAGTTGGCGGGATCATTACTCCAGTTCGCATAGCGGTCTATGTCTTGTTCGCGGTCAACGTTATTGGCGCAATTATCCCAGCACTCTTCTATCTATTCGAATGCCCACCGTTGACGGGTAATACCTGGCAACTGAGGACATTTGGCAACCTACACTGTGCTGGACGAATTGTTGTTGGCAGGATTAACATTTTCCAAGTGTGCATCAACATGTTCACGGACCTTTTAATCTTCCCGATACCGGTTTATTTGACTTGGAGGTTGCAAAAGGCTAGTTTACGAGATCGGCTTGTAGTCCTCTTCTTATTTTCACTGAGTTTGGGGTAAGTCTGAATCCACAAATCTTATTGACAGGCGAACGTCATTCTGACTAGGATATCGGTACGATGATAGGGTCACTGCCATCGGTGCTGTCAGAATATATCTCACCTATAAAGAAAGATTATATCGAGACGTCTCAGTGGACTGGACTTGGACTATCTCGTTCTGTGTGAACCACTTGGAACACGGCATGGCGATAATATTTGCTTGTGTCCCGAGCCTACGGGTTCTAGTCCTTGGCTGGCTAGGATACGACGGAGACAGCATCAGATCTTATGGTAGATCGCAATCGTATGCTCATCCTACAGGAGAATCCTCACGCCGCGGGTCACTGGGCAGCCCAACCACTCCAAAGAGAGCCTTCACACGAGGGCTTGAAGTTACTTGTTTATCGACATTTGATATTGAAAGTGCTATTATCAGAGACTATCCTTGTCACCTGGCAGACAGTGCTGCGTATGCCAACCCTGAGCAAGATACCAGCTCGTATTCCGGCTCGAAGACGGAAATCGAGATTGCGGTATCCAGATGTTGAGGTTACTGAGCTGTCTAGCTGGCTTTTAGTGGAGTTTCTTTTTTGTTTCTTCGAGATTTGTACGATTACGAGGTGTCTGGCGCATACGGTCCATTATGCTTAGTGACAAGGCCTTCTAGATGGATGATTCAGGATTGGATTCTCGGCGTTGATGGTATCGGATTTATGTCACTTAGCGTTACCAATATTCTTTATCGGGTTTTCATGATCAGCGCAAATTTTTAGACTATGCAGGTCAAGGACAGCAGGTCGGCTTCACGAGACAAGACGCAAAACTTCTAGTCACGAACCAGTCTTGCAATTGAACGTATGTTAATATGACAAAGACAATCCTTTGCTGTACATTAGCATCAAGGGCAGACCGACCGGCCGGGCAGGTGGGCAGCTTGACCGCAACTCACCCTGCTGCGAATTCGAGTTTGCTGCCATCGAATAGTTCACTCTAAGCGCGCATCTACTGAGCTTTGACAATGTGGAGTTCTCACTTGGCTTTGAATCATGCATGCGGCACGGTTCAAGTTTCGGATCAATGACAACAACTTAGGATCAACGTTTATCCTGGTGCGCACGGAAGCTTGGAGAAAAGCCCACCGTCCCCTTGCATGCATCGTATGAGGGCAAGAGGTTAGGTAAGTAAATATAAGGGAAGATATCACGTCAATTAAGGGGTGGTTTTCTTGGTGATGCAGGTGGCATCTCATGACCAGCTGCATGGGGAGGCCTAGGCGAGGGCTCCGTGCGCTGGAATGCAATGCATATGGGCCAGAAAACACGAGTCGGATCTCTGAGCAGCACAATGGTCAATGTCTTCAAGCAGTTTGTTCTAGAAGTCTTGGAATATAGCGTCAGGCCACCGCATGATCACAATGCATTAGTTCTGAGGACTAGTCAAGAGTTGTCCAAGTTGCCATATGAAGTATGGTTGAATGCACATCTCTTAGTCTGAGAAACTGCTATGAGACCGCACGGATGCAGAGATAGTGGTTCACGGGACTTTTCAGCAGTTCACGAGTGGAGGTCCAAGCCAATATACACCTTTGGAGTAACCAATAGAATGACATTCTCGATGCTCCTTCTCTAGGCGTGGGAAACTGTCGCGTAGCAATTAAATCTGGAAATGGAGTGTTCCCCTCAACTACGGACGTCAAAAATACGGTTCGCGAAGTAAACGGTCGTATACTATCGAGTCTCTAGTTTATAACCTTATTCGATGGTATTAATTTTATACATTAGTTTAGCTAAGACGCGATAATATTCGCTATGCCATTTCCAAGATCTAACCTAAAGTGCAAAGTCGAAGATGCAAAAGGAACTCCACCATGCTGTATATTACAGCTATTGCTTCAGAAACCGGTAACAAGAGCGAAAATCACCATAACCCAAAAGACTGTGAATATACTCGAAGATTTACTGCTCAATGGCGCGTTCGGTCTACCAGCAGATGTCGCATTAAAAGTATTTTCATCTTTTCGAATACACCCAGTAATGTCGGTAAGCGCCTTGGGGCACTTAATTCGCTGGAATGTCATACTTGAAAATCGCAGAAACTTGTCAGTTGCATAGTCCGGCTAGATCCCAATATATCGATCGGAGGTGTTTTTATTAAGGAAAGGGCTTACTTTGGTTTATATGCATCCTCCCACCAGTCGAAGCGCCAATAACAGCCAGGCTGCAAATCTGTAGGAAGATCCCCACATTCATTTCTCGTCGTTAGAGGCTTCCCATTCTTTCCAAGGAACCCGCCCCCAGCACCGTCATAGCGATTGAGACAAGCATCGGCATAGTCTGTGTCTCCTGGCGCCTAGATCGGGTGGTCATGAAATCTGTTAGCCTAGATCCGAGCTCTCATCTCTGCGGCTGCGTGCGCAGAGATCTCGATGTTCTCATTTTTAATGTTGACTGCAGTACTGGAAGAATATTACTTACACCGACACCAAAAATATTTCTTTTCGGATCGTCGTATCCAGTGTTACTGGCTTGAACGATCATTCGTTTCCCTTGAAGGCCACCGTTCGTGAAATTCAATTCATAACAGGAGCAGCACCAGTCGGTTTCCGAGGCCCCAACAATATAAGCACTGATGAAGCCGTACGAGAACGTGTCGTTAACAGCCCAGGGTTGCTGGCTGTTACAGACATACGCTGTTCCACCTTGACCACATGCTGACCCAGCTGTGAAGTCGTCCAGCGGAGAATCGTCTTTAGTGCACGTATTGACAGGATGCGTTAACCAGGAGGCCTTCTCATTCCATGAGCAAGAAGGTTTGCAACAATCCCAATAAAGGCCGGTAGACCCAAGACCGGAGAACTTATTGGCTGCTAGGACTGATAAGACTGTTGCCAGCACAATGGCGGCCTGAAATACTGCCATAAGTTGAAGAGAGGTATTTTTCTCGGGTGTCTGGGACACTTGGGCGTGTGCTCAGTACTTTAGAGAGACCAAAGGTGAAGCGGGTGCATGAAATTCGTCGGTGGTGGAAACGTGGTTCTGGGTACTCGATCGACGGGTTCTGTGTTCCTGGGTCTTCGGTACGACCGCCTGTCCGCCGACGTTTATGTACCCCGGAATTTGAGAATGGCTAGGCGCACAGCTACCCAAGAAAATAAGATCCCGACATCCCTTGCCTCTTTATAAAGCTAAAGTCTTTTCTCGGGTCAAACGAGTGCCGATACCCTATTTTGTACTCGTGGAATTGTTTCCCTTACAGAAGGCCCGAGCTAGAGGAGCTGTCCAATCCAGTAATTTTCTCTGGACCATCAATTTTGGGGGACAGACAAGAATATAAGACTATGGGAAAATCTTGGTACGGAGGGACCCACACGTTGAGTGCGGAGAGTCTGTTGCCTCTTTCCCCACATCTGTGTCGGAGAGGGATGGGAACATGGTGTGCCGTTTGTAGAGTACCGCATGAGTTGAGAAGAAGGGCTGGCAGTCTGGAGTCTAGATACTCTAACAGTACCAGCTAATAGCCGTGTAATGTACTCCGCTCCACAGAGTGCATGAGCGCACAAGCCGGTACATCGAAAAGGCGTACGGTATGCCCACGGGTGAATTTCATGCGGACATGATCACACCATGGTATGCACATCTGCAATCGAAAATTATATGCCATCTGGGCAATTACCAGCCGGCCGGTTAAATCGAATCCTGGGTAAATTGCGATTCAGTGGACGCCAAGGAAAAATTCAAAAGTGCTGCCGATATGACCCTGAGACGGAACCTTAATAATCCTTACATCCACAAATCATATGGACTTGGTCGGACACTGTTCCAGGAATCGGTGCCTGAAAACGAGTCAGGCCCTCAAATGAGGGCCAAAACCAATTACGTAGTAATTTGGATAGGCCAGTGCGGCTGTTGAATTGACGACTGGCGAACCACCGTCACCCACCTCGATGCAGTCGCTTGCATTTTAAAACTTCCAATGCAAGGATCAAGTGCTTGGCGAACATGATGCCGCAACATCCAGGCACTGGTATACGTAACGATAGGAAGCTTAAGGGAGACGAACTGGCGCCGAGGTCTGCATTATCTTGGTAACATGATTCTCTCGTTTGATATTTGCAATTTCACAGCTGCATGCTCACGTAATTCTGTTTATCAACACTTTAAGAATTGTGGTCATCGCAAAGAGAGTATATATATAGACGCGATATATCGATACGCATGCAAACCCCTTTAATTACGTCCAGCATGAGTCATCAACGTCTATGGTATAGACTTTCGAGACTTCGCGTTTTAAATATATATGGCGCGTCTTAGCTCCCGATGTTAGAAATTATGATATTAGCTAATACCATGTCAAAACTAGATAAAGATCCCAATATTCTCAGCAATGACAAGTCCCTTCGACGTTAAAAGGCTACGCGTGTATCGCATTTGTGTAAATACTATGCGTATACTTGTTTGGAGTGGCTGTGGAAAGCCTTGCTGCCGCCCTGTTCGGGCGTTGTACTGGTTATTTCCTCTGGTAACTTATCGAGGTCGTATGCAAATTCGGCCCAGAGACTTGCAAGTAATATTGGCTCTCTGCCTACCAATTGCCAAATAAATGGAGTTTATTTAGACATTGATATACTATTCAAAGAGCTGAATTCAGGCATGGATTGGAATGCCAGCTATGCTTACCCCAAGAAATCCGGCCCAGCTAGCTTTCACGTCCTCCATTGTTTGCATATATATATATCGATATAAATGCGCCTGTCGCTCATGTTGTTGCTTCTGAATATATTTTGCCTCCGAAATTAGCATCGTGGGAATATACGTATATCGTGCTGGCAGGCCGGGCAGCAAGTTGCTTTCAGAGGTGAGAAATAACCTCCTGCCCATCTGGGGACTTGGGATGGTCGCTTCGAATCGATATCGACGATCTCTATATATACATTTTCAAATTTTGACTTAGTACAGCCATCTCGACATCAAGCCAAGGCGGCTAGTTCACCTGCAGCTATCTGAATGGACTCTAGGTATACATCTCGCAGTTCGCCATGATATAATTCTTTCATTGTTCAGCGACTGTACGATCTTCCGGGCATTGGATTCTGGAGGGTCTTGATTGCGAGAATTTGCTGGAATAGAATAATATTTGTCCGGAGCTGATACCCCTCACCATCTCGAGACCACTGGTTTGTTTTGTAATATGGACATATATATCATCTTCGTCTTAGGTGCCGAGAAAAGTGGAGGGGTCGAATCATTGAGAAAGGAGCAGTAAGAGCACTACTTCTGAATAATAGCTTAATGCGTTGGATGCGTTGGAATATTTAGCGGGGAAAATACACGTGACACCCCGCGATGATAGCGGCGCAGCGTGTTGCGCCAACCTCTTGCAACCGCTACGCTGGCATCTTCCCTCACCAGCCTTCACCAGCCTGGATATAAGGCGCGGATAATTCCAAGCCATCCATTGATGCCATGTTCTCTCTTTGACTGTCTAGCTCTCCACTCTCCTCTCCGTAAATAGCAAGCTTATTTCTCTCGTATACACCATCAATTCATACTTAGACTTCGCCAACAATTTAGGCCGCTCTCTGTCTGCTTAACAAGCAATGGCGCACCATCCGCTGGTTGTGGCGGCTCTGTCCGTCGGCCTGTTGGCACCATTGGCGTCGGGAATGTACTCCAGCAGCTCACCGGTCCTACAGCTTACATCCAAGAACTTCAATGAGAAGATTATCAAGTCAAATCATGCTTCTGTTAGTTATCCTCACCCTGATATTTAGACAGACGTGGAATCCAGCTAATATAACTTTCTGAACACAGATAGTTGAGTAAGGATGCGCAATGTTCCATTTACCAGCTTTATGAGGCTAACTTTTTGTACTTTATTTAAGGTTTTATGCCCCATGGTGTAAGTACCTTGATCGATCTCGGCTCTTGTCGGCCAGGTGCTAACCTTGTGTTTCATGCAGGTGGTCATTGCAAGAACCTCAAGCCGGCATATGAGGCTGCTGCAGGGAACTTGAAAGGGCTTGCCCAAGTGGCTGCCATAGATTGTGACGACGATGCGAACAAGCCTACATGTCAGGAGTATGGAGTTGAAGGCTTCCCGACACTCAAGTCTTTCAAACCAGGAAAGAGCGGAAAGCCCGTTGTTCAAAGTATGTAAGACTCGAGGGATACCCCTACGCCTGAACGACACCCAGTACTTAGAGGTATTCGGAAACAGATTATCAAGGCCCACGGAGCGCCAAGGGAATCGTCGACTACGTTCTGGACTTAATCCCGAACCATGTTACCAGAGTCAATTCGAAAACTCTTGAGGAGTTCCTTCAGAAGAATAACGAAACCGCAAAGGCTATCCTCTTCACGAAGAAAGGCGTCGCCACACCTCTTTATAAAGCTCTGGCCATCGACTTCCAAGGAGCAATCACATTCGCCCAGATTCGTGATAAGGAAACCGACGCGACTGAGCTATTCGGCATCCAGAAGTTCCCGACCTTGGTATTCCTGCCGGGTGGCGCAGCTGAGGGGGTTGTCTATGATGGCGAAATGAAGAAAGATCAGATGTTCACCTTCTTCAGCAAATTCGCGAAACCCACAACGGGCAAGCAGCATACGAAGGAAGACAAGCCGGTGTCATCTTCGTCGACCTCGTCGACCACTTCGGCTCCACCACGGCCAACATGTAAGTGCAACTTTACTCATGCGTATTTTACAAGCATCAAGATCAGATATAGCTAATGACTTGTGAAATTAGTCGATGCTACAATTCCTGCTGTTCCATCTATGCAGGAATTTGCCGAGGCTTGTGGAAAGAAGATCTGTGTTCTCGTTATCACTCCGCCTGTCGCAGTGCCTTTGATCGCCCACGAAAAGACCAATGCCTACATCAACCAGGCCAAGCAAAGCTTCCATTTCTTCCAGGTTCCGCTTTCGACTTTGCCGGGTACTTTCAAGACGGCTCTGGAAATAAAGGAATCCGAGAAGCCTCAGATGATAGCTGTCAGCACCAAGAAGCGATGGTATGTCCCATATACCGGCGAGCCGGAATCGCACGAGGCTATGGAAAGCTGGATCGACGCGCTCAAGATGGGCGAGGTTCACAAGAAGAAGCTTCCGGACTTCCGGCCGGAAGATGTCACACCGCCCAAGGCACCAAAGGAGGAGACACCAAAGAAGGAGGCACCAAAGGAAGAGGTGCCGGTCAAGGAGGCACCAAAGCACGAAGAGCTTTAATCGGGCCCTCATTCCTGGATCTCCCTCTATGTATTCTAGCCACAAAATTAAATAAGCTTATTTTGTTTCTGTTCACTGGGAAGAAGGCGTAAGATTACTATATATGTACTGCCTAGCAGATCTCAATGGACCCAGCCCTCTTCTTGCGTCAGACGATGTTAGAATATTAGAGTCCAGTTCGACGAGCATGATCTAGCAAATCCATGAATGCAAGGCATGGGACTCGCTATATATTTGGAGCTTATATGCAGCAGGCATAGACATATCCAATACCCGTCATAATATGGGCACCGAAAACATATATGACTTTTGTTAGTCCGCTGGTTATAACATTAGACGCTGACTTCAACGAACCATGATAAAATGTTAATTACGCCGGCCTGGTGACCACAACTTATAATTCCTCCTCTCGATGCACAAACCCATGAAGACCATCCAAACTAAAGCTATACGAGGTTAAAACATCGCTCTGATAACCCGCTATAGCAATAAAACCGAGATATGTTGTTAGTGCTTAAAACCGCCTTAATTGCCGTCTGGTCATAGCGAGCAAGTTCTGTTCACAATTAAGCATCATGACCGTCAACCTGTCTAGAGGACGTCGCTATCTTGACCAAAGTCGACTGACCATCCCGCTAGCAAGACTTCCGGCAATGCCGCTCCCCGCAAATGCCCGACTGGCGAAGGTATTGGCATTCGAAAACTTGTCGCAGCGAGAAAACGCCAGTGTGTTTGTGATGCAGAGCGTTAGGGCGATGGCGACGAGTGGTAGCCTAGCATAAGCCGGATAATTAGCAAAACATCTTTGACTATGTTTTGGAAGAGAAATGCATACCAAATGAACTCGAGCATCACAAGAGCCACAATAGCTAATGCACCCCAGAGAACAGGTACGATATACATGGACAGCCAGAAAAACCGAGAGTCCGTGGCATTCGTAGTCCGGGACGGCTGCATGCGCGACGGCAGTTAGTCTTGGCATTCCATTCAGGCATAGTTTCGCATTCAGGAATCATACATCTGCACTTTCGAAGACCCAGGTTTGTTCACCAGTTTGGCCATTGGTTTCGTTCCACCATCTGTAGAGACTGCTTAGCCGGGGTGTCAAGCTGAATTCGATAGTAACGAAAAGCGGACCTTAAACCGACCAGTCGGCGACCTGCGATATTCTTGCAGTAGTAGAAGTCGGCCGAGAGAAGAAGGATGATAATGATAAATATCAGGACACTGTAAATGGGTTAGTAGAAATACGAAAAGCATGGCGATAAGAGCCTGAGTACGCACTCGTTGTTGGGAAAGAGCACCAGTCCAAATAGATATGTGAGTAAAGCAGCTGTCCAGGTCTATTATTAGCTACCCCTGTTCAACGACGCGCTGAACTCGACGGGGAAGGATTACAGAGTCGGAACGCGAGGAAGACAAGTAGCGTTATCGGATGTGAAGAGAGACGCCACGTAAGACTGCCTTCTACAGGCGCGGGCTGGTGGGTTTGAAGATGAAGTGTTAGTCGCACGTCCGGCGTGGTTGTTGGCGATGCAGACGCAGGATGACATTACCGTCGGATTCGCGTTGTTCATCACGGAAGAGGTGTCGCGGGAGAGCTGGCTGGGGCCTGCGACTCTCTAGGTCATATCCAATGGTGCTTCGGGGGATCGGGGGAGAGAGGTCGTGAGCGTATGGCGATGAGCTACGTCGTCGCAGATAGCAGGTTGGCGGTGCGCACGTTGGCTCCGTATGAATTGGTGGTTTGATAGAAGATGGTTACGTGGAAACCCGCGAAGGGACGGCTGGCAAACGTGCGCGTTGATGTGTTGATGCGTTGCTGGCTTTGTAGTAGTACAAACACCCACAAACCTTAGCCTTTTTTTGCTGCAGGCCAAAGAAATCAAAAAAATCAAAAAAGCTCAACCCACCACTCCTCTTATCACAACCCAGCAGCCAGAGCAGCTCTTCAACATCTTCATCCAATCTACTCACAAAGGGCTCAGGTATTACACGGCGCTCTGATAGAGGCACCGTAAGGACACATACACACGATGGCTCCGGGCTTCAATAGCATCATTTCGCGTCTACCGACAGATGCACTATGGGGACCCCAGGAACCCACGCCGGAAGAGGGAGTCGTCAATGACATGCCCTACAACCCATTTTCGAAAGGCGATAAGCTTGGGAGACTAGCAGACTGGAGCGGCGATGGAAAAACAGATAGAGATCAGAGAGGCAGATATGGCAGGAACTACAGAGGTACAGTCTACCGCATCCACAAATCAGAATCTCACTAACAGTTAGCTAGACCAACAAATATATGGAGCCGGTGCAACCACATTGTTCCCACAGCTCCAGGGCGAAGATGAAGCCAGCTTCTCTCTCGTTGACAACCGGTCCAATGTCAAGCCACGGACGCCATTCTCTCGTGGTGGCGGTACCGTCTTCCGTGGACGTGGTAGGGGCGCTGCTGGTGCTGCTCGTGGAGGACAAAGAGGACAGCAATTCGGCAGACAGCAAGCTGGCAGAGCGCAGGGTGAAGCTTCTAGGGGCGCTAGAAATAACAGAGGCCGACGATTTGGCTGGAAAGATTACGACAAGCCACAGAGGAACAGAGATTCGTCTGTGGTTATCAAGCCGGATTGGAAGATGTTGGAAGAAATCGATTTCAACCGCCTGGGCAAGCTCAATCTCGAAATCGATGAAGGAGAGGACGTGGAAACATACGGTTCTCTCTTTTACTACAATAGGTCGTTCGACCGGTCTGCTACCAAGGCTACATCGACGCCGTTGGTCATCTTCGACAGGGCGTGGTACAACCCCACCACCTCTGGCGATCCAATCATTCAGAAGCTTGCAGACAACGATGAGGCTGCTGTCTTCGCTACGGACACAATCCTATCTACTTTGATGTGTGCCCCAAGATCACTCTACAGTTGGGACATTGTTATCAACAGAGTTGGAAACAAGCTGTTCTTTGACAAGCGTGAAGGTTCTCAGATTGACTTTGCTACCGTCAACGAGAATGCGGCCGATCCTCCAATGGATGTCAGCGACAGCAGCAAGGAAAACATCAACTCTCCGGGCCGGCTGGCCTTGGAGGCTACTGTGCTGAACGCTAACTTTGCTGTGCAAGCGGTCATCGAGGATGCCGAACATGAATTCAAGTTTGAACACGAGGACCCCTTCTACAACCCACAGCCGAACGAGCCCGAGCTCGCAAGAAAGGGCTACAAATATAGACGCTTTGATTTGTCCATCTCGGACGATCAGCCTCTCCATCTCATCGTGAGGACAGAAGTTGATGCTGTGATGAAGAACCCCGCGTCGGGTGAGAATAATTTTGTCACCATCAAGGCCTTGAATGAGTTCGACGAGAGGGCGCAAGGCAGCGGCGGTGCCATGAGTTGGCGCAACAAGCTCCACACCTCGCGTGGTGCCATCGTCGCGACGGAAATGAAGAACAACAGCTGCAAGCTTGCCAAATGGACGACCCAAGCGATCCTGGCCAAGACCGATGTTATGAGAATCGGGTAGGTTCCGGCTGCGGCTCCAAGACCCTGTGAATGTTCTTGACTAATGTGTTGAAGTTTCATCTCTCGCGTAAACCCGAAGGAACGGGAGAAGCATGTTATCCTCGGTGTTGTTGGCTACAAACCCCGTGAATTCGCAAACCAGATGAATTTGAGTTTGAGCAACGGCTGGGGTATTGTCAGGACGATTATTGACATGTGCATGGCTATGCCGGAGGGTAAATACATTCTGGTCAAGGTACGTATGCGGAAACACCAAGAACGACGAGAGACTAGCCGACTAACGGAAAAAATCAGGATCCTAACAAGCCGGTGATCCGGCTCTATGAGGTTCCTCCGACCTCCTTTGAAGAAGATGCAGAGGCCGAGCCGGCAGCGGAAGGAGAAGCGGAGGAGTAGCCGGGCGTGGAAAAAAGTATTCTGGAAACTGAGGGGTAAAACAATCCTCTAATCTGATATCTCCCTCTCTCTCTCCCCTAAACCCCCACCACTGATTCAAGCGACCTGCATATCTGCACATGTACGGAACAGCAGTAGCATCCCCCTCTTCCTCCCATCTGCCTGTACGATCGCACGAATCCGGATCGACATTCCTCAGTTTTCTGTGTTCCTTGTTCCTTAGCTTAGAAGCGGTCCGCCGTCGGCGCTTGCCCCTCCAATATAATGCGATCGAGATACACACACTATCCCCATCGATCTGAAGAGCCCGAGAATCGACTCTTCGGTCCTGTGCTAGTCCTGCAGCCAGCCGCTACCTGTACTTGGTTTGCCAAAATAGAAAAAAAGAGAGGGATCAGGCAAGCCAAGGAGGGCATAAGAAGGTTTCGTTTCCGGTCCCTACCCCCAACCTCATAATATATATAATAGTCTCGTCTCGCTCCACCTGAAAATGTCGCTCCGAGTTTTGCCCAAATTTTTCTCGCCGGCTCCCAGGAAACAAAAGGCTTCCTTCCCCCTCCCCCCACCATCTCTTCTCCTCCCTCTTCCTCCCTCTCTCTCCTCTTCTCCCCTTATAGGCTCCTCTGCATTCCCACCTTCCCCTTAGCATACATACTTATCCAAAGAGCCGAGGCCTGGTGAGAACCTCAGCTCCGACCATGAGTGACCCGCTGGACGACGGGCAAGACTTTTGGATATTCGGTTATGGGTAAAAACAGCCAATCCTCTTCGTTTTCTGACCTCTTCCGGCGCCCACCTCATCCGGTCCTTCGGGATTTCCTCAGGAATCCCCATTTCTTCCCGCACAGCTTCTGTTCGCTTAGGCGTCATCATGCATGGCCGAGGCGTTCTCGCCCAGCGTCAAGCAGTCACTAACGGCTGCCGCTCAAAAATAGAAGTTTGATATGGAAACCTCCACCAACGTTTGGTCAGTGGCCATCGACGTGAACCTTTCGCTTCCATCCGGGCGTTTGACCGCGACGCAAGTCGGTCGTTTCAGGGACCGACTTGCAGGTCATGTTCCTCCATCCTCTGCCGAAAAATTCGCGTAGAAACCGAACGGCGAGCGGAAAAATCTTCCCTGCGAAATCCGTCACGGGAAACTCAACCGCAACCACAAACCACAACCACCCGTCCGCATCATCAACCTGCCTCACCCAGACAGAACCCAGGCTTACCACTCCCTCGTGTCATAAAGGACACGCCTTCCGCTGATACAGTCCGTCGCGTACCCTGTTACATAAAACGGGGTTACATCCGCAGATTTTGGCAGGTACATTGACATCCCCAAAACTTTATACCAACATCCCAGAACCTGGATGTCTCGGGACGTTTTTCTTTCTCTCTTCTCGTTACCTTTCCTGCTCTCTTCCAGCCCCATGGCTCGCCGTTGAGATTTGATGAATACCGTACCCGAATTTTGAGTTTCTGACCGCGGGGCCTTTCCCATGGACGGCGTCGGATTTCCATAGGCAAGGTAAGACCGGAACGACCCTGCATGCAGATGCACCTGCATCATCGGCCCCTTCCGTCATCGATAAGCTAACGTGGCTCGATATCGATAGCGAAGATCATCGCGGGACACCGGAGGCTCCTGGCCGTGTTGTCACCCTGATTGAACAGGAGACAAACGAGCCGGTATGGGGTGCTGCCTATCTCATCGCACCCTCGGAGGTCAGTGAACACTTCATTGGCCCGAATTCCAGAGAGCCTGTGTCTGTCCGGATGTTTTTTTCTTTCCAGTCCTTGCCATACGTGCATGCATACATGTATGCATGCATGCTGCTGCGAGCACGCGTGTCTCGGATCCTGTCGTATTGAACCAACCCCATCTCCCAGGTGGACCGCATCAAGGCGTATCTTGACCTCCGCGAGATCAACGGCTATACCATCCACCGCCACCCCGTCTACCACAACCTCGAGGCGGCAGATGTGCCCAATCCCATCCCGGCGATCTTGTATATCGGCACGCCTGATAATCCACAGTTCGTCGGACCTCCCGAGTCCACTCGCGCGCTCGCCCAACACATCCTCTCCTCGAGAGGGCCTTCCGGCGAGAACAAGGAGTACCTGTACAACCTGTACACGGCGCTAGAGCACCTGGACGCCACCGCCCACGACGCGCACGTCAGCGAGCTTGCGATGATGGCCGCCGAGATTGAGGGTGTGACCTTGGAGAAGCCGAATGTGCCAGAGTAACGGACGACCCAGAGCCAGAGCTAGACCTAGACCTAGGGCCCCGTCCGGACGGAACCATTAAGATTTCCGAATCCTCGCCGGCATGCATCGAGCCAGCTGGAGTAAGGTGGTAACTATAGACATTTATCCCGGCGGCCCGTTGAATTTCTCGAAATCGGTAACATTCACCTGCTAGAAGTCAAGGAGAAACAGATCAATCAGCGACATTTTAATTTCTTTGCGTATCAGCTTATAACATTGCAAAAACACCAAACCAGAAACGAGAGAAGAATAAGATCTCCAAAACAATAACCAGAAAAAGAACAAAAAAAGAAAAACAAAAAAGAAAGAAAAAAAGACCAAAAAATCCTGTTGACGAGGCCCGCTCCGCTCGAGGCACTGTATCAGAAAGATTTATCGTCCTTTACGCACGCTTCCTGCAAACACACCCACCCACACACCCCAGACAAGAATCGAAGAAAGAAAGAATATGAACAAGAAAGCACAAAAGCACCCAAACCCCGGGAAGGGCTCGCCATAGCTTCCCTTGTTTATAGATCAGAATGCGCATGTTGATGAGGCCCGCTCCGCTCGAGGCACTGTGCATACTCTCTAATGAAAACCAACAAAAACAAGGACAGTTAACCTTTTCATTTTCACACAAAGAGCAATATCTCCAATTCATTCACAGAATTCAAAGAAACGATTCAAGAAAAAGAGCACCGCTCACTCACATATACAGTACTCCCATACACACAACAGAAAGACATTATCTACAGAAGCTTTTGCGAGTCCTTCCCATCCATTGAAATGTAAGTCTGGAGAGAGAGATCGAGAGACGAGATCTAGGGGCGGTTTGTCGAGCTCAAGAAGCTTTGCAAATGTCGTCTCGATGTCGGATTATCGGTCATTCGATTAATGGGCGCGTGGGATACATCGATATTCGACTAGACGTCCATTCAAGACATCCACACACACGATAAGGTTAGCGTTTCATATTGACAATTAATTGACAGAAACAATGGTAGACACGGACTCACCCCAACCTCAATTGAGCAAGCTCTCCCTGTTTGCGATAAGCTAAGCCTGCACTATATCAACAGCCGTCTAGCTAGTCCTCTAAGCACTCCTCACCTGCAATGGTCACGAGTCGAGTTCGAGTTTGCTCTTGTCTACGGGCGTTTGCCTTCGGATAGCGCGGCGGCAGCAGCGGCGGCAGCAGTCTGTGAAGGGGGTGGAAGGAAGAAAGAAAAAGAATGCATTTGGAAGCTTTAAAGGTGCATTAAGTGGACATGTTCAAAGGAAAAGGGTAAAAACGCGTATTGTCCTGTCACAAAACCCGCCGTTTATATCTCTTTTGCAATTATGCACTATCGCCGCCTCGAACTGGAAAAAGGAACAGAAAAGAAAAACGCAGGATCTCGAAAAAAGTTTCGCAGATGGCCACCCAATTTTTTTTTGATGCCCTTGGTATAAAAAGGAGACTGCATGCAGAGGAGAGGGAGATTATAAGGAACCGGGAAGACGAAGAATTTGAATTTCCAGGATGAGAATGGGAAAGACCAGAAAAGGTTTGAAAGGAAAAGAGTACATGAGAAGGATTTACGAAAAGGAGATATCCAACCCAGAAAAGAAAAAACAGCACATGATTGAGACGTATACTGAAAGAAAGCTTTGGTACAATCCGAGCATATCTAGAAGTACCCGTCCGTTTGGTCCAGTCCTGAGAACGAACGTGCTCGTTCGGATTATGGCTCAATGGAAGGGTAGCTCAGAAGATAGTTCGGATGGCGACATAATGCAGAGAAAAGGAAAAGGCGTCTATACAGGTGGGATGTTGAAATTCGTAAATCGTATCATAAGACGAGTTGCGAATTTGCATCTAGAAGCCAGTACCTTGCCCTGTTGCAACCAAAGTCAGCATCTCATCAACCCACACATCTCCCAACTCACACTGGAGCCTCCCAGAAGAATGCACGCCACTTACCGCCATAACCAGGACCGGAGTAACCGTATCCCTGTTGTCCCTGCTGGGGTGGGTAACCACCTGCAGCCCACAAATACGTAAGTCTGTGATCTATCGCGGGATGACGGACCCAGGAAAGTGTTGACTGACCACCCCATCCGCCAGGACCACCGCTACCGCCATATGACATTGAAGATTGTCCTCCACCTTGACCGACCTTGCTGGAGGCCTTGTCAACACGGATGACACGCCCGTCGAACCTAGATGAGATGGTTGTGCTGTCTTAGCTATCATCGTTCGCTCTGGAAAAACCGAGTGGGGAGCTCTCCGGGAGCTAGGCCACGCTACCGCCGAGGCACAGGCCGAAAAAAAACACTCGTCAAGAAAACGGTGGGAGGTGGATGAAACTCACTCGGTGTTGTTCATGGCGCTCATCGCGTTGGTGGCATCAGCTTCGTTTGCGAATCGAACGAAGCCAAAGCCGCGCGAGCGACCCGTATCTCGGTCCTTGACGACAACCTGAAGTTCGAGGCCGGGAAAAAGCGAGCCAGCTGATTAGTATCAACAAGGGTTTAGGCCGGAGCCGAGAAAACGGAGAGGCACGAAGAAAGCAAGCAGATTTTTGCGTTTCGGTGGATGGTCAAACTTACCGCCTCTTCGACGGGACCGAATTCCTCGAACTTCTGGCGGAGAGTCTGGTCATCGGTATGCCAGGCCAGGCCTCTGTTGTCATCGCCGGTCGACGCATGAGCGAAGACACGGCACAAGTTAGAGATATGAAGTCAAGAAAGAGGGAGAGGAGCTGCAGGTTCGAAGCTGTTGTGGCGAACCGCAAAGGGTTCGGAACAGGGTAAAACCGGCAGGGAGATAAACCGCAAAACTTACCCAACGAAGAGCTTGGACATGATTACTTTGCCGGATGATAAAGGCGATAAAAACGTGACTGGAGAAGCAACGACAACGCCTTAGACGATCGATTTTGATAACGGGAAAGAAGAGGGATGAAGAAGAGGGATGGGGGTGAAAGAACCGGCTGCTCCACGGTGTCTGACTCCGAGGGATATAGCAGCAACCAGCGATGGAAACGGGCAGAGCTGGCCTTATGACAGGGACTGTCTGCAGGCAGGGTAGACCAGGACCTACGGGTGGTTTTTTTTTTGTGTGGAATGGTATTCTCCCACGACTATGCTCTTTTGCAGGAAGTCACGGAGACGAGAGAAAGATGGATCAAGAGGAAAAGCGAACTGGACGGGACAGGATTAGTGTGAGGACAACCTGCACCCGCACTTGCACCTGCACTTGCACTTGAGCAGTCTCTCGCCCGGGTGGTACCTTTTATCCCACCGTGTGCAAGAGCTGCTCAGTCGGGGAAGTCCCATGGCCTTCCTCACGGGGAGGGGCTCGATGGGACCGGTATGGGCTATTTTTTTTTTTTTTTTTACACTTACCTGCTTGTGTGCTACAGAGCGATTGGCCAGGCGAACCGGAGTTGCTTGACTAAGGTGCTAGCTGACTGGATGACTACAAGAAAGGGACTTGGTGATTAGCTGGCTGGCAGATCAACTTACTGGCGGAGACCCGCACATCGACTGACCGCTGACAGACAGACAGGCAGACAGGCAGACAGGCAGAACAAGACAGGACAAGACAGACTGGCGGCTGAGCAAGGGGGGCTATATGCAGGAGGGGAACTATACCGGCGTTCGCGACGAGCAGAGACGGTTTGTGGAAGAAGGGTGGAGACTAAAGAGGAAGATGGAGGAGAGATGGATGGATGGATTTCGAAGGTGCGGGATGCCTGGAGGGTGCAGGCGGGGTGTTCGGCCTGGCCAGCTGGACGACACGCAGGACAAAGAACTGGACTTCAGCGGCAACGCTTTTGACACCCGTTTCTTTTTTTTTCTACACCTTCTTTTTCGTGGGCTCAGTTCAGGCGAGAACGGCTGGTCTGCGGCGCCGGTCTGATGCTCTTGATCAGTTGGGCTTCCGCGGCTTCTCTTCTCTTCGGTGCTCTTCGACCCTCGTCGCTTCTTTCTCTTTCGATACGCTCTCTATCGCGCGCGCGGAGACACGTTCGTCCTATGTGGCTCTTCTTCGACGAACTGGCCAGTTCGACCTGCTCTTCAGAAGGCTATTAAGGTTTTTGCGACCTTCCCTTTCGTCGAATTTACCGAACGGAGTTCCTGGGTAGCAGCCAAAGGAGAGCCTTCAAAGGTGGGTATGCGAGGGGTTGCAGGCAGACAGCGAGAGCGAGGGGAGATGGTCGCGCCTTTTAATATATTTTTCTTATATTATTTTTTTATTTCTTATTTTTTTGGTTTTTCGAAGTTATAAGAAAAGCAAATTTTTATCTGTTATTCGATCGATCGCAGGGGAAAAAATGGCCGCTGTCAAGAGCGATATCGAGGCGAGCAAGACGGACGGCGTGCGAGGGCGGGCTCGTGCCTGTTTTCTAGTACCCACGGCTGCTTCCCTTCTAACGAACAGACAGACAGAACTTCTGACCGGACGGGACGGACGACCTCGATCGGGCTTGGGGGCAGACTTCGAGATGGAGTCAGATGAGAGACTATGGCAAGTCAGCAGCTGCGGCAGGCTATCTCTGGGTTCTCATTGGTGTCAGGGAATGAATCAAAGGAGACACGATATATTTCGGTACGTTAGAACGCATATTCAAAACGGAATGGCCATGGCTTCAGATCCCCAATTGCATATATCAAATCAAAGGAGCAAAAGGTAGACGGACAGACAGATAGCGTCCGCGAGACTTTGAGCGAGCTGCCAGGCTCGGGCTCGGGGGCCCAAGCTAGCTAGCTCCAGCTAAGCTAGTAGCTTCCTTAGCTCAGCTAGTCGCAAGCACCGCAGCAGAAGCAGCCGCGGGCGGATGTTGGCTGCGTCCTGCGAGGCTTCCGTATAACAGCTTGGGCAATTCATGGATGGTGGTATCCGCTGGGCTCTGATTGATATCAATGGGACTTCTGCGTCGTCTGCTTCTTTTTTTTTTTTTCTTTCTTTCTTTCGAACCGCAAGCTACGTATAGCGCACTTCTATATGAATCGCACCACTCGGACTTGCGTCTAGATTGCTTTTTTCTTCTTCTGCTCTTGTTTCCTTTCCGCCGTTTTCTTCCCTTTTAAATTTTTTTAAATTCTTTTCTTTTCTTTTCTTTTCTCGCTTGGTCGTCCGCTGATTTCTGCTTTGGCCCATCCGCGCCGGTATCCCTCTTAGACTCTCTCTCTCTCTCCTGCCTGCTGTCGAGTGCTTTCGACCCGTTGCCCAAGAGCGTTCGCAGGTTCTTTGAGCCCATTGCCGACTCGAACCCGCCAGCAGCTTTTGAGGGGTCGGTCTTGCTTCAGTTCCTGCAAGTTCCAGGGCAGAGAAGCCAATGATATCTGGAGGCAGAGCGCAGGCTAATGATGGACAACACTCTAGCGCAGTGCCAAACTCGAGGTTCGGTCCTTGCAAAAACCCCAACTGAGGAGCCTAGCGGGTCGTCCTGCTGGCCAGCTTCTATTGGGCATTTCCGCCGCCGATGCTTTTATTGTTCGCGGTACGTACCCCATTTGTGACCATACCTTGGCCTGCGGACAATCCTTGCTCGAGCAGAAAAAAAATCCATACGGTAACAAAACAAGATGGAAAAAAAAACCAAAAAAAAAAAATGATGAAAGAAATTTCCAATCAACGGAGGGGTAAACGACAGATGCGAGTGCAAAAGGCAGAGCCGACGGGTACCACTGACAGATGCATCTGACCTTGAAAGGAAAAGCACGAAAAACAGCTTATACGCACTTTGACAAGTATTTCTATGGTATATTCGTTTTTTTCTTCGCCTCACTCTCCCCACGGAACCGGGCGGAATTAAGCTGGGTGGCAGCTGTGGAAGCAAGATCGGCACGTGCGACTAGTTAACGTATTGCTTGACGAGCACTTGAGTACGACGGCGGAGGAAAGAGCCTCGAGTTTGCGCAGAGCGGCAGAAGGCAAGGCAAGGCAAGGCAAGGCGATCGAAAAGGCGACGGCGGCGGCGGCGGGGTAAAATACGAAAAAAAATAAAAGAGGACCCGAACTGGGTGGCCCGGGATTATTTGTGTGCTGCTCAAAGAAAGGAATCCGAGTCTTCGGTCCGCTACTGGAGGGTCGTGGCACTCAAATGGAGGGGCTGTCACGTCGTTTTTATGGTGCAGGTGGGCATGTGTTCAGGAACTCACATACCCGATCTCCTCGCTTTAAAGGCGGCAGACTCCTTTTTTCCCCAGGTCCCTACCGATTCAACGTGCCCAGTATTTGCAACCATTCTCTCGAGAATGCCATTCCCTTTATCCTTTCTTTTTCTTCCTCTGGCTTTCCTTTCCTCGGTTTTTTCGGTTTTTTTTTTTCTTTTTTCCTATCGAACAACCCTACATCTTCTTTTTACCCACAAACCTTTTGCACGGCCACTCAACTACAAATCTAGGTTTTGTGTGGTTTTTTCTTTGCCTACTTTTTGTTTTTTCGTCTCGATACCCGTTTAGATTGTGGAAATGGCACATTCGAGGCTGCTGTCCCGATAAGGTCTATAAGGTTCGAATGAATCTACTAACGCAACAGGGAACAGGTTCTTTTGCTTTCGTAGTCATGAGGGCGAGCGCCGAAGGAGCTGTCTCAAGTTCAAACCTGATCGTATCGATGACTTCCAACGCCAATCGGTCCTTCATTATCTCTAGTCCACGCCATTGTCTCTCCGGAGAAGGCTCCAAATCGTCCATTCGTGCATTTTCAATTTTACTCACCGGCCATTCTCGGGCTCCATCCTCAGCTGACAAGCCATGGGGAGGAATTCAACCTTGCTTCCTCATATCGTTGTGGTTTCACTCAGCCCTGGTAAGAAGATCTGAATGTCTGAATGTATGCGACTAAATATCAAGCTTAACTATCTCCGGCGATTTCATCAACAGCGATGTCGAGATACCCTGCTCGAGAAAAAGGACTAGACTAGGGCACGGCATCCAATAACGTTGCTGATCTTTCTCTGGACCTAGATGACGTACTTGCTAGCGCAAAGAAGCGTAGTGGGGACTTTGACCGACTACTATCTCGAACGAAAAAAATTCTGGATGTTGTATCTTTCCGAGCGAGAGAGAATGAAGGACTTCCTCCCAATCGACAGCAGCAGCATGCATGCACCTTGCTTCCTGTTACTTTGACTTTATCTGGAATTTATCTCGCCAGTCTGGACCAAAGCATGCAGTTCTTCTACCCTGCAAAAGATAAAGCCTGTCTATTCGACAAGAATGACGAGAGAAAAAGAAAGGAAAAGACAAGAAAAGAAAAGAAAAAAGAAAGAGATAGAACTCGAGGAGGAAGAGGGAGCATGCTAGCAGCTAGCAGCAACGACGACGACGACGACAAAGAAGACAGAGAGGAAACTTAATTCACTAGTCCCACCAGAATGCCAACCATCTGATTTCATGCATGAGTGATGTGGACTCCCCTAGCTTCAGAAAGGCCTCGCTCAGAGCTCAAGGCACGAAAAAACTATGCCTGCACCAACATTAGCTGCATGTTACTTGCCTAGCTTTCGGACTTATGCACGCTAGAGAACTTGCATTGGTCGCGGATAAGTCACCTGACACACCAAAATTAATGTCTTCCAGCCAATGACCACTGCGATGGGATGAGGTTGACGGGGCCAAAAGTGGATCGAAGCCTTGCATGTCTTCTTTTCTTTTCCCTCCATCTAATCGCTTATTCCCGGTTTCTAATTCAAGGAAAGCTCCAAGTTGCAAGACAACTGTGGGCCTCCGGTGTTCGTAATGTGAAGCTAAGTTTATAGACTCTAGGCCCCGAGGAGCGTAGTCGATTGCTAGGGTGCCTCTTGGTGGCCATCGGCGTCGATGGGGAGGTCTTCGCCACCAGGCAGTATTGTGTAATTGCATGTTCCAGGACCGCATTTCCATTAGCTTATAGTCCCTTTTACCCTCCTCTTCTCTCCCCGTGGCTGTTGAAGCTTGCACGATACCACCCCCCTCCTTCCCACCCCCCCCCCCTCCATGCATCCTCGAAATGAATATTTATCTCTCACAACCAACTTTTTGCAACAAAACCCCAGTAGACGTACGTATGTACCTTCAAAGGTGGAACATCTAGACCGAGCGTCGTGAGCCGACGGTGGAGTGGCACTTCCCGGTCTCTCCTTTTGTATCAATCTCTATCTTGTGTCTTTTCCCGGCATGCCGTTCAGCCGGGTCACGATACCTCCTCTCCACCGGTGGAGCTGAGTGTCTTACGTCGCTCCAGCCTCGCTCCGGATAACCCCCCTCGGCCGCCTCGCGCGGGTTTTCTCACATTCCACAGGTCGAATTCGGCCGATCCATCCAATCCGGACAAGAAATCTCGATCCGGCCAGTTGGAAAGAGCAGCTTCTCGAATGAAAAAAAGCGGAAGTATAACCGCTCGGTTCTCCCGCCTCCGTCCAAGGGACTGGGTCCGGGCACAAAAACTGATTTAAACCATCCATCACATCACATCCAGTCAGTCTCTTGATCGATCTCCTTTTATTTTTTTTTATTTTTTTTCTTCTCTCACACTGAATCATAAATTTGCTGATATCACACCAGATCTGAGACCCTTGGGCTGCGACGATTTCGACCCAGCCGGTCCTGCCAATGGCCATGCCCACCACCACCCTTGAGTACCTAGGTATTCTCCCTTGCACAATCCAATTGATCCAGTCCAATCCGATTCGATCCAATCCAATCGCATGGCGGGCTCGGCGAATGTGCATGCGTTTCCGAGCCACCCATCCACATGTTATCCCACGTCACCGAGAATGAAGTCGACTCGGATTGCTCTTCCGTTTCGTTTCTGGAAACCAGCTTGCCCGGATTCGATTCAAGCAGGCTGGGCCCTTTTTCAGCGGCAGCTTGACCGAAACATGACATGACATGCACGCACGCACGCACACCGGCATGGGTTTGAAGCGGGCTGACTGCAGCGTGAGCGAGCGAGCGAGACGCGACAGACCCGAGCAAAGTCCGAGGAATGCTTGGAGGGAGAATTTCGATCGAATTGGAAGTGCGCATTTGCACTGCGCAGCTCGCTCCTGCCATCCCGGCGGTAGTACTTCGCAGAGGTATACTGCTACTGGTGGGCTCTCATGCGTTGTTTGCACCTGGCATACCGTTCGAGTTGCAAATTGCAGGTAGCGAGCCATTGAGGTTGACTGGAGATACACTCTCGCGGATTACCGCTCTAATGCACGACAAGTCATCGATCGAAAACAAACGCAGCGTAACCCTGCCTTTTTTCATTTGGAAAATTTTCTCCCAGGGTTTTTTTCCGTACAATTGACAGGTTTGCCGTGCAGTACCATACATTACATTACAGCTGCAGCTGCTGAGTCGAGGTGCATGCTGGCTGCATTGCATGGACGTCCGTTCACAGAATTTTTGCATCAATTGCGAGTGGAATTCCATCCAGAGACAGTGCATCCCAACCCTCCACGATGAAAATATTCATTCGGTTGGCCAAAGTCTCATATTTTCGGGGTGACCTCTGTTTTTTTCAGTTCTAGTTTCTTGGTTTTTTTCCTGCTCTCAGGCCTTCGAGTTGGAAGTTAGCGGAGGTCTCGAGACAGGAGCTCTAACCGGATCCCTGACATGCCTGAACGGGGGTTGGTTAGCGCCAGCTCGCCACTGCATTGCGTCTTGCCAATGCAATCATATGGCTGGCTGCGTACAGACATGCGAATATTTCCTAGTACGTACGAACTGCGTCCAGTATATGATGCTAGCAACGTAACCTGCCCAGCTGCAGCTGGCCGAGTACTGGCCGACAATCACATTATATGTCTTACCGAGCGAGCCGGCCAGCTGATTTTCACGGCGGGGCACTGGCATGTCCAGCTGCCATCTTGACGATGGCCCAAACCGGGGATCAACCGAGCGGCCAATTGCAACCCGTGATCAAATTATTGTCGACGCTTCTTGAATCAATTGACCAAAGAGCTTGTTTGCAATTTGCTTGACTACCCACACGCTCATGCAATGCATCTGTCCAGATGGTCTCAAATGCTGACGCATGTGCAGCTGGCCGGCCGGGGCTCCTGTCCGTGTTCATGATAATATCCCATTCCATTCGTACGCCCCCCCTCTGCATCTGTCCGTCTGTCTCTCAGACGGTATGCATATGGCAGTAGCAGCCCGCAGCTTCGAATCGAGTCGAAACGAAAGAGCCCAGACGCAAGGCCACGTGTGTGGGGCCTCGGCCTCCAGGCCTGGCCTGCTCATATCATATTATATCATCTTTTGAGTATTCTGGTATATGTATAATTGCAGATGTATATCTGCATGCACATGTACTGTTCTGCGGGCATTATTTGTCGAGGCTATATTTGTGCGTGTTAATGTTAAGAAGTACGTGTGTATGCATGGATCTAGAGCTAGTTATGATGGATGGATCCACCGAACGCCTGCATGCATGCAAATCCGTTTCCACCCCGACCAGCCCAGCCCGACGAACTTCGATCTCCACGATCCGGCGACATCGCGGACTATCGAGCGAGGTGCCTTCCGTATCTCGTATCCAAGTGCAAGTCTCCCGCAGCCGGAGACGGCGCCGTGATGGGCGCTGGCTGCGTTGCGTGCGTTGTCCATGTCGTTCCCTTTTGTGAAACCATTCGCAGATCTCGCAGGTCGGCCAGCCAGCCGCCAGCCAGTCCGTGACGTCCGCCGTGCTGGCGGGCCGTGCGGTCATCCGGAGCGATGTCATACAAACAAAGGGATACCTCCGTCGAATCCTCATCGCCGAAGCTTCCTCCGACTGCTTGCCACTTCCGCGAGCTCATCCATCGATGCATCACCCTCGCGTCGGGCCTACCACACCCTCCGACGACATACTACATACCAGGATGCTTATCCTGCTAGCCTGCTACTGGTGATTGGTGATTGACGTACCACTTGCAGCCCTCGAGCTCACTGCACTGTCAACTCCACGCACGATATCGCTCAGGTCGGGTGGTTGGCGATAGTCGGCAGCCTTGCTGAAATCGAAATCAAACTCTGGTACGTGCATACATTCTATCTACATTTTTCATTGCATGCAATCCGGAACCCCGTTCGGGGTTGCATTGATGCTCTCGCTATTTTTCCTCGGTACGGCAGTTTCCCTCCAGTTCCGTGGAGTCGCACAGCGCACAGCTCCCCTATTCTCCACTTTTTTCGCCGCCGCTCCAAAGGAGATACCCTTGGACGGGTCGGCTGCGCCGGCCTTTCCGCTTGACGTGTGGAGGGAGGGATCGCGGGTCTCCCTGGAAGGGAAATCCCGCAGCTAGCCAGGCCAGGCCAGGTCCTCCCTAAGCTCCCGTCCCTCGGTCATTCTTGCGTGCTCTTGCTTGCTTTGCTTGATCGGTTCACAAGGGCAGCGGGCTGATCCCTGGTTTGGGGTTTGCTTCCAGCTCGGTCCATGCGGCCAGCCAGGCTGTACAGCCAGCCCTCTCTGCAGCCATTGCATCGGTGTTCCGACCTGTTGTTTTCGAGCGTCCGGCACCCCTCTTGCATCTGCTGGTTGGGCTACGGTACCAAGGTCCGCTAGCTAGACCCACACCAAAGCGTCACGCGTAGAAACCAGGTTTTCCTGGTCCTCGATGGTGAGATTTAGTGTGGAGGAGCGCACGAAGTTGCGAAGCATAGCCTCAGGCAGGCTGTCAGTGATGGCTCGCTGAGCGCCTGTCGTTTTTTGAGTTTCACTCTAGCTGCTGATGATGATGCTATGTGCTGCTGCAACCTTGAGCCTGATGATCTCCTGCAGATATTACTGCCAGTTAGATGCGGAGCTCGACCTTAAATTTCTGCGATTGCTGTTACTAATTTCTCTCGTCGCTAGGGGTGTAAGATTCTCATTTTCTGCAGTTCCGCAGGATTTTATTAATCTTGCATCCGGGGGAGATGGAGCCGGGCCAGTCAGTGTCGTTCAAAACTCCATCCTTATCACACGTGAGGGGAAATCGTCGGGGTAAGAAAAGTGATGATCGGGTTGCTTCGTACGGAGCTAGACGAGTCGCACATCACGCTGCATCCAGCGAGGACGAACTTGATTGGCAGAATGGATCGGATTCTTCCGCTGTCGCCCCTCAAAACCCAGCGGAGAGCTTGGTCGGCGAGGATGAGGCAGAGTGCTCTCGACAGGCATCTCGACAGCACTCTAGGATGAAAAGTAAGCTATATCCATCTTCCTATCGGATAAGCCCAGGTCGAACCCGGTTCCAAGACATAAGCACATCCCCGACGAATGATATTTTGCATCATGCTCTTTCCCAGCTCTTTTGAGTGGTGCGTGTGTGTTGGGGTCATGGCGATTTCTGATTTGCTGCGATTGCACAGGGCGTCGTTATCGAGAAGCCGACGAGTTTCTCGCGGCTGCAGAGTCGGAGCGTCGCAGGAAAGAGAAAAATGACGAGAAGGCCTTATTGAAGAAAAGCCGGCGCTCTGATAGCTCTTTGATATCACCAATCGGAGAGCAGCATGTGGACGAACGCATGGAGAATGAATCTGTGACGTCTGCCGTCGAATGGTCGACTTCGCCTGTTCGACAGCTTGCAGGGACTCCACCGAGACCTGCTGCTGCGCAGAGCGCCTTCGAGCGGCCAAAGAGACATAAGATGCGCCAATCTCGGCAGCCCGATAAAAGAGAAAAGAGGGCACTGCAGAAGCAGAAAAAAGAAAGTTTGGCGAAGAAGAAGAAACCAGAAAAACGACCCAGGCCAGCATTCGGCACCCTTGCCTCTTCAGCTGTCGAATCACCGTACTTGTCTGGGAATCGGCTAACTGTAGGCACAATCACATCTTCCCCGCATCCCTTGTCTCGACAAATCATGAAATTCGTTCTGATTCGAATCTCTACAGGCGGCGGCCAGACTCCCAACTACATGCACTGCAGGGTTGTTCCACAAGGGAAGGGTGGCTACTTTCAAGTCTCGCGGATCTCGTAAGGTCCCCCGGGTATATCCGACGATGTGATCGAGTTTTCGTCATTTTGGAACGCAATTGACCCGTTTGTCACCTTCTAGTTCCAGATCTGAGCTTCAGCGAAACGGAATTTCTGAAGGACAGATCCGATGCAGCCGCCCCTCAACGGGCAGCGTTACAGGAAAAAGAAAAAGGTAATGAAAGAACCGTGGCTGGTTCTCGAGGCGACATCTCTGCATATTTCAAAAAAGTGGCGCCGCCGCCATCGGGGAAAGAGAACGTCGACCCTCAAGAAGGCGCGAAACGCAACCCGGCGATCCCATACCGGAAGCGTAAATTCAATGAACCCGCCGTACAGGAGAAGCCATCTGAACACCGAGGATCAGAATCCACTCCTGAAGCACCAGCGCCTAAGAAGAAACACACTCGGAGGGCTGATAGACATAAATCAACTGACACATCCTCCGATTCATCGGCGTCTCCACAAAGAAAGAAAACTCCCGGTTCTGGGCCCAACTCAAGATCAAAGCCATCCCGACGTGTGCGCGGAGGGACGAGCGTCGGTTCCCTGTCTGTGAATTACTCGAGCGACCCACCCGGCGACATGGTAGGTCAGTGGCTGTCGGGAATCACCAATGAAAGGCCCGGAACCCCGGATGACTTTCAATCTGTCTCTGCTCAGAAGTTTTCCTCGGAAATTGGTCCTCCTGTCGTTAAACATAGCCAGGGCCTAGACCAAGTCGGCGTCAGGCGTGCCGTGTCTCGCAACCCGGCTTCACTCGCACGGCCGAGTGAGACATATGCAACGCGTGAATCAACGACAAACCGAGCGGCTGGAATTGTGGGTACGTCTGTTTCTAAAGTTGGGAGCTATGGCGATCTACATTCGCAGCTGAGCATCGGGCCGGAGTATTCTCGGCGATTTGGTCATGGATGCCATTGTGATATTCTGCGCAATGATTTGATACCTATTCAGGAACCGGCGGACTTGGCGTTTGTACAGGGGAATAGTTCTGGTGCTGGGTTTCAACATGACCTGGTCGATGCGGGATCGTTCTACAGCCGCCCATCACACCCGGGGCCGCGGTTCAATCATTATCATCAAACTGGGATCACGAGGGCTGCATCGTATGGGGCTTTTAGCGCTCCTTCCTTGGTTCAAGGGAACCTGGAGATGCCAAGATATCCACAAGAGGGTGCACTTTATGACGACGGAGAAGAACTATTTGGAGGTTCGCTACAGGACGGGCACCACGATCGTCTTGATAATGACAGTCTGCTGATGGACGGCTCGTTTTCCAACAACGACGAGCCGGTCTCCACAGCGGAGAAACATCTGGATTTCTACAGTGGGGCTCTTGAAGGGCGGACGGCTCAAGACGATGACTATCTGTCAGCTGGACACGAAGATTTCGTTGATCTGGAGGCTGAATTTGGAGGAGAGCAGGTTTCCAACATGGAGACGCCAATGGACGCAACCGCTGAAGATGCGGGACAGTATGGTCAGGAAGTTTGTCAGTGTGGTTGCATGGCTACGGCAGGTAGTGGGCAGCATGCGCAGGATAGATTTGGGAGATATGCAGCTGTGAGAGGCGAGCGGGCTTTGCCGCCTGGGTTGATGAGCTTTCAAAAGCCGCATTGGCTTTATTGATGTTGTGCGATAATTTTACGTTCTTAGGTTATATACCCTGCGATGTCTTGGGGCGTTGGTGGGATTTGAGCGTCGTATAGACGTCAGGGTTGAACCCTTTAATATTATTCGAGCGGCCTAGCTTTTAGTATTCATTCAACGAGAATTTGACGCTGGTCAGGTAGCTGTGGATAGGAAGAATTTATAGATTTAATGGAGGGACGTTACGACGTTACACAAAGTGTTCTTTTTCGAGCGATATTCCTAGAGCTGCCTAGTTCTATAGGGATATGCATCTAAGCATGCATCTAATCTAATTGAGAACCGTGTGCATTTGCAGAGTGCAGAGCGCTGTCGATGGGGCGGGCGTGCATGGTCAGAAGCGGCGGGAGGTGGAGCCGGCTTGAGGCCGGGGGAACCTGGGATGGTCCGGGAAAATGTGTTGTCGTGACGTTGGGCAGCGGCTGCTGGCCTAAGGGTGGGCGCAGGGGGCGCCTAGCCGTGTTACTTGCACTTTGGCTTTTGTTTCTTAGTCTCCGCGCTCGGCCGGAGTTTCTTTTCTATATTGTGGTACTGTATTGGTATTTGGTTTATTACTAATATTATGGGTTTGGGCTCAGGGACGGGTCGGATGATGTTCTGGTATATTATGTTA
This sequence comes from Orbilia brochopaga, assembly GCA_036872635.1. NCBI lineage: Eukaryota > Fungi > Ascomycota > Orbiliomycetes > Orbiliales > Orbiliaceae > Orbilia > Orbilia brochopaga. Next base: position 223,562 of record JAVHNQ010000013.1, on the reverse strand, counting down.
CAGCGCTACAATAGTGGTCTGTAGATGGGTCGCGTGATTTGACTTTGGCGTGACGGAGAGATGGATAGTCTACGCGTGATATGGAGTAGTGGATGGTTTGATGGTAGTAGCTTGGGCTCGGCAGCTGGGCGGATTATTTGCCTGTTTGAGAGTGCCGGGTTCCGGTGTAGTGGGATTACAAGTAACTTGCGGTTAGGTGTAAGGTAAGCTGATGGTTGATGCTGGGGATATGCATATATGGAATCGGGACAGCCGAATACGAGATGGAGGGGTGTCTTTGCGTCCTTGTACCAGACTAGAGGTTTGTATTATTTATGCATACGGGATACATCGATATTGTATAAGTATCTGCTTGGATTATATTATAAATGCTTACTATCCTTGAAAAAGGAGTATTATGCTGAGTGTACCACTGCAAAGCTGAGGATTATCTTTAAGGATTTGTTTTTAGAATAGTATATATACTTCATGGGTCGACTACAGGCTCCTGGTTTCGTTAGCTATAGTGGGTTGCATGTATCAGGCGAGGTGTGGTGAGCTTCCCAAGAGCTACTGGACTATCCGTATCTTGACAGTCTTGACATTGATACTTATAATCGTGGCCATCTGGTCATAGTTGTACTAAGCAGAGTACACCTCCGAACACGTGGTTATTCGCATATACACCCCCCGCGCAGCTATGACGCAGACGGGAAGCTGACCGATCTGGTGCTTTGCTCAGGTCTGTACATGTACGTTGTTCAAGTTGTGAATCCTCAGGCCGACTGCATAACATTTGCCAGGCCAGTACAGTTGAGCTAGCCGACGGGCGAATCAACAGTGCATACAGCAATGCAGCACTGAGTCAAAGGGCCTGATGCAGATGCAGGTCCAGCCTTGGACTCGAGCATGAGCCGGCTGACTCCTCGCGAGCTGGCTGACCCGGTTGGCCGGAAGCCGCCTGCGATCCTGCGCTTCAAAGCTTGTCGGGACGTGGGACGAACCTCTTAACTTTCGAGTTTCTCTGACCTCGAGATCTCATCTCGTCTTTGAATTAAAAACTTCTTATTGTCATCAACTTTCGTCTCCGCCTACGTTTGGAGTATTTCATCGCCGTTGCGGCTCCAGCTGGTTACTTTGGTTAGCGCTGGGACGACGGACAGGGCTGCGCTGCTTGGCCGCGCCGTTTGCTTTGCACGGATAATCGCACAGCTGCTTGAGCTAGCTTACCAGCACCCAACCTCAACTTCGAGTCCAACCTCCAACCTCCCATCACCCGCTCTCACGCCCGCCAGACACCAGACCCTCTATCCGCTCTCAGGACAGGAGCTCAACCTCCGAGTACGCGCAGGATGGCTTACTATCACTCCAATCCAGGTAAGTTGGGTCTCGCCGCTGCTTTCGCGACCCGAAGCGACTGCTGTCAGCCGTGTTCTATCTACCCCGCCAAGCACCCGCACTATCTCCCCACTATCACGACAACCGCCGCTGACGCTGAATCCTGACATCACGCAGACGATCTTCCGATCCACGCGGAGCCTGAGCAAGGTATGCCATAGCAGTACTCGACACCCTCAAATACTCGACGGCGAAGCAACTGCCCCACCCGCGGACGTAAGACTAACGGGCGCCCTTCCGCAGCTGCTCAGATCCTCTCCCAGCAGAGCCACGGCCACCACCCGAACCGCAAACCATCCTACCCGAACCAGGGGCCCGGCCAGTATGCCGGCTACGGCAAGCCGCAGCCACCGATCCCGCCGCAGCAGGTCCCGAACCCCCACGGCCATGCCCCGCCGAACAGAACGTACACCCATGGGTCGCAGGGCGGCGGTATACCCGGCGGATTCCCAAACTCGCCACCGACCCCCGGAGCTGGATTCGCCGGCGTCGGTCTCCCCGCCAGACCCAACAGCTCGAGACCGCCGCCAACCCCTGCGCCGCCTCCGGGCGCCGACCCGACGCTCTACCCGTTGTTCAAAGCGGTCGATAAGGACGGTAGGACACCCCGCATCCGACAACGTTGACGTCCCTACCTCTGTTTGGATATCGCACGCATGTAGGGTCGACTAACACGTCTGCGCATGTTCAGGAAGCGGGCAGCTAAGCGAGAAGGAGCTGCGGGCGGCGCTGGTCAACGGCGACTGGACGTCGTTCGATCCGCACACGGTCCGCATGATGATCAGGTAAGACGTTGCGTGGCGTGTCGTGGCAGCGGTTACACAACGAGCGCCATGTGGTTGCAACGTGGGCTGAGGCAATTTGCGCTTCTCGTTACACAGGATGTTTGACACGGACCGCGACGGCACGATTGGCTTCAACGAATTCTGGTACGACGGTGATCCGATCCCCCCCAAATTGCGAATGTGAGTTCGTGGCTGCTAATGTGTATATAGTGGTCTATGGGGTTTTCTAGCCGCGTGGAGGGCTCTGTTTGACAGATTCGACACGGATGCAAGCGGCAACATTAGCTATCAGGAGTACTCGAATGCATTGGCTGGTATGTGGCGATTGTGGCCCTGTTATACGTATACTTATACAATGCGTGTATACGTATCGATTGTATGACTGACGTTGCTGTTACTGGATAGCGTTCGGGTACCGGCTGTCGCCGCAGTTTGTCACGATACTGTTCAAGTCGTACGACAAGCGCGGGGAGAATGCGATATCGTTCGATCTATTTGTGCAGTCATGCATTTCGCTGAAGCGAATGACGGAGGTGTTTAAGAAGTATGATGAGGATAGGGATGGGTATATCACGTTGAGCTTTGAGCAGTTCCTGACGGGTGAGTCCACTATCGATTGTCGTCTGCTAACGTGCAGCCTGGCTTGCGAGACCAGTACACCCTGTGCGAAGTTGAATTGTGCTGACGGGACGTTCTACGAATTTGCAGAAATCTTACGACAGCGCTGAAGATGCGGCCGCTCATTCTTAATGATGATAACGCTGCTATCCGTTCGTTGGTTGATCGGCATCCGCCTCATGGTCTCGACAGCGAAGGCTTTTGAAGGGTCTCGCCGGGAATGCGTATTTAAATGCGGGTACTGGTTGCCGGCTAGCCTCTTGAACGGTCTCCACATCCAAGGCTTCATTTGGGATCCTTTCCGGTTCTATCATCGATTACTTAGTATTTTATAGGGTTAGGATCTTGAGATGCCGCTGGTCATCGAATCTTTTCACACCATTTTTACGAATGCATGAGGAATGTTTCTGTTTCGATCGAGTTTGTTGGCTGGATGTTCTGCAAAATGCTTGATGTGCTGCATATTGTATGTAGATAGGATTGGATTGCGAATTTTATGGTAACGTGGTTATACCCTGCGGATGGGTGATGCTGATAAGTACTTCATCGTGCATGTGATGTTGTGATGGTAGTAGTCTTGATTTCGATACGCTGGGCTTCGATCGACAGCGCCTGGCTCCGAGGCTATCGATCGATATATAGGGTGCTGACGTCACGCCAATTGCATGCTGTAGAGGTGGCCGATTGTGGTGAGGGCGTGCAGACTCCCGTCGTTGCATGAGAGAGCTAGAGTATTGTAGAAGCTAGCGCTAGCCATAGATATCATATTGACACACCCTTGATAGATATCAACAAGACGGGTGCATGTGATGTGCGGTCTGGTTTATCATGCGCGGGACCAGATATCAGATGCATGTATGCATTCTCGGTATATATACGATATCTAAATGTATGCTTTGATAAGCTATATATAGCTACGACTAGAGCTATTGTATTCTTAAGTATCATATGGCCTCGGCGTCTCTATATATACTTGGACGTCAGTGGGTCAATTGAATCGTAAAGGTTTGCGTATATATACCGGGGATCATAGATCAGGGATCGAGTGGCACGGACATGGATAGGCGGATTTAGATAGTATACGACCGCACGGGAGCGCCGCCTACGGTGCGTGGCCTGGCCTGCGTATATCTATATATGCATATGGATCGTGAGCGTGGGCGGTAGGTATGCTCCACGGCTATAGAGACCGCGGTACCGTGTATATGATGTGCCAAGAATATATATACACGTACGTGATATATATCATTCGCAGGTACGTACGCTTTTTGTGACGTCTTTCAATACCGCCGGTGGGTAAAAGATGTCGTTGGCTTGCATGGTTGATATCACGATGCACTGGTGTACACATATTCTGACGTGCTGGTATGCTGGCGCAACCGGTGCAACCATGTTCGCATATGTACGTACTATACGTACTGTCAGTTGGCAGGTCAGCTCGGAAAGTATATGTATCTAGAGGCCTACTTACATATATATATATAGACATCACCGTCGGGATTCGATTTGACCCGCGCGTGCATGTCTGCAGTCTGCATATGTACGGTGGTCTGGTGCCGTGCAGGTATATGTATTAAGATTCGAGTATGTATGCAAAGATCAGCATATAGTTTTTCCGGATAGATAAAGCTAGTAATACTGTGATCTCATGAGAGTCAGAATGGAACTCCGGAAGACTACGTATCGCGGTAGGATATCGACCAGGATGTATACATGCGGGTCGATCGTATACTATCACGAGCAGAGCTTATTCGAATATATGATGTAGTCGTAAGAGGTGATTTACAGCTTGAATTCAGCGATATGGACTACTTTATATACTGGACGTCGACGCATCGTAAAGCTGTACATTGTTCGCGCGTTACGCAGTGCACATGAAGCGTAACATGTATACGTACGTGTATACACACTCTGGCGCCCAAGTTAGATCATGGATCAGTTATAGCCCATCACCATCTATAGTTACGTTCACAACTTGTTACGAGTAAGACAGACATCAATGATATACTGGGAAGTAGAATAGAATGCTTACTATACTATACTATAGTATACGTACTTCCATCAATCAAAGCCACCCCGTGAAGTGAACGCTTGCATACATGCGTCTACACGATGCAGACGTCCTGATCTATAAACACGATCTATGGAATCGATAAACAGCACTAGTTGCAACCTCTGCATCTGTACCTCTGTACCATATGACACGGTACGTGTCTCCTTCCTCCAAACCGTCTTAATTGCAAGCTTGTGCAACAGTATGCATGAAACAGGAAAAGGAAGCGAAGGATTCTTTAGCAAAGTAGATCTTGCAGTCGCGTCGATCTTCCGAAAGTTTTAGGCTCTATAGCGTGCGGGCGGACAACAATGTAACACTCAAAGCTCCGGCAAACTCAAACCAGACAACTTTGGTTTTTTTTAATAACAGTAGAAAAAATAACTGCATAATCGATTGCGGTTTTTTTGGTTCTTTTGTGGCGCGTGCAGAATGACGATAGTAGATGGAAATGGTGGTGACGGGGGTTTCCTGCAATATATTTGTCAGGGTATCCCTCCGCGGTGGTGGTGGGTGGTCGAGGCCGGTCCGCTAACGGCGGCGTCTGAAGAGCCCGAGGAATAATCTTTTTATACCGAACAGAAAGCGAAATAGGATGATTTTTATGCTGAACATTTTGCTTTGCGGCTCTCTCTCTCTCTCTGTGTGTCGCCGGTTTCGATAGAGGAATGTAGTATGTAGTATGTTCTTTTGGTTTGCGAGTAGTAACGTAACGATAAGAAAGTAAGTAATAAAAGTAGTAGAAGTCGTGGAGGTCGTGGAAGTAAGTATGAGTAGAAGTAGTAGTAAAAAAAACAAAGGATGATTGGATAGAAAATAAAACAAAAGCGTGGAATGGAGACCCCCGACGACAATAAAAGGAATACTGAACGCCCGCCAAATGCTAGAAACGAGAAATCAATGAGACGACAGACTGATTAAAAGGGAATACGGTCGCGAAAACGTTAATTATCGGCAGGCTAGAATGGATAAGATGCGGACGTTGGTGCCGGATGGCAGCAAGCTGCGAAACATAGTGCGGTGCGTGAGGGGATGGCAGTTGTCGAGCGGGTAGGTCGAGGAAGGGGCAAGTCTGGGAGAAGCTTGGACAACGTTCATCGATTTGGGAATGTTTGAGGGGTGGGATTGGGGTCTGTCGATATTTGGTAGGCGGATGCGGGGAGGAGACGAGGCCAGCCGGGGCGTTTTGGGGGCGGCTGACCGGGGTTGCATAGGCGAGACAACGTGACTTTACTGCAGGTTGGCGGGTGTGGAAACGCGATCCTACGATGCGGCGGATGAAGGTCGTGCGGGCTTTGAACCAAAGCGGCGTCGGCGGGAGCGGGCGCTGCTTACGATCATGGGTGTGTTATCTTCCTTGTCGTTCATCTCGCGATCGGTTCTGGCGGCGGGGCCGGCTGCTTTCGCATAGTCGATGCCAAGGTCCTGATAGGTTTTTTTGACGGTTTCGGTGCCGACGATTGTGGTGAGGTTTTTGATGACTTGTGCTGGAGTTTGCTTCTCCGGACGTTTCGTCGGCTCCCCAAAGTACGGCCGGGGGATATCCGCCTCGGGGCATCCGTGGATGGAGGCGCTGTTCTAAGACGCGATCATACCAACGGAGCAGCGCTGGACGGGGTGGGTTTCGAACATGTTGGTGTAGGTCAGCAGGTCGTTGTTCCTCTTCTGGCGGTTAGCCATGTCGAGACCCGTGCGGATGTTGAACTGCTGCGTCGCGGCGGCGGCACCGGCGGAGGGCCTGGCGGCGGCAGCAGCAGCAGCAGCAGCGCTGGCGGCGGAGCGGGCGGAGTTGTTGGTGGCGCGGGTGGTCATTCGCGTGGGGTTGATCATGTCCTGGACGGAGGCGGACGGCGGGGCGAGCTGCTGCTGCTGCATGGCTTGCGACGGCGGTAGAAGGTCGTGGTTCATGTAGATTGGGGGCACGCCGTACCTGCGGACCCAGTCGAAGGTGGGGACTCGCGGGATCTCGAGCGCGGTGGGGATCTCCCAGGTGTTATCCTCGAGACGCCAATGGTGCTTACCCTGGTGGAGGTTCGTCTTCTGGGCACCCTGCGAGGCCGCGATGACTCTCTCAGCGAAGCGGTGCGGGTGCGTGATGGCGTGGTCCTTCATGGCGGCCAGCGTGTCGAGGTCCTTGAGGCATTGTCGTTGTCGCTTACGTAACATTTCAATGGTGGCTTTGAGGACGATAACGTCCGGGTTGGCCTCGGTCCGGTTGAAGTAGCGGTTGATGATGGCCATGGGGCTGTTGTTAGCAGCAGCAGCGGACAAGCGGTCGAGCAGCTCATCGTCAGAATCATCGTCGTCGTCAATGTCCATCATGTCCATATCATCCGCATCGATGCCCCTGCGAGTCGACCGAGAGAGCTCAGCCAGGCGGCCATCAAGGCTCGCTGGGCGAGGCTGCTTCGGGGACTGGAAGATGGCGGGAGGCGACGCCGTGGACCTCTTCGTTTCCTGGGGGGTCAACAGGGCGGCAGCCTCAAAGGAGTCATCGGAGGGGGCAGCCTCCGGCTTGTCGATATTCATCATGTCATCTCGAGATGGTGATATCGGCGAGGGGGCTTGGGTGATCGGACTGTACAGAGGAGTCCGGGGTGCCTGGACGGGCGTGTATCGCGAAGGAGCGGAGACATGGCGTTTCTGAGGGAAGGATTGGGAGGTTTCGGTGTCAGAGTCGTTGAGGTAGTGTTTGTTCGGCATCTTGTACAACAGCGGCCGGGGTTCTTTCTTTGATGGAAGGTGGAAAAGAGGGAGGGGTCGTGATCGATTGGAAAGGAGGATACAGGTATTATTAATGGTTGGTACAAAGACGAAGATGAAGACGATGAAGGAGAAGATAGAGATGATGATGACTATTACAAGGATTCAGAGATGTAGAAAGTAGGATGCGGACAGACAGACAGACAGAATAGCAGAAAGCGGACAGAACTTTTTTTATACACAAAATATTCTTTTTTGTAATTTGTGTGGAGTAAAATAGCTAAAGGAGAAACGTCACGGTCATTAATGAATATAGTATGAGCGGAGATGGCAGTGTGGGCGGGCGGGGAGAAAAAGCGGGTCGTCGACGACGCTGGAGCGAGGGCGTTGGGAGCGTTTGTGTAGATGTCGACAGTTGGCGGTTAGCCGGGGCGGGTGGTCAGGAGGAGCTGAGTAAGCGACTTTTGCAGCAAGGGGGTAAAAGTATAGCGTAGCGTAGTAATATATGACAACGACAGCGACAACAACAGGCAGGCAGCAGATACTATGTCAGAAATGGGAGGATTCAGGCCAGGCGGGTATACGTCGTTGAACTAATCAAAGAAACGACGATACTGCGATGATGACGATGATGATGGAGATGATGATGGGATGGGATGAGATGATGGTGATGATACTTGTACAGGAGTTGGTTAGTAGTTTCTCTGGGTGAGAGAAAGGGAAGGGGAAGTGAATCGAAGGAAGGGGGAGAGAAGGGAGAATTAGAAACGTGGTGAGAAAACGAGAAAATGCAGTCAAGTCGGACGAGCAAATTTTGGATGGGAGGGCACAGGCGATAGGGAAAAAAAATTGGTTCGTCGAAATTAAAAAACAACAGCCCTGCAGCCAGAGCTAAAGCAAGTGTCCAAGAAACTAAGCAAAGGACCCGATCAGAAACCAACGGCCACGGCGGAAAGCAGCCAGGGCGGACTGCAGTGCTGGGGCTCGGAGATTGTTTGCCTTCCTAGCCTTCCGGAATGGAACAACTTTTCTTCTTCCTGGTGGAAGAAGAAGTAACTTTTTTTTTTTTTTTTCTTTCCTCGCTTTGGCTGTCTGGCTTGGCTTTGGATTGGACCCCAGGCCCCTTTAACCTTGCTAGCGGTGAGCAGTGACGCCGGTGGTCAGCGTTACTTGGTAGATGTTGGTATGGGAATGGGGGGAAGTGATGTGTCCGCCTCAGAACGGGGCCCTGCGACGAAATGGGAAGCAGGGTGGAAGGTGGTGTACAAACGGCAATGCACGGTGTACGGCACAGAAAATAGAGGTGAGAAGAGAAAAAATAAAATAAAAATGTGGGTGATATGTGCTTGATATTGCAGTGCAATCTTGCAGCAGCAGCCAGTGAGGCAAATCTTTCGCTTTATGATGAGATGAGATAACAGGATCTCGAACAGCCGAGGTGGGTATGTATATGAAGCAGTGTACTGTACCAAGACTGTACGAATGAAAAGTTGGGGAAGCAGCAGGGGGGTGTGCAGGTGGAAACGAAGCCGAGATACAAGTAAGTAGATGTTGGAGTGGGAGATGTGTATGTAGTAGTATACTAAGTGAGGATGTCTCGGTCTATGGAAAGCACCGGCAAAGCAAGACGTTCTATCGGAAGGATCAGATTTGTAATGGGGATAAAGAAGGAAGGAAGAGCAGAGAAAGGGAGAGAAGATGTGGGAGAGAGAGATAGGGAGAGAGGGAGGAGGGGGTCTACGGGAGGGCAGGAGGGTGAGTGAGAGAGAGAGCCCGAAAAATTATATTGGGGATGATCCTGTTGGCGTGGAGAGAGCCAGCGATCCGACCTTTTCAGCGGTGGAGTGGCAGCGTGCGTGCGGATAAGCATGTTTTGTTACAGACGGTTCCGTGGCCTGAACACCCTCACTCACAAGTACCGGTATACCACACTTTACTATTAGGATACATGTAGAAGTGGATCCTGGATGCCCGGGCTTAACTTAGCGAAGGAAGCTCCCTCCATGCAGCCAGCTCCAAGGTTGCAAGCCTGCCTGCCTGCCTGCCTGGCCTGCTTGCCAGCCAGCCTGCATGCATGGAGAAAAAAATTAGCTAGTGGGAGTGGGAGAAGACTAAACCCGCTGCTGTGCCTGGTAGCGAGCAAGAAGGGCAAACCAAAGAGGAAGCTATCGCTGAGAGCGGACATGCACCCAGTAAGAAATATGTACGGACAGCTCAACGCTGTACTGTACTAGTATACTGGTGCTAGTATACTGTACATATTAGCAGTATGATATAATTGCCCCCGTCGTGGGAGCAGGCGGCTGCTGATGTTGGAACTCTGCTATACTTAGACCATGTGCACATTGCACCATACGTACATATATGTCAGTGTGTACGTATGTTCGTACATCACATCGTTACGTGCAGGATGTAATATGTATGAACGTGTGGTGTACGTTGTATGCTATCTTCAGGCGGGTATGTAATGTAAATGTGTGTGCACATGGAGAGGGATCGCCAGCCATGTGTTGCGGTGTCGACACTCCTCAACACACCGCTGGCGATCGTGAGACGACACGCTCTGCCATGCGATAGTTATGCCACCATCCGCGGTTCTTCTTTGATGTGCACACGCAACGGCTACGTACATACACACGGCTACGTGTCTGCCATCGACTCTTTCATGCATGCCACCGCTGACTTTTATATATACGGCTCGTAGCGACGCACGTATGATATCTATCATTCTATACACAGAGCGGTGGTGGTGTTAAACGCTACACATGCACCTGGCACTGGGATAAGCGCCTGGTGCGATCAAGTCCGACGTCGCCTGGACCATTTCGCCCTCTCACGTCTCTTACTACAATCTTATCTTCCTTCCATCCAACAAACAAACACCAACAGACTCTCTTTTCACATCCAACCTCCGTCATTGCATTGCATGCATTGAATACAGTGCCGTATTGATTGCAGCAACAGTAGCAACAAGAAAGGGTCAGGTCAGCCTCGATCCACGATTCCTCACGACAAGACAAGCAATTGCCGCGAAGATCGATGTCCGCACGAGCCCTGCTTCCAGTTAGTCCACTCGGTCCTTGCTAGCTGAGGACACAGACGGACAGACAAAGAACAAGAAAAAAATGAAGGAAAGGATCCAATCCAATCGAATGAATCGTCCAAGCAGCCAAGCGGGCTTGCAGACCCATGAACCCGGCCGTTTGGTTCCGGACCAGCGAGCGAAAATCGAAAAAGAGCAGCCTTCTTTTCTTCTTCTGCATGCCCGAGTGGGACCGATCGTGAGGGAGCCCCATCCATGCCACTCGCATCGCCGTCGATTGATACGTCTGTCGATACAAGCAGACGAGAGGCACGGCTGTCCATCCGCCGACGCTTATGGAAGTATGGATGTATGTACTTCGTGTCGGCCAATGAGATGATTCGGAAGTACGGATGGAAGCTGGTGAAAGAACTGCGATTGATTTACCTCGGTCATCTGCAGTCTCAATTATTGGTCCATCGTTCACTCGTCTCGGATCAAGTTGGTCTCAATAGAGGCCTCGAACGCAACACCGGCCCTCGACCATTACTGTGAGGACACCCCCACATAATTTGAAGAGTTTTCCAAAGTGCATGCACGGATGGTCAGCTGGTGAATACTGGTATAATCCAGCTAATCAGAGGCCTCGTTGATCACGGATCTTTCCTGCAGATACATCAAGATGCCTCCCAATGACGAGATTGTCCCCAGCGTCCCCGAGACTAGATTGTCCCTCGGTCGGTAGCAACCCAATCGACGTCAGTCAGCTACTTACTGACTTAATATGCTGCAGCCCCTTTTCTGCAATCCCGGTTGGATGCATCCGAGTCGGTACGTCGGTTGGAAAAATACCGTCGTCGACCGCTGCACCTCCCAAACACTGATAAGCAGCGATTCGCCTAGGTACTAAGAAGTACTTGGTTCAGCTGGCACCCTGTGCAGCTGTTTGGAGGCAAACTCCGGAATACGGAATGGGAGGGTCTCGGATTCGAAACGACGGGAAAATGAATCTAGGCTTTTCTCCCGCACCCGCGCAGGTGGCCGCCGCGCTGAGGTTCGCATAGCCGGGTCGATTTGGGAGGTCCGATCCCCACAGTGCACACGCCATCACCAGAAATATAACATCATATTTTTCTCACTGCCTTTCCATCCCCAGAGCTGTTTCTTGCCCGCGGTGATAGTGGTGATGGTTCTTGATTCTGCGTGGAGGCGAGGCCTGATGTGAGAATATCCACATATCGCCACGATGACTCACTCAAAATGTAATAATATCAGTCCTGCTACTACTCAGTAAGTACGCCCCCGATCTTGCGTGGTGGAGATGGGTGGTGTGAAGCCGCAGCCCATCACGGAATGCGGGTCAGGCACGATGTGCAGAGAGGTTTCGAACATCTGCCCAATCATGATCACTCGCCCCCGATGACCGCAGGGGGAACAAGTCGAGTCGACGAGCGTGGGCGCAGTTTTTCCATTAGCTTCCAACATCCGGCTGCCACTATTCCCAACTGGGGTCCCGGTTTCAACTTTTTTGTTCTTTTTCGTTTTTTTCAGTGCAAGCTCCGAGTACAGGCAGGCTTTGTCTGAGCTTGGACGAAGGGCCGGCCGTTTGATGTTTCCTTTTGGGCGTGCATTAAAAATCAACCTCCATGTTATGCGTCCAACGGCGGGAGTACTCCGTAAAAGTTACTTTTCACATTCATTGGCTTCAACCTATCGATCGGTCCCGTCTCTTCTTGTCCCGCGCCGGTTACTAAAAAAAAAGTCACAAAGTTGGAATGAGGATAATATCCACATCGACGGCCGCCATGAGATCCTGAGGGACGGGTATGACTCGCTTCGCCGACAGCACTCACAAGCAAGCTCGGGAATTACAAAGCGCCGCCTGCCTGCCTGCCTGCCAGTCTTGAATTCGAGCAACGAACAAAGTTTGGGGCTTAATATCCGAACGTTTGGGGATTTTCGCCCTCCGAATTTCGTGGAAGGAGCCTCGCCCGCCAGCCGCAAATTCTCCTTTACCCAAGTGCTAGCAGCACCGGCATCCGCCCTCGCTTTGCACCCTCGCGGCAGGAGGGGCGCTCTGGCCACGTGAGGTCGCGGGCCTCGCTCGAGCTTCTTGACGCGTCCGACGCGATATTCCTCCCCGTCCTTCGGGCAGGTTAGTCCATACAACGGTCTACTAGTTCGAGGCTTTTTCGACTGCGGATTCCCCCTGTCGACGGGAATTTCTGGCCCCAAAGAAGGGGAAAAGTGCCCCTGCGATCCAGCTGCAGGATCCAGCGATCACCTGGCGACGGGCTGGTCGCCATTGCCGGCCTGCAGCCATTGCGAGAAGTTGCTGCCGATATTCGCGAATGCGGGCTCCTTTGAAAACCTTGTGGTCAGCATTTTATCTTTCCTCTCTCTCCGTCCCGCTTTTGCTTCTGACTCCATTCGCGTACCGTCTACACCCCCCCCTCCACCGTATACTACTAGTATACTGCAGGTTGTACATACATACGTACACCTGAAGAGCATCCCCTTGCTCTGTATACACTCAATGCATACGAGGCTCTGATTTTAGTTCATTGTAGTTGCATGCACACTCCGTCTCTGCGTATACTCTTACGAATGCTTACCGCGAATATACACGGATAGATCCTCCACTCCTTCGGCCGCGTCGCCTTTCACTCGTACCGTATTCGCATACATACACGCCCTGGACTATTACGGCTGCCTCCCTAGCATTTGGTTACGCAATCGATGAGCATACCACCAATTAGAGGATTATCGACGACGACACAGCATTGTATACCTATAGATACATAACTGGCCGCCTCAATCCTTGGACGTCTCTCTGATACCCCGCGTTTCATACATTGCGATCCACATTCCTTATAGACTATTCTACCAATATCTAGAGCGCCCCGGCCCGGGTTTCTAGTAGTCATACACCGCCGCATATATAACATCCACCACTGGACCCGCGGATATCTTTTCTCTCTTTCTTCCTCTACATCTTCCTGGTGCCTGCATTCTCACCATTCGACTATCACATACACGACTAGATCCATTCATTCCTATCCTTAGCTGACCACCATGGACGACGAAGTCGAGGCTACCCAGCCCGCCACCCAGCCCGCCACCCAACAGCAGCAGCCAGAACGCCCCAGAGCCCCTCCCGACCCGACGATACTCCTCATCCTCCACCCCGCCTCCCCCGCCGCGAACGCCGCCGTCGCATACCTCGCGCGCCGCTACCCCGCGTACGTGCGCAACCACCTCGAATCGAGTCTACCCGGCTACATCTGCCTCAGCAGCAAATGCCCCCCCAAAAACCCCGAAGCCGGCTACACCTTCGGCCGCAACCCCGTTAAATGCGACGTTGCGCTCGGCCAGCAGTCGGCGTCGCGGCGCGTGAGCAATGTGCATTTCCGCATCTTCACCACCGACGAAGGCGTCATCATGCTGGAAGACTGCTCGACGAACGGCACGTGGGTCGACGCTGTCTGTCTGCAGTCACCCCGCGCGGTCGTCAACCGCCATCAGATTGCCGGAACTCCCAGCCGTCGACGCATCCTGACCAACAGCTCGCAAATCCTTCTCGCGCTGGGCCCCGTTGAAGACGAGCTCAAGTTCATCGTGGACCTGAAGAACACGAATCATAAAGCGTGGGAAATGATCCGTGGGATGGGGAGGCCACAGGTGCCGAATGCCATGTTGCCGCCGGGCCGACGACCGGCGGCGGGGCAGGGCCATAATTCGGATCCGACGTCCGAGCAGTATCCCTTTCCTGAAGGGTGGACTGGGGAGAATGGGATATATGAGGTCGGGGATATTATCGGCAAGGGGGCCTTTGCGATTGTGAGGAAGTTGACGCAGAAGAGTACGGGGGATTTATTCGCGGTTAAGATTATTCACAAGAAGGTGTTTGGACCGCAGGAGGAGAGTGGGCGGAAGAATGGGAAGGCGAGGTTCCTCGGGATCCTGAAGGAAGTTGAGATTATGGAGCAGTTGAAACATGTGAGTTTGACTATATATACACTTATATATTCACACGGTGTATATCTGTGCAGAGCTGACGAGGGTGTTCTAGCCCCATATCATCCACTACGAAGAATACAAAGAGATGCCGAGGCAGCTGTACATCCGCATGGAGTACCTGGCCTTCGGCGACCTCAGCGACTACATCCGCGCGCACAGCGTCATGGCCGAGCCGCTGGCCAAGATTGTCACGCAGCAGATCAACCAGGCGCTGGTGTTCATTCACGGCCTCAACATCTCGCATCGCGATATCAAACCCGACAACATCCTGATAAAGAGTAAAGAGCCGCTGGTCGTCAAGTTGAGCGACTTTGGGCTGGCAAAGATGATTAAGGAGGACCATGAGTTCAACAAGACGTTTTGCGGGACGATGCTGTATCTTGCGCCTGAAGTTTTTCCAACGGTTGTGGGTGTCCAGCACCCGGTTACTAGGAACATCAAATAGTATGTCCCCTCTCTCCTCCTGTTCTGAATTTGAAGTGTAAAGTCTGACGGACGTGTGTGTAGCCACAAGGAGAACAGACGCTACAGCCACGTTTGCGACATGTGGTCGCTGGGATGCGTGGTCTACACTCTTCTCACGGGCGAGCCACCCTTCACCGGACAGAATCAGGAGGAGATTCAGCAGAAGATCGTGGGCGGCAGATACGACGTCAATCGACTGACGCGCCACGGTGTCTCTGAGGCTGCGATCGACCTTGTCAAGAGCTTTCTGATCACCGATCCCACCAAGCGGATGAACGAGAAGGACGCCCTGCGACACCCGTGGCTCGACGACGGTACCTCCGAAGACGACTGCAGCCAGCGCGGGCTGCCGCAGTACATTGACGAAGACGAGGAGCAGATCCTCTCGCAGAACATCGAGGTGTGGGAGGAAGTCAAGGGTCGTTTGGAGGCGCAGGATCCGCGAGAGGGACTATCGGAAGTCGATGTTCACGATCTCGTCAACACGCGGCATCCGGACCTCGTGCAGGATAACGAAGGGGATGTCGAGATCGAGGGGTCACAAGAACAGGCGCACAGGATCGAACGCGAGCGCGAGCGCGTCGTCATCCCCTCGTCGCAGCTGCGGCAGGTGCAAAATGCGGATTCGCTCGAGAGGACCGTCATGCCCATGCGCCGCCATCGGACTGATAACAGCCTGCTGGGACCCTCTGAGAACGACGGATCCTTCGAGGGCTCCGACGTCAATTCGGACATCGCAGGACTAAGCGCCTATGCGGACAACGCGATCCAACAGGACGAACCGGCGGAAGTCAGCAGCCCGGACGGCGCCTACGCTGAAAGCTCGGGGATATTCGGCCAGTCCCGCGTCTCCGAACTCGAAGGCAGTGACGACGACGACTCCTCCAGATACTACGGCGGTCAAGGCGCCGGCCGGATCGTGGACTCGATGACCTCGTCGCGCGGTGACGGGTTCCAGTACGACTCTTTCGTGGGTCTGACCAAGACGCCGCTGTCGGACCGGTCGATGACGCTGCCACGAAGACGCACACCCGGCCCCGACGGCCGAAGCTTGGCCGGCATGCGCACGATGGTGGGCAACCTCAACGTGGCGTCGACGACCGCCTCCGAGAGCATCCTGCACCGAAAGGGCTCCGGCCGCCTGTCGATGGACGATAGAGTCACGAAGCGCACATCGTCACCCAACCTCCGCCGCAAGTCCTCGCCGCACGACGCCCCCGGCATCCTGTCGCGTCTACCGCCGGAGAACCGCATGTCCGTCATCGACTCCGAGGGCAGCAACGCCAACCACGACTCACCGCACCAAATCGCCCTCGCAAAGACCGACTCCCTCGTCACCGGCGGCGAATCCCTCCACCACGAAGACGAAGGCATCGACGACGCGGAACACCACGCCGACGCCGACGCCGCCGACCTCCCCTCCCCCGCGCAGCCTGGCTTCTCCCGCCCCAAAGCCATCTGGGGCCGCCTCAATCCTCTCCCCTGCTCGATCACGCACGAGCCGATCAACCTCGTCGACCAGCACGTCCGCTACGGCCGCTCCTCCGCGTGCGTCTGCTTCGTCGCGGACACCCGCGTCTCCAAACACCATTTCGTGCTCCTCCTCGCGATGGAAGAGGACATTGAAGCGCTCGCGAACTCAACTGACAACGAGGAGCCCTTCGCACCACACCCGCAGATGAAAGCGTGGATCAAAGTCCTCGGCACGAACGGGATAATCCTGCACGGCCGCAAGCTGCTCAAGAATGATTTCTTTAGAGTCTACGACCAGGACGACATTATTGTGTTTCGCGATAAGAGTGAGTTTTTGGGATTCCGAATCGACCTTATGATCGGAACGCACGGACGGACGGCGGAGGATTTGAAGTTCGAGCGAGACTGGGATGTTGTGCGTGCGCAGCATATGGCCGCGGCGAAGGCGGCCAAGTTGGGGAATGGGATGGTGGTTGCGGCGGGGGGAGCTGGTGCCGGGCCCGGGTTGAGTCGCGCTGTTGTCGAGCGGATCGAGCAGAATCGGAAGGAGAATAAACCTTTCGACGACGAGCATATGCCTGATGCTTAGGTGATGTTTCTGTATCTTCCCCATTGACCCGACTACATTGATCATATTTCCATTGTGTATATTCCTTCTTTTCTTCGATTTTGTGTTTCTGATGGTTTGTAATACGTCATGCTGATTCTGCCGGCGTTATATATTTCTTTTGTTGTATTTTTTTTCTCTTTTGAAGCAACTGCAGCCATGATCGCGATATACAGCATGTGTTTGGAGCGAGATGGCATGTTCGATTCTTTTCATCGTTTTAATCATCGATCTATCATATTGTTGCGTTATATTGCATTCATTCACATACGTGTGTATACGCGGTCTTCCTAATTGTTTTTCACATTTGACGTTTGCGGTATTGATTGATATTGTTCATTTGCATGGCGATGCGTGCATGCACGCGTGTGTATATCGTTGTGTATACGTTTCGTTTCTATAGCTAGATTAATTACTTGTTATGCACGCGGATTCGAGTTATTGTGAAACGACGTAGGGATCGATCGCTAGGTTTCGTAGATTCATTTTTCTAGTATCTATTGATCCTGATCTGGTGGTATATATTACTTTGTTTATTTGTTGCTCACCTTCTGAAATTGAACCTATAAAGGTAAGCTTAATAAGTAAATAAGTACTGATGTATCTATTTAAAGAAATACTTAACTACTTAACTACTTACTTACTTATGTATATCTTTGGTTCGATTATAGAGTCAACATTTTGGTATGGAAGTGGAAGTGTAGTCTATTTCGTCTTGTAAATCAGACAGACCACGCGGCAGTGTGGGTGTCGTGGTGTTACGATGCTGATCCTTAGATGCCAGGTCAACGGCGCCGATCGCCGATTCAGGCATGTTTATAGTTAACATTTGCCTAGATAGAGCGAATAGAGAGAGACTGAGGGGTGGAGACTTCCTCTCCACCTCATCATCACATTACCACAGTGGGCAGCGTACTGCGTGCGTTGCTACCCTCAGTTTGTCCCGATGAGCTCCTAAACCAATCGCATCGCACACATCACTTCACGCTTGTCTGCAGTAAGTTAGACCCATCACCAGTTCGTCTGTTCAGGCCAGCTTCTTCGAAGTGACTTACTGACGACCTCCAGATGTCACGCCTGCTCCGAGGGACCATACTCTCCCGACCCCTCGCTCGTGTCCTCGCTCGTCCGACCCGCCAGCTTCTCCCTCCTCACCGCTCGATACGCAGATTCCACGCATCCAAGGAAGATGTGACGGTACTTTTTGCTTCATCCTCGCTCTCACCAAGCATCCAAAGAGCCTTACCTAGTACTGATTGTTGTTTAGGATATACCACTAGATGCCGATCTCAAAGTTCAAATGAACTGGGTAATCCGCTCGCTCGCTCGCCTTGATAAGGTAGGTAGAGTATCCCAGTGAACTAGACAACATAAAGTCCACTTGAGATCTGACCTTGAGAAGAAAGACTATTAGCTAATATCGAATTTCTGATCAATAGGCGATGACGGAAGTGGCAAGAGACGTCCAAGGGACGCGAAAAGATGTCCAAGCAATCATCAAAACGATTGCGGACTTGCAACGAGATGTCCATGTAATCCATCGAGACACCGCTGTTCTGAAGTGGTCGGCTAAGCTCACCAATGCTGCACTGGGGTGCTTCATCTTGATGTTGTTGACAATAAGTGCGGGTCCTATGATCGGGTAAGTATAGCAGGTGCTCACATGTGGTTCAATAGGAAATCACAAAGTGAGTAAATACTTAGTACTTGGTATGTACTTATTAAAAAAAAAATAAGAAAATATACTATGATTCTAGCTTGCTGGCGATGCGTGCATGCACGCATGTGTATATCGTTCTGTATACGTTTCATTTATATAGATTGATTACCTGGCGTGCGCGCATTATATCGTTATGTGATGTGGATATCATCCGATTCGGTTTTGCTCAATGCAGAGATCGATCGCCGATTCACGTGTATTCATTTTCCTAGTATGAATCCTGCTGCGGTGGTGGTGCGTATATCGCTCTATAGAGTGCTTCCTATCGCCGCAAGTTACCTAGGTAATTTGATAGTTATTCTGTTCTTGCCCTGACGATATGTATCTTCAATCACGGCGATAGAGCTGTTGTCGGCGCTTGATGGCGTCTACAGCAGTTGATGGGCTGGCGCACAATATATACTAACAGCAGACAATACGAAGGTATCTATCGTTTGATTCTAGTTCGGTATCGATATATCAGCGGCTCTTACATCTACATGAGTGTTCATCAATACGTTCATATCCCCCGGTGCATCGTCGGTAACAAGCATGGAATAACCCGTTACCACGCATAGCTAGTCACCAACCTGGACGACACGCAATGCTATATGCATACATACATGCATCACGCGTTCCGCCGCTCCTGCCAGCCCGCAATGTTATTCTGCACGGCGCTCCGCAGCTGCGCGATTACCTCGCGCGGGTCCTTCGCGCCAAACACGGCGGTGCCAGCTACGATTACGTTTGCGCCGGCTTCGGCGGCCACGTCGATGGTGCTGGGGCCTAGCCCGCCGTCGACTTCGATGTCGAGATCAGGGTAGCGGTCGCGCAGGACGGTGACCTTTGGCATGCACCTGCTTTGAAACTTTTGGCCGCCGAAGCCCGGTTCTACTGTCATCACCAGGGCCATCTGGACCAGGTCAGCAGATGGATGGGTACAGAAGGGTAACGGGGGGTACGCACATCCGGGTAGTAGGATGGGTCGGAGGTGTCGTCGAGGATTGGGAAGAGGACATCGGCGGGGGTGTCTGGCTTTATCGCGATGCCGGCTTTCATGCCGTTGTCGTGGATGAGTTTTATGCAGTCGCGTGGGTTTTCGGTGGCTTCGTAGTGGAAGCAGTAGAGGTCGCCGCCGGCTTTGGCGAAGTCTTTGACCCATTGCTCTGGCTACTGGGTGTATGGTGTTAGCGGGTCGACTCCGACTTCCATTGGGAGTGACTTGAGGTCCGTTGTGGGGTATAGCTATCGAATAGTATGTGGGGGTAAGTTTGGAGGCCGCACCTTTGCGACCATCATGTGGCAGTCGAACGTGCCGGTACCGTCGGCCTGCTTCTCGATCGCCGGCCGGATGCAGGTGACGACGGGGGCGCCATTGATCATGTTGGGCACGAAGTGGCCGTCCATAATGTCGATGTGCAGCCAGTCGGCGCCGCCGCCAATGACGCGCTGGCACTCGGCGGCCAGCTTGCCAAGGTCCGATGCGAGGATCGAGGGGGCGATGATTGCCTTCGGCGGCATGGCGTGCTGTGTTATCACCGGCTGGTGGGCTCTGTCTCGGTGATTATACTATGGCTGCTGGAGCTCTCAAGATTATACTGAGCGCAGGTTCGGGGTATCGGATGTGGTTGGGCTTCCGTTTCGCCGGTATGCAGTGTCGTGGCACTTGGTGGGGTTTGTGCTACTGCAACTGCCGGCACGCAGGACGCAGCGATCGACTGACTGATGGGGCCGGCCGGTAGCTAGTACTTAAGCTTGAGGAGCACGCGGATTGTGATTATCTGGCACTTTGTTAGCTGTCAATTGCGGACTTCGGTTGAGAGTCTGAGAGCTTACCTACCTGTCGGTGTTTTTCTGACGACGAAATCGGATCGCGGAGCGGACGGCAGTTCTAATCGATCAATCGGGTGGTTGCCATATTCGTCGGCCGCTGACGTCGGTCTGCGAGTCTGCAACGTCTACAACACAGCGGCGGGCTCGACGGTAGGCTGGCAGATATTCGACAGTAAGCTGACGCCGCCGCATCCCGACTGCTTGGCGAGACACCCGGAGTCGTGACTTCAAATATATAAAGAGACAAAGATTCTATATGCATCATAGCCATAAAGACCTGCTCACGGTTCGGTATTGATTCAAGGCTACCTCATTCGCCATGGTCTGTACTCAGGCTTTCGAGCACCAGCAGCGGACGAGACCGATCTGGGACAGACATCGGCCCCGACTGCCAATGCTATCCATCAGAGAGTTCATCGAATTTTTGAACCACCAGGACCGCTTCGTGCCGCTTGAAGACCGGCCGCACGACGAGGAAGATAATTTCGGCCGCGAGCTGACTATAACGCTGTGGGATTGGCGGACGCATGAGGAGGAGATGCGTCGAAAGTTTGATTTTACGCTGCGTAGACTCGCGGGTTGGCTGTTGAGGTGTGTTCTCTCTCACTACGTTACGTATTTCCCTGTCCCCCGTGCATGTGTATCAATCCGTATGTCTTCACTTTTACGGAAACAAATCCAGAGCTATTTTTATTCTTCAGGTTTGTGCGTCGGTTAGAAGGACATTCTGGGTGTTTTGGTTCCATGATTTTAGGTTGAATCTACTCAATCACTAACATGAACTATTCCAGGAGCGCAAACGCGTACTCGCAACAGGATAAATATGGAGCTGTCGTTGGCGTCGTCGAGGTTTGGAAGCTGCCGGACATGGAGAGAATTCCGAGGGTGCTGCGGCATCCGAGAATCAAATATCAGGTTGTGAACGTGAAGCAGATCGGGCAACAGGAGGTGTTGGCGGAAGATGCGTGAGAATATTGACTATTTATATATCTACATGTTGGATTTGAACAGTCTTTTTATGGTCATGCAAACGACCGGTCTTTAGAAAGTCTGTTGGGTTTATGACTGGTAATATATTTCTTGTCGTTTCGATTTGGCGATTTGACAGCGGGTTCAAGCGATGTTGGGCAATACTCGAACATGATGAAGTTTGGATACACGGATTTGATAAGCGGCAGATCGTTCGCTCGGTTGGATAGATTGGCGGAGTGGGATCGTTGGAGATCTACTTGTAACTAGTATACTAGTAAACATCAAGACCGGTTGTGCTAGTATATACGCTAGGTTTCGAGTTCCGTTATATCTGCGACGTTACAGATCCGACTACATCTGTTGGACATGCGCAACCAGTGTGCGGCACATGCATATCGAATATGTATCGATCGACACCACAAAATTTAGATTTCTCTGTTCTATATCACAGATAACGAAGGACTCATTTGCATTGATTTTCTAAGTCTGGGTCGATCGATCGAACTTTGAACTTCCGTCCGAGTGAGCTAAGCGCCGGGCAGTGTGCGGCGCGCAACGTTCATCATGCGTGCAGGTCTGTGCCGCTGGGATTATGCAGCTAGCTGGCTACGGACATATGATATGCAGGAACCGCAGTTTGCATGTTATGCCGGGCATGCAGGCGGGCAGTGCAGCCGCCTTGGGCTGGATTATTATATGTACTAAGGACTTCCTGCAGAGGTTCGGAGTACGTACGTACGTACGTGGGAAAATTAATGGGTGAGCTGAGTCGACTTCGTTGGGATGTCGATACGAAGTTTCGCTTGCGCATGCGTACCTGTGGTTTCGCCTATTGCGGAGGCCAGGAATTCGATGTCTGAGAAGTGAATTTAGGATCATCTGAGCTCATCACCATGGATCGCTGGCCTGTCGGCGAATCTTGTGATCAAGGATTTGGAATTTATGCTTATCGATAGCATATGTGTGGCTCTATATGGAGGTATACGTATATACGGGTGTATGTACGTAATGAAGTATGTGGATCTGCGTCGCCTGGGACGTATCCTGTCGCAGAGAGTCGTAGAGCTGAGGCTTTGAAGTTGCTGCTGCTAGTGTTTTGCACATCGTATTGCGTATTACTTGGTGTATACTAGTACGCACACGTGCATTATGTATCTCCGTATCCGCCTTGACTAAAATCAAGCTACTCGAGCCGATGTGGCCATATTATAGCGCTAGTAGAGCTATAGAGTATATCACGATATCTCCTTCACGACTTCAACAAATAAGATCAGGTATGCACGCTAAAGGTCGTATAATAAGGAATACTATAATCAACCGTGGCAAAGACCTCGACTCCTAGGATCCCACTCGTCTCGAGCATTCGAGCAAGCGCAGCCGACAGTCTAGTACTCACAAGGCTGCAGAACAGAAATGCGGGACAGCAAGTTTGCATCCGACAAGCAAGACCTAAGACATAACACAGCAGACCCACAAAAGTTGAATTCCTTCAAGCCGAGGAATTCACTTGCAGCATTCATCATCCCCATTCATGGATCCTTTCGAGATCAATACCCGCGGCTTGCAAGCTTGTTGGGTCAATGGAACAGACACATTTTCAGCTACGCAATAGAAGATATTGTTACCGCATGGAGGCTAGTTGGAGGAAATAGCTGGAAGCCTGTCACAGTATGTGATGGAATGCACGGCTTCCGCAAACGGCCGTGCATCGCGTAGTTTGGAATTCGAAGCTCGCACAGTTGAGGGGCGCCGTGGCAACGAGCTGATCAGATCTATAGTATTGCATACTTATTGGTTGGCGAGACCGGTCATGATGTGACAACTGTTGCAAGCGGTCTCAGTGTTCTTGGTATAAGTATCTTGTCAGTTTGGGGGCGGAGCATCTCCAAAAAGATGATATAGTACTCATCTGTATCTAGGTGGTTTTAAGACCATGATATATTTTCTAAGGCTCAACAGTTTGAACTTTCGCTGCCAAGTGTGATATGGATCTCGAAATATCGGCTACGAGTATGGCGTCAGCCGGCGCGGTCCAGATCGATCGGTCTAGAGGTTCCTAGGTTTCAAACCTGATTTTAGATTCGAGCATCGGAATCGAGTAACGCCATAAGGGAAGGCGGGGGTTCTGTCGAATTCCTGCCTTAGCCCTGCTAATATAATTGTGGTAACGCGCATATTTGGATGTTGATGGAATGGTGCTTCAGTGAGGTCCGAGGTTCGCCGAGAGGTCTGGAATAGGCACTTCCAAATTATACGCAGATAAAGATGCGCGTATGGTTTGACGTGTTCGAATCGCGAAGATATGGCTGGGATGGATACGCGGTGGTCGGTGGGAGCTACCTAGAAGAGAAGTGAGAGCTCGTTGTTTTGTCAAATACGTGGATTTAATCGATTGAGCTATGGCATGTCATCCTGTTGATTCCAGTGTGATATACATGTGTACCTGTAGGAATTGTAGTTGTAGTTTATTGTATTCTATAAATGTCCGTTTTAAATTTCCAAGTGGTGTTGCACAAGCTGTGGTTGGCAGTGCGGATATGGAGCATATAACTTGTTCTCACGTTCGTATCAGATTCTGCACATGCAGTGGCAATTCTAAAATAAGAACACGCGTGTTATCGGACTGATGCTCAGATATATTGTGATATCAATTGGTCAATTGATTGATCGTGGCTGGGTTTTTTTGGCGCACGACACTGCCAGAATATCTTTTACTGACCGCCGCCACTCGCGTTCTGCGAGGGTCTCGGCCGGTCCGCAGGTCTTTTTGTAACGTGACGTGTCCTGCGAAGCCAGCGGACACATGTATCATGATAGTCGGAGGCCTCGTGCATGCATGCATTGACTGTGGAATATTCGCGCGCCTTCCGCGGGACCAGCTGGCGTTGCAAGTACTGCAAGTTGGGAAGGGAAAACGTCAACTGCAGGCGATTAATATCAATACATAGCAGCTAGCAGCAGCACTTTACCACATCAACATCGCAACAGCTGGCCAGACCAGGTTTCCACCACGAGTGGGCCTCGATACTTGAAGTATATCCACCCGGACAGCGCTAATTTTGGAAACCATTGTCACGTCGCCATATCGGTTCACAGCCAGGTTTTACGACAGCCCACCGCGAGCCATTGTTCGCGTGACGACAGGCGGGAGCCCGGACCTGCTCAATTCTCGCTTGATATCAGATGCATGCAAAGAGCCAATCCAGTCGCCCTTTGGCGCGCGGCACCCTGGCCGTCGAAATCCGCCATTTCTCCCATTCAGCCAATCACCGCGCGCCCTCGCCGTAGCGACGGCAAACTCGTGCTTCGTCCACGGAGCGAGAGGTGAACGCTGAGGGAACTGCCATCTTCTCTAAACTCGATCGGTAGGCTTACCTCGACGGGCATGCTGGATTTCGAACTCGGGCTAGCGTCGCAGGAGTGGACGACGTCTTTCCGGCCAGATCGAGCTCCCTGGTCCGCGATTCGCTGGCGGGACACAGCTTTTGAAATTGCCCGCCCACGACCATGCGCCGTCTTTCAGACCCGATTCGAGGATATCTGAATGAGAGGGCGCCGAGCGGCTTCTCAACATGGCCATCCGGAGGGACAGAACGAGCAATTCGACCTGCTCACGAATACACGTGTCAAGAACTTCTCGTCGTCTACATGTACCTGTCTGCACGGGGACTCGACGGGCGGTACGGCTGCAGGAGCCATGCACCCACCGACGCTCATCCTCCGCCTTGTCCAAGTCCGGCTGTCGTCGAAAAACCGGTCTCCGACCTGACTGACTGACAGACGACAAACGACGACTGGGTGATAAAAAGAAACGACATGAGTACAAAAAAGAAAAAAGGCCGCGGCTTGACATTTAAACGTGGAATTTCGAAACTTCGCATTACACTTACGAGACCACATTACACCTTGTTGTCTTTTTTCCTTTTTCGATACGGACAGTACGAACAGGAATCCGTACTTGTACGTGCCAGCATTGTGGACAAGCACAAACACGAACGACCAAAATACCTTTCGGCGGCGCGGTCGACAAGGCCGGCGGGGGTACGCTGCCCGATTCGCATGCATCCTGCCTTGATAGCTCCATTCCTGGCCGGTCGCCTGATAACGTACGAGCGGACAGCCCACAATTACTGCTGCGCAAATCACACCGCTTGCTCGCTCGCCGAGGCGATTCGAGCAAGCGATCGAAAAGGGTAGAATTCCAATTTTGAATTAGTTGCCTTGCTTGCAAGCAAGCTCCATGGAGGATTCGTTCGATTCAAGGGCGGCCTCTTTTTTCGTCACATTTACGAGAGCGCCCTCTTTGCTTCCACATCTTTCATGTCGTCTTGAATCGACGTTTTTCCAACGCCTTCTCAAACGTCTCGATCGATCAGTTCTACTAACTATCGCCATTGTTGCATGCCAAGGCTGCTTCTGACGGTTGGGACACAATTGCAGTTGTGTCTTGCTTACCGAGTACTCGACCGAAGGCTGCGACGAATATAACCGTTTGTTTGGCTGCAACGTCGGTTGCAAAAACCCTTCGCCATATTCACACATTATTAATAAGTCGTCCATCAGCTGTTTTTGGCCCAGGATTACAAGGCAGAGGTATCGTCGCCTACGCTCGAAACGAGAAAACGAATTTGACGACCGAACGACGGGCGAAACGAGCGATTTTCTCAGCATCAATCTTTCGAATCCCGTCATCCAGAATTTCCTTCCTCTTTTCCTGAAGTTCAACTACCTCTGCAGCAGTGCGCGGCGGCTCTGATATCATATCTCATTCCCGTGGAAAGAAAGGCGGACAAATATTTCTTTTTCCAGCGTACTTGCTTGTACTCGACGACGAGCTCTGGAGTCAGAAAAAAGGCAAGAACGAGCAGAAAAAAACGAGGTGAGCGAGGCCAGCGTCCCGTCCAATGTCCCGCATCATCTTGCCGCCCAGGTTATTAACCCGCAGCCTTGCCTTCCCCAGCATTACCTTCACCTATCCATCTGCTGCCTACCTTGGCCGCGCTCCTTGGCCGTCGCCCACCCATTTTTATTTTCGACCTTTTTCTTTTCTTTCCTTTTTATTTTTTTCTGCGCCTCGTCGCTTAGCCTTCTTGGGAGTCCAGCGGGATAGCGCACCAGATATAACCTCAACCCTCGCCCGTTCGGCGACAAAACTTCAAAGCGGTATTCAAAAATAATACGGACAAACCGCACGAATTCAGGAAATCCCAGCTGCTAAAATAGCAAAAACCCATATTAAATCTATCTAACCTTACCTTACCTTTCACAGCGACAAAAAGGGAGACTCATCACCGCTGGCAACTGGATACACCATAACTACCACACGATCCTGTGCTGACGACGAACACGAGGCCACGAAACGAGCCTTTCCATTTAGCCGCTACGACGTATATATACGATTTCAACAAGTTTTCCTCGCACACTACACCTACCAATCAATGACCAACACTTCCATCACGAATACCGATTAACCCAGAGACTTTTTAGACAGCCTGGACTTCGATACTAGGATTGTTACACAATATGCACCCCAGCTGTCAGCATTTACCCTCGATATCGTACCACCAGATGCTGCCGATGGGCGTTCTAGCCAGCGAGGCTGACGCACGCCGAGCACCCGGCTCCCGCCCGCCGTCCGCTGGCGTGTTCGACGCCCTGGCCAACTCACCATGCACAGATACAGACGATTGCGAGAGTCCCTTGAGTTTCATCCAGTCGACGCCGCGGTACCAGCCGCGCTCGATGCCGTCACCACCGCTGGGATGTGATAGCGCTGCGGAAAACACAGTCGCGCCAGTAGCAGCGCAGACACACCGGCGGTCGACGTCTGCAAAACTGCACGGACTAGGGTTGAATGTATTCAAGCACGGCATCAAGTCCAGCTCGACGTCGACATCGACGCCTTCATCACCCAGCAAATCCCGACGGCGGTCGATAGGCTTGTTCAACGGGCAGAGCGGAAACAGCAGCAGCGGAAGCCACAGCAGCGCTAGCAGCAGCAATGGCGGATCGCCGAACACCAAGCACTCGCGGCACTTCTCCAGCCATGCCTTTACGAATTACGGGCCCAAGCCGCCGATTTCACCCACGCTTTCGGACGCACGGTTCCCGGCTACTACAACTGCGGGAGGGCACGTCCGCAGCCAAAGCCACCAGTCGTCCATGGGCTCGACGTACGGTGCTGCTGCTAACAACCACCTCAACAGCCATAGCCACCGCGGCGTGCAGTCCATGTACTCGAATGCGTCGTCGAGTCCGCGGATCAACCTTGACAACTGGACGGAATCGTACCTCAACAATAGGAACCGCGGGCACAAGCGCAACGGGTCCGGAAGGAGTAGAGACTATTACGCTGAGAACACGTCTGAATCATCACAATCCGAGGCCGGCTCGCCGTCGTACACGCACATGGAGCCGCTGAGCGGTGGCGGGGCCACCGGCGGAGGGCGGGCGGTGTACTATTACGATCTGACGCCGGAGAGCCAGCAGGGCTCATTTCCGAGCTCGCCGCAGCTCGGGGATGCGTCGCAGATGCGGGAGGTGGAGGCTGGCGCACCGGTGGCTCCGATTTTGCAGGCGCGGTTGTCGTCGATGTACTCCACGGCTGGGTCCTCGACGTACGGCGGCGCGCGGGAGACGGGGATGTGGTCCATGCGGAGCGCGGCGTACACGTCCATGTCGAGCGTTGATACTGCGCGGAATAAGTTCAGCTCGATGGAGGCGGACGAGTCGGAGCTGCTGGAGCTGGAGGAGATGATGAGCGATATGAATTCGTCGGAGACGTCGGTTGAGAGGGAGATCAGGATGTTGATGCAGGAGATGTTGGCGGGGCAGGAGGTCGTGCGGACGGAGATGGAGGCGACGGAACCCGAGGTCATTCCGAGCCCGATGCTACCGCAGCTCGTTGAGGAAGAGGAGGAAGAGGAGGAAAGACGTCAAGTGGATGTGGAGAGGAGGGAGGGGATGCGGGTGCATGTTCACGGCCGCAGCTTCGATATGACAAAGACGGACGACTGGCAGGAGATCGAGCGGTGGGCGGGCATCACGGCGAGAGAGGAGTACCGCCAGCGCGAAAGCTCCGTGCTGACGTACGACAGGTCGGAGATTGATGATGAGAGCATGCATGAGGAGGACTTTCAGCGGGTGGAGATGGAGGCTGTCATGGCGAGGATGTCGACGAGGAGCAGCAGACACCCCGCCGAGGACGAGGGGCTGAACGAGATGGCCTTCGATCCGAGCTTTCCCATCCCGGAAGTACCCTGCGAGACGAACGTCTCGACGCCGCGACAGCAGTATCCCGAGCCGGAGGAGGAGAGTAAGGAGGAGGATGAGGAAGAGAAAGAAAAGGAAGCAGTTGAAGTGAAGGTTCAGGTGCCGCAGCCTACGGAGTTCGCTCTCGGCCTCGGCGTGTCCTTCGAGGACCTCGCAATCGTGGACGAAGAGCTGCAGTACGAGGAAGAAGCCGAGGAGCAGAGAATTCGACAGGAAGACCTGCTCAGTGCTGCAGCACTCGAGCTCCCCAGCAGCAGACCGTCGACGAAGGACGGCTCGCGTCCGCAGCTCTCGCTGCTCGAGGTGCCGACGGCGGCGGATGCTCGCACCGGCCGCCAGGGGCTCGAGTCCCCCACCTCCGGCGAGGAAAGCCTCTGCGATTCGAAAGGCAAAGCCACCGGCTCCTCGCGTGGGGGCCGCCGACACAATCTCAAGGAAAACGAAATCCGCGTCGAGGACCCCGCGTATCTTATCGCGTTCAAAAAGTTCCTCAAGCCGTCCGTCCACTCTGACGCGTTCGTCAGCCGACAAACCCGCTTCGACGCCTTCCAGACGCGCAGAATCTGCAACGAGCTCCCGCACGAGTACCGTCCCCTCCCGCCGTGTCCGCCGAAGAGCGAACCGGAGCCGACTCCAGATTCCAGCAGCTGGCACATCAACCAGGTCCCCATCGTCCTCAGCACGACGCCGGAACAGCGACGCGCACGGGAAGTCCAGGACGAGCTCACGACGCGACTGTGGGTCTTCATGGCGTCCAAGTGGCTGCATTACGGCCGCATCCTCGTCAGCCCCGCGCACGACATCCTCAACCAGGCCGGCATTGAGCGGCGGCGGAACAAGTCCACTACCGTGCCACCACCCATCCGACGACGGGTGCTAGACCTCGGCGGCGCCCCCGTTGCAGACTGGGGGTGGCACTGCGCGTATGAGTACCCGCATTCCAAAGTCTACACTGTGACGAGCCGGCCGAAGAACATCAACATCGACAACGTGCTCATCGCGGGGTTGGGCGTGGTTGAGAAGCGACGGTTCACCGGCCCGTCGAACCATCGGCATATCAAGGTGTCCTCGCTGTGGAAGCTGCCCTTCCCGGACAACCATTTCGACGTCATTTCAGCGCGGTCGCTGCACACCATCCTCAAGCAGACGCCGCCGCCGAAGCGCCGCAGCGAGAAGAACGGCAACCGGAACAGCAAGACGGCAAGGTTGGACGAGTACTCGCTGACGTTGAAGGAGTGCTATCGCGTGTTGAAGCCCGGCGGTCACTTTGAGTGGTCACTGACGGACAGCGATGTTATCAAGGCCGGGCCGGCGACGCAGCAGCTCGCGGAGGACTTTGCGCACGACCTGCAGAGCCGCGGGTACGATCCGCGGCCGACGGAGCGGTGGATCGGCCGGCTGGGCGCAGCGGGGTTCGCGGGCACCAAGCGCGCGTGGACGATCCTGCCGATGGCGCCGCCGGCGAACAAACCCAAGGCGAAGCGCACGCTGGGCAAGTCGCTGGAGGACGACTTGAAGGCGGCGCAAGAGGAGATGCAGGCGGAGTTGAAGGCGTGGGAAGAGCTGGGTGTGGTGAAGGGCAGCACGAAGGATGTGGCGGCGCTGACGGGGATCGTGGGGACGTGGCGGTGGGAGGAGTGGATGGTGAAGGTTGACGGGGAGAGCGAGAACCCGGCGTGGAAGAAGGGGCTTGTGAACGGGATCACGGAGGCGCTGGACGAGGGTCGGGAGAACGGGAGCGGGTTCCGGTGTCTGGTTGGGTGGACGCGGAAGCCGGTGAAGTCTGGTGATGCGGGGAAAGTGCGACGACAGCGACGGACGGCGAGGAGCGGCAGCAATTGATTTTTTTTTTCTTTTTATCACGATATCTTTAATACATGCACGAGATGGATGGCTTATGATTGTTACGACATGCGGTGGGATAATTGCTATGGCGTTAATTTGGGAGGGAAATATTATTATATATACACTTGTCTGCATAGCGGTGCACGGCGGTTGGATCTATTTTTTATATCAGGATTTCATTCATGGTGTTTCTTACATTTGGGCGATACAATTAGATATTCTTTCTCCACAATGATGAACAAACATCGCCTCACCCACCATCGACAGTATACCATGACGTACTAGTACATATACTTGGACTTTCGATGCTTTCTAATGAGAGTAGCGTATAAGATAAGATAGTCGGAGGGACCGAGGAATGGCCTGTGCAATTAGGTAAGCGGTGCGCTGGCGGGCCGCGGTGCTTTCTCTCTTTCGTTCAGTCTGCCCGCGTTCGGGCCAAAATGCCCAGCTGCTGCAAACGACTGGCTGCCAGCACTTCCTCCCAATTATTAATGGCCCCGCCACTGCAGCCAGCCAGCTCTCCTCCTCCTCTTCCTCCCACCTCACCACCACCGCCAGCCCCCTCATAATCCTACTCTGCGAGCCACCGACGGAGGTATATATATCATATGCACACTCCTGCATTGCCGTTAATATACCTCAATATATGTATATCTGCTTGGACGGGTTGCTGACCGACGGATAGAGTTAGTTCTTAGTACGGAATCCTACTGACAGCCGAGCGGGTCGCACGCGCACGCGCTTAAGCTGCTTGAGTTTTTACCTCGGCCGGGAAGCGTCCTCCGTTCACTACCACCCGACTTTTACTTCCATTCCTCGCCACAGCTTCGACTTCACACTCACGGTCTCTAATAACGCGGACGGGTTACACACACACACATACAGACGCACACGTACAGTATACAACAGACACGGTTTTCTCTGACGGCATAGTATAATCGACATGTCATTCCTCGGAGGCGCCGAGTGCTCGACGGGCCGCAACCCGCTGGCCCAGTTTACGAAACATGTCTCCGATGATAAATCGCTGCAGCGGGACCGTATGGTCGGCGGCGTCCCCGGCGGGCAGGGACTGCAGCAGGGTATGCGTACGCAGGGCATCGTGCAGGGTCCCACCGGCGATCAGCAGGTACATCTACTATACACACTATAATGATTGGATTTCGTTAAGGCTACAACGAGATGGATGCTAATTGATGCTATGGTATGGTGATTAGATGGAGCAATTCTTGATGCAGGACCCCGCTGCGCAGCAGGCCGCCGGGCCGTTCCAGTTCGACCAGATGCGCGGGGAGCTCGGCCCCATCGGCGCACCACCCGGCCAAGTCAACTGGGCTGCCGAATTCGCAACCATGCCCCCCGGCGAAGACCGCGCGCAGCTCGAGGCCGCCTTCCACGCCGCCCAGGCCAAGGGCGAGCCGTTCAACCCTGCCGAATTCGCCGCTTTCCAGCACCACCACCCGCAGCAGCAGCA
Organism: Orbilia brochopaga; assembly: GCA_036872635.1. Taxonomy (NCBI): domain Eukaryota; kingdom Fungi; phylum Ascomycota; class Orbiliomycetes; order Orbiliales; family Orbiliaceae; genus Orbilia; species Orbilia brochopaga. The sequence goes on along the minus strand of JAVHNQ010000013.1, from coordinate 191,341 downwards.
GCCGGACCTCGCGAGCCCCATGGCTACCGCCACCGCCGCGGGACCGGGTTACTACCCGCAGCGGTTCCAGGGCTACGGCATGGGCGGCATCTTCAGCGGCGGGTTCGTCCGGCAGACGGCGCAGATACCGACGCACACGGCGCCGGAGACCACGACGACGGTCAAGGGTAAAGAGAAGGCCGTGGAGCTGACGGACGAGGACTGGCAGACGCAGTTCAAGCGGATTGAGGAGCAGCAGCACGAGCCGACGGTCGACGAGGACGCGCAGGCGAACCGCGCGATCGAGGAGGAGCTGGAGAAGCAGACGGCGGACGGCCTCTTCTCGGACTTCGAGCCCCTGTGGGACGGGATCCAGAAGGACATGGAGGCCAACGGCGTGAAGGTCGACGACTGGAACTGGGAGCCCGGCACGATGCCCGGCCAGCCGCCGAACCTGGGCGACTACCTCTTCGAGCCGGAGAACCCGTACATGGAGATCGGCAACCCCTTCGACGAGGGCGTCCGGCTGATGGACAGCCACGGCAACCTCTCGCTCGCGGCGCTGGCGTTCGAGGCCGCCTGCCAGAAGGACCCGTCGCACGTCGAGGCCTGGGAGCGACTGGGCGCTGCTCAAGCGCAGAACGAGAAGGAGACCCCGGCCATCCGCGCGCTCGAGCATGCGCTCAAGCTCGACCCGAATAACACCGACGCCCTCCTAAACCTCGCGATCAGCTATACGAACGAAGGCTACGACACGACAGCGTACAGCACGCTCGAGCGCTGGCTCAACGTGCGCTACCCGGACATCACCTCCCCCGCCGTCGAGAACCCGCTCGACCGGCTAGCGATCCACAGCCGCGTGACGGACCTGTTCATCCGCGCGGCGGTCTCCGCACCCGAAGGCGCGGCGTTCGACTCGGAAGTGCAAGTCGGGCTCGGCGTGCTGTTCTACGGCGCGGAGGAGTACGACAAGGCGGTGGACTGCTTCAGCTCGGCGCTCGAAAGCGACTTTGACGCGCGGGACCGCAACCACCTGCTGTGGAACCGGCTGGGGGCGACGCTGGCGAACAGCGGGCGGTCGGAGGAGGCGATCGAGGCTTACGAGAAGGCGCTTACGATCAATCCGAATTTCGTGCGGGCGCGGTATAACCTTGGCGTGTCGTGCATCAACATTGGGTGCTACGAGGAGGCGGCGCAGCATTTGCTGGGGGCGCTGGCGATGCATAAGGTTATTACGGCGCAGGATGCGCGGGAGGCGGAGAAGGTGGGGGTTGATGTGACGAAGATTGAGCACAATCAGAGCACGAATCTGTACGATACGCTGCGGCGGGTGTTTGGGCAGATGAATCGACGGGATTTGGCGGATTTGGTTGTGAATGGCATGGATGTGGATGTTTTTCGCAAGGTACGTTGATTACAGTATATAAAGTCTGCTGGATGATACTGACTGATGGTTGTTGGTAGGAGTTCGAGTTCTGAGATGGCGGGGTGGAGTTATGGGTGTCGGAACGGGTGCTGCGAGCCGCTGGAGACGATGTTGGAGCGGTGGTATCCCCGGGATGCTGAGAGCGGGCGGTTGAGGGTGCATGGGAAGTAGCTCATGATCATATGATGCTTTGTACGCTTTGTGATATGATGTGATATGATATGAGGTTGTGTCTGCACATATGAAGGAGGGATCGAGATGGACAGTATGGTAGTACGACAGTATAGTACATGATTTGCATTGCATTGCATTATATATCGGTAGCATCGTTTATTACTGTCATGTTGTGTATAGAGAAGCGGTTTAGTATTAGTAGCAGAATGGGTATATTAGCTATCTGTCTGTATGAATGCGGTATACCGGTATCGGCCCGGGTGAACTGGTAATTGGTTGGATGGACATAGTAGTAGCTAGCTTGACTCTAGGGCAAATAGCGGAGAGGGATGCAGAGCTACGGTGGGTATCTAATGCACTCACGGTTGCACATCGCATGCATGCAGCGTACAGATATTCACTCAACGGTGGGATGTTGGCGCCTGTGCAACGACGGTGCTGGCGATTTGCGGCAGCTAGCTGGATGTGGTATAATATATGCATGTATACTATGCTATTGTAGCAGCGCCGTCTCGGCAGCCGGGTGGCAGCGAGGAATGGCGGAGATAAGAACCGTGCCTTGGAACAGACTCCCATAGATGCATAACGGTATTTACTTGTTTACCGTCCATCGATTACGTAGGGGGATAAGACAGAGAGAGCGTATACTAATAGGAGTATGATGGAGGTCACCGGACCGCTGAGCTGAGGATCCGCCAGCCATCGCCGCCAATCGCAGCCGGCGGCGATGTGACAACCTCCGCCGCCTGCATACAGCCTGTTCTCATACGTATACTATAATATACTATTCTCTCCCGGAGTGCAGCAGACACCGTGCCACACCGTCCTCTCCACCGGGTACTAGTAGTAGTATACTAGTATACTGCTAGTGCTAGTAGTACTAGGAGTGCTCAACGAGTGCCCCAACAACACGGCCAACAGAACGGACGGCCAGCTAATAAATAGCTGGTTAGCTGCCCCTTACAATCACATCATCCTTATCGCTATCAGCTGCCCGCAGCTGCTCTGCCTCTCATCGCGTCGACACCGACACTATATATATAGACGGGTACTTACTCACCCAGACAGACAGAGCTAGTACCAACTTCCGATCCGATCTGGTCAGCAATCGATTGAATCTGACGACCGGCGGCTGGGCAACCTAACAAACACCTGCGCATGCAAGGCACCTGACCCTGCCACCGACGACGACACACCAAATACCATCATCATCATCATTCTTCTCAAATCATCCGCCGAGTGATATGACCACCCGACGCTACGGTCGATGATGCAGCCTCACATCCTGCTGGGCCCTCCGCCGCCCTTCCCGGAGTCTCCCGCTGACTCTTCCCGTGCTGGTGGTAGTGGTAGTGGTAGTGCTGTACCTGGGAATAGCAGTACCTCTACCGCTACGTCCTTCATCCCGGACCGAGCGCCGTCCTTTGTTCGCAGGCCACCTTCTACGAATACTACTGCGCCTACGAATGCATTTGCTACTTATCCTGCTGGCCAGCGTCGCTCTGCCGGCCACGACTTTATCCACGTAGACAGGTCGAACAACCGGCGGATCATGGCAGGTAAGCTGAATCATCTTCCTTCTGCCTCTTGTTCTACTTCTTCGTCGGTACCTTGCCGTAGCGCATTTGTCGTCGAGCTGCTCGGGCACCCCGACGTTGTGATTCTGCTGCAAATATACCTGTTCAAGCTGCTCTACCTCGCCGTCCGCATCGCCAACTACACCTCTCGCACTACAACTCTCTAGAATAATCCTCAAGTCGTATTACAAAAATACTTAAATTCCTAGTTGTTGAACGAGAAAGAGAAGGGGTGAGGTAAAGTGCAGCTTGTTGCTCACCATGATTACCGTCTCGATAGCCCCCGACCGCGTCGACTCCTGGATCGAGGTCGCCTCGCAGCCGTCCGACAGCTACACCTCCTCCTCCTCGCCCGAAGACGCCGCCGTGATAACAAGCGGCCTCCACGTCCCCAGACGCCGTAAACCTCAATCCCGCTCCCGCCGCCGCCGCAACTCCACCTCCACGGCTATCCCGGCCGCCGGTAAATCTACCACCGATGATTTCGACGATGAAAGCAGCGACTATGACGACGATGAAGAGCTGGACGGAATCGACCTGAACGCGCTCGACAGCATCGGCAGCTCCATAACCGACCCGTCGCTCAGCGAAGGCGAGGAAGGCTCCTCCTCGGATTCACAGGAGGATGAAGACGAAGACGACGGCGAAGCTGAGGGAGAGGAAGTACAGCCTGTTGCGGCCGGGTTCCTCCGCTATCCAGGCGTATCTCGGCCGCAGGGCAACTACCGCACGTTCTCGAGAGACCCACCACAGCCGGATCACGATGCCGCCCTGCGCGCCTCGCTATCCACGCTTCTGTCCTGCGCTGCCGGCGTGGGCAGCGCTTCAAAACCGCGGACGGTCGGCGAGCGGATGGCCGTCGTGCAGGAACATGCGCGTCCAGCGCCCATCCACACGCTCTCGCTGGTAACGGACTCCGAGCGTGAAGCTATACTAGCCGCACCGCAGCCGCCGCCGTCGCACCGCCGAGCTGCCGCTACCCAACAGCAGCAACAAAAACACGAACAGCAAATAGTACCGCAGCAGCAGCACCGTCATCGCCCGTCGTCGCCGCGACGGTCACGGGAGGATGGAGGGAAACATAAAGCTAAGGGACGGTCTAGACGTTCTTCTAAAGCTACTAATATCGTCGTCCCCGCACCCGCCGCATCGCCGAATATGACGTTCCTAATGCTGGCGTTCTCGGCTGGCGCCGTCGTGATCGTTAGTGCGATCAGCTTCTCTGCCGGGTTTGCGTTGGGAAGGGAGGTTGGTAAGAGCGAGGTGTTGGAGCTGGGCGGCGGCGAGATTGTGAAGCGTGCGGCGAGCGGGACTGTGGGCAAGGTTGGTGGGCGGATCGTGATGAGTACGGGCGTCGGCAGCGGGTTGAGGAGCATTACCGTGTCGTGAGCATTTTGATACATGTTTGCATTGCATTGCATCGTTATCAGTGGTATGGTATGCTTTGCATGTTGGTGGGGATTTCATATTCGATGTTTACCCTTTCTCTCTTCTTTGATGTTTCGAGGTTGAGGTTGAGGTTCAGGTTCTTCATTCGCTGTTTACGGAGTTGGTTTTTGATTGTTTGCTATTGCGGTGAGTTTACGGTTGCGTAGCTCTCTCTCATACCGCATTTTGCATGTTTTTGACTATTGTAAGGGTTTTGGCGGATTGTGAGCGTGTGGACGGGCGGACGGTGGTGTCGGTTCTATTTTATGTTTCTATTATAATACGGCATTGGTAATGTTTGAAGGCATGTATGGTTTGTATGTATGGTCTGGAGTTCTCACATTTTCATTTTTGATTGCAGTCGAAGCTTCGTTTATTTTTGAGCTTCAGCATTGTCTAGCAGACTACGGTCTATCGTGCGCATCATATGTCGTGGCCACATTGATAATTTGTACTGTTTTTTTCTTAATTATATACATGATTTGTTTGTTACCTTCTGGTATCTTACCCTTCACTTTGAACCTTTCGCTCTTTTGATTTTCTATTTGGGGAGAGGCAGGGTGATGTGGTGATGGACCGGAGATGGAGGTGGTGGTGGTGATGGAGGTGGTGATTCTCTACTCTTTGATATATGATATACCTTCTCTTCACACATTGCACAGAAAGACTGTTTCCGTCGACCAGTGGCTTGTTCCTGTTGTTTATACCATTACTATCTGAGGCGGCTGGGCGGATGCAGCGCCCAGGGAGGAGGAAGGGGGGGGGGGTGTATGGGATGGAGGAGGCAGGGATACATGCATGGAGGAAGGGAGGGGGAGGAGGAGGGCGTGGGATATGTTACTGGTCGGCGGTGTGGCCTCGCGGTTTGCATCTCTGCATTGGAATAATGGGTGCATTGCATCGATCGTTCTATTCTACTCTTTATTCTATATTCGCTGTAGTCTTTGTAGTCGTACGTGGGTATGCGTATTTGGTGGTTTAGCTAGGTTATGCGTGCATGGTAGTTTGGGGATACTTTAGAGGATGGCTGCATGTATTGGTATTGGATGCTACTATATAAGATTGGTTATATGGGGGTCTGTAGAAGCAGTACTATCGTGGCATTCTCGATATTTAATTTCAAGAGCGTGCAGTGTGTGGTCATATGGACCTCAACACGGTAAGCTGTTCAACAGCAGTCCGATCTGATAGACGTCGACCAAAGGTCTTACGATATGATTACAAAGAGCAAGAATACAATCTTCCCTAGTCTCGCATTTGTCTGGTTCCGATGAGACCAATCTTCCCCTACCTTGTAAACGAGACAACCCTACCTTCAACACACCCCAGAGATGGTCTCTGAGACGTCTCCACAGTCTCAGCACGGCTTGGCAGCAACGTCATGAACTTGCTGTGCACATCTCAGTCCCGCCTCCATAGCCCCGTGGATCCAACCGTGCGTATAGCTGGCGTGCTCGCCCGCGAAGAAGACCCGGAAGTTATTTGAATCTTGGGGATACGCCCAATCAGGGGTACACATCGTCGTGAGGTACTGAGTCTTCTGTCCCGGCCCGAAATAACAAAACGCGCTTCCCCCCGCCAGTTCGTCGGTAGGGAACACTTGCGACGCACCCGCCTCTAACAACTTGAGCGATTCCGCCGTGGGGAAAACCTGGTCCAGATTCTTAGCTGCAATGCGTACCCGGCGTTCGGGTGACATGGCACCCAGGATGGTAGCGTCTTGCTGGAATGTGTAAGCTGCCATCACGGCGCCCCGCTTGCTGTTTTCGAACTGCGTGTTTCCCTTGCTCTTGGGGAACATGGTATACCGGATGGGCAAGTCGCTGACGAGGCCGCCGTCGGTACCTTGCTTATGATTGGCGAAAACAATTTCCCACCATCGCTTCTGGTATTGCAGAAGGACTTTAACGACCTCGACGTATCGCACATCGCGGATGGCCTGTTCCAAAGCTGGCGTGAAGGGGCGGCTCTTGGTGATAGCACGTTGGGCGGTAAATGGAATGGCGAGGATGAGGTAGTTCGAGGTGACACTTAGCTTGTCCCCCGCACTGGTCTCGTAGTCGACTCGGACTTGCGGCCGCGCATCGCCGGTAGGGTCGATATTAGCGATATGTGTCACGCGGGCGCCGTAGGTGATGTTCTCGGCGAGGGACGCATCTCCCCGATCCGGTGAGATGAAGGCTTTAGGGACCTGGTCCATCCCTCCCTGGAGCTGCTCCATCCCGGCTGCTTCGCCGCCACTGTTGCTTGAGAGGAAAGCGTCCTTCCAGGACTCGATGAAGCCGTTCTCAAAGACGACGTGCGCGTTACCGAGGTCGTAGAGCCTGATAGCGTCGAAGCTCCATTCGGCGACTTCCAGAAGGTATGTGCGGAGGGTATATTTGTCGTACTCCTCGGTGACCTTCTGGTATGCGTCGTGGATTCTGTCGGACTCCTTACCTTTTTTATTGTAGTACTTCTTGAAGAGAGCGACGACTGGCTTGACAGCTTCGAAGAAGAGCTGGTCGCATGTCTTGCCTTTCTCATTCTCCTTCAAGCCTGGGAAGAGTTGGAGCAGCTCGGCATCGCGTTTCTTCAGCTTGTCGTCGAAGCTGTCGTATGTTATGGTGGTGCCTCCTCGATAGCCTGAGAGGTAGATGAATTTGTTCTTCATCTCAAAGGGGAAGAGGGAGTCGATTTTGAATTCCTTGATGTAGGCGTGCAGAAGGAAGTGATCGTGCGGGATACGCATCGCACCGCCCTCGGCATGCAGTCCTGGGGCGAATGCGGGATCTCTCAGCGTGATGACGCGGCCGCCCACTCGAGATGACGCCTCGAGAATTTGGACATTGAATCTCGCCCTCTTGAGTTCATAGCCTGCCACGAGGCCCGAAACACCCGCGCCGACAATAGTGACCTATGATGGGTGTTAATCTGGTTCGTCTCGCAAGTCCAGCCCAACACAACTTGGTACTAAATTTGCAACAGGGTGTCGATGCAATGCCAGACGACCAGATTCAGTGTTACAATTAACGTACAGTAGGGGCCGGGTCTACGGGACCTAAACCAGAACCGTCGACAATCTTCAGGAGGGTAGCTTTGTCTTGCTCGCTCTCATCAGGAATTTTGTCTTGTGCATTCCCACCAGAACCGGATTGCGAGCCATTGTCGGAGCCAGAGTCGGGCCCGCAAGGACGGGTCAATTCGTGTCGGCCAATCTGCCACAATTTGTTACCGTCTGTACCCCGAATCACATCCGAATAGTTTTGCTCCTGCTTGGCGAAGTAGACAAGGAAGCCCAAGAGGGGCCCAGTCGCGGGAGAAGCGATATCTCTACGAGTGTGCATGTGCAGCATGTCGTCGACTGCTATCGATTGATATGGTGCTGCCATCATTGCTTTGTTGACTATCGATTGAAGGTGGGTAGAAAGGCAATTAGTCTTGCAGACACTGTTATATCGGGGAAGAGATATATAGTTATGGAATATTCGATGCCAGCGCACTTCTCTATTATTAGACAAGATGGCCGAATTCCGATCATCCCTCACCGCCCAAGAGAGGGGTATTAGCTGTCCCAGGCAGGGCACCTTTCCCCGCTACAGCTGTACAAGCAGTAGGGAACGTAGAATCCCCATATTCGTGCGTCGATGCGACGAGTAATCGGACGCGACGGGCCTACGTGGCCCCAGCAATCGGTCCGTGCATGCATAGCTATGCGGGGTATCTAGATATCTAGGCATAGATACTTCTGCCAGCGAAGCGAGTGATCAGACGTGGCCGGCAAGTAATAACCGGCCAGGCCCATCAAGCATCAAATCCGAGGAGTATGCAGTGCACTGGCTTCCAGTCTCTTTGGATAGATAATCAAAGATAGATATACGCAGTAGAAATGATCTATTCCACATTTTGAATTCTTCCAATCTTAGCAGGTCAAAAGTACGGCAGTCTGGTTTCACGAGACAACCTTACAATGCAACAGGTGGTATACGCTATAATTGTACAATCGACCTGATCTGATATATATATATATCGATTCAATAGCCACTAAAAACACGAAGCAACCTTGGTCACTATCTCTGCTGCCCATTCGCGTCCCCTTCATCGCGTCCTCCTCTTCTACGTCTACCTACTTTTCCTCACTGCGCAAAGACAAAATTTTGAGAAATGACTTACAAACTCGCTATCCCCACCAGGTCCCTGGGCCACGCCTCTGCCAACCATTCGCTAGTTAACAAGCTGGACGCTGCCAAAGGGTACGGCTATCAGGGTGTCGAGATCTGCTTCGAGGACCTACTGTCGGTTGCAAATGAGCAGCCTTCTAGCCCTGCACAATTCTGTCCTAATCCGTCACTAAAATGGATCGACGTCGCCGCCGTAAAAGTTAAAGGCATGTGCGAGGAGAAGGGCATTGAAATCGTATGCCTTCAACTTTTCCATCAGTATGAAGGACTTGTTAACGCACTAGACCGTGAAGTGCGGTTTTTGGAGCTTGTCAACTGGATTCAAATCGCCCGGATCTTGGGGACGCGCATGATCATCATCCCGGCTGCCTCCTTACCCGCGGATGAGACAACTAAGGACCTAGAAGTTATCGCAAACTACTTCCGTCAGGCGGCAGACGCGGGCCTGATGCACTGCCCCCATATTCACATTGCGTATGAGAGCCAGTGTTCGGCCACCTATATCGACAGATGGGAATTCTGCTGGGATGTGGTCAGGAAAGTCGACCGACACAACTTTGGCATGTGTCTTGACACGTTCCATATGGCAGCCTGCATTTTCGCCGACCCAACTATCCCCTCAGGCTGTCTTACCAATGGAGCCACGGCTGTCGAATTGTCGATGCAGCGACTCGTCAAGGCGATGGAGGCCAACTGCGAGAAAATATTTCACGTCCAGATCGGCGACGCTAGACTACCGGACGAGCCTATTGTTCCCGGTAGCCCCGACTACGACCCAGAGCAGTGGCCGCGGACAGTCTGGTCGGAAAATTACCGGCTTTTCTATCGCGAGGAAGGTCGCGGCGCGTATCTCCCTATCATGAAGATCTCCGACACAATTTTCAACCATGTCGGCTACGAAGGCTGGGTCAGTCTGGAGATATTCAATCGCGTCATGAACTGCGAGAATGCCAGTGTACCGGAGGAGCTTGCTCGGAGAGGTGCCGTCTCCTGGCAAAAGCTCATCGACGATATGGGATGGTGGGTTCCGCCCGCGAACCTAGGTGTCGCGAGTGCCGTCTGCTAGGAAGAAGACGACGAACGAGATATATACGGGGAAAGGGCAGGTCGACCGCGTGCAAGTAGGATGTGCTGTCACTGAGCAGCGCCAACATATTAACATGTCGCTAAATATATTGTACGAATCCCAGTACTTCTGATAAACTATCCTCCGCTGATGTAAAGGTTTCATAACTTAATTAAGCCGGAGAAGCAGATAACGGGTTTGCGACAGAACAATTTTCCCTTCCTTTTTACGTAATTTACTGCCCCGCTTTTTTCATTTGTCCAGCCCTACTGCCGTAGTAGTAATATTGAATTAGATGCTGGTCTGAACCAGTGTCTTTGTTTGGGTCTCGCTGCAGGTGTTGTATGTGGTCTGGTGATCGATAGCGACATGATCAAAGATGCATAGTCGTGGGCATATAGTCAGCACCATTTCATGCATTTCGGTGAGAAATTCCTGGGTTTGGGTTGCCGTCCATGCCAGGCCAGGTTGTCGCCAGCACTAATCCCTTAATGCTGTAGGGGCTATAGTACTATAGCAGGGGTGATAGGTTGGAATACTAGAGCTTTCCCTTGTCTCGTGAACTAGACGTGTCGTCCTTTTGGCCTGCGGAGCAGGCTGCCGGAGAAAGTATTTACTCAATTATGTAGTTGGAAATATATATTAAGTCAGATAAGGATATAGTGTGTATATGCAGATATATATACTAGGTAGGCAAGTACACAGTACTATTTGAATAGTCCGCTTTTGCGGGCTGTGCACGCCATACGCCTTCGAGAATGTACACTCTATCCGCTCTTCTCTCCGCAATATAGTAGCTAATAGTATCGATAGACAGGTAACTGCCGTGACTTGGGTCCCTTGTGTTCATTGTTTGCAATGTGCCAACGCTAACGACCCAGCTATGTGCTCGCCCATGCATGCGAGTATGATGAATTCAATCACACGCACCGTCATAACTGACGTCCTCTCACACAAACGGGATGCTACGTGCATCCAATTCATCCCTCTGGCATCTCACCCTTCATTTTCATCACTTCAAGGATATCACCAACGCTCAAGCTGCGCACGCACTCCGCAAAATCCTTCTTGACCAGCGGTCCCAGCGGTCTATTCCCCTTAACGTACATCCACGCCGGCACGCTGCTACCATCACCCGTCGGCATATGTACCGCATTCGTAGTACCACCACTCATTGTAACCCCGATCGCGATGCCGATGGTTGCCTGACCGGTTTTCTCGCTGGGCTTTTCGTCGGCGTCGTCCGGGGAGGCGGTGTAGTAGCTTGAGTGCGCGGTGACGAGGGGTTGGTGGGCGAGAGGGCAGGAGGTTAGTGCGTCGATTTGGATTGCGAGCGTTGTGCAGATTATGTCGAGGGGGAGGGAGAGGGCGGTTGTGGCGAAGGGGTGGGAGAGGGAGGCGGCGGCTGAGGAGAGGCCTAGCAGGCCGAAGGCGATGATGACGCTGTTAATGAGTACTGGTCAGTGTGGTTCCTAACGGAATTTTACATGCACCAAGGACGTACACTGCTGGGATGGTGACCCAGCTCATTGCTTGGAGGAGCTGGAAGGGGAGCAGCAGCAGGAAGAGCCATTTGATCTGTGAGATTACAACGGTGTATGAAAGCTGTGGAAACCAATGTTAGCTCGAGCTTCAAATCTAGACTTCATCGGGATATCATATATCATATATCTCTCTATGGGTCGACAACGTCAAGTCGCAATATTCTATCTGGACAAACAAATATTCACTCACTGGCATGCTATTACTGTCTAATAGAGCCTCACATCGGCCCAATATATCTCCCAACGTCGCCAGCTCTCCCTGCACCACCGCGCCGAGCCCACCACTGCCCGCCATCTTGCGCTCGCACGCCAGGTGACCGGCATAGCTACCCAGGAACCCCAGGATCTCGAGCGGCAGGTTATGCTGCGTTATCGCCATATATGTATTGGATGGTATCACGGCCGGCTGTGCGTTCGGGTTCGGGGGCGGGGTGGAGAAGAGGCTGCGGGGCCAGCTGGAGCTATGGGCTGGGATTGCGGGGAGGCCTTTTTCGGGGTCCATTGTCGAGTATAGCGTCTGCGAGACGGATATCTGAGTCTGCGGGCCTCGACGGGCGAGCTGGATATAATAATAATAAATTAGTCTTCATCTCCAGACATCGAATACAGGGCATCCGAAACATGAAACACAAGTCGTCGTCGTCGTCGCATCGTGACTTGTTAATATATCACTGCGTCAGATACGAAAGCAGTACTGTGTTATTCCGCTAAATTATGCACATATGTACACGCATGAATGCATACGCACGTGCATATAAAATATAAAGATACGTACCGTCGGCAAGAATCCTACACGAGACCGCACATCCGGCCATTCAGTCCCATACTCCCCCCTAACATGGCGCTTCAGCGCAAACGCAAAGCCGACGAGCAGCCGTATCGCAGAGGCTTTACACAGCAGGTCCTCGCGCAGTTTATGCTCCACTTGCATCTGCGTGGGCGGTGGCCACGGGCCGGATTTGGCGGCACAGCCATGCACGTGCAGTGGTGTCCGCGGCCCGTCGGGGACGTTGAACCAGATTTGGCGTACGAGGTTGCGGATGCAGATTGTCAGGCGCGTCCATTGCGTGCTGTGGTATATATAGAGAGAGGTTAGATGTAACGGTTAGCGAAGGTATCGGCTGTCGTTACAAGACAAGCGAATGTGCAGATTGTGAATCGACGGAGGCGCGGATATATCCGAGGGAATTTGTGTAGGAAGTACTATGGGAGGGGGTATATATGTTCGGTCTTACCGAGCGTCTTGGTAGCGGTGGTAGCTTGCCCAGAGTTTGAAGGCGATTGCAATTGCGGTTACCAGGCCTGTATTGGAGATCTTGTTAGTTTTTATATCGCTTAACGGACCGCCGTCAGTTTGCGGATATGTGTCTATATCTTGCTGCTAGAGAATGTGTATATGAATGTTCTACTCACCGAGTAATGAAACAAGCCCTTCGTCAACCTGCAGGTTATAATGGTATAGATGGACGTATGTAACGGCCCCTGACCAGAAGCCCACAAGCAGCAACCCGGGCAGTGTAGAGACTATGACGCCACTACGCAGCCGGAGCGGATCTGGTAGCATTTTGGCGGATTATGCCGTAGCGGCCTCGCGACCTTGATGTTCTAGCTGTTCAATGGATTCAGACGAGTGGGTCGAACTTTGTGTATAAGAGGTATTGGTATAAAGTATCGAACGGGAATCGACTCTCCTCCCGCAAGCCCAGCTCGAGGTCGGCCGATCAGAATGAGGCCCAATCAGTATATAAGAACAAATGAAGGGAAGAAATTGCAGAAATAATATATATAAGAAGAGAATATGATACTAAAATCAAAGAAACTGAGAAAGCACTTTAAAATGATTGAACGAATGACTGAATGGTAAAAATGAGTGACTGAGCGAGTGGAATAGCGTAGCCTGCACGATATGGTATCCTCTTCCGCATCACCGCAGCGCAGCTGGACGGCACGCAGTCGCCATTATATTATACGATTAATATTACCACGCGAGTGTACGCCAGCGCCACGTTTGCTCTTTCTCACGCAAGATATTTTTAAAAACAGAACAAAAAATTAAAAGAGATTTCGGGGAAAAGCGTGGAATATATATGTAGGGCGTGTATTAGATCAGTTTGCGCAATCAGAGCAATCAATCTCGCTCGACATGCGCATGCATGAGCACGCAGGTAAGCTCATGGGCGAGCAAACGAGAATAGATCTTGATATCTTTCCAGCCAGCTACCTGGCACAGTATCTAATCTAAAACTGTCAATGCAGCCTCTCGTCAGTTCTTGCCTGGAAATATTTGCGACCCATTCGCCCGGTCACGCTCTGTTCAGACGGGACATGGGTATCTAACAGTATATTGCCTGGCGAGTCATCCGTTCGCTGGAGGGTTGCTGGGTATCGGCTCGCTACGTTTGTTGCGCACGGCGTTGCAATACTGTCGGATTAAGCGCCGGGCAGGCCATTTAATTGTCGGAACGCATCCGAGGCTCTCGGGTCACGGGAGCCTGGGGATTGAGATTGATAGCAGCGTGCGTATTCGTAGGATACGTTCTAGTAGTGGCGCTATCAAGTCGATAATCTATCTAAAATCTGAGCTGGCATAAATGTCGAGGCAAGGTATTTTTTCATAGCGTCAATCGTCAATCGATAAAGTCGTGCTAGTCCAGCCAATTGTTGGATTTTGCGGTCACTGTCAACACAACGACATCTTGTCGACTCGGCAGCTCTTAGCGCTCGCCTTGTTTCCAGATGTTTCGAGGCCTGCGTTTTACGCAATTGGGGGATGTGGACACGAGCTTCCATTCATGTTCTATCGAAGGGATCCTAGTGAAGGCTGGACTAGTTGATTGCCTTCCAGGCGTCTTCAATGCACCGAGTGGGGCCGCAGGTTCCAGCTGCAGGCGTGACAGCTGCAGGCACCCTGTTGGCGCTGATTGCCTAAGCCCTCCTTCACTTCTGGGATTCCACATTGTCATGACGGTGACAGTGGCTATTACGTTATAAAAGCGGCGTGAATTGGGGTGACGACTGTAAGTTCCAGTCGTATCTACCACCAGTCCAGCTAATTCTAGGGTGTATGCAAGTCTTCGATATTGTCTTCTTGAAAGTCGGCTCAAAAGTTTATATATCGCGTGCAGGCTCTAATTTTAAGAGCCGCCCCCAACTTTCTTCGTACAACTCGGTGCTTTGACTTTGCAGCCGCCTAGCAGCTTGTTCAGGCGTGATATCACGCTGCGGCTCAGCCAGTAGCTCGTACCTGATAGGAGCTCGCGTTAGAAACAATTGCAGCCGTTGAGTGGGGTTGATATACGGGCAGGAAGAGGCGAGGTGGACCCATCCAGATGGTAGCTTACCCGACTTGAAACTTCTTGACCGTAGCGCTCCGTAGCAGCGGCGGCAAAAAGTGCAGATGAACGTGATTCGCTGCATGCTCTTCTTCGGTACCCTTCAGTGGCGCCTGATGGATGCCCATGCCTAGTATGACTATTAGCAAGCATACTATCATAGTATGTAGACACCTAAGGGCACATCCACCGAAACTTACTGTATGGGAACTGCGTCTCGAACAAGTTGTCGTACTTTGTGGTAACATTGCTGATGATTTCTGCGAATAGTTCCCTATCTCTATCGCTCTCCAGCTCGAGAATATTCTTTATACAGCGCTTACTCAGCACGAGTGTCTCGAAGGGCCAGAACGCCCACCACGGACACAACGCCACCCAGGCCTCATTTTCAGCGACTATCCGTTCCCGCTTCTCCAGCTCGACGGCGAGGTAATCGCATAGCATGCAAGAGCCGTGAGCCCGCTGGTACTCTATCATGTTCTTCAACTCCGCCGCGGGCTCTTCAGGCAAATGGCTTGTAGTCCATGCCTGGCAGTGCGGATGGGGATTGCTGCAGCCCATTGCCGCGCCCTTGTTCTCAAATATCTGGATCGAGCGGAACGGTGTGTTCAGCTGGACATCGCGGTAGAGGACCTGCCAGGTGCTGATGATGGTAGATATATCCGCAATGGGCATATCCGCCAGGGTCCTAGTCAACAAACTGTGGTTAGACACCAGCCTCGTTGCCTCATGGCGCAATATCATGAGCCAAATTTGGGGTATGCATACTTATTATGCGCGGGCGAAAAGCAGACCACATAGCATTTCCCCTTGACCCCCTCGGCCTTGAGCAATAGTGATGTCTTGTCTATATGCCGATATGTCACGATAGGACATTGCATTAGCCCCAACTTTAACAATAGCTAGTCTAGCATCCACGACCCACTATAACCGAGCGTGTCACCAATCTTGCATGTACGCATGCGCGCGCATGCAGGCCGCAAAATTTAGAATCGGACGTCCATGCTGACATACCATCAGACTGGGGAGGATCATAATCCGCCTGCTCCTCCTTGACGGCGGAAAAGTCGTTCACAAAGGTAAACGTGCTCTTGAAGTCCGGGTTCTGCGCTCCACCCGACCGCTTGTTTCCGGGACAGAGGTAACACTGGACGCGAGGCCGCAATGGCACGTTAGCCTCGAATTGAATCAGCGTGGCCGCATTTGCATTCCGAGGCGGTGGTCAACCACGAGCGGCGCTGGCAGGAATGCATGACGCATGCAGATCTAAGGCCGGACTCGTATTGGGCGAACTGGAAATGTCTGAATGTGTGCACAGTACCTCGGGATCGTATTCCGGCAGTACGTTCTTGCCCGGCGTCTCCTGCTGGCCCCTAGCGGTCCGTCAAACAGGGTTAGCTCAGCGATGACATGTCGTCTGCTGGTGTCGATGTCACATATCTTGCGGCCGTGCAGGCGAGATAGCGGCATTGGACAAATATGGACGCCGCCGGATTTGGCTGGCGACTGTGTTGCCTAGCTGCCCACCACCACCGCCGGACAAGAAAGACATCATCGCAGGACACCAGCTAGCAGCTAGCAGGAACGACAGCAAATCTCAATCACCAATTCCGCGGAACTTACAACCAGGGCCGCTTTGTCCGATGCGGAGATACCAGAATCCAGTTGCCCCTCAGCGGGTTGTACCGTCTGTGCGAGATGTCGTCCAGCACGGATTCGTCCATCCTGGGAGGGCGCCGGGGCGTGGGCGGAAGTACTCGAGCTGTGCTGAGGCTGATGAAGCAAGTACAGAGGGGGTACGAATTGGATTGGATCGAGTCCGGCAATTGGATCAGTCCTCACAGTTGTTTGTAAGTAATGTACGAAGTATGTTACATAGCTCCGATCAAACTGGACTGAATCGGGCTAACTCCACCTCAGAACCCCGCCGCTCGAATCGACGACAGCGTTCCTTGGATCGAGCTGGGGCCCGTCCGAAGGAAGTGCTGCCCAGAACCCAGCCTTTTTACTCTTGGCTGCTGCTTCACTGCCTGCATATCGAAAGGTACAGACGTCCAACTATACCTCCAAGTACAGGTGCCATCGTATCGATCGAGATCAGCTCGGGGTCCCGCTGGGGAAACCCACGCAGGAAACTATCCGCAAGGTGTCGGCCAGACGCCAGAGCAGCACCAGCCACAGACGTCCACCTCGCTGGAAATCGCTCAGGCCGAGAAAAGCTGGAGCCTAACCAGCGAACCAAGTCTCACGCTGCAGTGTTAGCGTGTCGACGGGAATGTGGGGAACCTGCCGGCATGCCTCGCAAGGACCAGGGAAATGTCACCCAGCAAGCAGCATGGCAGCCGGGCGCCGGGTTCGCCTAAATTTCGGGCATCCTGCATCTGGAGGACCTCCCGATACGGAGCACTCCTCCGGCATCTTGCGGTACGCTGTCGAAGAATTCGATGCAGCGTTCGTCCTGCCTGCCTTGCCTTTCCTTGCCTGCCTGTCGACTGGCCAGTTGCCATGCTCGCTCTGCTTTGCATAGCACATGGTGGGCTGCGGGAACCTGTACCTATCGGAAGCGTCGAGCGTCGACAGCAGGCCGGAGGAAAATGCACGTCCGAATCATCTCTGGCGAACTGGCACATCTGGTCCACTCGACCATGCGTTTGCCTTCGTGACGCCCCACCACACTCTGTCCCCACGTTTTTCGCACGTGCCAATAGTCGCTGCCGTGCTAAAGCTGAGGGGAACTGCCGGCGGACTGGACCAAGATTTTTTCCTTCCGGTGTGCTCACTAACGCATGCACACACGTAACGAACCACAGATCGGGCGAGCCAGCTTTAATTTGCAGCAGCAATTTCGTCAGCCTGTTGCTGTTGGAAGTTGTATGAGATCGTCGCCGCCAGGCACCGACGACATTTCCTGAGAAAGGAAAAGGGAAAGAAATAAAGAACGAAAGCAGAAGATTTTTTTACTTAATTTCTAGCACCTCCTTTCGCTATGTTCTTCGGCGTTCACTAACTTTTCCACTCGAGCTCTCTTCATCTCCACTCCTGCCCAGCTAGCTCATTTGTGTCACAACACTTCCCTCGTCAACGCTCGACGGTTTGACGGCTCGCTACTCGATCCAAGATTAAGATTTCACCGTCCAACCTACTTCGGCGGGACAAGAGCAAAAAATGAGGCGAAGGGGCGGGAACGGATGAATGCCTGAAGACCAGAAAAATGCGCTAACTGAGAGTGTAGCTCGCCCACCTTTGGCACAGCTTCTACTGTCTGCTAATGCAGCATTGCATTCCTCCTTTGCAGGGTTACAAGCCATGCGGCCTGCGCTGGTAAGGTAGGAGCAAAGCAAGATCGAATTTGCTGTTTTCCTAGTCTCCTAGTTCCCCTCGAATGCGCAGTCTATTGTGAGCTAAGCGTATGTAATGGTTCCGGCATGAGCATAAATCTCCTTACATTCTTTTCCGCAGCTCAGCATAAACGAAAGGTCTGTAGCGGCGGCGGCGGAATAGAACTAAAAAGCAACCAAGACAGCACCAACTGAGAAGTAAATCCCAACCATGTTCATGCTCGCGGCGGGGAGCGAGGGTCTCCTCGTTCCGGCGCCTCAGAAACATCCCAGCTCGAAACTAAATTGCAAAGAAAAAGATGAACCACCAACAAGACGAAAGCCAAAAAGTTGGAGGCACAAAAGACGGACGGGATGGGTCTAGAATCTCACAATTCATGAAGACAAAGTCGAAATGAATACGCCGAGCGAAAGAAGCACTAGAGCAGCTCTCGGCGGACATCATACCTAACGTACTAACGAAGTGGTTAATTGATAACTCCGTGCTTTATCTGTGTCATGAGGCGGAAGTTACATGTTGATTGGCCGTCAACAAGCAACCACAAGGCAACAGCAGCACGATGGAAGAAACAATGATAAAAACCATGAGAAATACTGGGTAAATACGTCTCAGCAGCGACCGCAGCGCACCCCCTGCATATATACAGATAGATACACCCGCACAAGTACGCAAACGTTACTACAACGAGAAGTACTTCATACACAATCCGTTGCCTCGAGCGAGCGAGCCGAAGGAAAGTGAGTGAGTGCTTCAAACTTGATCAATCCGCGGTACACGTCGACGTGCTGCGGACCAACCGTCGCACACAGCCCTCGCTGAACTCTCTTTTCCCATTCTCCTGTCTGTAAACTCAAAAGTTAAAAAAGGTTACGGAGGGTAATAGAAAAAGTTAATTCTGCGTAACGTTGGACCTGTCCCACGGGCACCACGGATACTACTTCCCCATCGATCGATCCATACCTCCCAATTTCCGTGCACGGTAGAAAGCATAGTACCGTAGGTCAATCATATCAAATCGACCCGCAAAACAGTGCACGCCTTAGTAAACCGCCCGACTGGAAGAAAAGGACGGGAACCGACCTGCATGCAGACGCATTTAGTAAGAATGTATAAATAAATAAAAATAAAGATAAAATAGTCCTACAGGAACTAAAAAACAAAAATACAAAAAAATAAGATGGCGGGCCGTCAAACGGACGTCACGTACGTAAACAGGATTCAGAGAAAAATATGTTCGCCGAAACAGCAGTATGTATGTACTGCTGTGTGCGCACCATGCATGCAGGTCACACGCTACGATCGATGGGGGCGGGCGGACCTCGAGCTCAGCATGTTCTGTGAATAGGATGAATGTGAAGGTAACCCCGCAGTTGGCTTGCTTGCTCTATGCAGCCGTGCTATAGATATCCGCTTACACCAAATGTTCCAGAAGAGCGACAGTGCGGGTCTCACCACCCACCTACTTAACCGGCACGGACGCAGGAGTCTTCTCGAAAAGTCGGTCGTATCTCAGTGAACATGTGTGCATGTGTATATTGGTGATAATGTTGGATCCATCGGATTAGTCTTGTAGACACATCGATGGGATTACATTTTAAACCTTGGGGGAAACTCAGGGGAAACTATCAACTAGAAAGATGTACATGAATATGAATAAACATGCGTGGAGGTTATAAAGGGGGATGAAGATAAATAAATTGCAAAAAGAACAGTACGATAGGTATCCTATGAAATCAAGATTTTCCGTTTTTTAACATTCTCCCAGACGCCACTGATTATAATTCCCAGTCCAGAAAAAGAAACTTGAAACGTAAAACGAGAATTGAAAAAAGGAAAGAGGAGGGAAGAGAGTATAAAAGAAAAGGAAAGAAGAATGGGGGAAGGGAACGACACAAAGGGGAAGGGGATTTGCGACCAACGAAATGGTGAGAGTACCAGTAGTGAAGTGAAGACCGATGAGAAGTTAGGAAAGTAACCTTCATGAAACCCAGAATAGAAGCCTCCCTAGCCCAAGACCACCAAGAGAGCCCATGTAGAAAGAAAAGTAAGGAAAACCAAACAAAGGAAAACAATCCCACACGATTATTGTATTAGACGTTCAACTCGTAGATTAGAAGTTTGGTGGCGAGCGCTCGATGCCCTGCATCTGATTTCCATCAGAGTTAGAGTTCGACGGTCTCGACTGCTGCGGATGCTGTTGGGGATGCTGTTGGGGATGCTGGGGATGTTGCTGGGGATGTTGCTGGTAAGACTGATGCGACTGATGGGAGACCCCGTTGTAATGTGGCACATTCTCATGATAACCGTTGGTATTGCCGTTGACTGTGGGGTGATGGTGGTTGTTGCTAGCTTGGGCACCGTTTCTTGTCTGAGACAGCTCGGCTCGCAGGCGGTCCAGCTCTCGGCAGAGATTCTCATTCGTAGAGCTGAGATTCTGGTTCTCCTGTGAGAGGTCATGATTTGTCTGGGCCAGTGAATTATGTTGTTGTCGCATTTGGCTGAGATATTCGATGGCTAGATAGGTGCATGATTGATTAGCTATTGCTCGAAACCAATTTGTCTGGACGGGTGATGATCGTCAACTTACATTTCGTCAAGACTTCCCATTTGCTGCTCTTGCCACCACGCTCTGCTGGCAATGCATCCCTCAGCTCGTCGAAGAGTTCCTTCATTTCCTTCCTTCGCTTTCTCTCTGCAAGCTTGTGGCTGACTCTAAGCTCCGGGGTCCGGGAGTAGGGAGTGGAAGCCGCCGTAGCACCCAAGCTGGAAGAGCCACGTTGCAAGGTATGATGATGAAGTTCCTGGAAGGCAGGTTGTCCGAAGGGGTGTTGCGCATGGTGCGAGCTTGCAGTCGTGGACCCGGAAGCCTGCGAGTAGAAGGAGCTCTGGGAGTGCTGAGGCGCGCCGTTGTGATCTCCATGGAATCCGTAAGGTCGCGATAAGGTTGCTACTGGGACTGGTCCATTCTGGCCCTGGGAATTAGAAAAGCCGCCGTCGCGGCTGTTAGGCGCAGTAGGGCCCGTAGCCTCGGGGTCTGGGAAGGCGTATGGGAAACCTTTCGTGGGAGATGGAGCGTTCGGGTGTGGGTAAGGAAATCTGGACGATCCAATGATCGGCGGAGCGACTCGGGCTCCAGGTCGTTCATTCACTTGTTGGGGCTGCGGAGGGTTCGTCGTCCAATGTCCAAGGCTACCTCGCGATGCACTACCATTGCTGCTGATGCTGTTGGATGGGAAGTGGCCAGCCGGGCTGATGGGAGTGAACTGGTGGTTTCCGTTCTCCAAGATGGAAGGAGCTGGCGAGCCTTGGGTGAAGCCACCATTGCGCTCTCGCTGAAGTTGGCTGACGAGAGAGACCTGACTTGCGGCGGGGGTACCCTGGGCACTGTTCAACTGAAGACCAGAAAGGCGGGTGTCGAAGCTCGATCGTCGAGAGTTCGATGGAGAGGACTCCAGTCCATAGGGACTCGTCAGCACGTTAGGCGCTGTACGTGTCGCTGAATGAAGACTGGTAGCCGATTGGTTAGAATGTCTCGCAAAAGTACCAGCATTGTCGAAGAAGCGTAAAGGAATAGGAGCGTACGGTGGGTTAAGAGATTGAGAATCTCTCTGTGCGTCGGGGTTGAGAATCGAGCCGCGGACGGGTACTTCGCACGGCTCGCGGGTCATGGCGGCGAGGTTCATGGGCGACGAAAAGGATGAATCTGTAGTTGTGGCGATGGGGAAAGGCTCTTGATTAATATCACCTATAGCTGAGGATTCGAAGACGCGCAGGGGAGATATATGCACGGAATTGGGGGGAGGGGATGATCGGCTGTACATACGGTTGCTCGTGGTCGTCATCGACCAATTGCCAGAATCACGAGCAGCATCCGTCTTGACGGAAGACTGCGACGGCGAGTGCCCCGACGAGCCAGGCGACGGGACTGCCGGCACCGAGTTGGTGAGATTTTGTATCGACGGCAGCGTCTGCTTCTCCATGTAGGCCGGAGAGCCACCTTCCGGCCCGGTGCTGCCGTTGCAGCTATCGCGCTCCCACTGTCCAGCGCTCATTTTTTATACTGCTGCGAAGAGCACTTCAACCACCTCACCACAACACAAAGTTCGAAAAGAGGTCGTACAGAGGGCGAGAGATCCGGAGAGACGACGCCGGAGAGAAAAGAAGCGTTTTTGATGTCGGCGGAAATCAAAGACAGGAAGGCCGTCGAGGAACAGTCGGTCGAGATGCTTCTTCGGCGGAGGGAAGAAGAACGGCCTTGTTTTGCTGTCGAGAGTCGGTCGACTGGAGTTCTGGCGGGTGACTGGAGTTGAGTTGTGAACCGACTCCTGCCTCGAATTTAAGGCTTATTTCTAATCGGTCCTATTTAGGAGGGCCGCTTGAGGAATGTGGGAAGAAAGCTTGGAGGTTTCGGGCGGAAAGGTAAGTCGAGAAAAACAAAAGTACTTCGAGTTAGCACTAAAGTCTCGTGGAAAACGTGTCTGATCAACCCTTTCCCTTTCGCTAAGGCTGCCGTGGCGGTGGGAAAGTCACCAAAGTCAAAGGACCGAGTTCCAAAATTGCGGAGGGATGGATATTGGACGAACAAGCGGCTGGTTGACGTCGTGCTTGCTGCGGTTGGCCTTCCGGATTGCTCGTCGGTCAGCACGTTCGTGACCGGAGGGGAGGCTGCTAGAGATCGAAGTTTCTTGCTGGAGTTGGAAGGCCGTCTGGGGGCGCTGCTAAGTGTTTCCTCGCCAGCTAAGAGAGGGGGGGCCTTTGGTGGTAAAAGTACGCCGGGAATGGAAGTTGTGGGATCGGATCAGGAGTTGCGGTCGAAATTTGGGCTGCCAGATATGCCGGTCCCACTTTGCACGATTTTCCCACGAGGGCGCACGCCGGCCACAGCAATGCACTGTTGGATGCGTACGAAGGGGGGAAGGGCTGCCTGAGCCTCGGTGGAGTCCCCGCAACCTGTTCCGTGCGTCTTCTGTTCAAACTTTCCTCCAGAAAGTTATGGCCCCTTCCCTATCGCCGTTGGCAGAAAGAGAACCGAGAGCTGGAGGGATTGCCGGGAACTTCGAGCTGTTGTCGCTCTGATTGGACCGCGAGTATTTCGCCTCGGGGATGAGACTTCCTCAGAGGCAAGTTGTCTTTGATCACTGAGGGTTGCTCAGCTTCAGGTCAGCCAATTCGGACGGCCCGACCTATTTATCAGGGCCGAGAGGAAAGGTACCTGAGTCGGAGAGCCTAGACAGCGCGAGGTGGAGCCCACCCTAAACGTCAATCACAATGCCAGACTTTTTTCTTTTCTCGCCCGCGCGTTTCTTTTTCTGTTTTCTTCTGTCTTCGGAACAGCGACTTTTTGGGATTCGACTTCGCCTAAAAAAGGGTATGCTGGCTGAGGGCAAAAAGCAAAGGAAAGCGACCACGTTCAGCGAGAAGCTCGCAAGAATTATCGCATGGGCAACGAGGGTGTTCGAGAGCCAAGAGACTCCATCCAACTCCATACGTCTGCGAAGGAACGAAGGGCTGCGCTTCTGAAGTATCGCAAATGTGGGAATAACGGGTTTCAAGAGAGGGAAAGAGGGAAGGGAAACGCTTCGACAGAAAGAGAATACCCGACAATATACCACGCGCGGACGAGACTTGGTTATAAAGTCTTCCAGGCAGTGGCTCTATTGTCTAAATGTTGGGCTGCCAGATGTAATTAGGCAATGCGGAGACAAATGGGAAGTGCGAGATGCCCTTGTCAACCAATTCTTTTCTTTTCTTTTCTTTTTAGAAGAAACGAAGCAAAGATTCTGCAACGCTCCCACCTCGCAGTTTGACTCTTCAGGGAATATTGCGGAACGTGAAGGCGTGTACGGTCTGTGCATCCAGAGGAGGGGTTTTCAACCGCAGCAGAAGCAGAACACAACCACTTTTGACCGAAGCAATATCGCCCGGGAACGACAATATCAACGGCTTCCAGATGATCGCGATCAGACAACAGGGTAATAGCTGGCATGCGCAAGTTGCGATGAAATGATATAGTGCAAAGTGGTTGATCTCCGTGCTCCAGAATTCTCGCAATGTAGCGCATCTCTCAATTTACCATCGGCAAGGACATGCTTTCTAGCGGGACACTAGTGTCCGCAAGTTCAACCATCGACATCGTCCCATCCGTTCCAGCTTGTCTATCAGCCAAGCAGAAAGTAACATGGGCCGAGGACGCACAGCTGCAGCACCCTAATTGCAAAGGTAAATGAGGGTAAGACCCGTCCCATCTTCCGTAGTTCAACAGTGGCTCGCAGATGGGGTCTTCAACCAGCACTATGCAATTGCCCTTGCTTCTTCCGTAAAGAGGAATGCATGAACTCAACTTTCTTTGCCCTAGCTTCGCAGGAGGCGAGCGGATGCTATCCCCCTGGCCAAAAAGTCGTGAAACTTTATCCTGTCTGCGCAACCAACAGATTGGACCGGCCAATTAGGGCATGACAGGGCGAAAAAGAAATTTCGCTGGCCAGGGCTTTAATACGTAGCAGTCCTGATCTCAAGACCCTGCGAGGAGGAGGATCGAGGACTCGGGTAAAACCACAGATTGAAAGCCCTTTCATCACTGAAAAGACGATCATCCGAAGGTGCTGAGCATAAATGCATGCCAGGGTGGTGCAGTTGACGAGGGAGGTTTCAACCAGTTCCATGGAAGGACAAGAAGGGAGTCCTAAAAAGACGCTGTATTGCAATAGTATATAATAAGCAAGAAGTGACTTACCTGACTGAATAAATAACCGCCTGCAGTAGCGAAGGCGAGTTGTTGCAAATTAATTCCTCGGGTTGCGTCGAGGATTTGTCGAATTAATATTATCAGAACCAAATTGTTCTCTGAACGGTTGCTGGTCTGTAATAAGGCAGCGGTGCATTGTTGGTTAGTCTGCTATATCACTACGAAGCTAGGGATCTAAAACTGTTGACAGGGTGGAAAGGGATCAGATATATCATACCGAAGGTTGACTAATGAGACGATACTATCTAAAGGCGTCAACAGGGACCGCGGACGGAAGAGTGCAATTGTCAGCATATCAGGATACTCAGCTCGTGTAACGTGTGACAATATTGTCCTCCTGAAGGAAGGGGATATCCGCGGGTGTGAACGAAAGGGTGCGAACAAAATGATGTATGCATATGAGAACACGGGCTTATGTCCGAATTCATGAGGTAGAATGGTCACTAAATGCCTAGGACCGAAGAGATAAAGGTCCCGGTATAGCAGCTTGGCGAGAAGCCAGTCCCCCAATGGGCACGCACGAAAGCCCCTGCAATCGAGCAGCAGTGCTAGTTACCTATGCTGGTATCCGTGATACCAACTAGAGCATCGGGTGCAGGGGCCAGCACTGCATACCATATGATCATGTCTCTGGGTAGCATAGAGTGAAGAAGAGGAATGGTTATAATGAGAGGGGTCATATGTGTCTAGGCCGGCTGGAGGCACGAACGATGCTGCCAGGAAACCCACCTTCTCGGATAGCTGTCTCGGAAACCAGATTGTGGACGTTGAACTTCAGAGGGTAATCACGAGATGTGCACGCCTAACTTGAGTGCTAGGCAAAGGTACTAGATGGATGGTAGATGAAAACGAGATACCAGCTACAGCGAGGTATAGCGGGTTTGAAGTATGAATCCGAGGGATGGAACGCATTCGAGGGGCATGCCGGGGAGCCGCCATATTTATAGCAGGTGTGTGTCCAGCTTGTCACTTCAAATATTGCCTCGTCGACAGCATTTGTGGTCTGAATATGCGTCATTTTATCCTCTCAGCTAGATTGATCGCGTTTGTATAGGCGTGATGTCGGTGCATTGGGGTGGTGTTGAGAGATATATATGCGGCTGTGGGGTGATGTGTAGACACTTATAAGGCGACGTGTAGACTTGTCAGGCTACGTTGAGAGAGATAGTTTTTGATAAGAGCCTCACGTCAACGCATTCCCAAATGTCACATCTACGACACCGAATCTACATGTATTAGCCCTTACGAGCCATGGTGACCGGTACGTATAAACTCGCGCGCCCAGGTGAACTCGAGCTCTGTCCACTCCGGACTGTGAACACCGGGTTCGAAACTCTCAAATTGCAACAATGTGGTAACTGGTGTGCGGGCGTAACCGCGTTTTAGGGCTTGCAAAACACAGTCACAGTTGGTGTCAGATATACAGCTCGCGCTGCCGACGCCTCGCCGGTAAGCTCGGGGAGCCGGCCGTGGAGTGCACTCATGCGTGAAGCCAGCCCTATGTATGCTGAAGCATGGCAAACTATGACTGAAATTCTTGGACAGATTTTACGATCAAGTCTGTGAGAGTAATGCAATGTCGGCGGCCCATGCATGGCCATGCAGGTCATGCCGTTTGAGCCTAGCAGCTCCCAGCCGTCAGCTCACTAGCGCCCTTGGTTCGGCGTGCATCTCGAATGTCCTGCCCACGCACGTCTCTAAATAGCCGCGTAGCCAGGAGTGATCAGATGGACCACGAGGTGGCAAGAAACCCCAACATGGCAGAGAGAAGCGGGACGCAGAGTCAAAGTCAAGTCAAGTCAAGCTCAGCTTCACCGCCTTCTCCAAAGACCTTCCTGGGTGTTGGCTAGCGGGCGAACCGCAAGGGCAAAGCCACGTGCCACCACTTTGGCTTCGGTCTCAGACTCTCGGCGGACCGCAGTGAAGGCGCGCACGAGGCATAGGCAGCTGAATAGCATTTGCATGGTTGAAGCTTCATGCAAGCCACAGGTTCAAACACGGCCTAAAACCATACAAGTAAGTTATCCCATTAGCTCTGTAAGGGACCACCAGGTGGCGGCGTCTCTGCAGCTCAACAAAGAGGAAATTGCGACCGAAAAGACCACAAAGCGATTCCAGTCCACCCCTTTGCCATCCCTGAATGCCGTGTTCGAACGATGCTTTTCTACGGAGTATGCTTGGAGGGCATGATGTTCCGAGCTTTGTCCACACGTTCAAAAATCCTTGCGCAAAGCTACGCGGAGTTATCGATACCGTCGTTTACCTTCGAGAAGTTTCACATGCTTCGATTCCGTAAGAACGAAGCAACTCCTCGTTTGAACCATGCTTTACGCTGCGACATACCGAGTCCCCACCCCGAAGATTGCTAGCCGCAAGAATTTAGTCAGTTCTTTACTAAAATTTCCAACTCCTCCGGAGGACCGTGAACTTGAAACCGGCTGGTCGGGAAAATATGGAGCTTGGCCGAATCTGGGGTGAGTGGACCGTTGACGACACTAGTCCTGAATCGGTGACATTTGAACCTCCTATGGCGTTTTTCAACACCGGTAAAAGAGGACATTCCTGCTGCAAAGACGATCATTCATTATCTTTCAAGTCTGAACACCCGTCTCCTTACATAGGCCTGTAACCGCTGCATACGACATAAAACCCCCGCAGGAATAAAACATCAGTCAGAGCGCTGTCCTCTCAGTTTTCGAGAACCGAACCTTCGTCAAGTTTTAACGGTTTGAGGATCAAGTTCAAACACTAGAGCCTCGTTCGATTCAGGATAGGGATTACGAAATCCGTCCTATTACAACCGAGGCTTAACTGCCGTTAAATTTTATCCCTCAAAGCTGGGATCCGGGGGCGAAAGAAAGCACCCATCACGCCGGTACACATTAACGAATTCCGTCCGTTCGTCCCTCTCACTCGAAAGCTGGCAATTGCCCGCCAACCAGCCAGGCAATAAATGCTTGTTCGCTGTCCCATGCGCTGGCGGGGACCCACCAGTGGAGCCAGTTTTGATTAAATCGATCAGGCTGCCTCCACCTGTACCTGCCAAGAACTTGATATTGAAGGTCCAGGATCCCCTCTTCAATCTAATCGTTGGGTCTCCTCTCTGTTATCGCAGGTCGCGCTCCTGACAGATGGATTAGTCACACACTCCAAGAGCGGGATATAATCAGTCAATCTCCACATTTGGCAGAAAAGCGAAATATTGGGATAAACGACGGCTGGGCACAGATGCGTCGGCCGAAGTTGCATGTCAAGTTGAGGCTTCACGATGCTAATCAGAAAGAAGACTTCGTACGATTCATGTCATGCATAAAAGCGGAGTATATATTTCGTAAGTTTAACAACCGAGGAGAGCGGCTGACCACACGGCAAGTCTATTATCGTCCGCCCGAAAGAGACCTAGCAAAGAAAGAAAAGAATGCAGGCGTCACGGCTGCTAACCCTAATTAGCCCGGGGTTCCCAGATCAAAAAGACTCACGGGAAGCGGAGTCCGGCATGGTCGAGTCTCGAACAATAGGGTTTTACTTCGTATACCGATTACCGAATGCAGGCGAGAAAATTGAAAATTCGGGGCGGTGCAGCAGGCATGCAGCATTGTATTCGCATTAACAGAAATTCTCGACATCCTGTAACGTATGGCATGGCGGTAGGACCTACGGGGTGCGTGGTGCATGCTGCGTCCACCGTCCCTGAACGTTGACAGACGACCGGCAGACACATGGCGAAGGGCACGCGTTCGGTAGCAGATCGCACGTGTCCGGTCGACCGAGAGTGCTGATCATATTGTCGGGGTGGACGGATGGCGGATCCATGGACATTATCAGTTAGCGTGCTGCTCGTGTCGCATTGGCTGACGATCACGAGCAGGTAATTTTCCAACATCAAATTACAAATCTCACATGATCCGTGGTATCGCAGGGCCAGACCGTACGAACCGCAAATATGGAGAAATATGCTAGAAGTTGGGCTTTTCATCGGATCATGGGGTGGTAGAGGATAATTAGCTGGGGTATTCGGTGAAGTTTTCATGTCGAATCCCAGGCCACGGCTTATCAGGCCACTCGTTTTATCAAGCATTGAACCAGCACTGGTCAAGGATATATAAGTATCCTATCGATAGGCGAATCCCTTTAGTACCGACTGTTATCAAATCCTGATAACTTAACGGAAAGTAAATGGACGTGCCAAAGCGTATCTTACTTGCAGTTTGGTCGGCGGATGCTCTGGATTCAACATCTAGAGCCCAATTTACAAATTGGTACAAGACGTATCCGGCATTACAAATTAACCTGACCAGCTGGACCCAATTATAATATATTAATGGGCACGGAAAGATCCTGTATACTCGAATTCCTTAGATCCAGGAAGTTCATCTATACGAACCCGTGTGGCTCCGCCACATAGCCGTGCGGATTTTGGGGATGCAAATTTGCAGTTGGTGGTATACTAACATGAGACAAATGGCCAGCTGCAGATGCACCCATACAAAAATGCAAACACATGTACAGACAGAATGGTTGCTCGAAATCCCTCCTACCGTATACCTTCTCCTTATGTGGCATACGGCAACGTCCCGGCACCCTCAGTATCTTGCAAACAGCTGGTAGCGAAGGATAGGCTGCTTCGCTGCGCCCCGAGATTGTCACTCTGGTTCACGAGGCAACTTGATGCCCAGCTTTAGATATTTAAATGTTTACTGATACGTGCATATATATGCTTCTAGGCGTCTTGCGAGCGCTGTATGGCGAAAGTAAAGTAGTACTGGAGCAACTGTATATCAAGGGGCTCAGACGAGGATATATTAATCTTAGGATGCATCCTGCCTTTTGTAACGTAGCTTTCTCCTCGGACAAGGATACCGTGCTGGGAGTGAATACGACTAGTGTTGCTTTATCGCCTCGAGGGTGGGCGAGACCGGACACTCATACCGATACCCTCCTTCCGTCTCTCCGTTCAAGACGACTAGCCAAGATGGGCACCACAGCAGTCGTTGCGCGTTGCAAACCTCACGAAGAAGGCGTGGGTATCCCTTGACCAAACGCCACAAGAGATGTTCGACGCGACCCTAGCAGCCTAGCGGTACGCTCGTGTCTTTCCACCCACTCGCCGTCGGCATTCCCACTCGCCGTCGAGCGATGATCGTGGTCCGTGGGCCAAAAAGGACACTTTACAACCACCGCAATAAAACGCCGCGGTAGTTCGAAGTTGCGACATTTACCTAGGCCGTCCGGACATTCAACACTAGGTCAAATGGAGCCTCAATACTACGCTGCCCCGGGCGGTTGCAGCCAGTGTCGCGAGACAAGTATTAAAATATTGTATCGTAACCTTTGTTCCTCTCTCACCTTATCTGCGTACCGGATGGGGAGGCGAACTATCCAGCAATTAGTGTTCTCGTGTCAATGGCCCGTGGGCCATCGCCACCAAGAGGGGAAAGGCCTCAAAACTGCGTTTGTGGCAGACCAACTAGTTAACTTTTCCGCCGCGAGAAGAAGAAGAAGTGTCGCAAGACGCCTCATAAGGTGTCCACGCCAATTAGTTACCCGGTAAGGCTGAATCAAACTATTGGTTCACATTCGAGCAATATAATTTTGCATCAGCAGTCGGGACATAGCTAAAGTTCGAGGGTCGTCGTGTTTATTGCTTGGAGGCCTGTGTAACTGTTGGTGCGTTAACGCGTTGTTCGGTGTTGCATTTTCACGTCTACGCCGTTTTGGGGATAGAAACTCAAAAGAGCAAGAGGCCTCAGTAACACAGCATATTCGCCCGCAGCAGCTTAGTCTGACGTGCGATTGGCTGCAGCCGGTCACAAGAGGCTACGGGCAGAGATAATATTACTAATAGTTAGCTCATATCGCTGGTATCTCGTCCCAATACGTATGCGCAGATTTATGATCAAATAAGTCGCTATAATAAGTGCTATCGTGCTCTTCATTCATCTGTACACATGTGTTTCTTCGTTCGAGCTTCGGTGGTAAGGCTAGGCTCATCCTCGACTTTATATTCCATTAACATCGTCCCACGTTTGCATTCAAGTTAAATAACCTAAGCTTCGTTATCCATCGTTGTAATCGATTTCTGATCTATATAATGTACGGTTTTCTTTAAGCATGCGTGCTGCTGCTACAGCTTCCCTTCTCGCATGACCCGATGCTATCAGCGCTCGACCTAGGTGGCATCTGCTTCTTCTTCCTTGTTAGCAGGAAGAAGAATAACCCAGCAACGGCGACAGTCCCCAGTGTGACCATCGCACCGATGACACCCGCCAGAGCATTCGACATGCCTCCTTCGTTCATATTCATCTCTATGTCGGCATCGCCGCCGGTGCTCTGCGCGGGGATTGAACCGGACGATAGGCTGGGGTTGTAGGCTGCGCAGAACGGCTGCTTGCTCATGCACACGCTACACCACTTCTCCACAGAGGTGATCGCGACCTGCGAGACCCGGGTCACGAAGTCGGTCCAGGCGAGGGTCTCCTCCTTCTGTCCGAACAATGGGAACGGCTTCAACGGTGCTCCGACATCGGAACCGTTGCGGAAGAGGAAGCGGACTTTGAGATCGTCAATGCTGGATGGGAATGCATCGACGTCCTTGTCGGTCAGTACTTCAAAGGCCATGGTGGATGCATAGTCCGGCAGGCCATAGAAGTTTGGATCCGCGGCCGTCAGATCTGTCAGCCCGAAGAATGCGAGGAAGGTGTCGTAGCTGCCTGCCAAAAGTGAGAACTTGAGCTTTCCCTTTCCGGTCACAGTCTGGTTCAGCTGGTTGAGGATCGCGCCGGCGAGGGTCTGCGCGTGGATCGAGCGGGCAGGCTGGGAGGCGTTGAAGTTTTCGCCGAACTCTGCGCTATCGGCGAGGGTTCGTAGTTGGAAGAGCTGTTCGGCGGTGACATTCTCGGAGGTGGAGGAGTTGTGGATCTGCGCGACGTTGATGAGGTCGAAGATGTCGTAGGCGCGGGCGTAGCCGAGGTCCGACTGCTCGAAGTCGTAAACGTCGGAGAGCTGCGGCCAGAATTCCTGATAGAAGGACTTCGTGGCGGCGTCGCGGGTCATAAATTCCTCGCTGGTCTCGAAAGTGGCGGCGGAAGCAGTCACAGCGGGACAACCGTCGTCGCCTTTGATCCAGATGGTGTTAGGGGACTCGGTGCCAGGCTCATGGAGCAGGACATATTGGTACCCATTGAGCGGGCTGGTATATTCAGTGCCGTTGTTGACCGTGTTCGTGGCAATTTGCCGGTCGAGCTGGTCGAGCGGTGGGTAGAGGCCCTGGAGGAAGGCAGTGGCGGTATTTGCCAGGACCGTCTGGTCTGGAGCGCTGGCCCAGATCTGTGAGGCTACATACTTGTCCTCTGAGATTCCGAGAATCCGCTTCGGGGAGCCCGACTCCAGATATTGGTCCCTGTAGAAGTTGCCGGTCTGGAAGTTCTGCTGGAACCCGAGGTTCGTCAAGCTGTAGCCGGCGTAGTGCTTGGAAGTACCTGCGAGTGCGAATATAAAAATCAGTAAGCCTGCTTCGTAACGGCTAATGTTCCATGGATGAGAACAACGTACGATCTCCATGGCGGGTAAAGACCGTTAATCCCAGAATAGTCTCTCCCCAAACGGGAAGGACGTAGGCACCCAAGAGAAAAAGAGAAGTCTTGCCAGCCATATCGACTCCGATTTCAACTGGTATTTTTGATATCAAACCGGGTCTGCCTGTCGACGTCGGATAGCCACCCAGAGATCTAGATTATATACGATTGAGGGGTGCCAACAGACACATGTACACATTATATATTTGAAATACATGTTATGTTGTAAGTCCCGCCTACTCTGGTTCTGGTAGCTCCGGAGTCGCTGCCAGGTAGAAATTTCCACAGATTCCATGGTGGGTTCGCGGGGCAGGGATGGCAGAACCGAGCCTGACTCGACGTCGCTGTCGACCGTCTCCGCGGCCGAGAATGCCGTTTGCCCACGCCAAGAGCTCATGGAAGCTCCGACAGTGGGACAAAGGTTTGCCCCGTTTGGGAAGGAGGCATCGCGGAAACTTACCGGCTCCCGTGAGCTGGTAGTTCACTAGTGCCTCTGCCCATTGGGAACATATCCCAGTGTCTTGGCTTCAATGAACAATAGTATCTAGGCAGTCAGCGCGAGTGCTGCAGGTAGCGAGGTCGACGGCGGGGTTGTTGCATGTTGCATGTTAGGAGCTCTTGGCGGATCTGTAGATACCTCGAGAATATACCTAGTAGCCACAGAGCATAGTCGCAGGCAGCGTTGTATGGTATACACAGCATATCCTTTGCAGGGTCATATATGATGAGTGGTGGGGCTAGGAACCCTGGAGGATAAAGGGCTATGCATTGAGTTTAAGGGCACATGCTGAAGAGGACGAAAGATCTTAAAAGTGCTTTATCAGAAATGTTTGTGTGCACGTTATCAAATACTATGAAAACTTGTACCAACTAGGCAACAATTTCATTGTAAGTCATACATGAGAATAAAAGTTACGGTATAGAATGACTAAAAGCATATCAGATTTTACGCCTATAAGCTATGCATCGATCATATGGGAGTATAAAATATTCCGAATAGGAACAACGCTGAAATAAAAGCAGGCTGCTAGCATATATGAGTGGTAGTATAATCTGGTTCGAAGAATTAGCTCACTGCTATTTAAGTGTAAGAAGTTCATCGCTTTCGAGCAGCTGCTCGGTTTGTGTCAGGTTCATCCAGATGATGATCGAATCGAACACAACCATTACATGACTCGCTACCAGAAATAAGGTTGACCCGGCGGCGATATATATGGCGGATATATTTGATTCTGATGGCGGCTGCTTGGTTCCTGATTTTGTGGTTGTAGAAGATAATGATAGTTGAGTTTTTGTGACTATCAATATATTGTGGTAGCCCATTCTTGAACTATCAAGGCCCGAGGTTCTTGGTTGTCATTTTTGGACGACGAGCGCTGTGATGTTGGTGTGTAAATCAACCTTGAATGCTGGAAGGTGCGAGTTACCAAATATTTAATAGTATATCTACCCCTATGCCTGTGAACTCCACTTGGACACAGGCATTGGACTAGCGATAGTGTCGTGTTGATGAAAGCCCATCAAATCGTCTCCAAGTAGTCTCGAACCCAGGCCACCCAGCGGGTACCATGGCGGGCTGACCCTGAGACCGGTTTCAGGAACAGATGCAGCTGCAGCCTTGTCTCGTGAACCAAGTTGCCAACGGCGAAGCAGTGCCCAAGGACTGGTAGTCTGGCTTATGAGACAAGCTGGGGCCACTTTATGACTGCTTGCAGGCTCTGCCTAAAGCTTCATCTTCAGCTTATTGTCGCCCCACACCCCCCGGAATTTCAAGTCCGTTTCTCCGGATCCAGCAATCATTTAACATACTGGAGTGGCTGCTGCGGTCTCAGCCATATCACCGCTTCGTCGTCTGGTTCATGAAGAATTTGTTCAACCATAGTCGGTCGATTTGCACTGAGCGACCTCTGCGGTAGCAACCAGCTCCTCTGCCATCACTAACGGTGCTATCGATTCTTCTCCAACTTCGAAAACCTTGTTTCGTAAACCAGACGCTGGAAGCAAAGCACTGTCCTATATGACGGCTAGTTCGCCTCTGGGGTATATTCCCCTGTGGATAGGTCCAGGAGGCTAGGGCTTGTCGCATCCATAAGTCCCCTCTCTTCGTTTCACTCTTCCTGAACTAGATGAATCTGGCACCGAGAAGGCGCCCAGCCCTCGAGGAGGCTAGTCGCAGGAACCAGAGCTCCACTAGTAAGGGTCCTTGAGGATGATAAGGATGATCTATCGTTCATCCCTGGCGCGATTGGAACGGCCTGCCAGCATGACACACGGTCGGTCGTACTATAGTGCGTCATTCGATCGCGATCAAGATATCCATGAACTGGCTGAAGACGAAGCTGCATCGGGTCAAAAGATCACTTGCAAAACGTCTCTGAGATTCTCTGCATTAATGTCCATTCATAGAGTTTGGAACCGATGTCAGTCTGGTATCAATACCAGATATCGATGGGGCGCCCATCGCTTAGAATATGTACAGTAAGATGGGTTATTTGGCAGTTGTAGACTCCGTTCGAGACCGACAAAAGCCTTGTGATTGGGGACTCCATCTAGGCCTAGCTGGGCTGTAATGGATGGGAGGATTGGCGCGGGCGCAGGTTCGAGAATGTGAATGAGAAGCCGGCTCCCAGGTGCAGAACTGGCGACAGTGAGTGATGGGGAAAGAATGAAGAGAGAAAGAGAGAAAGAGGGGACGAGAGGAGCGAAGAAGAGTTAAGGAATTAACTGACTTAAAACGAGAAAGTGAACAATCGTCAAGAATATTTACCTCGTAAGGCAAACTAGACAGCCTATCTGGGCTAGCGAAGGACGAATATACCTCGCTTCAGCAGCTACATTTCAGAACATTCGATCATATTTCGCGTTGATTGTTGACAAATGCAACATCGTGCAAGCCGCGAGCCACGAATCAGCCACAGCCAAATGCGCCACACTCACCCTCTACAGCCAATCACCATCCGCCAAATCCGACGCCAGCCAACCTCCGACGTCAACATTCTCCCTCAGCAACTCGACCGTCGACCCTCCTCCACCTGCGATCACAATGTCGACCCCCGAATCCGCCGCCTTTCTCGCAAAGAAACCGACAGTCAAGCCCACATTCGAGGGCGTCGACTACGATGACAACAAGGCGCTCAAAGACGCTCAGGACGCGATCATCCGCGAGCAATGGGTCAAGCTCATGATGGCGCGGCTCGTGCAGGACGAGCTGAGGAAGTGCTATCGCAGGAATGGAAATAACCATCTCGAGAAGTGTGGTGCGCTGAGGGGTACGTTTTCTCCAGCCGGCCAATCTGCTCTTCTGCTGCTCAATTGCTGGCCTACGACTGCGGAACCTGTCTGGCGGGGCTAATACTGGGCGTTTCAGAGCGGTACTTCGAGTTACTGCCATATACAAAGATCCGGGGGTTCAGATTCGAGCAGCAGACGCTCCCGCCGGGATCGCAGTCGGAGTAGATGCAGCGGTCCTCGGCTCGACTCTCTCAGCTTGGGAAACGGCATACAAGCATTGGCATCAGGCGCGGCATGGGGTGGTTATCATCGGTGGAGAATCCAGGCTGCCGTGATACATATCGAATCATATGGTACATACGCTGTTGCATGTCCTCACCGCGATGAACGGATGAGGATGGGTGTATATGACGGAAACTTGTTCTCGCCATGCATTGGCGGGGTACATGTATATTACATTACTTGCGACGTTTGTTAGACGGCG
The DNA here is from genome assembly GCA_036872635.1 of Orbilia brochopaga. NCBI lineage: Eukaryota > Fungi > Ascomycota > Orbiliomycetes > Orbiliales > Orbiliaceae > Orbilia > Orbilia brochopaga. Next base: position 155,282 of record JAVHNQ010000013.1, on the reverse strand, counting down.
AAATTCCATTCGAAGGGCCTATGAACCGGGCGAAGTATCAAACTACCAATGATGCCGTTTACATGTGCCTATTCGTCGTCCTCGTCCGGCCGGGAATACCTGGCCTTGCGCTTCTTGTCCTGCGGCAGTACGCTACCGCGCGCCCGAGCCTTCTCAACCAATTTTCTGAGGACGTCTTCTAGCTTGTCAATTGCCTCGTCGCAAATTTCTAACCCGTCATGCCAGTAATTTCTTGTTAGCTGTCTGTCGCCCCTGCGCGTATCCCACTACCAGGCAAGCACACAGGGCGCATATGGGACAAAAATGACTTACGGTGATGCACAACAATCCGCTCCCAATCCCACTTCAACCCGGCCCTCTTTGCCTCCACCGGGATATCGTCCATATCGACGCCCACAGACTCCAAGTTCAACCACACCATATTCGTATCACACGGTACCTTCAACTTCCCTCCCAGCGCCTCCCATACCGCCGCCAATCTCCTCGCAAGCTCATGAGTTCTAGTCAACTTACCGCCCAAAAACACCTCTTCGACCGCCGTCCGCGCTGGGGCCGTAGCAATACCAACCTGCCTGGTACCTCCGCCGACCATCTTGCGAAAGTGCCTGACCCGCTTCATGAACGCCTCCTCCCCGATAACAACACTACCCATCGGGGCACCGAGACCCTTGGAAAAACATAAGCTGACGCTGTCGAAATGCGATACGATCTCCTTAAGTTCTCCACCGCCTGCCGCGACGACATTCCACAGCCGCGCGCCATCCAAGTGGGTCTTTATCCCCTTACCCCGCGCATACGCTGCTATCCGCCGTATCTCCTCCAGCGGCATTACGACCCCATTGAGCGAGTTTTCCAGACATATCAGCCGTGTAGGCGCATAATGGATATCGTCGCTATCAATAACGGCCTCGCGCACCTCATCAAGCGTAAGGTACATGCCGTTCGCAGGGGTGACGGGCAGCAATTGCGCCTGCGACAGGACGGCCGCGCCGCCAGCCTCATAGTTGTAGATGTGGCTGCGGCGGTCGACGACGATGGAATGCGGCGGCTGTGCGAGGTGTGAGCGGATGGCGAGCTGGTTGCCCATCGTGCCGGAGAGGACAAAAACGGCGGCGGGCTTGCCAGTTAGTGAGGTGATGAAAGATTCGAGGGCGTTTGTGGTCGTGTCTTCCTGGAATACATCGTCGCCATGTGTGGCGATTGAGAGGATGGATTGCAGCATGGACGGGGTGGGCGTGGTCACCGTGTCGCCTAGATATATCCACGGTACAATATTAGTGGTAGGCTGCGCAAATATCTATATGAATTCAGGTGGTAGGATTTCAATATGAGAACACGTACTACGGAAGTCGTAGGCAGCCGGTGACAGCGCCGACTTGTCATCCTGAACCGCGATCCCGTTGCCGTTGGAAGAAGCCATTCTGATCGTACTGGTATGGTGTAACAGGCGTCTACGCGTTGTGAATGTTGGATTCCGACACCATCGGAAAACGCTTCGCGATATAGCCACGGCCTGTAGCAGCACCCAGTTAATATATACATAGAACCAAGATTCTACTACTCGTAACAGCTCCTTTGTATCGATTGCACCTACATACCTTCATAATGACTCACTAGCTGCGGCTGCCCCGCCGTTCTACGCCGACCGGCCCGAAGTCGCAGATGGTGTATATCGATACCGCTAAGATTCAGCCAAATCCGGGTCGGGTTGTAGATTATGCATGTATCGGCCGGCCGGGCATGCAGATATGCGTCCGCTGTGGAACGCGATTAATTAATATATTAGGTAATGGGCCGGTAGCGCTGTATCACCTTCTCGGCTGGTCACGGCTGTCGAACGGCTGAATCAATTCGATATCACTGTATACGCATGTACTAGCTAAGTCGAGCTGTTGTTGGTTGCTGGTGCATGTTGGTTCATCCGTAACATATTTAGAAAATATGAAAAATCCGTGAGAGTTGACTTTACACAGAGGACCATCGATTGATCGATCATGATCAGTCTCACAGTTCTAACGGAAGAAATATACATGTGGTTCAGTGGCCAAACCATCCATCAATTCCATCATGAATATGATATATATGAAAGTAGGAGAGATTATATGTAGCACAATATTATATACGCATTTACAACTTAAGAATCCGGAACAACCCCATCGCAGTACTCCACCATTCCGATCCCGTTGAACTCACCAATACATAAAGTCACCAAACGCCCGCCCATGATACTCGGCCTCCATCTCCAACTTTCGCGTATACACGCCCTCTCGGAACATTTTCGCAATAGGATTGTCTTCTACCACGTCGTCATTCAGACTATGCCACGAGCCGTATCCATACGGCCGCAGGCTGCGGCTGACGCTTAAGTATCGCTTGTGTTTGCCGCCGAGGTACATGCCGTAGCTCATCTGGAAGGACGGGCCATATCCGGTGCCTGCATTCAGTGAAACATTGCATGTTAGCGTCATGAAATTTCATGGGTGATTTGGGGCATCAAGTAAGATTTGACTTACATATGTCCATTGAAAAGTGCTCGATAAGCGGCATCTGGTTGGCCACCGCTCGTGCAGCAATGTAAAAGAAATGCCGAATCTCGTCATCCCCACGGCTGCTGAACGAGTCGTCGGGGTCGATTTTACCCAGCGCGTTCTGTTGGTATATCAGGGTGTCTTTATCCACAAACCGGAATTGAAACCGCCGCAAACTCGGCCAATCTGCCGGCTCGCCTGGCAAGAGCTCGGAGACGGTTGGATCGAACAGACACGGGGATACCTGCCCGTAATCTAGGATGATGATCTGCAGCTTTTTCGAAAGGTAGCGGAGGGTGTTTGCTAGCTGGTCCTTGCATTGGATGGATTTATCGCCGTTGTCGCAGGTGCCAATGCCGGCCGTATACTGGTTCTGCCAGTTGAGGGGACTGTAGCTGAGGTGTAACGTTGTCAGGGCGTTCAGGGACTCGGGTAAGAGGTCTACTATCGATAATGTGTATTGGGAGATAGCTGGATTCGAAATGTTAGCAGCCAAGATACCGATATGTTAGCCACTCAAAGTCCGAGAATAAGTGGTATGTACCCTGGTGGATGTTTCGCTGAAACTGCTTCGAGCTAGCTGGACCCTCAATCTTCAACACCAGTTCCATTGTCCCCTTCAGTTTCGACAGCAGCAGATGAAGAAACTGCGGCGCCATCTGCCGAACAGCATCCTGCGTCCTCCCCACTGACAAATCGAGCTCCAGTCTTCCCGTGTGTATCCTAGCTGTCGCCTCGCGAATCGCATCTGACAAGTCGAAGAACGTAAACCACGACGGATTGAGCATCTTCCAGCCGCGGTTAATCGCCTCCAGGTCGTCACCGCAAGTATACTCCCCGATCCGCAACGAATCGAACCTCGCACCGCGTTCGCACACCTGCGACAACAGTATCCACAGCTCCGGAAGCTCTTTGTACTCGAGTGCCAGGAACTCAAAGCTGCGTAGATAGTCCGGGAAGATCTCGTTATCGGCTAATCGCGCGATCTGCCGCACCTGCGTGATGCGGCGGACGTACTGCCGGCATTGGAACTTGCGGTCCATGATTATGTCGCGCCAGAGCTGGCTGATGTATGCGAGCTGCTTCATTTCGTGCGGGAACGGGTCCGGCCCGGCCTTGCGCACCAGGCCTTTTTCCTCATAGAAGCTTTCGACATAGAAGAATATGCGGCGGTGGATCTCCGTTGGCAGTGAATTGAACGTCGTCCTGACCCGCACACCGGACGTCATCTTGACAATATTGTTGATAGTATCCGCAGCCCCGATCTATCTGGGCATGTATTCCCGTCCGAAGGAACGCACTGGTCGTCTGCAGCTGGCAGCCTACTCGATTCGCAAGAAGTTTTAAAAGTTAGCAAGGGGCCAAGGATAGGTGCGCAGCAGAGGATTATATATACCCGGGCACACGATCAGACACCTAGCCGCGGCGTCCGCCGGCCTTGCGACGACGGGGCATTTCGCAATCGTCTCTACCGTTCGATGTTGCGAGCGGCCCACTTGCGTGCTAGGTCCATGCACATGCAAGTAGCGTGTGTCTCGAGTCCCCGAGGAACCGCGGGATGCCTCCGATGGCGCCGATAACGGAATCGGATCGATAAAGCTTAAGCATTAGCGTCGGAATGCGAAATGTATTAATATCATGGTATGTTGGATAATTTAATCGATAAGTGTCATGTCGGGATGTGTGCCACACGTGGCGTTGGCGAGCGGCGGTGGTTGGTCGTTGGCTCAGGTGAGAGTGGCGACATGGCGGCCTTATCGATAAGCGAAACATTTTCTCGCTGCGACGATTTATCTTCGACGCTTGCGTTCTGTCTGGCGCTTTTACTTCCAGTCCCGCTGCATCAATCACCACGATACCGTCCTTCGAAATGCCTGCGACGCGCACCCGCTCGGCTGCCAAACGGGTGGCCGACGACGCTCCAGAACCCAATGGCCGCTCCTCTGTGAAACGGGCCAAATCTACGGCAAACGGCAAAAGTGCGGCTGAGGCGACAGCCAATGGTGCTGCTGGAAGCGGCAAGGGCAAGAAGGCCGCGATAATCCAAGGACAGGATGCGGCCATGATCAAGAAATCATTCCGCAGGGACCTCTTCTTGGACGCCAATGTCACCGCCCTCCGCGAGTTCCACGAGAAATCCGGACCGTAAGCTACCACTTCAATCTCTGACCATTGAAACTTACAATTGCATATACAGAGCTAACATATTGTTAGATACCAGCATTGTGTTATCAACAATGTCGTCTCCACTGCGCTCCTGCGCGCCGTCCGCGCCGAAATCATGGAGAACATCCACTTCACACCCAAGCAGACCGACATCTACACAATATACCAGTCCGGCGACCTCGTCAACATCTCCGGACTGACAGAAGCTGAACGCAAACTCCTCCCCTCGCTCTGGCAGCTCCGCGACGCCCTCTACTCGCCCGTCTTCCGCGCCTACATCGAGCACATCACAAACTGCGGCAAGCTCAGCGGTTCGAAAGTCGACATGGCAATAAACGTGTACACGAAGGGCTGCCACCTCCTCTGCCACGACGACGTGATCGGTACCCGCTGCGTTAGCTACATTCTCTATCTGACGGACCCGGACGACCCGTGGCAGCCGTCGTGGGGCGGCGGGCTGCGGCTATACCCGACGAATGCGGTGACGGACGAGGAAGGTAAAGAGAGCTTGATACCGACGCCGGACTGGAGTCTTGTGATCCCGCCGGCGGCGAATCAGCTAGCGTGCTTTGTCGTGCAGCCGGGGAAGAGCTTTCATGACGTTGAGGAGGTGTTTGTAGACGGCAAGGCGCGGATGGCGATCAGCGGGTGGTTCCATATCCCGGAGAAAGGCGAGGACGGGTACATCGAGGGACGGGAGAAGGAGCTCGCGGAACAAAGCAGCATGAAGGTTCTCGAAAAGAATTTGGAGACGCACGACTCGCCGAAGGCCTCGAGATCGGTGTATCCCGCCGGTATCAGCAAGGACCAGACGCTATCGACTGAGGATGTTGAGTTTCTCCAAAAGTACATCAACCCGACGTACCTGGAGGAAAAGTCTCTAAAGAGCGTCACCGACCGCTTCGCGGAGACCAAGAACGTACAGCTATTCAAGATCCTCGATGCGGTCTTCGCCGACAAGTTGAAGGCGTACATCGAGAAGCTTGACGGCGCCGAATTAGCGTATGATGGCGCCGCAGTCCCGGCCGATACGCCAGACTGGAAAGTCTCAGGACCGCCGTACAAGCAGCGGTTCCTGTACTCGAAACCAGATGAGGCAAAGTTTGGCCATGTTGCAGACGACATGTCGCCGCTGGACGAGCTATCGCACGTACTGCTCCCGTCGGACGCGTTTCGAAAGCTGCTAGCAGTGATCACCGGCAAGGTGGCCGCCAACCGGGACATAATCGCGAGAAGGTTCCGGCCAGGCCTAGACTACACCCTTGGACTAGGACAGGAAGACGAAACACCTAGATTAGAAGTAGTCCTAAGTCTGACACCGACAACTGGCGGCTGGGACGTCCCCCTCGAATCAGAAGACGCGATGGAAGAGGACGACGACGACGACGACGAAGAGGAAGACTCTGAAGAAGCAGAAGGCGAAGACGGCGACGACGAAGAAGAAATCATAATAGTCGCCGACGAAGACAGCGAGGGCGAGGGTGAAGAGAATAACGACGACGACGCCGACGAAGAAATGCCCGACGACGACGACGAAGACGCAATCCTCGACAACTGGGGCGGCTACGAAATCTACATGTCAACCGCCGACAAGCCGAAACACCCACGCATCGACGACCCCAAAGCCAAGACAACCTCCACCACCCACGAGCTCGACGACTCGTACGATCCAGCGATCGTGAGCACAGCTGCGACCAGCGGCGACGACGGGCTGATGCTGCATTTACCGGCGACGTGGAACTCAATGAATATTATCTATCGAGATACGGGGATAATGCGGTTTACGAAGTACGTTAGCCGTGCGGCGGCCGGGAGCCGGTGGGACGTTGGCGGTGTATATCAGGTTGAGTAGTCTTGTTGATACTCAGTTACCTTGTATTACCGACGGCCTCACGCAGGCCGATGTATTTGTACGATAAATGATATATAGCGGTGGAATAAAAGCATGTGAATTCTAGATTTAAACATATCGCATATTGCAGGATATTCTCATCTCAAGGCCATCCATAGACCTTAACATGTACGAGGACAGCAGATACCAATCTGGTGCACGGTGACCAAAACAGGTGCTGTTGAGAAACCAACCACAAGGAAGGCTTGAGACTACGGCACTATAGGGACTGTAAGGAGACTATACCTATTCAAGAGAAATATAGAAAGATGTAATTATAATATATATATATCTAAATATAAACTAATAAAGAAAAACAGATAAAAGCAAAATAAATAAAATAATAATAATATCAATATTAACAATAATAATATTTTCAACTAATTATTATTACATACTCTACAAATATTTTCTAGTGATTAATTTTTAAAACCCTAACCTTAAAACCATCTTAACAAAACATTAGCACAATAAACAGCAACTATACTACTAATATAATAATAATATAAATTAATATAACCCAGAACCTATACAAATAAGAAGCAGTTAACAATAAAAAAACAAAAATAATACAACCACAAACATCCAAAATCTATCTCAGCAAACAAAGCTAAGCAAAATAACAACACAAGCATATATATATTATCAACAAAGAAAACCTCTAGCATATCATAATAATAATAACAAAAGAAATAGTCACTCCATAGCACTTATACTCTTAAATATCTCATACCCTTAAGCATCTCCATCATCATCATCATCTTCCATCTATCTATAGTAGATATACATATAATCAAGAAAATAGCACCCTCACATAATACCAATAACCATATCAACAAACCACACCAAACACCCTCCTTTTATTAACTTAATAACCCAGAACAATCTTATTAACACCCTCAAATATAACTTACCAATATAATTAATAGTATTCTTAAATAATATAACATCACCCATCTTAAATACTACTAACAAAAATCATATTAATACCAATCATTACCATTACAATACATAATAATACTATATACACCAAAACACTTATTATTATTAATATATCAGGCTATTAAAATACTATTCAATAACAACAGATTTTATTAAAAGATATTCATTTATATTAATCTACAAAATATCAATAGATATTAGCTTATCTAACTATAGTTATAATCCCAATAACCACATTTATTATACTATATCTTTAACCTAGAACCAATCCCTAAGACACCAATCTATGCTTTCTAAGTATATATCAAATTTAAAGAACAGCTACACCAATATATATCCATAGTTAGAGCTTGACATTGGTTTAGTTTTTACTCTAAACTATGGTTTGTGTTATAGTAAAAACTAAAAATTGAATTAAATTAAAAATTAAAATCTATATATTTCAATTTAAAAATATCAAATTAAAAACTAGTTTTTAATTTAGATTATATAAACTTTAATTTTTAATTTATTTATTTTTAAAATAAAAGATATAGCTAGTATTTTTTAATATACTAAACTAATTTTAATATATTATTTTATTTAAAAAATTTTATTAATAAAGTAATACTATTCTATTTATATAAAAAAAAATTAAGAAAAAAAAAGTAACTAAAAAGTTTTAAAAATAATTGATAATATAAAATTTAATTTAAAAAGATATTAATTAAAAAACTAAAATATTCTACTTAAAAAATTGATTAAAATAAATAAAATATTTAATATTATATTATTTAAAAAAGATAATAAGATTTTTTTTTTTTTTTTATTATTAGTAAAGTTAATATTTTTTTATTTTTTATTATTAATAGAACTGGTATTTTTTTTATAATTAATTTTATAAAAATAGATAATATTATTTTTATAATTTTTTTATTTATTATTATAAATAGAAGAAGTGTTATTTCTTTAATTATTATTATATTTAATAAAACTATAAATATTATTAATAAATTATAGTTTAGTAATTTAAAACTAGATTTAATTATTAAAAAAAATAAAAAAGAAGAAATAGTAATAATTAATAATATTTTAATAATAGTATTAGAATTAGATTTTTTATTTAGATTTATAAGAAGTATTAGTTTATTAAAAATAAATAGTATAAAAATTTTATTATTATTAAAATTTTTAATATAGTTAAGATTATTAAGTTTAAATAAAAGAATATTATTATTATTATTATAATTATTATCTTTGTTAGTATTTTTTTTTGTTTTATATTAATAATAGTTTTTTTTTAATTTTTTATTTTAATAAATTTATTATTTTTATATATTTTATTTAATTTTTTTATTTAATTAGGTAAAAAGGTTATTTTTAAAATTATTTTTATATATTTTATTAAGATAGATTTTATAGTTATAAATAAATTTTAAAAGTTAATAATAAAGTTTTATATTTTAAGATATAATAGTTTATTTTTTAGTATAGATAACTAAGAGATTTAATATTAATAAAATTAATTAGATTAAAATTAAAATTTTATTATATATAATAATAAAAAATTATATTTTTAAATTATATTACTAAAAATTACTTAGTAATTTTTTAAAATATAAAAAAAATACTGGTTTAGATATATATATTTAATATTTTTAATATTATACTAATTAAAAATTTATAAATAAAATAAAAAAATAAAAAATAAAAAAAGATTAAATTTATTAGTTTTTATTATTTATAAATTTTTTTTAAAGTTTTTATTAAAAAAAAATATTAGTATATAAATAGAATAATATAGATTAAATAATTAATATTAAAAATTTATTATTAGGTTTTACTTTTTTAATTTTTATAAAGTCTTAAAAAAAAGAAAGAATTAGCTCTTTTTTTAAAACTTTTTTATTAATAATTAAATAATTATTTAATTATTTAGATTAAACTACAACTTCTTTATTATTTATTAAAATAAGATTTAAAAGAATTATAATTATAAAAAAAGATAGTAAAATTAAAATAAATAATTTTAAAACTAAAATCTAATATTAATACTAGATTTTTTTATATTTTAAAAATTATTTTTTAAATACTATTATAAAAGTTAAAAAAGTGTAAATTACTTTATTTTAAAAATATTATTATAATCTTATTCTCTAAAATTTAAAATAAAAGAATAGTATATATATATAAACAAAAATATATTTTTATTATTATTATAATTTAAAATAAATTATTAATAAACTAATATTATATAGTAAAATATAGTATTTTATATTTAAAATTTTATTTTAAAAAAATAAAAATAAATTAATAAAATAAATTATTATATTTTTATAATAATAATTAATATTATAGATTTTATTTAAAATAGAATTAATATTAATATTTCTTTATAAAAAAAATACAAAATCAAGTATAAAATATTTAATAAATAAAAAATTATATTAATAAATTAAATAATATCTAATTAAAATTAAAAATTATAGAAAAAGAGCTTAAAATTTATAAATTTAATTAGAATATTTATATAACAGACTACTAATACTACTATATTAATAATATAAACTTATAATTATTTATATTATAAAATTTTTATTTAAAATAATTTTTATTATTTAGAATAATTATAATTATAAAAATAATAGATTTTTTATTATATATCTTTAAAGTTTTTTTATAAGTTTAATAAATTATTTTAAACTTAAAGCCTTATATCTAAAAATTTATTATATACTATATAAAAATTTAATAGCTTATAATTAATATTAATATAAATACTACTATTTATAATAATAGAGTTTTATAATTATATTATCTTTATTTATTTTTAAAAAATTAAATATACTATAAAACTTTATTTTTTTTAAAACTTAGAATATATTTATTATATTATTTTTTTTTTAATAATTTTTAAATTAATTTAATATATTTATTATCTAAGTTTTTATATTATTTATTTATTAAGTTTTTTTAATTTATTATATATATAAATAATTTATATTAAGTTATTATATTTTAAATAATATTTTACTAATAAAATAATATCTTTTTTTTTATAAAATAAATATAAGAAAAATTAGTATTATATTTAGTATTATTTATTTTAATTATAAATTTTTTATTAATAATTTTATTAATTTCTAATTTAGTAGTAAAGATAAATATACTATTAAAAAAAAAACCTATATCTAATATTAATTAGTAGAAAAAATTTAAATAGTCTAAAATAAACTAAATAAAAAAAAAAAATTATAAATAAAAATAAGAATAAAAATAACTAAATCTTTTATAAATATAAATAATATTAAAAAAGAAGATTTTTATATAAAATAATAATAAAAATACTCTAATAAAGCTTTATTAAAAGAAATTAAAAAACAAAAAATAAAATAAGAAAAAAAAAATAAATTAATACTAATAAATATATTTACATAAACTAATATTAAATATTATATAAAATAAAAGTTTAATATTAAAAAAGAATTTGATATTAGTTATAGATTATTAATTTTATTATTATTTTTAAATAAAATTGATAATAAAAAAGATTTTAAAAAAAATTAATAGATAAAATAAAAGTTTAATAATATTATAACAACATTATAATAATAATAAAAAAAATTTAAAATAAAATATAATTATATAGTTATAGATGAAAACTCTACTAATATTATTTTAAATAATTTAGATTATATATTAATTAACTTTAAGAATAATAATAAAATTATAAAAAATATATAAAAAAAAAAATCTTTTAATAATAATAATAATAATAATAATAATAATAAAAATAATAAAACACTACTACTTAAATATTGAAAAATTAAATATAAAAATATTTTTGATTTAAATAATATTAATAATAATATTAATATAAATAATCTAAACTTTAATAAAATAAAACTGTGTAATAAAGAAGAAAAATAAGAAAATAAAACTAATAATATTATTAAATTAGATATTAAAGATCTAGATAATTTATCTAATAAAAATAATAAAATTACTACAGATTTTTTTAATAATAACTCTAATAATAATTAAAAAAAAAATATAGAAATTTTAAAGATTTTTAAATAACTTAAAAAAGTATAGTTATATTTAAAAAGATTTTTAAAATTTTTCAACTAGATATATAAATATTTATAATAAATAAATAATATTTTTATTTTATTATTTAAATTTTATAAAATAAAAAGAAATGTTATTTTATTAATAAAATTTTAACAAAAATAGCTCTAAATAAAGAAATAAAAGAAAATTAATTATTTATATATTTAATATTAAATAAGTAAATAAAAAAATATTAAAAAAATAAATATAAATAAATAGAAAATATAAAATAAAAAAAATAAAATAAAAATAAAAAAAAATATAAAATAAAAAAATACAAAAAAAAACCAATTTTTTAAATTTATTAAAAATATTTTAATAATAAAAAAAAAAACTTAAAAATTATAGCTAGATTAAGTAATTTTATTTTATATTTTAAACAACAAAAATTAAGTATTAGTAATAATAATAATAATAAAAATATTAATAATATTATTTATTTATTAATTATTTAATAAATATTAGTAATTATAAAAAATTATAAAAATTAATATATTTTTAAAATTAAAATATATTAAGAATTTTAAAAATTATTTACTACTATTATTTTTATTAAACTTTTTATTTAATTATAAAATAATATTTTTATTTAGATTATCTAATTAATAATAATTTTAGTATTTTTATAAAATTTTTAAATTTTATTATTAAAAATATTAATATATTTTAGAATTTTAATATCTTTATTAATAAAATAAAAAACTTTTTATTTCTTAAAAAAACTATTAAATATTTTATTATTTAAAAATAAGATAATTTTTTAAATAATTATAAAAACAAACTAGTCTTTTATAAGATCTTTATTAGTTTAATTATTTTTAAATTAAAAATAAACTATTAAATATATAATAAATTTAATTTATAATTTTATATTAATAAAAAAACTATATTTATAAAAAAAAATAGTATAATAAATTATTAATATAATTAAAATCTAATTAAATTAGAAAAAGAAGATTAATAGATATAGATATTTAATAAAAACAAATTTAACAAAATAAAATAATTAATAAAAGAAATATAATAAATATATTAAATACTATTAATAAATAATAATATATTAATATCTAAATCTAAAAAACTATTAATAAAATAATAAAAAAGATTAATATTAAATTAGTTATATAATAGAACTAATATAATAATATTATAAATAAAATAATAAAAAAAGTTAAAATTAGATTTTAAATTAATTTTAAAATTATAATATTAAATTTTTATTTTTTTATTAAAATTTAAGATGTAGAAATTTTATTCTAAAATTTAATTAATATTTTTTTATTTGTTTTTATTATTAATTATTTATAATATTTTCAAAATAGAGTACCATATTTTTAAAAAATCTAATTAAAAAAAATTTAAAATTTAATAAAAATCTATATCTTAGTATTATAATTAATTTTAAAATAGAAATAATAATTTAAATTTTTGTTAATTATTTTAGAAAATAAATTAATAAGTATTTTATTAAGTAGAATTTTTAAAGATTATAAAATTATTATTAAAATTTTTAAAAATTATATATTTAAAATATAAATCTTTTTTTTTATATTTAGTAGTATAAGATAATAATATATTTTCAATAAATAACTATTTATAAAGTATATAATATTAAGAAATAGTTAAATAAAAAAATAAATATTTAATATTATTAAATATTTAAAAAATAGAAATATTATCTATATAATTATTATTTTATATATAAAAAGAAATTAATTTATACTAATTTCTACTATAAATAAATTTAATAGTTTTATAATAATTAAATTATTTAATAATTATTTTTTATTAGTAATATTTTAAAGTTTTATTATTATATAATATTTTTTTTAAACTTTAAGATAATAAAAATTTATATAATATATTTAAATTATTAAGGCTAAATATTAAGTTTTTTTTATTATATAAAATAAAATTTAATTTAAAAAATAAAATTAAATAAATTAAAAATAAAATTTTATAGTTTATTCTTTTTAATTATAAAATATTATTAGTATTTAATATATAAATCTTTTTTAATAAATTTATATTTTTTATAATTATAATATTTTAAATAAATAATAATTAGATATTATAATTATATTTTATTAAATTTAAGTAATTAATAAATAAGTATATTAAAAATAATATTATTACTATTATTCTTAATATTTTTAATTATTATAATTTTAAAGATTATCTTTTTATAATTATTATAGATAATGTAGTAAATAATTATTTTATAATAATTTTTATTATAAAATAGATATTTAGAAATAATAATTAAAATAATAAAATATTAGATAAAATAGTTTTTAATATATTAATAAATAAAATATTTTAAGAAAATATTTTATCTATAATATAAAAATTTTTATTAAATTAAAAAAAGATATAATTATATTTTTTTTATTTTATTTATATTATTTAGCTAGTTATTAATATAATTATTAATATAATAAAAATTATAATAGTTAATTATTATTATCTTAGCCTTTTTATTAATATTAAAATTATAAAATTTTAGAATATAACTATATTTTTCTATAAAACATTTTTAATAATAAAATTAAATATTAATTTATAAATAAAATAATATTAAATTAAATATAAGTTTAAACCTTTATTAAAGTTATTATATCTTTATTATAATAATTTAAATATTTTAAAAAAATTTAATTATAATTTGAATATATATATATTTTAAAATATAATAAATAAAAATTATAATTTATTAATTTAATTTTTAATATTAAAACTTATTAAAATTTAATAATATAAATATTTCTTTAATTTATATAATTTTATAATGTTGTTTATAAATAAATTTCTTATAATTAAAATAATTAATATCAAGAAATATATCCTATATTTATAAAGTAATCTTAGATAAAAAAAATAATTAGAATTCTATAATTATTTTATTAATATATATTATTTTTATCTAAATTAATATAATTAAATATTTATATTATCTGGAAATTTTATAATTAGCTTTTTAATTATATTAAAAACTTTATAACTTAATATTATAAATCTTATATTAATTAAAAAAAAAAATTTTATAATATATTTAATATTAGTCTTAATAAGCTTAAATAATATTATAAAAAAATAAAAAATAATAAAAATATTTTTTATAATTTTAATTTTATACTAACCCTAATTATTAAGTTTAGTATATATATTTTTTTTAATTAAAATTTATAATATTATAAATTTTATTATATAAAGTTTATAAAATATTATTTAACTTACTATAATAAAAAAAATAATACTACTATAAACAAATAAGTTTAGTAATAATTTTTATTCTAGAAATAATTTTTATTTTAATTTATTAATAATAAATTATTTAATTTATAATTCTACAAACTTAATAACTTTTCTATTAAAGTATAAATTTTATAATAAAATATAAATTTTTTAAATAAAATTAAATATTAGATTTAATCTAAAACTAAAATAAAATTTTTCTTAAATAAAATAATTGTTACACTTCGGCCCAGTACTGGGTTGAACATACTTCACTTTGAAATCTCTGACTCTTAACTACTACTATACAGGGTTCTTAATAAAAGAAGATAAGTATATATCAAGTATAATAATAATTATTAGATTAGAATATATAATAATAATAATAAATAGGCTTATAATTATTAAAATATTATAATTTAGAAATTAATTAATAATTTTTAAAAAGAAATTATTAATTAAAATAAAGCTGTTTTGATTAAATATATAATACCTTAATATATAGGATAATAGAAAATATTAATATATTATATTTATTATTTATTATTTACAGCTTATTATAAAAGATAAGTATTAAGCAGTAAATATTTATATAATATAAGGTAATACTACAACTTATACTAAAAAAATTATAATAAAGATAATCTTCTTTTATAATAATATCTTAATAGAGTTCTATATTCTATATAATTAAGTTTATTTATATAATCCTTTCTATTATCTATAGACTAGTTCTATATAGATTATTTTATATAGGTGAATATTTTATATAAGATATTAGTTCATAAGGTAGGTAAGTATGATATTATTCTATATATTATGTAGGAAGAGTATCTGTGCAGATAATTCGGATATTGCGCTGTTATTCCATAACAATAATAGTATACTAATTTTATATCCAGCAATTAAAATATCTTTTTAATTAATAAAAATAAAATACTTAAATTTATCTTTATTTTTTAAAAATAATAAAAAATATATTTATAATATTAATTATATCTATAAATATTAAATATATATTTAATAATATATAAAATATTATTATTTATTACTATTATAATTTATTATTAAAAATTATATAATATAAATAATTTTATAAATAAAATAACACTTCTAAAACTTAACTATATCTTAAAACTAATATTTTTTTACTTTTTAATAATATTAATAATTTATAAATTATTTTATAAAATAAAAAATTATTAAAAACTTTTATAAAAAAAATAAAAACTTTAAACTAATAAAAAATTTTATATTAAATATAATTACTTTTTTAAAAATAATAAATATATTAAATAAAAAAAATTATAAAAAAAATTAGAAAAAAAAATAAATATTTAAATACTATAAATAAAAATTTATTAATTAATTAGTATTTTTTTTATATATAAATATTATTTTTTAATTATAAATAATTTAAGTTATTATTTATTAAATTTATTTATTATATTTAAATTATAATTTAACTTAATTTAAAAATTTATCTATATATTATTTTATATATAAAGTTTTAAAGAAATAAATAAATTAAAAACTAAAGTTTATATAACCCAAATTAAAAACTAGTTTTTAATTTGATATTTTTAAATTAAAATATACAGACTTTAGTTTTTAGTTTGGTTTAATTTATATAATACAATAATTAGTTTTTGGTTTTGGTTAACTATTGTTAAGCTCTATCCATAGTAATATATAAATCAAATATTTATACCATATACAAAATAAATATTTAGATGATCTTAGACTAGAAACACTACTAGATTATTTATATATTCCTTATATATTATATAAATAAAGATTTAAATAAGTCTTTCTACTAGGCTAATTATTTAAAGATATCTAGATAGGTTGAACAGCTATTATATATTAATCTTAATATAAAAAGTAAGTAGCCTTTTTTTTAAAAAATATATTATATTATTAAATATAATAGTTAATAAAAGGTTAAAGTACTATATAATTATTAATAATAACTTTACAAAATATTTATCTAATAGTATTAGTATAGGTAATAAAAATATATAACAACTAAAATAATTTATTATAATAAGATAATATTAATTATTAATTATTATAATATCAAAAAAATTAACATAATCTAATACTATTAAATCTATTAATATTAGTATAAATATCTAATCTAGTAAATTCTTTTTATCTTATTTTATTAAATAGTATTAATAAATATTATAAATTATAATATATTTACTAATATTATCCTAATAGTTTAATTATTAAAATTATCTTATAAGTTAATAAAATATTAACTTAGATATAAAATAATTATAATTATATATAATAATTAGTATATTATTTATATTTTTTAAAAAAATATAAATTATTTAGGTATTTTTGTTATTATTTGTTTGTTTTTAGTATTCTAAAGCTTTATAATTTATTAATCAATATTATTATAATTACTACTTAGCAATTTTTAATTTATTATTTAATAATGGTTTTTTATAGCCTTTTTATATTATTATTATATTACTACTTATTAATAGATATAATATCACTAGCCCAACTACCAGATTATCTAACCACTCCACCCATACTTCCCAGTCATACACTATTACTACTACTACAATCACATCCTCAGGCCCCAGGCCCAACAAATCATACACAACAGCTGCAGCGCCAATGCTTAATAGTATAGCACCAAGGCTTAATAGTACAACACCAATATTCAACAACAATAATCCCTTTTTGTTACCACCCAATATATCCATAATAACCTCTAAATATAATAATTTATTTATAATCTCCTACTCTTATTTCAGATAATAAATAATTTGATAATTAAATTTAAATAAAGTTAATTACCATTATACTAAATAGTTATTTATTTTTCTAATATTAAATATTAATATTAATATAATATAGTTAATATAAATTATAATAATATATACAAATCTTATTAGATAATATTTATATTTAAAAAAAAAGTAAATAATTATTAATTTTTTTTATTTAATAATTAGATAATTTTTTTTTACTAGTATTAAATACTAACTTATAAACTATATATATTTTTTTAATTCTTAAGTCTTTTTTATTAATATTATACTAATTAGTAGTTTAGATAATTAGAATAATATACTATTAATATTAATACTAAATATGTTATAAAATAGGTAGTATTATAAACTAAGATTACTATCTTAATATCTGGTATTAATAATTAATTGTTTAATAATATTAAAGATTTTTTAGTATTTTAATAATTAAATAAAATTAATAATATATTTGGTTAAGTGTGATTGGTTTGGCTTTTACTGCTGCTGCTGCTGTTGTAGTTGCTGCTGTTGTGGTTGCTGTGATTGTTATGATTGTAATAATTTAGTGGTGGTGGTGGTAGGTATATTCTTTGTCCCAGAGCTAGGCTCGATGGGTAGTGCTTTTGATTTTAGTAGGGATTATAATAGTAGTAAATATAATGATAATTATGTAATAGATACTTAATACATAATAGACTTTAAGATTTTATAAAAATCTACTTTTCTTTTTATATATTAATATAAATAATTTATAAAATAAAGAAAAATATCTAAATCTTCTAATAATTTTAATATTAAGTAATTTAGTATTTTATTTAGTTTATCCTTATTTAAGCACAAACTATTTTTTATATATTAAAAACTTACTAGGGTCATCTTCTTTTTAAGATAATAAAACTTTATTAGTAATAATATCAACATCACCCAAATAATTTAAAAAAAATAAGATTTATAAAAAAAAATTATTTAAATTAATAATAAAATATTAGTATTTAAATAATTATTAAAAAAATAAATAAATACCCTTTTCTCTGTTTCCTTATTAATAATTAATTTATAGTATAGTATTAATATATAGTTGATAATAAAGTTTTAAAACTAAATATATATATATAATATATTAGAAAGATTTTAATTTATTTTCAAATATTTAAATATTTCTAATATTAAATTAAAAGTAATTTTATAGATATAATTAATTTTTATAAATATGGTTTAATATTTATTAGCTATATTTATTTTTTAAAAATAATAATACTAAACTTTTTTTAATATATTTAATAATAATTTTAATTTTAAAATTAAATAATTTAATTTAATTATTATTTTATTTATTAAGATATAATTATATATTATATATAAATTTTTATTAAATTTCTATATAAATTAAATCTATATTATTTATAGTTTTTTATAAAATATAATAATATTAATTATTATTATTAATAATAACTTTTCTTTTTATTAATAAAATTTTTTTTTAATAAATAGGGGTTGTTTAGTATTATATAGTTTTATGTTTTTTATAGTTAATATATTATAATATATTAAATCTATTATTAATAATTTTAATAAATTATTTATTAATAAGTTTTTTTAAATATATAATATTTAATATATAAATATTTTTTTATTAATAATATTTGTTAATTTTATTATTATTTTATAAAAAATAAACTATCTATTGATTTTGTTATTAGGTATAGTAGATAATTTATATTAGTAATTTATTAAATATTTTATTATTAGAAAGTTTATTCTTAGGCTTTAAATAGTATTAGAATTGTTATTTTTTTTAGTGAGTAGCTGGAGGAACTGTTACTGTTTAGTTAGCCTTAAAATATAGGTGGTAATATTATTGTTAGTATTATTGTTAGTAGTGTTGTTATTATTATTTATATCTTTGTTGTTGACAGAATTATTATTATTAGTAATATTATTATTATTAGTGTTATTTATATTAGTAATAGTTATAACAGCTTGAATAAGTTTTTTTTTTTAGTCTAAATTGCTTTTTATTTGTTACTATTTAATAATAATAATATTTTTTAAAGAAATTACTTTATTTTTTATTATTTTAATTTTTTTTAAAAGATTTTGGTAAATTATTTAATAGCTTAAGTATTATTTTATAAATATATTTTTTATTTTTTTTTTTAATTATAAAAAGTATCTTTGCTATTATTATTATAACTAGATAGTATATAACAGTAGGTTATCATAGGTATTGTTAGTATTATCAAGATAAGTTAATTTGTTTTTTATAAAGCATATTGTATTTTTATTGATTTTGAGTATAAGAAAAGAATAAGAAACTATATGTGTATTAATATTTGTTGTAACTATAGGATTAATAATGGAACTATTATAAATAAAGGAACTATTATGATCTAAGGAACTATTACAATCACAGAAAATATTATGATTATAATGATACTTAGTATAAGTGTAGGTATATGAATATTTTGGTGGACAAGGTGAATAAAAACAAGATAGGTAGCAGTTATAACAGGATAACTTTAGTTTTTTAGAGTCTTTTATTAGTATACTAATCATAATATTCCTGTATAATGTAAGTGTATTATTTGTATTATTTGTAATATGTATATTATTAGGGTTGAATACTTTTTATATGCTATTGTCTTGGATTAATGATATATGTACTTGTTTAACTCTATATACTTTTCTTGTGCTAATAACACAACAGACCAGTTGGAGTTGGAGTTGGTGTTGGAGCCTTTGTCAGCAGAGCCATTATTAAGGATTTATTAACACAGGAAGTTTGTTTACTCAGCTAAGTTATTAGCAGTAGTAGTAATATGTGGTAGGGTGGGGTCAGTGCTTAAATTGTCTTTTAGCATATAAATACTATATAGTAGTATCTTTGGTATATGGTATTTTTTAGCTTTCTTGTTTAATGTTTTTAATATTAAATAGATTTATTAATTAATGTCTAATAAGAAGTATTTATTAGATTAATAATTATTAATAATATATATTTATTATATTTATTAGTAGGATAATAATAAGTAGTATATTATTAAATATAATATAATATATATTTTAATATAAAAATTTATTAAGTTATAGAATTTAATTATATTACTAGAAGTAATATAGATAGATAAAATAATAATAGGTATTAATAGTAAGTTGATTTAAATAATAATAAATTTTAATATTAAGTTAATAATTATTTTTTTATTAATTAAAATTTTATATAATATAAAATATTAATTATTTTTATAAATTATAACTAGAATATAAAATAGTATAGTATAGTTATTATTTTAATAGTTTTTTAATTTTTTATTAGTATTAATATTAATTTTATAGTTATTGTATTTTTTTTAAATAAAGATGTTTAATATTGTTATCTATTATTTTTTATTAGTATATATTTTTTTGATATTATTATCAGGTTTTAGTAATCTTTTTATTGGTTTAGTAATAGTATAAGCTTTATTATTAATAGTATTATTAGTGGTATAGATATTAGTAATATAAATAGTAGGATGATTATAATATAGATATATAAGGTTATAAGTTAAGTTCTTTATGATTTTTGGGCTTAAGTTATACAATTTACCTAAAGAAATTAATAGTTATAAATCTTAAATCTAAGCTAGTATATTATATAATATACCTTTTACCCAGTAAATATGTATTTTCTTTAAAATAGCCTTACAGGTCCAGCAACTAGGGTGGATATCAGGTAATTCTAAACATAGATGCTCTGGTGATACTTATCAATATTTCTGTTACACTTTGGCCTAGTACTGGGTTGAATGTACTTTACTCTGAAATCTCTGATTTTTAATTGCTACTATATAGGGTTTTTAATAAAAAAAGATAAATATATATCAAATACAATAATAATTGTTAGAATAGAATATATAATAATAATAATAAATAAACTTTATAATTATTAAAATACTATAATTTAGAAATTAATTAATAATTCTTAAAAAAAAATTATTAATTAAGTAAAATTATTCTGATTAAATATATAATATCTTAATATATAAAATAATAAAAAATATTAATATATTATACTTATTATTTATTACTTATTATAAATAATAAATATTAAACAATAAATATTTATATAATATAAAATAATATTATAATCTATATTAAAAAAATTATAATAAAGATAATTTTTTTTTATAACAACATTTAAAATAAAATTCTATATTTTATATAATTAAATTTATCTATATAATTCATTTATTATCTATAAATTAATTCTATATAAATTATTTTATATAAATAAGTATTTTATATAAGATACTAGTCTATAAAATAAATAAATATAATATTATTCTATATATTATATAATAAAAATATTTATATAAATTAATTTAAATATTATATTATTATTCTATAACACTATCCTCCTTTTTATAAGAATTAGTAGTATATTAATTTTAAATATAAAAATAATAATATAAAATAAAATAATATAAACTTTTTAAATATAATAAAATTATATAAATAAATATAATAAAATAGTTTTTTTAATTATTAAATCAAGTAAATTTCCTTCTTTTTTTTAATATATTTATTTATATAATACAATTCCTTATTATTTCTCAATATATCTATAATTTATATTAAAAAATCTTTTATTAATTATCATCTTAATCAAGCTTTTAGAATTAAAAAACATAAAAAAAAATCTTAAATTATATATAAATTTTATAAATCCTCTAATTTTAACTATTAAATAAATTTTTTAATAAGTATAAAATATATTTACTATATTTATTAAAATTATAATTATATTTTTAAAAATTTTAGTAAATTTTTTTATTTTATTAAATATAATATAATTAATATAATTAATTTTTAATAATAAATTATATTTTTTATTTTTTAAATAAAGCTTATATAAATTTTAAATTAATAAAAAAAAATTAAATATTAATCTCTTTTAAATATTTTATTATTTTTACATTTTTTATTTAATTTATTAATTAAATTATTAAAGTATTATTAAAAATAATTTAGTTATAAAAACAACTAGATTTAATAAAATTAAAAATAAAAAATATTTTTAAAAAAAAAAATTTACTATTATAAAAGCAGAAACTTTTAAAAATAAATTTAAAATTAATTTTTTAATTATATTAAATTTAGATTTTAATTTTAAAGCTTTTTTAATTTCTACTAATAATAATATTAGATTAAATATTTAAATATTATATTATACTATATATTTAGAGAATATAATTAATATTAGTTTATTCTATATTATATATATATTTCTAAAAATAATTCTATAAAATTCTATTATATAAAAAAAATAAAATAAATAAATAATTAGTTAATTTCTCTATTCTTCTTTTATTCTTTATTTTTTATTATAATAATAATATATCTTATTTATTTTAATTATTAATAAAAATTAACTCTTAAATTAGCTATTCTATATTTTCATTTTAAAACTAAAATAAATATTAATATTTTAAATAAAATATTTTATTATTAGAATAATATTTATAAAATCATAAACAAGTTTATTTATATTTTTAAAAAAAATAAGTTTTGTATATATATAAGTTTCTTATATTTAATAATTATTATAATATTAAAAAATGTTATTTTAAAATAAATAAATTTTTTAAATTATATATTATTAATTAATTTTATAATCCTTTAATAATCTTCTTAAATCTTTTTTAAGATTATTATAATTAGTTTTACCTTATTTTATAAATATTAAATTTACTAAAATATTATTTAATAAATTCTAGTAATATATTATTTTTTAATTATTATAAATCTTTTTTTAATAAATAATTTTTTTATTTAATTAAAAATTTATTAACTAATATTTCTAAGTTTTTTTTATAATTTAAAATTTTTTTAATTTTATATTTATTATAATTATTTTTCTTAATTTTTAGATTATCTATTTTTTTTTTAAATTTATTTAATATTAATTTAAATAAAATAATATAAAATATTTTATAAATTTTTAAATTTTTTAAAATATAGAATTTAAAAAAATATTTATTTAATTTTTTAATTATAGTATATAATTTAAATTTTTAGAAATTAAATTTTTAATTAAATTTTTTTATTTTAATATTTTTTATAAATAAATATATTTTATCTTTTTTTTTTAAAAAAGATATTTTTGTCTTTTTTTTATTATAATTATAAATTATAATTTTAGCTATAAAATCTAATTTATTTATTAAATATTTATATAATTTATTTATATTTTTATAATATTTTTTAATTTTAGATATTTTATTTTTTATAAATAAAATTAATTATATAATTCATAAATTCTATCTTTATAATATTTTATAAAATATATAATTTATAATTAAATATTTTAATAAATTATAAATAAGTTTTATTATTAATAATAACATTATCCAATTATTTTATATATAATTAAAAAATAATTTAAAATATATCTTAACTATTTAGATTCTTTATTTAAAAACTCTATTAATTTAAATTTTTTTCTTAATTATTATATTAAGCTTAGTATCTAAAATATTTATAATATATTTTTAATATTTATTATTAAATAATAAATTTTTATTATAAATATATTTTTTTTATAATCTATATTAATTAAATATTTATTTATTATAGATTATTAAAAGTTTTTTTATTTTTTAAGAATTATTTTATAGTTTAAAAATAATAATCTTAATTAATCTATATATTATAATTAAAATTTTATTATAGATTTAGTTTATTAAAGAGTTTTTTAAAAATAATAATCTTTATATAAAATTATAAATTATAATTTAAAATAGTTTAATAAATATTTTATTTAATTTTAGATATTTATATAATATATATTTTACTAATTTATTTTTAAAGTAGAAATTATATATTTTAATATATTTTTTAATTTATTATCTTATTTTAAATTAAAAGTATTATTATATAATAAATTTTTATATTTTTTTTATTCTTAAATAACTATATATTAATATATTATAGTATAATTATAAAATTTCTTATTATAATTTTTTATTTAAAATATAGAAAAAGTTCTTAAAAAGAATATATCTATTTTTTAAAATAAAAAATATAATAATTTTTTTAGAATTTTAGAGTATTTTTTTTATTATTATATTTTTTTAATAACTTTCTTTAAATTTAATAACTATTTTAAATTCAATCTTATAAATAATAAGATTAAGTCTTTTATTAATAATAATAATATTTTTTTATTATTTTAAAATAACTTCTTTATTTATAAAAATATCTTTTATTAAATTAAATTACTAGTTAATAATATTTATTTTAATATTTTCTTTTTTTTTAAAATAAATAATTTTTATATTATATTTATTAAAGATTTCCTACTATCTAACCTATTATCTACTAAATTCTTTAATAATTAAAAAATAAATAAAGTTTTTATAATTTAAAAATATTTTAAATAGTTTATCTATCTAAAAATAGATTTTTTATTTTTTATAAGTATATAAGATAACTATAAATTCCTTATTATATATAAGATATTTTACTTTAATAATATTAAATTTATAAGATAAATAAATAATTAGATACTATTTATTATTAAATAATTTTTATAATAAATAAACTTTTAAAACTATTATTAAAATATCTATTTTAATTTATATTAGTAATTTATATATATATAGTTTAAAAATAGATACTATAATAAATATTTTTTTTAAAATATAAAAAATATTAATTTATATTTATATTATTTTAAAATATATATTCTTTTTAATAAATTTTAATAAGGTAAAAGCTAAATAGCTATATTATTAAATAAATCTTTTATAATAATTATAAAATTTTAAAAATATTTAAATTTTTTTTAAATATTTTTAGTATAGGTTAATCCTATATAACTTATACCTTCTTTAAATTTATTTTTATATTATATAAAGTTATAATAATTTTTAGAAATTTAATTTTTATTATTTTAAATTTAGATTTTTTTAATTTAATCTTTAATTTATATTAGTTTAGTATTTTAAATATTTAATTAATATATTTTTAATATTCTAAAAGGTTTTTGTTATAAATAAAAATATTATCTAAATATATTATATATATAATATTAATATATACTTATAAAATATAATTTATAAATATTTAAAAAATAACAAATATATTAATTAATTTAAAAAATATAATTAAATATTTAAATAATTTATATTTATATTAAAAAATAATTTTCTATTTTTTATTTAGTTTGATTTTTATATTATAATAAGTATTTATAAGATTAAGTTTAATATATATTTTTATTTTTAATATTTTATTAAAAGATTTATTAATTAATAGTAGTAGTTTTTAGTCTTTAATTATAATTATATTAAAATTTTAATAATTAATATAAATTTATAGTCTGTTAGAGTCTTTTTTTTTTATAAAAAAAATTAAATATCTTATTAATAAATTAAATAGTTATATATATCTTATTTTTAAATTTTTCTTAATATATTTTTTAAATACTTATATTTTCTAGTTAGTATATTTATATATAAACATAAATTTTAGTTATATATTTTTTTTTAATAATATTAAATATATAAATTAATTAATTTATAATAATATTTAGTTATTTAATAATAGTTAAAAAACTTATTTTCTTTTATTTAAAATCTAAATAAAAATTTATATTTTATTAATAATTTAAATTTTCTTAACTTATATTTATACTTATTACAAAATTTTAGATTTATTTTTTAATTAGTTTTTAATTTCTTTATTTAAAAAATATTAAATAAATTTAAAATATATTTTTTTAATTATATTTTTCTAAAATAACCATTTTTTACTAATTTTTTAGTAATAATGTTTATTAAATATAAGTTCTCTAGTTTTCTAATTAATAATTAAATTATATTTTTATAATTATAATAATTTTAATATTAAAGAGATTTCCCCTAGTAAATCTAAAATATTAATAATATAAGTTTTTAAATATTTATTAATTAATAGCTATATATTAATTTCATATTAAATTTATTTTAGAATTTTTTATAAAAAAACCATAATATAATAAAAATTCTTTTTTTTAAAAAATAATAATTTATATTATTTAGTAATAATAATAAATAAATAACTTTTTTCAACTCTACTATCTATTAATATTTTTATTAAATTTTTATTAATATATATTATAAATATAAATTTCTTATTTTATTTATTATCTTAAAATTCTTAAAAACTATTAAAAATTACTTTAATTTACTTCTAAAATACCTAAAACATTCCTAGTTTTTTATATTATTTTTATATATTTTATAGTTTTTAAAATATTTATTAAATATTTATTCTATTTTAAAATATACAAAACATTTTAAATAGAATTTATTGTTTTAATATATATAATTATAATTAATAGATATAGATATAATTATAAAATAATTATAGTTTTTTTATTTTTTAAAAATAAAAAAATATTAAATATATTAATTATAATAATATTTAAGTTTTAATATTATTTTCTTTTAAAAATTTTTTTTATAATAATATTTAATAAAATAGTTATATTATTTTTTAAAATTTTTATAAAATTTAATATATATATAATAAAAATTATATTATAATAATTTTTTATTATTTTTAAAATTCTTTTTTAATTTAATATCACTACTTTTTCTATATAATTTTTTTTTATAATTTAAAAATTCTAATTTTTTATTATATATTTATTCTTTATTTAATTTAAATTTTATTTTTTATAAAATTTTTAAATAAACTTATAAAATTTCCAAAATAATTTCTTATTTTATTATTTTATTTATTATATAAATATATATATAGTATTAATTCTAGATTTCAAAATATTTTTTATAAAATTAATATTTAAAAAATTTAAAAATTTCTTAAAATATTTAATCTAAATAATATTCTTAATAATAAAAATATTTAAAATAAAATATCCATTCTTAATAATAATTATTATATAAATTAAAATATTTATATAGTTAGGTAACTACATTATTTTATTAATATAATTAATATTTTTTATTATAATAAAAAAAGATTCTAATATTTTTAAAATAGATTTTTTTATTTTTTAAATTATAAAAAGAAGGGTTATTGTTATTTTTAATATATAATTAATAAGTTTTCTATTATTTTACAAAATATTATTTATAAAAAATAATTATATATTTATAAATTATTTCTTAATATAATCTGTATTAGTTTCTAATTTTATTATAAATATAATAATATTTAGTTTAATCTTAAAATTATTTTTATTAATATTATTAATATTTTTTAGTTTTAATAAGTTTATAAATAGCTTATTCTTTTATATAAATTATAAATTTATAATTAATATAAGTTTATTATTTATAAAATTAATTATATTATTAAAAAAAAATTATAAATAAAAGAGATTTTTAAATTATAAAATTAATAATATTTTCTTATTATCTTTATTTTATATAATAGTTTTAGATATATTTATCTAATTCTATTAAAATTAATTTATTTTATAGATCCTGCTATTTTTTTAAAAAATTAATTAAAAAAATATAAATAACTTTTATTAAATTTTCTTATAAATTTTTATATTTTTTTTAAAATCTTTTATTCAAATTTTATTTATAATAAATATAAATTTTAAATATAAAATTAATTTAAAATTAGTTATTTTTTTCTTAATTAAAATATAAAAAAATATATTTTTAAATAATTATTTTATTAATTTTTTTAATAATATTTTATTTTTATATTAATTTTATTTTAAGATAAATCTTTTTTTAAATCTTATTTAAAATCCTATTAAATTTTTCTAATATAAAAATATATTAAATTATTCTAATTTATTTATTATTTTAAAGTTTTTTAAATTAATAATTTTTTCTATTTTTATTTTAATAATAGTTTTTTTTTTAAATATTTAAACTTATTATAAAAAAAATACAAAAATATATTAAATTTTTATAATTTCTATTTTTAATATTAAATAATATTAAAATCTATTAATCTTAATCTATAAATTTTATTTAATTTTTATATACTCTATCTAATCTATATCTAATTTTACTAGAATTTTTTAGTATTTTTATTTAGATAATATTTAATAGGATTATAATATTTTTTAAAAAATTATCTATTTTTTTATAAATAATAAAAAATATTATTAAGTTTAATAACCATACTTTATATTTCATAATATATTATATTTCTTTTAATAAATTTTTATTTAATAATTTCTAATTTAAGTTAAGGTTTTAGTCCTTTTTTAACTTTATAAAATAAAATTTTATTATTATAATCTATAAGTAATATATATTAATTAAATTATTAAAAAAAAATTTTTATAAATTTTATTTATTTAAATTAGTCCAATTTTTTAAATACTTTTTTAATTTTATTTTTATATTTATATTTCTATTTAAAAAAATTAATAAATATAAAAAATATTTTAAAGATTTTGTTAATTTCTAGAATATTAAATTCCCTATTTTTTTTTATAATATTATTATATATTTCTCTATATATTAAGTAGATATTAAAAATAATTTCTTTAAAATATATTTTTATAAATATAATTTTATATTATTTTATAGAAAATCTATTAGAGTAAAATAAAAAAATAATTATTTAATTAATTAAAAAATTAATTAAGTTTCTTAGATTATTCTTTATATCTAATTAAGTTTTTTATTTTAAATATTTTATTAAATTTTATTAAAAAGATTAAATTTTTAGTTCTTTAATTTTTTAACTTATTAACTAGTACAAATCAAAAAAATAAATATAAAAATTTATAAATTATATTAATACTTTTTTAAATATTAATTAAGATAATTTTAACTTATCTTACTATAATACTAATTTTATATTTTTTAAATATAATTTTATATTTTTTAAATATAATTTTATATTTTTTAAATATAATTATTTCTATATCTTAGATTATTATTAATATTGTTTTTAAATATTCTTAATATTTATTAATTATTTTTTATTATATTATTTTAAGATTTTATTCTAATTTATATTTAGTATTATTTTTTATTTCTTCTATTTTATTAATATTTATTTTTAAAACTTATATTTCTATATTTATTATTAATTTATCTTAGTATTTTTATAAACTATCTATATATTTTATAATTAATTTTAAAAATAAAGATATTTCTATATTTTTTTTTTTTAATAAAATACTATTTATATTATTACTATAATTATTCTTTTTTCATAAATTTCTAAGATATAAAAGTTATTAATAAATTTTTTATATTTTTTATTTTTATTATCTAATATTAATTTAAAGTTATTATTATTTAAATATAATTTTTATAATTTTATATTATAAAATTTTATTATATTTTTATATATTAAAAAAAATTTATAAGTTATATTAAGATTTATTATATATTTATTAATTTTTTTTATCTACTAAAAATAATCAATTAAAATATTATATTTTAGTTTAATATTAAGTTAAATATATTTTATTTTAAAATCTCTAATTTTTAACTACTACTATATAAGATTTTTAATAAAAAGAGATAAATATATATCAAATATAATAATAATTATTAAAATAAAATATATAATAATAATAATAAATAAATTTTATAACTATTAAAATATTATAATTTAAAAATTAATTAATAATTTTTAAAAAAAAACTATTAATCTAAATAAAACCACTCTAATTAAATATATAGTATCTTAATATATAAAATAATAAAAAATATTAATATATTATATTTACTACTTACTACTTACTATTTACTATAAAAAATAAATATTAAATAATAAATATTTATATAACATAAAATAATACTATAACTTATATTAAAAAAATTATAATAAAAATAATCTTCTTTTATAATAATATTTAAAGTAAAATTCTATATTTTATATAATCAAGTCTATCTATATAATTTATTTATTATTTATAGATTAGTTTTATATAAATTATCCTATATAAATAAATATCTTGTATAAAATACCAATCCATAAAATAAATAAATATAATATTATTCTGTATACCATATGATAAGGATGTCTGTGTAGATTAATTCAGGTATTGCACTATTATTCCATAACACTAATATTATTTATAAAAAATAAAATATTTAAAATTAAAAAATATTATAAAAATATAAATAAATTATATAAATATTTAATAAATAAATTAGATTTTATAACTAAAATCATAATTTATAACTATAATAAAAAAAAATAAAATATATCTATTTATAAAAAATATTAAAATAAAAAAATTTAATTAGAAATTTGATTTTTAAAAACTTAAACTATATATTATAATTAAAAAATTAAATAAATATTTTTTTAAATTCTATATTTTTGAAAATTTAAAAATTTATAAGATATTTTATGTTGTTTTATTTAAGTTAATATTAAATAAATTTAAGAAAAAAATAAATAACTTAAAAATTAAAAAAAATAATTATAATAAATATAAAATTAAGAAAATCTTAAAATATAAAAAAAATTTAAAAATATTAATTAATAAATTCTTAATTAAATAAAAGAATTATCTATTAAAAAAAAATTATAATAATTAAAAAATAATATATTATTAAAATTTATTAAATAATATTTTAATAAATTTGATATTTATTAAATAAGATAAAATTAATTATAATAATCTTAAAAAAGATTTAAAAAAATTATTAAAAAATTATAAAATTAATTAAAAATATAATTTAAAAAAATTTATTTATTTTAAGATAATATCTTTTAATATTATAATAATTATTAAATATAAAAAACTTATATATATATAAAACTTATTTTTTTTTAAAATATAAATAAATTTATTTATAATTTTATAAATATTATCTTAATAATAAGATATTTTATTTAAAATATTAGTATTTATTTTAATTTTAAAATAAAATATAAAATAGTTAATTTAAAAGTTAATTTCTATTAATAATTAAAATAAAAAAATATACTATTACTATAATAAAAAATTAAAAATTAAAAAAAAAATTAAAAAAAATTTAGCTAACTATTTAATTATTTTATTTTTTTTATATAATAAAAATTTACAGAATAATTTTTAAAAATATATATATAATATAGTATAAACTAGTATTAATTATATTTAAATATATAATATAATAAAATATTATATTTATATATTTAATTTAATATTATTATTAGTAAAAACTAGAAAAATTTTAAAATTAAAATCTAGATTTAATATAATTAAAAAATTTATTTTAAATTTATTTTTAAAAGTCTTTATTTTTAAAATAGTAAATTCTTTTTTTTAAAAAATATTTTTTATTTTTAATTTTATTAAATCTAGTTATTTCTGTAATTAAATTATTTTTAATAATATTTTAGTAATTTAATTAATAAATTAAATAAAAGATACTAAGATAATTAAATATTTAAAAAAAAATTAATATTTAATCTTCTTCTATTAATTTAAAATTTATATAAACTTTATCTAAAAAATAAAAAATATAATTTATTATTAAAAAATTAATTATATTAACTAAACTATATCTAATAAAATATAAAAAATCTATAAAAATTTTTAAAAATATAATAATAATCTTAATAAATATAATAAATATATTTTATACTTACTAAAAAATCTATCTAATAATTAAAACTTAAAGATTTATAAAATTTATATATAATTTAAGATTTTTTTTTATATTTTTTAATATAGAAAATTTAATTAAAATAATAATTAATAAAGAACTTCTTAAAACAATTTATAAATATACTAAAAAATAATAAAATATATTATATAAATAATATATTAAAAAAAAAAAAGAATTTTTCTAATTTAATAAAATAGAAATCTTATTTTATTATATCTTAATTATATAATCTATATAAAGAATTTATATTATTTTATCTTATACTATTATATCTATACTAAAATTAATATATTATTAATTCTTATAAAAAAAAGAATAGTATTATAGAATAATAATATAATATTTAAAATATTTATATAAATATCTTTTCTATTTTATATATATAATATTATTATATTTATCTACTCTATAAATTTGTATTTTATATAAAATATTTACTTATATAAAATAATCTATATAGAATTAACTAATATATAATAAATAAAATTATATAAATAAGTTTAATTCTATAATATTATTATAAAAAAATTATTTTTATTATAATTTTTTAAATAAATATAATATTATTTTATATTATATAAATATTTATTATTTAATAATTATTATTTATAATAAATAATAAGTAGTAAATAATAAATATAACATATTAATATTTTTTTAATAATTATATATCTAGATATTATATATTTAACAAGACTAGTATTATTTTAATTAATATTTTTTTTTTAAAAATTATTAATTAACTTAAAAATTATAATATCTTAATAATTAATTTATTTATTATTTATTATTATATACTTTATATTAATAATTACTATTATACTTAATATATATTTATCTTTTTTTATTAAAAACCCTATATAATAGCAGCTAAGAGTCTAAGACTTTAGAATAAAGTATATTCAACCTAGATCTAAGTCAAAGTATAACAATAATATAAAAATTATAAAATAAATATAGTTATAGTTTTTTAAAATTATTTTTTTTTTAGTAGTTGTTTTTAGGATTTAGAAAAATATATTATTTAAATTAATTTTAAAAGTATTAATAATAAAATAATATTATAGATTTTTATTACTAAATATTATTATTTTTTTAATAATATTATTTTTAATTTTTATAAATAAATTGGTTTATTTTTTTTCTTATTTTTATTATTTAGATATTATAAAGATGTATATCTAATTAATCTTTTTTATAATATATATTAATTAATAAGAAAATTTTTATTTATTTATTTTATTATTATCTAGGATTAATAATAGTTTTAATATAAAATTATTTTTATTTTATATAATCTTTACTTATATTTTTTTTAGAATTTAGATATAATTAGTTTAATTATTTATAAATTATTTAAATTATAAAATTAAATAATTAAATATATTTAGTTTTTCTATATTTAAAGCTTGACAATAGTTAACTGAAACCAAAAACCAACCATTATATTACATAAACCGAACTGAACTGAAAACTGAAGTCTATATATTTTAGTTTAAAAATATCAAACCAAAAACTAGTTTTTAATTTAAATTATATAGACTTCAATTTTCAGTTTATTTTTTTTTTTTAAATAAATACTATTAATAGAGTAACAACTAAAAACATTAATAATTTCTTAATTATTATATATAAAATTACCAAAAAAATATAATTAAATAATAATAATCTTAATTAATAATTATATAAAAAAAAATTAATTTTTTTTTAATTATTTTATATTAAAAAATTAAAAAATAATTTAAAAAAAATTAAAAATATTAATTAAAAAAATTAAAAAAAATATATTAAAATAATTTAATTTTTAATTATAATTAATATAAAAAAATTATAATTTTATAATTAATATTGATGATTTTAAATAATTTTAAAAATATTTTTTTTAAAAAAGTGGGGCTAAATTCGCTTAAAATTTTTTAAATTAATTAAGCGAAAAAACTACATTAAAATTAAAAATCTAAATATATATAATATTACGTAATATAATTATTTTTTTATTTTTTTATATAATTTTTAATAAATATATATATTTTTTTTATAATTTTATATTAAATATTAAATTAATTATAATTTTTTGAATTTTTTATATTAATTTTAGAAGAAAATTTGGATTTTCAAAATTCAGATTTTCAGATTTTCAAAATCCAAAATTTTTTTGACAAAAAGTGCTAAATTTTTTTAAAAAATTATAATTAATTTAATATTTAATATAAAATTATAAAAAAAATATATATATTTATTAAAAATTATATAAAAAAATAAAAAAATAATTATATTACGTAATATTATATATATTTAGATTTTTAATTTTAATGTAGTTTTTTCGCTTAATTAATTTAAAAAATTTTAAGCGAATTTAGCCCCACTTTTTTAAAAAAAATATTTTTAAAATTATTTAAAATCATCAATATTAATTATAAAATTATAATTTTTTTATATTAATTATAATTAAAAATTAAATTATTTTAATATATTTTTTTTAATTTTTTTAATTAATATTTTTAATTTTTTTTAAATTATTTTTTAATTTTTTAATATAAAATAATTAAAAAAAAATTAATTTTTTTTTATATAATTATTAATTAAGATTATTATTATTTAATTATATTTTTTTAGTAATTTTATATATAATAATTAAGAAATTATTAACATTTTTAGCTATTACTCTATTAATAGTATTTACTTAAAAAAAAAAAATAAACTGAAAACTGAAGTCTATATAACCCAAATTAAAAACCAGTTTTTGGTTTGATACTTTTGAACTAAAACACTTAGACTTCAATTTTCAATTCAGTTCAATTTTTAATTTTTACAACAACACAAACCACGGTTTAGAGTAAAAACTGAACCAATGTCAAGCTCTATCTATATTATTAAAATTAAATTATTTATTAATTTTTATTTTTATTTATATTAATAATTTTATTTTATTTATAAATTTTTTAAACCTAATTATCTCTGTTCTAGTTATAAAGAATTAAGTCTTCTTAAAATTTAAATAAAAATATATTTAATAAAGATAAAAAAAATATTTTTTAGATAAAAATATAAATATTACACTTCAGCCCAGATCTAAGTTAAATATACTTTATTCTAAAATCTTAAACTCTTAGTTACTACTATATAAAATTCTTAATAAAAAGAGATAAATATATATTAAGTATAATAATAACTATTAAAGTAGAATATATAATAATAATAATAAATAAACTAGTTATTAAAATACTATAGTTTAAAAGTTAACTAATAATTCTTTAAAGAAAAATTATTAATTAAAATAATATTAATTTTATTAAATATATAATATCTAGATATATAATTATTAAAAAAATATTAATATATTATACTTATTATTCACTACTCACTATTTACTATAAATAGTAATTATTAAGTAGTAAATATTTATATAATATAAAATAATACTATACTTATATCTAAAAAATTATAATAAAAATAATTTTCTTTATAATAATATTATAGGATTAAGTCTATTTATATAGCTTTATTTATTATATATTAATTAATTCTGTATAAGTTATCTTATATAGGTGAATATTTTATATAAAATACCAATCTATAAAATAAGTAAGTATAGTAATATTGTGTGTATAAGATAGGAAGGATGTCTGTATAGGTATTTCGGGTATTGCGCTGTTATTCCATAACAATAAATATATTTTTAAAAAATATATAATTATTTAATAATTTTAAAATAATATAATTATTATTTATAAAATATATTATTAATATTAGATTATAATTATTATATAAAAGATCTTTATCTAGGATTTTTTTATTATTATTAAGTATATTTTTAAAAATTAAATTTATAAATTTATAAAAAATAAATATTATTCCTTTTAAGTTTTAGAATATTTAATTATAATATAATAAGTTTATTAAGATTATTATAATAATTTTAATCTTATTATTTTTATATATAGATATATTTTAATATTTATTTATACTATTATTAAAATAAAATAAATTATATTTTATTTTAAATATTATATTAATAATAGGTTTAATTTTAATAATAAGATATTTAAACTTTATTATATCTATATTTAAATAAATATAATTATATATAATATATAAATTACTAGATTTTTTTACTAAGAACTTAGTTTTTATATTATATTAATAATTAATTTTAAATATAATATTTAACTTTATTAATTTAAAAAAGATTTATTAAGAAAATTTATATTCTTTTAAAATTTATAATAATACCTTAGTTTAGTATAAATAATAGTTTTTTTCTAAATTAATTATATACTTAATAAAATTTATTATTTTAAATTCTTACAAAAAAAATATAAAATAATCTTTTTAAATATAAAACAGTTTTTTAATAAATTTTTTTTATATTTTTATTAATTAATTTTTTATTTTAATTTAGTTTTTATTAAATTATATCTTGATTTTCTTATTAATAATAGTATTTTTAGGTTAGATTATTAATTATTATTTTATAAAGAATATTATTATAGATATTTTAGAAATAAGTTTCTTTATCTTAACATTTTTTATTAGATTATTTATATATTTTAATATTATTAAAAATAGTCTTTTTTTCTTACATATCTTTTTATTATTATATAGAATATTTTTTTTTTTTATTATTTTTTTTTAAATATATAAAATTTATTAGATCTAGGTTTATATATATAATAATAATATTTAATATAATATTAAAAATTGAAAAATCTATTTTATTTATTTTATTTTAATTAATTTTTTTTATTTAATAAAGATTAGTTTTTTTAATATTTATAGCTAGATATTTATTATTTAAATTAGTAAATATATTAGTATATAAATAATAATTTTATAAAACTTATAAAAATATTTTTTTTATAAATAAAATTAAATTAAAATATAAATTAATAATTAGATTTTTTTTATTATTGTAATATATTTTAATAGTTAAAATTTAGTAATTTAGTTTTTTATAGATAATTTAAAAATTTAATATTTTTAATTTATATAATTAAATATTATTTTAATTTTTTTTATTAGTCTTATTTTTTAGATTATATTTAAATTAAAAAAACTTAGATTTTTCTTAAGTTAATTATAATTTTATATAAAATTAATTTTATTTTTTTTTATTTGTTTTTTAGTATATATTCTAGTTTAATATTTTTTAAATATTTAATTTTTTTAAATTTTTTTAATAATTTTAATATTATATTATTATCTTTGTTATTATTAGAGCTTGACATTGGTTAACCGTTTGAAACCGAAAATTGTATTAACTACCTAAATTAGTTTAATTACTAAGGTTTTACCACATTTTAGCCATAATAACTACACCTCAACTTAATAAATATAAATAATAAAAATTGGGAAAAAATATTTTTAAAAAATTCTAATATATTAGAAGAAGATCTAAAATTTTTAAAGGAAAATATTAAAATTTGAATTTTATATAAATTTTTTAAATAAAGCAACACAATTTTCGGTTTCAAACGGTTAACCGATGTCAAGCTCTAGTTATTATTAATATTTAGATATAATTTAGTTATTAAAATTATATTTTTATTATTAAAAATAATATTATAAATAATTTTTTTATTTTTATTTTTTCTTTTAATTATTAAAATTTAATTAAAGGTATTATTAGAAGTCTAAATTTATTTTATTTAAGTTTATTTTAAATATAAATTATAAATATTATAAATATTAAAAATATAAACTTTTATTTTTATTAAAATATTATTTATATTAATTTTAAATTATATATATTTTAAAATTTATTCATTAATTTTTATTAATTTTTTAAATAATAATTAAATATTTAGTTTATAAGATTTTTATTTTAATTTTTTTAATAAATTTATATAATATAATTTTTAATAGTGTTTCTTTATTAATAAAGATTTTAATTAATTAGATATTATTTATTTATATTTTTATATATAAAATGTCTATAGTTTAATTATTATTCTATATTTTAATAATAATTATTAATAATTTTATTAATTTTATTATAATTAAAGTTATATATTACTAAAAAGTAATATCTTTTTTTAATAATTTTTTTAATTATATTAAATAAAATAGATTTATTATTTTAACTTAAAACTTAAATAATTATTAGAAAAATTATATTAAAGTTATAATTATTTTAATATTATTTATTATATTTTTTAAATTAAAAAAATTTATATTTTTAACTATTTAAATAATAAAATTAACTATCTTCTTTTTATTATATATAATTTTTTAAAAGTTTTTATTATAATATTAATTATTAGTATTCTTTTAACTATTAATATAAATAAGTTTATTTTAATAATATATAATAATTAATTAAATATTTTTTTTATAATTTTTTTTAATTTTTTATAAATTAAAATCTTAACTTTCTTAATAATAATAATCTTATATCTATTATTTATTTTTTTAATAATTAATATAATTTTTATAATATTAAAAAATTTATTCTAGTTTAAAGTTTTAAACTTTTTAATAAAGTATAATATTTTTTTATATTAAATAATAAAATTAGATAATATAATAATAAATTTATTTAATATATTTTTAATAATAAATTAAAATAAAATTATTAATTAGATTAAGATTAAGATAATTAGTTTAGTTAGATTATTTTATATTTTTATTATTTATTTAATTTTTAAATTAATAAAAATTATAACTAACCTTTTTTAATATTATTAAATTGTTTTATAAATTTAATAATAGTTATAAATTAATTTTATTGAACTTTTTTTTAAAAATATTTTTAAATATTTTTTTATTATTTTATAAGTTTTTTTATTATTTTTTTTATTAATTTTTGTTTTTTTTAATATTAATTTTTTTTCTATTTTCTAAGTATATTTTATAATAATTATAATATTAAAAATTTTAATTAATATTTTAATTAATTTAATTTTATATTTTATTATAAAGTTAATAATTATTTATTTAATTTAAATAATAGTAAGAAAAATAATATAAATTAATATATTAAATTATAGTTTATTATTTTTATTATTATTAATTAAATTAAAAATAATTTAAATATATATAATTAATTAAAGATTTTATTATAAAATTTTAGTTATATAGTATATAGTTTTTTTTTTATTTATAATTTGTTTATTTATTTTTTATTATTTATTATTAATTAATAATTATAAGTATTTAATAATAATATATCTCTTCTTTATATAATTATAATATATAAAATAAGGATAGTTATAATTATTAATTTTTTAAAAACTTTAATTATATATAATTAAAATTTAAGAAATAATTAATAATAATATAAATATAATTAATTATTAAATATATCTTTTTATTAGTAGAATTGATAGTAAAGTATAGAAAGATTATAATAAAATATATTATAATTAAATAGATATTTAATTTATTAATTATTATATTATTTTTTATATTATATTTTTAGGAAGGAGATTAAGGTTAATTATATAGTTAAAAATTTTTTTTCTTTTTTTATTTTTTATTAATATTTAGAAATTTAATCTTATTTTTATTAAAAAATTAAACTAGTTAGATAGTTTTTTAATATTATTTTTAATAACTATTTATTTTATTTTTTTTAAGTTTTTTTTTTCTTGTTTTTCTTTTTTTTTTAATTTTTATTTTTTGATTTTAAGATTAAAGATTTTTTATTATTTTTATTATTACTATCTTTTTTAATGATTTCTATTAATAAATTAATAATTTTATTATAATTTTTAATATATATTTTTTTTTAATAAAATAATTATCTATTTACTTATTAAATCTCTTAGAATTAATTATAATAAAAAACAAAATTATTAATTTAAGTTTTTTTTAAAAATATATATTATTAATTAGGTTTTTTTGTTATATATTTATAATTATATAGTTTTTTATTAGTTTATTAATAATATATTTATAAAATATAAATATATTAAATATTACTAAATTTTTTTTTAATATATTATAATATATAAAAAATTTAAAAATATATTTTTTTTTTATAAAAGGTTTTATAGTCTCTTTCTTATTTATTAGTTTATTTTAAATAATATATTATTATTATTAAGATATTTAATTAAAAATTAGATTTTAATATTTATAATAATTTTAATAATTAAGATTTTTATCTAGAATTATTTATAAATATCTTTTATAAAATATTAATAAAAGATTTGTTTTTAAATTATATTAAATAATTATATAAATATTATTACTATAATTTATATTATATTAATTATTAAATTAATTTGAAAAATTTATATATATATATATTATTAAAGAATTTTAAAACTTAAGAAAAACTATTTTTAATAAATTTTTTTATAAAAATAATAAATATAATTATTTTAATAAATAATATAATTAAAAATATTAACTAATATATAAATTTTAAAAATAATTATAATTATAATTTTAAAAATATAAATAATTCTATATTAATTAAATATTTAAAAATTTTATAAAGATATTTTATATTTTTTAATATATATTTTTTTAATAGATTTATAAATTTAGTATAGTTAGTTTTAATTAATAACTTCTATTTTATTTATTTTTATATATAATTTTAAAATAAGAATAAGATGTTGTAAAATAATAAAAATTTATTTAAATTTAATAGATCTAAAGTATTAATAATAAAAAGTTTGATAGAAAAATATTAATATAATTATTATAATATATTAATATATTATAAGATAATTATATATATTACAAGCTATAAAGTATTTATTATATAAGATATTTATTATATAAAATATAATTATTAATATATATTTTAATATATTTAAATATATTTTAGGGATTATAATTTAAATAACTTAATTAAAAAATAACTAAAAAAAAATAATTTAAATTATATACTATTTTTATAAAAAAATAGCTAAATAATAAAATAAGTAATAATTAAAAGAATAAAAAAAATTAATATTCTTAATTTATTTATATATATAGTAAAGAGGATGATATATAGTAATAATAATATATAATTAAATATATAATAATAATTATATAAATAGTAATTAATTTTTATAATTAAAAGAAATATTTAAAATAAGGAAGAAAAAATATATTTAATAATATAAATATTATAAAGTTTATAAAATTTAGTTAATATTAAAATAAAATATATTAAATAGATTAATAATATAATAGATTTTGATGAAAATATAAAAAATAATAATAGAAAAAAAAAAAACTTTTTTAAAATAATAGTTAAGATTTTATTTTTTATAATTTTTAATTATTTTATATTCTGATTAATATTTACTATTAATATAGATATATATATTTTTATTAATATAGAATAATATTAATATTAGTATTAATATATTTTAAATTTATTGTTAATATTAATAAATATTTTTTTAAGATTTAATCTATTAGTATTGGATTAGAATCCTAATTTAATCTTTAAAAATTATAGGTTTTGGGGTATAAATTATAAGGATATAAATATATATATAGCTGAAATATAATATATTTTCAATAATTTTCTTCTAGTTATGGTTGTATTGCTATAAGTATATATATGCTATTCACTGCGCCAACACAAAAACCCGCAAATTTATTTTTGGGCTCACACTGATCTAATATTCCGGGAGGCCTCGCATTCTGAAGTATTGTGGGGACAACTACGGAGTACTAACCTCCTAGATAAACTTTAAGCGAGAAAAACCTAAAATTCAATATAATTAGCTCAACTTTTATCAATCTC
Organism: Orbilia brochopaga; assembly: GCA_036872635.1. NCBI lineage: Eukaryota > Fungi > Ascomycota > Orbiliomycetes > Orbiliales > Orbiliaceae > Orbilia > Orbilia brochopaga. Next base: position 113,367 of record JAVHNQ010000013.1, on the reverse strand, counting down.
CAAGATTTTAGTAACTGAAATTGTTCTATGGTAGAAATATTTGACTAGCCTATCGGTGAAAAGGCATTTACCGCTAGGTATCAGCAGAGGGGGAAATATCATACCACTTCTGAAGTATCTAGGTAGAACTAGTAATCTTTATGATAGCTCAAACCCCATATGTAGATCGCAGAGTTGAAAAGCCATTATTCTCGTTTTGGACTTTCGGACTATCGGACAGCGTGATGCATATTTTTTCTCTGCAAAGAGTATAGTAAGGTTTTGCTGCGTTATAGCACTAAAGTGCGGCTATCTAGTCGGAAACCCATGCCCTTTTAACTGTCATACTTGCTTAGGTACAATAACGTATATATCAAAAACATGTCTTTATATCATATATGATGATTACTCCAACTGGCCTATCTCCCTGGTCTACATGGCTCCTAGGTCAGCTAGCTCATTTTGATTACTCTATTCTTAACCAAGATGTTCAAGCTCGGTTGATAAGATGTATGTCGAAAAGGACGAACGAACCAATCGATATACGGAGAACGCAAAAATGGTCCGTAATGTGATGTACAGGGTAGCAGAATAGTTGAGTTGACCGATGAGATTTATGTGTATACTCTGGTCATACATACAGAAAGCCTCGGGAACTTTTCAAACTGGCTGTCAATCTTATGGAAAATACAGAACCTCGACGACAACTGGTACCTGATATGTAGGGAAAACACCAGAATACAGAAAACCAAGAGAAACCTGTTATTTTCTGCCCAGAAGGAATATGTCTAAATCTTCGATGTTCTGCTAGCCCGTGCCAGAAGTTGATGGCTGTCACTAAAAGTATTTGTTGTGCCGGCGCCCGTAGTGCTCAGGTCAAGAGCCATACAGAACGCAGCTATGGTCTCGGCCAAGGCGTATTTTTTACCAGGCCCGTAGCAGCCTATCATCTGAAGAGCTTCCTTCTGAGTTGGTAGGCTAGTACCCCCACCTACTGTTCCGACGACCATGGATGGGAAGAACATGCTGATTGTTAAGTCCCCAGTTTTATAGTCATAATTTTGGGTAAGTTGGCACCATCCCGACTCCAGTACACCGGCACTGTCCTGGCCACATGCAAGAAACATAGCTGACATGATGTTGGCGGTGTTGATACTAGTACCCATTCCACCGTTTCGAATCATGCCTTCACGCATGACCGCCACTATGGGTATCAAAATCAGCATTATTCGCTGGAGATACAATTGGCAATACCTACAGTCTCTGCTCAAAGCCGCAGTACTGCACTTCAAAATCTTTTCGCAAGCGGTATTTGTGACAGTTGCCCAAGTCATAACTTGAACTCCTCGAGGCTCCTGCACATTTCCCCAGGACATCTTCTTGTCGGATGACATTTGCCCACAAATATAGAAGCCGATTATTTTAGGCTCTAAATCCTTCCGTCTGTCTAAAAGGTCCATACATGCTGCTTGGGTTGCAATGGTTGTCATGTTCTGCCCAGCAGCATCTCCAGAAGTATAAATAAACTTCACATGAACGTCTGTGCCAACAACATTCGGTCTAATTTTGATCAGTCGAACAAAGCGGCTGCTCCGATGCGCGCTCTTCTGAAGTTGCTCGATATCATTCGGGATCTGTTTATAAAACTCCACCGCATCGTCAACAGATTGAAAACGAAAAACAGGGGCCCTTGACATAGCTTCGCTAAGTACAGCTGCTTTCGCACCTCCACAGGCTTGTAATAGCTTGCAGCCTCTAGAGCAGCCTGCTACGATCGTTGCTTCGAGAGTGGCCAGTGGCGCCATAAGGGCCTTTTGTCTTTGATGCTGACCATGAATATCCAATGGACCGGCGACACCGACAGGAACCTGAGTGAATCCAATTGCATTCTCAATCTTTACATTTTCAAGATCTTTGGCTGCTTCTCCATTTCGTGTGATGTGCTGCAGAGACTGCATCGCAGATGCTTTGAAATTTTCAAAAGTTGCATGCATTTTCGAGATATTTTTCAACAAAAGGCTCAGAATAGGTGGATTGAGATGCACAGTAAAGAATAAAACACACTTCATGATATACCACGCCCCGCTTTTTATGCAGTGCATGGGAACTCTCTTCTGTCAATACCGATACCGGTGTCTGTGAGAGTTGGTGGTCAGAGAAATTTAGGAGACGCGTCTGTAAAAGGACATTCTCCCCCAAATCGATCCGCAAAAGTGGATCAAATGGGCCAATAGGAGTTGTTATTCGACACAAAGTTAATATCACGGAAACTAAGGTTCCTATTGCCTAATTGCTAAGACCAGGTCGAATAGAGTTAGCTTCTGAATCTCCAAATCTGTCGCAGGTTACAAAAGGCAGCCATCTCGGCTCAGTAACGGTTGTGTTGATATTGTCTGAGCTGTATGATAATCGGAGTCCGATATACCTAAACAATTAGAAAATTGACTAGTAGTTGATCTTTACTGATTTTAGAATTAGGTTAGTAAGACCTAAAGTAGTAGAATAGTTAGTAGATATTGGCCCCGAATTCCAAAAACTCCCTGGCGACACAACACATTGGGACGAGGCTGGTTTCGGTGACTAGTAGATAGTGCATTATTTTGAGTTTATCGCTTAGAACATATCCAAAATCCATAGTTTGTTTCCTATAACGCTGAAATACGCGGCACAGTCTGGGATATTAGTTCTTGTCATATATATCACTAAACACTTTAAGGTTCCATATACTGTGATACGATTCCATAATAACTCAGATCAGATGCTAGAACAGAGTATGTAAATCTTCTCCCAAGAATATTTTGACAGGTTAGTATAGGTACATGTGAAGCTGCTGGATGAATAGTATAAATATACATGACGCGAGCCCCCTCGAACATAATCCAGTCTTAAGCTTAGAGGACAATTCTTACGCACTCCATTACCTACGTATACTCTTTATTATTTAAAGGCTTTTTTTTTTTTTACAAAAAAACATGGCTACCATTGCTGGTTTAGCTTGCGAACAGTATGCCATTGGGACTGCTGAATATGAGAAACGCTATGAGCAATTTGCTACATCAAGCTTCAAGTCTGAAAATCGCATGCGCCCCGCACTTATTGTCTTCCCTAAAACCAAAGAGGATATCTCGAAGGTTGTCAAACATGCAAAACGTCACAAGATTGCTGTTGCAATTAGAACTGGTGGGCACCAGTATAGCGGAGCATCATCGACCTTTGCTCCGAACATCCAATTGGACCTAAGAACCACCTTTCAAGGCTCTGACGATAGACATATATTCGAGAAGAACGGGAAGATTTTCGTTCGTACTAGCGTTAGCTGGAGCCTAGGGGAATTTCACGATTTCCTTGCGCGCTACAACCTATTCATCACACACGGCGTCTGTATTGATGTAGGCCTTGGTGGCCACATCCAAACTGGAGGTTACGGACTACTTTTACGCAGCTTTGGTCTTTTCGGTGACCACATTGTCTCTCTCGAAATTATAGACCACAATGGCGACGTGGTTGAGGTCACACCAACTAGCGACAAAGACTTATTTGGTGCAATTCTCGGCGGCAGCCCCGGAAATTTTGGTGTCATCACTCATTTCACCGTACAGGTTTACCGAGATGCAGATTACCAAGGCGCCCGATGTCTCAAAGCTCTGTATTGGTACGACGAGAAGATACTCAAGCGCCTTCTCGATATTGGTGCTGAGATGGCAGACAGCGCGGACATGGGAATAAACTATGACTACAATGTCCTAGTTGTGAGCGAGAATAGTCAGTTTCTTAGTCACATTCCAGAGCTTGATGCTAGAATGCGGAAAGAGTTTCCTCAATACTATGGCGAAGATGGCCGCCCTAACTCACCAAGAGCCATCATCGTTTATGCACAATGGGTACCACTCAGCAAGGATGACAAGTGTAACGAGTCATGGTTTGAGAGTATCCGCGAAGGCTGTGTCTTTGATCTCCCGACAATGACGAGAACTTTGTCGGCGCTTACAGGCGATTGGATGTTGCCAGTCAGCCGAGAATTTGAGCTCCCATTTATCAAGGGAATACAAACATCTGACTCAGTCAGCCTTGTCGCAGATGACTGGGCACGCTGGGCGTCGGATCGTTTAGACGCTATCGTCAAGCCAGATAATGGGTGTCATCTCTCAAGCCATTTCATGTTTGGGGGAAGGAACTCGAAATTTAAGTCAAATGCCAGCAATGGCACCTCCTACAGTTGGCGAGATACTACCGTCCTCTGGACGATGGATATTTACTATACTCCAGGCCATAAGCAAGATGCCGTAGAATGGCGAACCCGAACCCTTCAAGAGGGAATTGGTCCTAACGGCAAGTTCTGCAAGAAGGACCGCCGCTTCCTATGGGGCTCTCAGGACGGGTTTGATCTTGACGCCGATTGGCGTCATTATTATGAGGATGAAACAAAATACAACCAGCTCAAGTCAGTAAGAACAAGGGCAGACCCTGACGGGACTTTCACACCAAACACATTCAGCGTAGCAAGAAATCATACTTGTGCAAAGACTGATTTATCGCGTTTGTAAATTTCAAGGTCAATTGCTGCTTTTCGATGTACGGTAACACAAGTCCCTCAATTATACCGGAGCTTTCCGTGTTGTGTATCTCTCGGATCAATATTTTATTTTGTCCAGACGAGCTATATAGTTATTGTTTATGAAATCCAGCGTAAGCAATATATCAATATAAACTTAAAGTGAAAAATCGGGGATTTCTTGATACCCCGACTGGCAATGAATTAGATATACAATCATCGTACAGGCTATATCTCATCCCGGAAGTCTATGCATCCCGTAATTTTTTTGGAGTCGTTTGAAATGTTTGTACATGTCCTTTTGATTATTTGTTTAGCCATTGTGAAATCGCATGGAAAAACTCATTTGAATATAGCCTCAAAGACCCGAAGGCCAAAAAGCAACCAAGAGGTTTTAAGCAGAGATCCTCACATAGAAGTACAGCATGTATGCAAGTGTTGAAGATGTGCATTTCACTAGCAATAGTATTGCTTCGCGAGCACCAACCTGATCAATAATCTAATAGAACAGCAAGAGACGCTTGATTTCTTCCGTGGATGATCCAGCTACAGTGGTTTAGTTTGTGCAATCGGCAGTTAAGGCTACTGGAACCTTATTAGAAAGCTCTTGTGAATGCCTTCTCCGTCTTATCAGTAAAAATTGATTTCCCTAGTATTTATTTAGTAGACTAAACTGGCTTACTAGCGTCGCCTTTTTCCCTACAAATCGGACTCTTCAGGCTAGCTTTGTGGAGTATAGTGCCTTTTTGTTGCCCCGAATCAATGGGCATTTTCTGCACCGCTAGGATTTTCTTTTTTTGTTTTCTTGTAACACATGTTCGGAAAACGAATGTTAACTAGTGGGCACTCTCTTTAAAATGAGAACAAGGCTGCAAGAGAGCAGGGTATATGGGTGTTTTCATCCCTTTCGTTTCTACACTGCCAAACACCATCTAAAGAAATTATCTGATATCGAGAGGAAATATGTACTCGACAGTTCTAATCATCGGCGCCGGCGAAAGCGGCCTGTGTATGGCCGCTCAGCTCAAAAATCGGTTCAAGCACACCGATTTTGCCGTCTACGAACGTCACAGTGATGTCGGCGGCACTTGGTATGCCAATAGTTACCCAGGTATTTTCTCCCTCTGCTTCATGAATGACGATCGATATGATAATAACATCAAAATTACACATTACTTACATGATCAATAAAAAGGCGTCGCATGTGACATGTAAGCTGGTTTATTTCCTGAAGATAACGTTACAGATACATTTTCTTAATTAATCGATTAGACCAGCACTTTGCTATTCATATTCATTCGCCCCCAATCCCGACTGGACTTCATTCTATCCAAAAGGTATCTCCCTCGTACCCTTTGCAATATTTGTAGAGATCTGTCAATCAGTATTGTAAACACTAATATGCGTACAAAGGCGCTGAATTACATGACTACTTTACCAAGTTCACTGACTCCTACAACCTTCGCCACCATATAACATTCAACACTGAGGCTGTCTCCGCTAGATACCTATCGGATCGTCAACTATGGAGCGTTCGTCTCCGACGTCGGAAAATCGCGAGTTGGGAAACAAAACTATCGACTGATGACGCCAGAGAACTCCAGCACGATAATGATGAGAGCTGCGATACCTGGACGCATGAATGCAAGCTACTATTCACCGCCGTGGGAGGACTAGTGGAGCCCGCAGACTTTGAAATTCCGGGTCGTGAAAAGTTTAAGGGCAACATATTCCACTCAGCGGTTTGGGACCATACAGTAGATATTAAAGGGAAAAACGTTGTAATTATCGGAAACGGGTGCTCAGCGGCCCAGATTGTGCCCGCAATAATACCAGAAGTCAAATCTTTAACCCAAATCATTCGATCTCCACACTGGATTCTCCCCCGCCCTCAGTTTCCTGGATTTGATCCGTCTTCCTTCGAGAAATACTCACCTACACTCTTTCGATATATTCCTGGCCTTCAAGCTCTTTCACGGGCGCTCATGTTTGTCTCTATAGAGGCTGGCTGGCTCGGATTCCGAAACGACGCTCTAGGAGAAAAGATCAGGATCGCACAGAAGAATACATCTCTAGAACATATCAAGAAGAACGCGCCGGAGAAGTACTGGGATATTCTAATTCCGACTTTTCCGGTAGGATTTAAGAGAAGAATATTTGACGACACTTATCTCCCAACGTTGGCTGATCCGAAGATGACATTAACAAAGGACGAAATCACATATCTATCTAAAAATCATGTACATACTGCCTCTGGTGAGTCTTACAAAGCGGAAGTCATAATTCTCGCCACGGGATTTAAAACAAACGAGTGGATTGCCCCCTTCGAGATTGTTGGAAAAGATGGCATCTCGCTTAGAGACCATTGGGAAAAAATGGGTGGCCCCGGAGCATATAACTCGACAGCCGTCAACGGGTTTCCAAATATGTTTATGATCGTGGGACCGAACAGTATCACGGGGCATACCAGCTTTATCTTAGCATCTGAAAACATGTGTCGGTACGCGCTCAATATCGCAAAGCCTGTAATCACAGGAGACGCGAGCGAAGTCGAAGTGAAGAAGGAAGCAGAGGAACAGTATAGCAACTGGCTTAGGGAACAGATGAAGGGGACAGTGTTTGATAATAAGCAATACCGATCGGCAAGTATTTTCTAAATAACCTTTATTTCGATTCGAGTATACTGACAGAAATATAAATTAGTGGTACGTAAGAGGAGATGGCTGGAACTCGTCGACCTATCCGTGCTCGCAGGTCCATTTCACCTACAGATCCTATTTCCCGGTATATAAAGACTGGGTGACCAAGAAAACGCCGCAGGGTGAGTGGAAGTTGAAAGTCAAGAGGTTCCTCGTCCTCTTCCTGATCTTTGGAGTAAGTACCGTGCGCATGGTTCTTAGAAGGAAAGGTCTTATGTGGACGGATGTGAGGGGTATTGCAAGTATCGTGCTGGCACGAGAGTTGGAGCAGGTAGCTAGAACGATTCGTCGGTTGTTGTAAACTTCCACTCTTTCATCGTACTAGAGGTCTTACGATCTCAAAGTCCTTATACCAACGATGTATTTGCCATTCAATGCCTTCACTCAATAAACACTGCAACCATAGAGAAACTGTGACAAATATATCTCAATTACAAATAGACAGGACTCACCCTCCATAGCTACTATTAATGCACTTTATTTAATTATATGTGCGTTATGTCAAAATTACTGGTTGTTGAAAATAGCTTATCTTGTCGTTTGTGATAAGTTTTTACGAGATATCTGGTCTCCAGTGCCAAATGCAGATCTCTGGGGACACGAGATGTCCATGGTCATCTTGTTAGAAAAGCATGGCCCTGCTTCGGTGGATTATACGCAACACAGGAAATTGTGACCCAGCCGTTGCAAGTCGCTTATGCTCTTGGTTGATCAGATTGATTTCTAACCCCCGGTACCCGATCACCACAACTATTCAATGCAAATTCGCCTCGGACATTGCAACGATGTACCGTTCCCAAGCCGGACAACTGTACAGGCTGCAGGCGTTGGGCAAGGCGTGGCTGGACGCACTTGTGCCACGATATGCATTCATTCGTACGTTGCGTATCATGCACATTCGTGATGCCATGAGTGCGCTGCGTCTATGGTTCCTATCGTATACAGAGTTCATAGCTGTGTATATAACCCTACTGTGCCGATAATCTTGCGTGCATATCGCATAGAAGTCGCATGCTGCGTGTGTTGTTTATGCAGCACATGACACTTCTGGGGCGGGCTGTGCAGAACGTGCTTATATACATGAACATATTATCCTGTATTCTATAGGTCCAGGTGCGTGTGCGCAGATGTGTGATGCCACTAGGTGGGTGGCTGTAGAACTCGACGGGTCCGAGTCTACTATATAAGCATGTACTGTACATCCGCTATCTCTCGCCTCCAACAAAATCGAAAATGGTTGGGAATTTTGAAACGCCGGAAATTTGCCCGCAGCCGCTTAAGTGTATGTATCTTTGTTTCTCATTTGAACGATAAGGCGCATCCGTTGTATAGATATCCCTAGATGTATCGGATAACATTCATGATCATGCGACTTTCATCCGGGAATGGACATTCACGGTGCTCTCGTATTCTGGAACTCATTGTCCGTAAATTTGCCACAATAACGCACTTCAAACAAGCGCACGATACATATTCCCTTACCTAACTCTCAGAGTTGCTACGCTGTGCAACCCTAGCTCCTGCATAGCCTTCCAACATTTTCCATCCATCGGCAAGTGCAAATTGTATCACGCATGCATGGGAACGCTGATATCACCCTCGAAACTCATCGTAGACTAGGGTAGTTGCCATCGCTAAGTTCAGGAATCCGTAGGGCCTGGAATTCTGGATCTATCAACATGGCTTGGCATCTATTCATGATTATTATATTTAAGGCTACCCATCTTCCCTCCATGGGATCCTCGAGATCCAAGATTCCATCGAGTAGTATACATACGGTTTCGTTTCCAGGTTGACTCCTAGGAAACATTGAAGCACCAATAACTCACGTTTTCCTTCTTCTATTTTTGGGGTGAGATCCCGTCAGAGAGCTAGTGGCAGATGAGAAAAATGTTTTTCAACTCAGGCTTAGTGAGCCTAGTCTTTCTGTTCATATATATCCAGGCCTCGTTTGCTATTCCTGCAGGCGGGAGTGACTCAGAAAGACCTGGAAGCGGGAGCAGCGAGGGCAGCGGGGGAAGCGAGAGCAGTGGAGGCAGCGGGAGCAGTGGTTTCAGTGGGATACTAGGATGGAACAGTGAGGTGAAGAAAAATTACAAGGAGGATCAACTAATTTTTATTGCAGTCATTCTCAAAGAAGAGCACTGGAAAGACAACGATGTAATTGAAGTGATAGATAACCTCTTTCGGAAGGTTTTGGACATGAGGGCCCTCACCAATGATGAGCCGGGAGAGGGAATATATGTTCCCAAATACAGATATTTTGGTACACCCTTTATCCTGGTTCGAGGTCAATACCATAAAATTGCGGATATAGTGATAGAGGACTTCAGTAGAGAGAAAAAGGATGAGAGAATTGGTGTCAACGACTATGTGAGCACTCTACCCAAACCAAAACCTAAGGACCAGAAATGTGGCTTTTCTAACAATCGAGCTACAGCTCGAGACCTGGGGAATCCTTGATGCCCAAAGCGACATTGAAGTTGCAATGGACAAAATAGATGAAGAACAATCTGAATCGCAAATGCAAGAGAAGAGAAGCTTGCGTGAAAGGGAGAATACGAAGCTTTCAAAGCGGGGCGGAATTAGATATAGCGAGGGAGACTATTTCCTGGATTTCAAATATTACTCAAAGCCTCCAGATATCGCTTGGGATGAATGGGAAGCGCAAGACGCATATTTCTACTATGGGACTGAAGGATCTGGCGTTAATATCTATATGGTGGACTCTGGATTCGCTGGTGGCGCAGAAGATTCCGACGAATTCAAAAATGCATTCGAAAACGACCAAGTGAAGGAGTGGATTTATGCCCATGGACCTATGGAAGTCGGCCAACCTGATGACTACGTATATGATACTGGAAATGCGCTCACAGATTTCACTGGGACTAAGGCTGTCTCAAAAATCATAGGTTGTTTCAGGGTCCAGAAATTGGCGTTCTAAATTTTGACGTACATTCTGCTGACAAATTTTATCTTATAAATTAGGTCGGTCAACTGGCTATGCCCGAAAGGCTAGCGTTCACATTGGGGTAATCTACGATTGGAGTTCAACACAGCAGCCCTGTTATACAATCGACGTCCTCGCTAGAATGATGGAAAGGATCGAGGACAATATCAAGAGGGACTCGCGGTACAAAGCCATCATCAACCTACCTACTACTGTTCTACCATATCACAGGATTGGGAAAGAACTAGACCTGTACACCACTTTAACTCCGGGCGAAAGAACGTATGTTGGAGCATATTCGAGAATCGCGGATATAGTCCTGAAAAAGTTCCACGATTTCTTGAGCAATGTGATCCTTGTTACTGGAACTGGGGATTCGTCGTGGGTAAGCTCTACGCACGTGTGAAGACAGGCTACATGTACTTCACGATCGTAGTATCGATTAATCTGCAAATACGGTCTACTGATGTATCGATACCTATACCAACTCTATATATAGGGTATGCCAATTTCAGAATGGCCCGCGAAGCGAGGAGACACTATGTCGAACCTAGTAGTTATCGGTAACGCGGACGCCGACGGTAAAATAAATGCGTTTTCTGAAGCAAGCTATGTTGCCGTCTACGCCAATACAGACGCAATTGAGGTCCCAACGTTCGGAATACAAAGTGGAACGCTGAAACAATACCATCTGCGGAATGAAAAGGACAGTGGCGCTGGGTTTCAGCAAGAGTACGGCATAGATCTGGGTAAGTCTTCTCGAGGCTGGTCTCGAAATTCAGAAACCAGCACCGACCCGATATGTCGACTTGACACCCTGTCAATGTCATAGGAGACACCCACTGATAGAATGGAAATCTACGTTTCGTATAGCTATTCCTATTGTCACTGGCATTCTGGCTTGCATCTGGTCGGAAGGCCCGGACAACCTGGCACAAGATGTCATTGAAACGCTTTACGAGGATGCCTATCCACGAGATGTCGAGGGCGGCCTTAAGATTGTATGGACAGGATTACGCCCTACTGACACCGACACCGCCTGTAGTACGAAAAGCAATCGAAAACGGTTTTTGGATCAGTGTTCGAACTCGAATGTCGTTTACAATGGCAGGAAGCCTAAGAGTGCCAAAAATATGGACTCTAAGACTGTAAAGGTCACTGTCACGGTAACAGAAACGACGAGGGTGACAAGTACGACGAACGTCACACACACAGTAAATGTGTCGAGGTCGGGCCGAGGAAATGGCTCTTGAACAGCTTGATATCGCGATGCGGCAATTGTATGTTCGTGATTGCACGCAATGGGGCCGTTAACGCGTTGCCGTTTCCGTTTCCTTCATCCAAATCCCATTCTTAAGATCCTACATCACAATACTCTCTTCATAGGATCATGTATATCGAATCATACTTTTGTCAGAATAGTAGCAAGTTGTATGTAGCGACATTCAGTTTTAATTCAAGCCTCGCAGAACGGTTCGTCGAGAGACCCGAGGAACAAAAACATCTGCAATAGCAAATGTTGCTCTACCGCTGCCTCTTTTGCGATAGACTTTCCGGATCAGCTGATATACGGAAATGTGAACCTCAGATCTAGAGCCAATTACGAAGTAGGGGTCCTCAGGCATGATGATCACCTGCATTGAGCAGAACATCTGTCACGGCGACCAATGCTAACAAAGCTCTCTCCGATGCCATCTGCCAGGCGTACGTATACTCTGTAATCGCGCTACGCCTGATTGATGAATACTGTGGGTACCTGAATTTCGCCAGGTCGGATGCAACGCTGCTGAGTGCGCGATAAACCAGGCATTCGCTGAACCGACACGGTCCGATAGCGCGCATGCCAAGGAAGGCTCCGCCAATCCGTGGCCGAACAGATATGAGCTTACGTACCCCTATCGTCCATCGAGCCCTGGCTCCGGAAAACCCCCAAACTGATCTACCGCGGATGAAGTCTCCCTCCGAATTGTGTTCCTCGAGAAAATTGCTTGACAGGCTTGGAGTTAGAAAATCGAAGGGCGAAGCGACAAGCTGCTTCGGGCGGGTGCCAAGCTCGCAAGCGGGGCTATTACGCAACGGGCATGTGCTTATGGGGTGATTGATGTCCCCCCATATGCTGCTGTAACCCAGCCGTCGCGAGGACGAATTAGCTCTGCAGATATACTTAGAGAGGAGATGAGAACTGCGCGAGGAACGGTGGTATCGAGACGGGAAATTCCGCGATTTTGGGAATGAAAAGGCAGGAGCAGAGCAATCTGAGTGTTAGCTCGATTGGATACTCGAAAGCAAAGTATTGATCAATTCGCCGCCGCAACGCAGCAACATGCAACAGCAAAAGGTATCGTGAATGAAACTGACAGGCTAGGCGCATCAGTTGACTACAAGTTGGATGGTATCGCAGGTAATGCACGTGTGATGGCAAAAGTCCAGCCAGTGAGCTTCTCATAACGTTAAGCTGGTCCGTTCCTCTGGCAGTGTGCATTGCATTGCCGCATGCATTGCCGCATGCAGTGCCCCACGCAGACGGCTGAGAAGGCAGGTGTTTGCTGTTGAACCGACCAGCTTGCTCCTGCTGCAGCCGTTCAGGCTCCCATGAGCCATGCGAGCATCATTCTGCGCCTGGAAACCGAAAAAGCATAGCCGCGGCTGGGCAGCTTGATTTGGTGGATTGATTTTTCCAGCCTCGAGGGTCAAGGCAAATGCTTTGATCGTTATAACGTTACCTTGGGAGCTTGTCTGGGTTATTGTTCCCAACAAGGCACCCCTTACCAAAGATACTATTAATAATATATTCTGAATAACGTCAACCGTTAGACCGACAGCTATGAGCCGAACACATTTTCGGAATCAAATCCAAACGAGCTTCCACTCTGACCATTCTCATCCGCCTCTCTGTATCATGCGCGCACGGTGTTAACATGCTAACAATTTTCCTCGGCCTCGTCAACAGTATCCAAATGTATGCATACTTACCCTGCCAAGATTTTCCTCATGCGACCCACGCGCACAACAGGCATTGATGCGCTGAGCAGTGCAGTATAATATAAAGGAAGTATTATAATATAATGATCATCTAAGCATGAGATATCAAGATTAGCAAGAGCTTTGGAAGCGATAAATCCTTCCTCCGATTTTAAGAGCAACTGGGGATAGCGTCTGAGGATGGGCAGGTTGACACGACCAGACTGTCTGAGACCTTGGACGCCCGTATACCAAAAACCCTGGTATCAACGTTGACCCTGCTGTTTCGCGTGCGACTGCGCCGCGCCGACACAACGACCGTACGGTACATACGACTAGTCGAATGGGCCCCAAAACCCAACAATTCCACCCCCATTCGCGCATCACCCTGCCCCGAGAACAAGCAAATACTTACTCAAAGGAAGGGGAGGGGAAAAAAAAAAAGAAGGAGTTCCCACGCATGTATGGACGCGCATGCATGCATCGAAGGGTGCTGGTGCGACAATCAGGTATCTCTCGACGGCTGGCCTATAATATATAAGTCCTTTATACAGGACCCACCCAACACGTATGCCACTTTAATCGTAGAGATATCTCTCCCGCCCCGGCTGAGACGATAGCGAGAAGGCCTTGAAGCAAATTTAGACCCATTGCAACTGGATTGCTTGGATACATATAACCTTAATACCACCCAGTCCACAACCTATATATATTTTCGTTCCTTTCTTTTCCTACCGCTACTACACTGTCACTTTCGCTTTGCACAAGGCTTCTTAAATTCACATTATATATACGATCGATCGCTCTTCGACGCCTACATACAATCTTTCTTCGCTGCAAGTCCGGGAAGCTGGTGGATTGGTTCGTTGAAATATATATAGTCGATACCCGCAACGAAACAGTATGGCTTTCTCGACGAGGATATCGTATACCAAACTGCAACACGACGATGTCGAAAAAATACAATCAACGGAAGATAATGGACAGAGTGGAAATGCAGATGGATCTTGGTCGCATAGACTGTCGATGCTGTTATTTTTCAAGGGCCACCGGCAACTGGCGATCTCTCGGGCGCTGTTAGGAGCCGTCAGCCTTGTTCTCGTCGGCTTGATCATCTACGTCTTGAATGTGAGCAAATAACCTTCAGCTGTCCCAACTTAGTGATCATCATGTCGTCGCATGGTATGCTGACGGATATAATTTTACAGATCGATAAAAGCAGTGTCTCGCGGTCGTATTTACCTGTCGACGAGGTCGTTGAAGATACCGATCGGCCCTTAGTTCTCTATGCATACCACGAGACGGATAATGCAAAGGAAAACGCCCTCTTCTTCATCAACCACGGCCTGCACGATGCAGCGGACTTTGTCTTCATCATCAACGGAGAATCGACGTTGAAAGAACACATCCCCGTCGCCGACCACATTTCCATCGTCGAGAGGGAAAACGAGTGCTATGACCTGGGCGCCTACGGACATGTCCTCACAGCGAACAACAGCTATCTCGTCGACAACCACAAGCGGTTCATCCTCATGAACGCCTCTATCCGCGGACCGTTTCTGCCGACATGGTCGTCCGACTGCTGGAGTGAAGCCTACCTCAACAAAGTCACCGACACCAACAAGGTGAGTAATCCCATGCACAACTGAGAATTTTGTATGAGCGCGCATATACTGATATTGTCTCTCCAGCTGGTCGGGATGAGTTTCAACTGCAGGGCGCCCGGCGGCCCGCATGTGCAATCCATGATTATGGCGACCGACCGCATCGGCGTCCAAATCCTCCTCAGAGATGTGATCACCCACTGCTTCAGCGGCTGGGACGACGCCGTCACGGGCGAGATGAACATCACCCAAGCGATCCGCAAGGCCGGCTACAGCGTCACCGCCTTCATGACCGCGTTTTCCTCGGACAAGGACTATCCGGACACCTGCGAGCACGGCGACATTCTGTGGAACGACAAGTACTACGAGACCAACATCCACCCGTACGAGATGATGTTCCAGAAGGCGAATCGAGACATCTACCCGAAGCAACTCGAGATGCTGACCGAGTGGCACGATAAGATGAAATACTCGAGTCAGAAGTTCTGCGGGAAGGATCGCAAAGTCAAGTTTACAACGCTAGGCCCGTTATAGTGTCAACATTTCTCTCACACACAGCGAATGAATGCGAATTATCGTCATCGTTAAGCGTTTTGACAGGGAGAGTCGACGGAGTTATCATTATTTTCTTCTTTTCGTTCTTGATACCATGTTTCCATAGATCCGCATGTTAGAGAACGCGTCATCGATCGGCGAAGCGCTCTATTTTCAGGAGATGATATCCGGATTTTTCGTTGGACCATTTGGCGTTTCTGGAGTTGACGGGTTTTGGTTTGACATTGTCGTGGATTTTTCTCGTTGGTTAACTGGCTGAGACGGGTCATCTCGGCGGATATCATCATTCTTAATTGGACTTTCTTACCCTCCTTTTCACCGTCAGATCATTACATCTGTATTTGTATATATTTCGTTCCTTACATTTGATCGATCGATTCAGATTAGAGCTAGACTGCTCATTTCACACGTTTGTTAGCGGGGACTCACAACGACCAACCGGCCGTCAAACAGGTACCAGACATGCGGTTTCAGATGGGCCATCGACCTAGCGATCTGGGATAGTTTGACATCTACGTAGATGTTGCAAACGCCATGCATCCTTCGGTTGGACCAACAGGCCGGCACAGATTGGCGGTGCAAATTTTGACACAAGCTAGGTGTCAGTCCGTTTGCCTCGCGGCCTCGTACATGTAAGGCCCACCGAGACTAGTATACGGTACCTCGTATGTAGGCCACCTAGCGTCGACCGAGCGAGTATAGTTTCCGGTGTGCAAACGTAGGCACAGTGCACAGCACCGCCAAGCCGGAGGCATTGCGTTTCAGGATGGGTGCAGCCCCTGCGCGGGATCGCTGGTCAGCTTACGTTCACCTGTCGACATCCGCTCGATATCGCAGGTGCGGGTGTATTGAACAGTAATCGATAATTCGGTGACGAAAAGAGCATGTCCAGAACGTCGTGAATACGGGTTTGTTTAGTAATGAGAAATTGCTGGTGCACATGGTGCTCGTACCCTGGGTGCCTGGCTTGGCGGGACGCAAAGAGCTATTTTGAAAGCACGCGTCGCGTACCACTAGTGGTAAGGTCCTCCTTTCGACATGCGGGTGCAACGCGAGCGGCTGAACGGCTCCTGGATCCTGATTCGACTCGAGAGCTCTCGACGGCTGACGGGAAGATGCAGGATCGCGTAGATGCTTTCACGATTGGACGCCCTCGCGTCCAGAGCGAGGACGCATGTACGAAGTATCACATCCCAGCGGAGCTGATATCATATGATCATCCCTGAAGTCATATAACAGTACATGAGATCTGCTCATGCTCTGAATCCAAGTGATTTCTCGAAATTCGTCGCCCTTGTTCGAATCCCTCTCTTCGGTTGGAGTAATTAAGTAATTGACTTCGCGAATTCGGTGGGTCCCAGCCCTAGATTCGATTCCCTCGATCTGGCGTGCATGGTCTCCCCATCTTGTGAAAGCTTGAGTGTGTGTGGCCATGGCTAGCTCGTTTCCACAAAATGCGCGGCATGAAGTTACCTAGCTTACATAATTCACCCTCGGCGGAACCACAGATCAATCTCGTGCCCTCGCGCCCATGGGCATGCGTAGTACTTACCCCCCAGAATGCCATCAATCCTAGATACCCCGACCTAGCGGTGGAGGATGCGCTGGAGGTAGATTTACCAGGAAGCCCTGGTCACCAGCCACATCTGCATGTGGCGGTGGCTGGTACTCTACTCTTTGAGTTGTCACCGCCATTGATCCACATATGCGCCCTCGGAATATATTCGAATATATATCCGACATTTCGATATTACTATCGAAATCCTCGCTGTTGGGCTTGGATATTCCACAGCGCAGATATATATAGTAGCACATGTGGATGTACACAAAAGTATATATACGCCCCCATCCAGGAGAACCGTGACATGACGGGCACGTTGCCAGAATCTACCGCATCAGGAAACACCAGGCGCTCAAGCCATGGGTCCGACCTCCGCGTTCCGCTCCAAGCTTTTCTCCCAAGCTTCCAAGCGGGCTGGCGGCTTGCAGACGGCTTTCCGGCTATCAATTTCGATGTTTTCTCCGTCGCCATGACGATCGACTTTTTTTCCTTTTGTGCATATAGGATAGTGCATAATGCGCGAGGTTGGCAGTTAGTTAGGGCCGGAACCACTCGTTAGCTGCATCGCTGCAAGGTGCAGGTGCTCGTAAATGCAGGTAGCCCGAGCAGGCTTCTTATGCCTCGGACGTACGTACAGGTGCATGCACCTAAACCTATCAATGAAGAATACTAGGCCATTGGGGGTTAGCATTCGTGTGTATGCCATTCGTATATGCGCATTCCTATATTCTAGAAGTTGTGAGCGTGTGTGAGTGAGTGTGTATGTGCATGTGTGTAGAATTCATATCAGGTTCATTTTCGTATTAGGTGCCGGTCCTATATAACATTCCATTCCATTGCAGGGGCCATCCAATGAACAAAAAACCCAAAAATAAGCCAAAGAAAAGGTTAAACCGTCATTAGGAAATTAAAATTTATCGATCGTGAAAAATGTTCAAATTCGCTGAAGACAAAAAGGTATCGAAAGGCAGACCGTAAACGAGAAAGGAGAGAAACGGGATGTGGAAGGAAGAGGTAACAGGCAAAGACCGAGTGACTTGCCATCGTAGGCGTATGGGGGAAAATCCAAATCTCCAAATTACTTTTATGGAGTCCTGGATACTCCTTCATCAAATCTTCAAGCAAAACGAAAGAAAGCATATAAAACAAGCAGTGGCATCGTCAGAACGGTTTAAAATCTCTGACCGTCTTCTCGTCCGAGCTCTGGCAGAGCGGAAACTTCATTGCCCCCACCGCCAATCATGCCGGGCCCATTGCCGTAGCCAAATCCGACCTCGTCCCGAGCTGTATCCGGCTCTGGCGTTGTGGTATTCAGATGATCTTCAGAACGCGAGCCGGATCGTGACCCGGTTCCGAGTTCTTGCGGCTGGTCACCAGGTGGTGTGTACGCAGTATACCCTCCTGCGTCCATCTCACGGGAGTAGAAGTGCGGATTGGGCCTTAGAGAGGAGGGCAGTTCCGACGCGTTGTTGTGTACTGCTGGATAGAAGGCTGTCGGCTGGATAGCGCCTTTGGCGCCAGGAGTGGGAGGGTATCCGCCGGGCATAGGGTACGCTGATGGTGTGCTGACGGCCGTGTTGTTATCGAGCTCGGAGTACAGGCTGTTCGCGTTGGTACCGTATGTGTTCATGGTTCCGAGACGTTCGGGAGCCTCTTCGGGGACAGCAGTCGGGATGCGTTCGGTGACGCCATCATCCGGACCCGGGTGGCTTGGGAGACCGTCGTTGGGATTGCCGTACGAGGAGCCGTTGCTCATGCTGTGGTGGTGGTGAGCAGCAGCGGCAGCTCCGCCTCCAACGAGGGCACCAGCCATTGCGTATTGTCCGGCGTGGGAATGTTCCTTGCCACGCAGGGTCGGAGTTCCGGGGACAGGCGAGACGGCGCCTTCCACGCCAGCATATCCGCGTGGAGCGAGGTATTCCCGTCCGACGCCAGGGGTCGTTCCAGTAAGCAGGCCGTCGGAGTTAGTTCGCTCGGTGACATCGGTGAACTTGGATTCGTGGGATGGTCTGTTGTCGCCAACTGGTGGTGCGAGAGCCGGGCCGGTCATCGCGGCGGTTTCCAGGTCCCGGCTCCGACTCCGCTTGCCGCGGCCAGAGGTGTAGTTGTTGGCTGGCGATGGTCCATATGCTCGGTCTTTCTTGGAGTGGTGGTGAGCGAGGAATGAAGTGAGGAGAGTGAGCAGGAAGAGGGCACTAGCGGGTGAGATATCGATCAGCGTTTCGAATTCTGCGAGGGGTGTATATATTTAATTTTAAGGCCTTACCATAGTGCAATCGAGACTATGAAGATTCCTTTGACGAGCTGGCAATTGGTTGAGATGTTGCTTCCCGCCCTTTCCAGCCAGGGGACATTCTGCCTTCTATTGTTGCAAGTTCCATTCCAGGCGTCTCTAAGCAGGATGGTGATTGTAACGAAGCCTCCGATGAACAGCAGGTCGCCCAGGACGGTGAGGAACTGGAAGAACGATTTCTGGAGCAGGCATATCGAGAATATGAGGACAAACGAAGCCCACAGAAACCCAGCAGCGCTCTAGAGTATCCTAATTAGCATCATCCCAGCAGATTGTCGGTCCTAATTAGAATGGGTAACTGGGACAACTTACGATGATTTCAACAGCAAGAGCCTTCCCGGTTATCCGGTTCTGCTTGGAGAGCTCTACTATAAAGTAGGTTGTGCATCCGGCGATGTAGAGGGTGCCGAGGACCTGGAGGGTCCTGAAGACGGTCGATAGCAGCTTTGCGATAACCGCCATGATTGGATGGATTCACCAGAGTCCGACTCTCCGAACCGACTAGGCTATCGACGTCGTCGGAATATATACGTAAAGCAAGGAAAGGCGTGGAACCCCCAGTGGAAAGAAAGAGCGTCGGTCGAGTCAGCACCAGCAGCTAGCAGCAGCAGCTTGCAGTCGCGAGGACGTCGGGTGATGTGATATCGATGCTGGAAGCGGATGGCGATGCGGGCGTGCGTTGCCAGTGACGTCGCGGCATCAAAGTTTTAGGTTTATATAGCGAGAACAACCTTTGAGCAACGAACAGTCGAACGGCGAGACGGCGATGATGGAGGAGAAGAGTATTAAAACTCCCGGGAGAAGAGGACGGGAGAAAAGCCTCGGAGGGAACGACGGGCTGCGAGGCATGAAATTATAAAGGGCGAGCGAAGGGAAAAAGCAGCGCCGGGCAGCGAGGAGATTCCTTCCCGCTTTTTTCAAATCATTCCCTGAAAATCCGGAGGCCAGGCAAGCCCGATTGAACTGTGGCTCATGACGACAGCGCAGGGCTCCCTTTAATTCCAACCACTTCTCACTAGAATACTAGTAAATGCGAGCTAGGAACTTGGTATCATATCATGTTGGGGGATGTGTAATGTGCGTGCTTATGTGTGTGCGGTACATGTGCATACACATGCACATACATTGTACTTGGACAGCGGTGTTCCAACTGCGTGGGACATAATACATGCGTAGACGCCTGCCTGTGCGCCCCTCCGCCTCGCGTGGTTGGCCCACTCCTAGTACTATAGCAGGTTGCGATACTAGTATGGAGTAGTAGTAGCCATGCGGTTTGCCAGTTGCCGGGGCACAGCGTTCGGCTGCGCTGCGCCTACGTCACAGTGATGCTGACCTCCCCGCAATCAAAGCTAGCCACTCTGCTATCGATTCAAGCAGCTATCATGACATGGACCCTTCAGATCTTAACTCAGTACGCTCACGATATATAGTGAGATTCAGCGAAAGTCGCGATGCCCGATTCGATTCCGATTCTTGGATTCCGGCGGGGACGCAAATGCAAACGTTCAAGCACCTCCAGGCGCCCGGCCATGACGTCAGCTGCGATGCGAACGAACGCTTCCCGCGCCGGCTGCATCGAGCAGTTGCATCGGTGGATCCGCCGTCGAGACCAGGTTATCGCGAAAGCAGCCCCCGCTGCTGCCGGATGGGATATCACGTAAGTGCTTAGCTTGTGGTTGAGATGTATGTAATGTCATATGTAAGATGTCTTGGAAACTGCATCTAGATATCTGCACCTGTATGTACACTTCTGTTTCCATCGCGCTGCATCGACATCGATCCGGTCCGCTCGCGATGGTTGGCCAGCTTTTCCCCGGACCCCCTCCGATCGTTTCTGGCGAGACGATTGCCCGTTTCGGCTGCCTGCGTCGCGGAACGAGGTTGGATGCTATAACTGGTACTAGTACTGCAGTGTACTGTCTGCCTGGTCGCTTTGACTCTCGCGATCGGGATTCAACATTGACATCGAGATCGCAGTACGAACCTTTTGTCAAAGAAAAAAAAAACTAACGTTGGCTGTTTCGTCCCGAACATTAATGGTGGCACAGTAGTCCGGATCCTGTATGTACGCGTCTTTTTGTAATTAAATCCAATATTGCAATTAGCACCATTGTCTCGGGATTACGAATATAATGCTGAGGTTGGAGTTCTGTCCGTCGCACAATGCAGCTGGGCACCTCGCTTGGGCTTGGCTGTCGGCACATGAGAAACGGGGTCAATGGAAGGAGATATATTTTACGACATGCAACATAACGATAAGGAAGTGACCGTCGCTTATGCATGGCATTGTTTAAATCTCAGAAATATGCATGCTGTCCATGCTTCAAGCAGTTTCTCTATACTGTACTCTATAGCTCTATAGTAGTATATACAGAGAATATACATGATTCGATGTCCCTTTATCGCCCGTGGTATCCCATAATCTTAACCCTCCTCTCGGAAACAGATCGATATATAATAGCAGATAACGATAATAAAATGGTAATAATGGTAATGGCAGTGAATCGAGGTAACGAAAACGGTCACCGCCGAGATCCCGATCGAACAAAAAAAAATATATATATATAAATTTAAAGAAGGCTGGCGCATAGAGAGTATTAAAGTAATAGAACCGGGTAAGTTGGTTGTTCGACAATGGCAACAAAATCCCGCTACGTGATAACGAATGAACCAGAAATGGCCGTGAAAAAAGAATAAAGAAATAGACGAATTGGTGATGAGGCCCCTGCCCCGTTTACTGAGTCTTGGGAGGACCTGGTTCGGCCGGCCTGGTCGGCTCAGGCTCCATCGACGACATCTCGGTCGACTCGGGCTCAGCGTCAGATGACACCATCTTCATAGGCCGCTCCTCCTCGATGCCGGCAATCGGCGCCCGGGTATGGTTCGGAGTCCACGCAAGGTAGTCGCGACGGACCTCAACGTAGTCATACGCAAACTCGCCCAGCTGGTCGTCATCCATACCCATCAGCTCGGCATGGTCGGACGCGCGCAGGTGGAGTCCGGGAACGAAGTCGATGAGCTTGGCGATCACAGCCGACACGACAAAGGCGTACGACAGGCACGCTACGATGTAAGCGATCTGCTTGTACAGACGGGCCCAGTTGTGGTCGATCCAGCCTTGTCCTCCGAGGCCGATGTTGAATCCGTCAAGGCCGACTACGTTAGCGCTCCCGAAGAGGCCGTTGAAGATGAGACCGACGATGCCGGGAATGCCGTGCTCAGCGAGGACGTCCATGGAGTCGTCGATGCCGATTAGGTACTTGATCTTCGTGCCAAAGTTGGCGCAGACCGCAGCCACGACGCCCAGCAGGATCGAGGCGTGGGGGGTGATGAACCCGGAAGCCGGAGTGGCAGCGACGAGACCGCCTAGTAATTTTGTCCATGTTAGCACGGTTCCTCGGGTGGTAATTTCGATGATGAATGTTGACGAAATTGAAATTGGATGTTAAGCAAGGAGTAGTTGAGTATTTAGTCACGTACTGATGAAGCCACTGCATAGGCCGACCATGGAAATCTTCTTCGCCAGACGGTAGTCGAGCAGGACCCAGACGATGCCGGAAAAGCAGGCCGTCAAGTTGGAGTTCCAGCAGGCCATCACGGCACGAAGGTTGGCACCGAAGGCCGAGCCGCCGTTGAAGCCGAGCCATCCGAACCACAGGAGGATGGTTCCGAGAGTGACCAGAGAGACGTTGTGAGGACGGAAGTTGACAAGCATGCGCTCCTGCCGACGGCCCAGGACCCACGAGTAGGCAAGAGCGCCGGCGCCGGAGACGATTTCGACGGGACCGCCACCTGGAGATGAGAACGAAGTGTCAGCAAGATCATGAGGATGTAGAATGTAGAATGCGTTGATGTGTTGAAGTGTTGAGTGTTGAGTGTTGAGGCGTTGCGTCGCTGCAGCTTCGCGACAGCTTCGGATTCGCGTTACGTAATTGAACAACAAGCTGCTCGTCGAGCAACTAGAAACAGAATGCCATATCAAGACCTCGAAGCACTCACCCGCATAGTCCAGAACACCCCATTTGAACGCCCATCCGTTGACATTCCACACCCAGCAGGCTATCGGGCAGTACACCAGCGTCGTGAAGAAGAAGCAGAAGACCATCGCCGGCAGCAAGCGACCGCGCTCGGCAACAGCTCCCATAACGATGCCGACGGTGACAGCTGCGAACTGCAGCTGATAGAACGAGTACAGCAGCGACGGAACATAGTTCGACCCAGGTGATCGTGTGCCCAATGTGTTCTGAAGCACTGCGTGATGGAGGTTGCCGATGAAGCCGTTGGTTGCAGTCGGAGAGAAGGCCAGCGAGTATCCCCAGAGGTACCACTGAAAGTTGACGACCGCCATCGAGCCCATCACCGCCCATATCAGCGACAGTGCCGACTTTCTTCGTGCCAGACCGGAGTAGAGGAAGGCCAGACCGGGGACCATGATCAGTACCATGGCCGCGGCCACGATGATGAAGGCATTGTCACCCGTTGAAAAGTAGATGTTGAGATCCTCATTTGCTGCACCACACAACCACAACCGTTAGCATCAACTTGTGTGACCATATCAAGTCTATGCACTGACCTGAATCGCCGCCATCATCGAGATTGGAGCCGTTCCAGATCGGAACCGGCGCTCCAGGGTTCGGCCAGTCTGCCATGTCGAATGTCGAGTCGAATGTTGTCCGAGGATTGAAGAGCCGAAAGTTTCGATGACGAGTTGGTGAGAAGAAAAACCTCTCACACTGATATAACCGCGCAAAGGTCGAAGACTGTCACTGACGGTCTTCTCAAGCGTGAAGCAGAGAATTGAAATAGCACGCGGTTCAATCAATTTACCACTCAGCGGACCGAGAAGGGCGAGGGCTTCCGAATATATAGGCGGTTCTGCCTCCCTCCCGCCTTGGAAGCCTCTTTGTCCATTATTGGGGGTGGTTCCCGCGTGCGTCCCCGAGAGACAATATTCCCCTGCAAGGGAACTTTAAAAACTACCGAGCACAAATGGATCCCGAGAGAAGAAAAAAATAAAAACAGGCATGGGCGGTTGATCGGGCATATTGACGACCGTCTTGATGAATCGATCTCTGGTCAGTATTGGTATTGTTGGCTAGGTGGAACTGACAAATGGTAGCTGTCAGGCATATCTCCCGCTAGACCTGCAATGGCAATTTTGCCTAGAGCGAGAGTGCTTCATAAAAAGCAAAGGGCGGCGCAGAGAGGGAAAGGCAGTAACGAAAAAAATTAGATACGCCGTTTACTTTGAGCCAGGAGTTAGAACCCCAATCCAGAATCTCCGAGGGGTCGTTACAAGGGTGATTGTTGCTTTGCCAAGGTCAGGACAATTTCTTGCGCCGGTCAACCTGAGGACAAGCGAGCCCCGGCGACTACGTAAAGGGATACTGTCATGTTTTGGTTCCTCAGATTGGGAAGCCCGATGTCGTGGTGAGCTGTCCCCAACAGCAACAGGCGTCTGGGAGTTTAGTTGACTAGATTGATTCGCTGTTCTGGTGCGGTTGTAGGAGCGATGGGATGGATCGATGCCCACGCCATCAGCAAGCACTCGCCGGACGATGAGATGGACGCCTTCTGCTGAGTATCGAGCTACGTAGGACAAACTCGGGCGAAACTTGCCGATGCCGAGACTTGCGAAGGGAAATACTTTGGAGCCACCAAAGATAAGCTGGTTGAGGCTGTGAACTTTGCTCAGTTCAGCTAGACCACCAGAGATAACCAACTATACGAACGATATAAATCGACGATTTAAATCCGCTCTACGAAAAGTACACCGATGAGAAAAGGATCGTTTGTGAGTATGGTGGCTCCGGATCCAGCAAACTCTCCAGTTTGTCGTATATCTCTTCGGCCTTCGCGAAGGATATCGCTCTACGGATGTTCATGTGGGAAAACATCTCTACAGATGTAGCGTTCCCCCACGAGACCATTCTTTACATATACACGTTCTATTCTTGACGTGTATTGGAATGCACGGCTTCTTATCGAGACCAACTAGGCTAACGGAACACTGTCTTTGATAGTTTGCAAGTCCGCGAAAATTAACTGGCATATGCATGCCAATGGTCCCGCAGAACCGCCAGCGAAGTGCGGCGAGCAACCACAAGCGAAAGGGCAGCTTGATCAGCTCCAATGCAGGCAGTTGAGGCCAGAGGGCATATCCGAGACATCATTATTGCGAGACGTCCCATTCTGCATGATCAGATTGATGAAAAATATATTCGCTGGCTGCGAATGGCTTCGCCAAAACGACAGCTTGCTTTGCCGCGTCTATATGCAATGCAATGCGTCGAATTCGGCAGTGGCGAGAAGGACGAATACGCACTTGTGCAGATTTCGTGGGGGACATGGGGCGTCTTTTCTAGACTGCAAAATAAATGTCTTCAGGCTTTTCTGGGCTGCATGAGCCCCAGGCTCTGGGACACTGTGATTCGTGGACGGAACATTCTTCGGCTGGCTGGATCGCTGGCCGTGGCCTGTTTTGTCGGCTGGGATCAGATCGCCGAACACCTCCCACGCAACATGCAACACGCAGCCCTGGCTCCCACGTTTGCAAATTTTAAATTCAAATCCATTCATTCAAATTCTGCAGCTTCAATCAAAGTCCATTCAAAGGGATATAAACGGCGGTGATGGATGAACAATTTTATATTTCTATTGTTTCCTCCCGCGAGCAGTATTGACGGCGGCTCGTCTATTCGCCATCAAGCGAGATCGCCTTTCGGCTTCAGACGAGGCTGCTGAGTCGTGAACATCTCGGCAACCTGCGCGTTGGGACATGCACGCTTGACGCCCCAAGAGCACCGCCGCCAATCTTGGCCACCTTGGGAAAGCGCTCATTCGCCTTCTCCGCCTTGCAGGATGATGCCAGATCCCGAAAGTAATCGCCGGCAACTTAGCGTTGGACCCTAAGCATCATGATGTGAGGGCGCGCAGCACCGGCGAGCCGTTTCGGAAGGGATTCACGCGGGATGCCTGCTCTGCCGGTGTCGGCTGATTGTCTCGAGGTGCTGCTTCGCTGGGATTGGTCGACACCCGTGCTGTTACAATTCCATTTGACACCGACTTTTGAGCTTGAGAAAAAAGATGGAAATCGATATATCTCATGCGGTATGCCATATAAACTCAAATATCGATGTTGGGACGCCGATCTTGGACTTTCTCTCCCGGCCTGCTGGCCGATATATTTGAATTCTGAGGCGGGCTTCAACGGTCTTGGCGGTGTGTCGTATCAGAGACCTCCCAACACCTTCATCAGCCACGGTTGCAGGAAATCCTAGGATCCTATATCACTAACACTAGGTATCACGATTTATAATTAGAACGTGCCCTAGCTCTTTACGCTGTAGCGCGTTTCTCAAGCCAAGCTAGCTAACAGCTTTAAGGCTTGGGATACAACGCGATCGATGAGCGAGCTCGCCAGCTTGAGCACATCACATACTGAACTAAGGACGTACCTCACTTCAGCTGATCCGAAATCACGACCTGAAACCCTGGAATTGCTTCTCGAATACCAAGCTGCCAGTCGAACACTAGCCCGGTCTGCAGTCTGAGCTTGTTTTTCCGGGTCCCACAGCGCCTTTGGAACACGACCGGGCCGATCTAGCCAAGAGTGTGCAGGAAACGCGGTTCAGATGTTCGCTTATTAGGTAATTTATATGCCTGGACGCCGGTGTTTCCCGCTGCCACCAACGGGTGTATTACGCACTCGCATTATAAAGGGAAACTGGCGGTGCCTGTTCGAGATAGTTGATCCGGATTGTCGTACCCGATAATTGCGAATCGATAGGGAATAATCGGGTGGAATTCAAAACATCTGATAGACATGTTGTCGATTATCACGGGCCCGCTAATCCAGCCACGATATTCTACGATTGATACCAGTAGTTGAGACTTTGAGAGAGCACAATTATCAATTCAGAGATGCATTGGAATGTGGTTGAAAAGAAGATATGGAGCTCTCGACTCCCATTTATGCTTCTTATCATGGACTACTTCAAGTAGGACTTGGCGTATGTGTATTACTTATGAATACACGTCGACACGTCGCAATCGCGTGATATCGACTTGGCAGCATGAGACCGGAGTACCATTCTATTGAATAGAGGGATTCCGTTCATCTATTAGAGTACTTGCACTACTCGACTTTGTTATCTATCAGTCTTCTTATGAAATACGCGTAATAATGCTCAGATTACCACCATGATCCATCGTAATGACACATATCTATAACCGCTGTCTCGTAACGTCACTCGAGATGACTGTTCCATGTTCCGGCGAATATCGATGGTAACGTCAAAGCTCAGGTCGCCGGACCCACCCTTCCAGAGACAGCTCTAGCCTCGATTCGGAAATATTTCCTTTCCGAGACGAGTCGAATTTGTCGGATCCGCCGCTGCGTATGCGATTAAATGCCTCGAAGCCATCCGCTGCACGTGCAGGGACTGCAGTATACATGTGCGTGCTGCATGTCGTGTCTGACGATGCGTGGTAGCTAGGACCCGCCGAAAGCTTGAATTTGACCCATGCGGCTCACGTGTTTTACTGACATTTCTCCAGGAGGTCGAATCGATGAGTTTACTGCGCCGGCTCGGTAAAAACATGATTTATGATGGGTTTTCGACATGACAACGGTGCATTACTATGTTAGTCTGATCTGCGGGTGTCTCGCGCTCCAGAGATGTAGATCTACAGATCTGATTTGCACGAGTCTGTAATTTGGGGCATAAATTGTGTGTTGTAAATTGCCAGAAGCATGAAATGTACTGGGCTTGCAAGCTTGAGCTAGCTTCACATTGATATCGCGTCCTAGCACCAACATCATCTCTACATCCACCTCTTCTGTATACCGTCGGTTCCAGTCATCTACGCACAGTCCAGTAAGTTGTCCTTTGCTCAGAGACAGGTTAGATCTACGAGGGATAGATGTATTGATGATATGTACATTTAGTAAACTTGTGCAAATATCGGTCAGAAAGGCGCCTAGGCGAAATGTTTGAGGCTAAGGGATTAAGCCCTGACCCTGCAGCTGACACCCGGGCTACGGATCCCTCGTAAAGGGACTGTAAGTTTCGTCAATGTCGGTCTAGTGGTCGCACCAGGAAAACGGTGACACCGCGGATGCCCGCAGCAGGAAAGCTGGGGAGAGTGCTCCTGGACACGAATATAATCTCTCCCATACTGGACAACAAGCCAACCACTCAATAGGTGGCTAGTCGATGTCCTGAAATGTCATCGACGGCTGCCTGCCAGCGAAACATACTCGAATATCTGAGAAGCACGCCAATTTGGACCAAAATGTGCCCTGAGGCAATCTTAAAACTCTTGGCGGACCAAAGAATAAGTGTCCTGGATGGACCGTGTGCCTCCGCGAAAAGTGCGAAGATGACCATGAAGCTCATGGCAATGCGTCATGTAGCCACCTTCACCCCACCCCACAACTCTGAGGCCAACCAATCCGCCTTGGGGGTGCACAAAGACGTACGTACATAATCAATCTGTTTGGAATCTCACCCGGTCAGATATATGCAGACAGGCCCACAGAAGAACTTGATACCTGAAGACGTTGCCTTGTACGCATTAAATGCCTTGTTATAATATTGATACTAATCGTGGGCATTTAATAACAGGATGGGCAGAGATTGAAAGGTCATATCTAGACCTCGCGTTTGCATGCGAAGGGCATACTTTGTAGTATGTCTTTCTCACAGCAGATCAAAAATTTTACAGCTTTTTCCGGCGGCAACTTGAAGAGGCCAAAGTCACAGTCAACTGCGTCAAGCAAGAAATCCTCGTCGAGACTAGTCTCGCCAGCCAGACGGCACGTCAGGTCGAGGCTAAATAGTGGAACGCAAATCCCCTCTCGATCTTGTCCCCCTATCCACACTAATACTTCACCTTTTGGGTGAGAGTTCGTTTCCCTGGGCCAGCGGCAATTTGTTATATACGCTTCAGCAAGACATTCGTGATCTGCTCGATTGATAAGCTAGATATTCATAGAATCGTTGAGCTCATAAAGAATCAGGCGCTGGTGACATAATACCACAGAAGCAACACTTTTCGAATTTCATGAGTACATGCTGAAAATGCTATAGGATAGGTCCAAGTTGCAAGCTGGACGTGATGAGGGACTAAAAAAATTTGACTAGGATGGCACTGGTGCGGGAGCATGCGCAATTACTCAACTTTAGGGAACTCGTCTCCCAAGTGGACTGTGCATGATATATAGATGGGAAGGTGATAGTTCAACTGCCAGCTGCCAGCAATTCATGAGGCACGTCGCGTAAAGTGCTCTGGAGATCCATCGAGCTTCGGTTGTTCCTAGGGTAGACAGGAGGTATTAGCTTTGATCAAGGAGAATAACTAAGTTGATTGATTGTATACGCCGACGCATCACTGCTGTGTTCTGGAGATGAGACCTTCGCACTCATAAATACCATCAGCCCATGAGACAGATTCAATCTCGATCCCTCTCCATGGAATACTCACGTGAATACTGCAGACTTTGATCTGAGATGTATGCTCAGTCGTAGCCAGGAATTGGATCGAGTGGAGGTATCTAAGCCGCTCCGCTCGCTGGGCTGATGGTTGTACTGTACCTCTGGACATGTGTACATTCGATCGCTCGTCCTTGGGTCTCGAACAGGTAGTCGATGGCTATCTTTCGTATTTTTGCATTATTGGTCGTTTGATGGTCTTGCTGTATTCTAGATCAGAGTAAAGAGAGATGCTACGAGCTGAATGAAAGATCTCAGCGATGGCGAGAACAACACCGCACTCTGCGAGCAGCAATTTTTTTCCCTCGGGCTCAGCAGCAACTATAAAACAACAATCTCAATTGGAAGTTTCTTTCTTCTTTTCTTCTTCTCTCTCCTCAAACAAGTACCGGCCAACAGAACTACTTACTTACAGCTCCCCTCAATGCTCACTTCTCTCGCCTCTCCTCTCAACTCTTCAATGCTCTCTCTCTTCTCGTCCAATATCTACAAGCTCTCGAATTCCAACACAGACTTCTTCTCATCCGCAATGTCTTTCTTCTCGTCCCCCCTCCTTCTCGTTCTCTGCCTAGTGCTCAGCCCGCGCATCGTCCTCGCTGTTCGATCCGTCAATCTCGCCAGAATGGCATCATCGACCGTTTCCTTGGCCCGTCTTATTTTCCCTTTTGCCCTGTCTTTTGTCGTGCTTGTTTCTGCCCTTCTGTCTGCTTGTCCTGTTAGTAATAGTTCTGTTGCATTCCTTGACGTTTCCGTTGTCGTTTTTGCTCTTCGTTTTGTCTCTGTTGTCACATTGTTCTTGTCTGCTTTACCTGTTTCCGTTTTTAATAGCAATTTGAGTCCTGTAGGAGGTGTCGTTCGTGTACTGCTTGGGTTTCTGTTTCTTGTCGGCCATGTAAATGGCAAGGTAGCCGGGGCTACCTACCTTCTCGCGCCTTCTCACCCAAAGTTCGTCGTGTACAGGGGCTGGAGGCAACCGGAACGAGGGTTCCTCGATTGTCTCTTTGAGGTAAGTTCTCAATCTTCACCATCGATTGGATCTGAAGAAGCTCGCTAATAGCTATGGCAGACGATCGGGACGATACACACGGTGTGGGTCTCCCGCGGGGAAGACTTGACGGTTCTCGGGAGGATGATGAAAGGGGTGGAGATGGCCATCGCTTTCTGGATTTTACTGGCCATTCTCCTCCCCGACGTCTTTGGCACAATCTGCAAAGAAGTGAGTAATTGCCTCCCCTTCTGTCAGCGACATTCTATCGTCGGTTGAATGAGTTCAGAAGCTGACAAATATTCCCACGATATAGATCCTTCGAGGGTCGAATGGAGTGGTTGGCCATCAGATGCCGCCACTTCAGACGACCAGGCGGAGACCACAGGCCAGTCAGGTTCCACGTCGGCCGCAGGGACCAGATCTCCTGGAGCGTCTGATTGCTTCAGGAGTTCATGAGTCTAAAACCTTGGTATCCCGTGCCTTGGCCTTCGCGGACCTGACAACCACCCAGAGGAGTGACTATTATTACAGTCACATCGTCCCCCATCTCGTGGAAGCCCGGACGGCCTGTCTTCGGCTCGCAAGCCGCTTCATAACACCAATCATCCACAAGGGCAATGAAGTTGGCGATATGCTGAAGCGGGCCCAGGGGCGGTGGAGTCGCTTCTGGGCGACTCCCACACGTGCGGCCATGGTTCTCCCGCCAAAGGGAAGGGTTAGTGGCGAGGCTCTGGTTCACCCAGAGTTAGTGTTCGATCCATTGTGGACGAACGTTGAACCGACCTCGATGCCGGTCAGACGGTGGCAGCCCGAGCACACCGTCGAGAGCTGGGAGGCGCACAAGCGGGAGGTGGAAGAACTACGCCCGTGGCAGCTTGCCACATTAAAGACTCCAATGCACCTCAGGCGGTTCTACTACGGGCCGGCGCATCAATATCTCCGGCGGCCGCGCCTGGCCCCGCCGATGCGTCCGGCCCCCCACCTCCCCGCCGCACTCCCCGCTCTCCCGGCACCCACTAACCCTTTCCCCGCAGGTGCCCCATCGCAGCCGGCTCCTCAGCTGGCCCTACCGACATTGCCGCCGGGAATCTCACTCGAGCAGTTCCTGAACGCTCTCTTCCCGGCGCCTGCACCTCATCTTTCGTCTCCAGAGGTGCAGGCAGCTGAAAGGCCGGCTGCGATGGCAAATGCCCTCCCGACCGTCCCCCCGTCAGTGCTAACGCTGGTGCCTCCAGCTATCTCCCCTGTCCCCCCACCCTACGCTCAAGTCCCGGAGGTCGCAGGACCATCCGCTCAAGCACTAATCACCGACGACTTGAGCAGTGCATTTGCGTCGCCGTGGCCGTCCTCACGCCCGGCGGCGCGTGCCCGTTCCTCTAGAAAGAGGCAAATGCGTCGCGAAGAACCTGGGTCCGAGTCGACGACTGCGCTTGAGCGCAAGCTCGACCCTTGCCTCGATCTCGACCTGGACCCCAGGAAGAGGCGCCGCTAGAGGAACGGGATGCACTGGGTGGGGGGGCCAATTGTCGACATTACCACAACCATCCTATCCCGGCTACCTTGTCTACCTTTTTCATGTTGTTTGTCCTTTCTGTGTATTTATTTCCTTGGTGCGTGTATTTCTGCCTTTCTGCTTTTCGTCTTGCTTTTCCCTTTTTTTAGTTGCATTTTTTTTTTTAGTGCGGTGGGCGTTCTATAAACGCTTAACGCGCATGGTACGTTACTGCAGGGTACCGGATGCTGGGGGGTGCAGTCGGCGTCGAGCGAAAATCTGGTGGGATGGGTACGGTGGGCGTTAGTGTGGAACGCTTAACGTGCATGGCACATTACTGCAGAGTGCCGGACGCTGGGGGGTGCAATCAGCGTCGGATGAGGAGCCTGTTGTTTACGCGTCTTGTATTGTGATTTGATTTTTCAGCGCAGTTTCGAATTGGACTGTTTTTGTTTTTTGTTCTACTTGTCTTGATATATTGGAATCGAATTATGCCTTTGCTTCTCGGATCTAGTTCTTCTACAGTAGTGCTGTAACATCCATGCTCAAGATAACACCGATATATCTCTATCCATGGATCCATTCGGAGCGCGAAAGGTCACACAATAACCAACAGGTAAGCCTTCCGAAACCTGGGTTATGTTCAGGACAGGGGCATTCAATCCTCAGGGCAATGGATATATCTACGTAATGAATACGTACAAAAGTCGACCTAGCTATGAGATTGCTCCTAAAGTTTTCGAACTTGCAAAGTAATGCTTCTGGAGACACTGTTTCTCCGTTCCTCTGAATGAACTTCACTGAGCAATTCTCTGAGAAGAGTGCTCAATCTGAGATCAGACTGCAAGACAATGACGTATTCTAGCGAAGAAACTCCCAGCCATTGTACTCCTCAACCGCACTCCTGACCCAATTCTTCGGAGATCCAATTTCCATCTTATCCGATTGAAACCCTGGGGGTTTCTGCGTGTTTCCTCCGAGTGCTAGTCCAGTGCCACCGGTACGCTCCGCATATCTCTGCGTCTTCCATTCTGCTTCCAAGTTGCCCTTCCAATCACCGAGTATTTGCTGGAAATAGTCATTGCTACTCAGGATGGCGCAAACATATCCCTTCATGTATTGTTCTGCGAACTTCCACAGCTGGGGATGCTGGCGAAAGGCATCTCGAACTGCCTCGTAGCTGGTGGTAGCTTTCTCTGTTGCAGATTGCAACAGCGGCGGTGCGTTGTGAACCTGGACACTATTCTCGCCCATGCCGCTGCATGCTTCCGTTGTTATCGTCGCGACCTGCAGCAAAACCGCCGTTAATCCCCTTGTCTATAAGTTTACTGACAGTAGGAAATTGACTTACTGCCTCCGTAAACTCGGTCAACTTGTCTAGCACGGGAAAATAAATAGGTCCGTAGCTCTCTTCTTCAAAATCATACCCAGGGAAGATCGGGTTGACTAGCAATTTTTGCAGGCCACATTCCTTCACAGAGTCTGCAATGAGTTCAAACGCCGGTGGACCATCTTTAGAAGTGCCTTGCGTTTGAACTCCCTGAGAGTTGATGATGCTCTTGATTGCACCATCTGTTATCGCGACCCTCACTGCGGCTGCTGAAACGGGGTCGAAATAGTGGCCATCTCTTATAAATGGAAGAATCAAGAAAACCGGCCATAGACCAAAGACCCCGAGGGAGGGGTCACCTCTCCCCTTGCGAAGCTCTAGTTCAGCGACCAATGATGCTACCTCCGCCGTTTGCGTGCAGTTGCTGTCCACCAGCATCTTCTTCAGCCCAGGCACTCCGGCAATATCATCGTTGCGTCGCAGCAGTAGTCCGAAAAGCACGATCTTCGAGCAAATCTCGACTTGAAGGTCGAAACTGTGAAATGGATACAGATAGCCGACGAGATCCGTTGCCGTCTGAGCGATTTCGAAGATTCTGCTAGAGTCCGACGGACTGAGAGGGCCGGCGTGATACTTGATGCGGTGGCAGATTGCGGGATAGAGGATACCTCGAAAACGATCATTTGAAGCGTCTGGATAGGTCGGTGGAAGCGAGGCGTTCGATGTAAGACCTAGAAGGAAATCAAAGAGTAGCCGACGAGCCCGACGAGGTGACACCTGGCGTGGTGGAGACGCCGAGGGTGTAGGAATCGAAGAATGAGAATCCATTTTGGATGACTATATATCGCAATAGAGTGGGTCGAGATGTCTGACTGGCAAGTTTGAAATAGGTCCCGCACATACAATAGAGCCTATAGCCTAGCTATATACCCCAGACCTTCAGGCTTGAAGGCTCGGGACATATATATAGACAACGCCGCCGTTGGTCAACTCTTTCTCAAGCTCTCAACGTAGTGACCAGCAGACGAGCCGCATGTGGTCGGCCGAGGCCCTTCCAAAGTATTCTTTGTCTGGCTATTGACTAATGGCAAAAGAAAGAGAGGTGTTCTGTTGGCTTGAATAGGCTGTCGGTTGCGGGGGCGCAGAATGTTGGCAGCTGTTGTTGCAGATATATAAGGTTGCACGATCGATCAATGGACAAATCTTGCATCAGATCAGACGACAAATCATCATTGGTATCAAGGAGCCAACGTATGTATACCAAGTGCGGCCAACGGACCACAGACCGAAGCGCGCGCGACGCAACAACTTTGTTTGCTGAATGGGAATCGCACTGCATGTAGAACATTCGAAAAGGTTCGCGGTAACGTTGGTGGCACAAAAGCGTACTTATGTGATTGTGAATGTCCATCACGTAAAGGCGAACCAATCAATTTACGGATATGCATATCTGCAGAGTTATACGGTCCATGAAAGATGGCGGGCATGGGGTGTTTTGGATATAGTAACCAGAGTAGAGCAGCGCTAACGTTATAACACGCATGACTAATAGCTAATTCGCCGGTCTGGCCGAGCCCGTGCCTGACTCTTGTCATGCCTCCAAGTCTGGTTGCAGAGCCGGAGAACACCTTGTCTCGTAAACCAGATGCTGAGAACACCGTCAGCGGCTCTGCTCTCGGACGCAATATGCATGGCTGATACAAAGTATTAGACGAAAAGCCAAACAATAATAATGCGCCTTTCTCTCGGAATTTAGAATTTTCTTCTCATTGTCCCCGCGACCATTCGAATTTTTATATAGTATCTGACTATATCTGTGTACACGACGGCTTGAGGTATGATGCGGTAGAATTATATACAGCCGAGATCTACACACCGAGTGAAATTCATCTCTTACATATGTCACAGTAGGATCTTTGGTAATCAAGGGGCAGCGAGCTTAAATATAAATAGCCTAGAAGTGATCTGCTTTGGGAAGTCCGCTCAGATGTCAAGACCCGACTTGATATTCAGCAGAGGCTAATTCATATCACTCTGTAACATGTTATTATAAGATATCGCACAAGACGAAAGAAAAGATATGCACGAAACACCCACAGGCTGATGGTGGCTCTTGCTATACATCAGCTCTGCGGGCTTCTACTAGAGCTCCGATGAGTGTGGCTGACTTTTAGCTTAGTCGGCGTAGCCTTCAGACCGGGCTGGTCGTGGGTTTACTAAGCGCTGACTACTCTACTGTTGGTATTGAGAGATTTCAGTCACTCCGGAGATACAATATATAGTCACTATAGCGATATTCAGAAGACGAATCTCATCTCAAAATCGGCGTCTGGTCCCGAGACTATGTCGAAGCGTGGTTTTTGCTAGGTTCCGGGGTATATTACGCGATACCATGAGTAACATGACAAGATATATCAGACATCCATGCTTTTTTTTCCACTCCGCACAGTTATACTAGGCAAATCAATACTACCATCCTCTGAGCTTAGACTCGCTCTGAATTCCCCCGGTCGAGCAGTTCCGCGAATCTCGAAGCACATCCGGTCCCTCCTGCAATTAGATCTATCGCTGAGCGAATACCAATTACCAAAATTAGACATGACGAAAAGCTTATAATATTGACGGATCCATGCTATGCGATGGCCGGTTGCTTTGTTTGGCGCGCGCAGATTGAGCTAGAAAGTGAGTGAGTTTACCCTTTTGAAA
Organism: Orbilia brochopaga; assembly: GCA_036872635.1. Lineage (NCBI taxonomy): Eukaryota > Fungi > Ascomycota > Orbiliomycetes > Orbiliales > Orbiliaceae > Orbilia > Orbilia brochopaga. Next base: position 77,201 of record JAVHNQ010000013.1, on the reverse strand, counting down.
TTATGAACGATTCTCTCCCCGGCCAGGCGCATAATCGATTCATGATAATCTCGTGCTAGTGGTTATTGGGGTCAATAAACCATTGACTCTTGGCTTGCCATGCGTAGCTAGCGACCGGTGATGTTGCTTCGGTGGGACAAATGGCGTTCCGCCACAGGTTTCCTGTGTCTACTTTCCAGGTTCGTCACCTCAATAGTAATACTGCTTCAGCTTTCTCGTGCAATGCTTAGGCATGAACGCCGCAGGTGGTGATTTTCGTCAGCTAATATCGCCACGTGGGATTATATTACTCACAGGAAGTTAAATTTTGTGCAAGCCGACGAAATTCGACTAGCGGACGTACGGCAATACACGCTCGAGAACAGCGAGACTCTCATACAGATAGGAGAGGCGCTGCAATCGTTGATCAGTTTCGAGGAATCCGACTACCCTATCGGGTGGGGAGAATATGAAGAAGAACGGCAGATCGAGATACAAGGTTTTGAGAACGACGATGCTCAGCGACAGCAGCGCGAGCCTTTCGTGGTAGTGCCACCGATCACTTTCCTCGAATTAAACAAGGCGACGGACGATCTGCTGTACGAGCTGATGCAGCGGATATTGGAGGGTTACTACGACGAAGAGAATGAGGCACGGAGGGTGACCGCGCCTCCCGTGGACCCTTACGAGGACCCGTTCGCGAATAGAGAGAATGCTTTACCTCGAGAGGAAGTTGGATTCGATCAGCCCAGTCCTCCGTTGTACTTTTACACCCCAGAGGCCAAGACCAATGCCCTTATATCTCTGCGGCGGTTCCGCGAGTTGAACGAGGAACTAGTGCACTTCGAAGTCGAGGTCGAAAACAACTTCTACTGGCATGAGGCGCGGCTGCAAGGAGCACTTGACGAAGTCTGGGAGTACTTTTGGGACCTGCTGCTGGACATCATCGTCTACTTCCGGGAAGTGGGCATCCAGCGCCTCCGGAGATGGCGTCTGCCTGCTGAAATCGTGGATTGGATATACCTCATTCGAGACGTGGAACTTGACGACGATGAGCCGGACCGGCCGAATTGGCGGGAGTACAGCCGCCAGGGACTCATCGAGACCTTTACGAATTTCCAAGAGATGCACGTCCGGCTATACGAGGTGCACGAGCAGTGGGTGAAGGCTGCCCGGGAGGCATTCAGGCCGCCTATTCTCAGGGACCATCCGGATATCGTCCCGCTTTACGATCTGGTCAAGCAGCAGAACGAGTATGTCCGGTTTTATTTGTCGAAGCTGAAGCAACTGCGATCCGGGCTTCATAGACTGCCGCAGCTATTTCCCACACGCCAGGTTGACGAGGAAGAATACGATGACATGTAGAATACACGTGGAATTCGCCATATTAGCGTATATACAATTGCAACCAACCGCGAATCGCGTTCAGTTATCCTCAAGTTACGTGGGTTCTTTAATTGTATAATCACGAGTCCTTACTACCGAGGTAATTAGTACTAATAATGTGGTGCATTTTGAACGACGTCCTACGCAACAACATCTCGAGGTTCCCTATCTCATGTATACACAAACGCCCTTCTAGGAATATCCCCTCTTTATATCATGCGAGCATCCGGACCAACGATGCGCATCAGCGAGCCCAGCTCGCAGCCTGAGGCTTTATCGCCTAGCTCGATTAGCTACGGCAGAGCTGATGGCCGGAAGATATTCGATAGGCTGCCAATCGCGTATAAATATAAAACGCCTTCGAACTGGATCTGCAGGCTACGCTGGACTTCAATTCTCCACATCTCCAACGTCCTCTTCTCACAATCTACCATACCGGTGCCCGACGTCTGCGTGATGCGATCACGAGAAGATGGATGTCCTAAAATCAAAGTTAGTGCTGGCATGGAGACCCCATTCCCCTAGCTATCTGTGTATACGTACGTGCAAAACTGATGAATGAACATCGAAAGTAGGGATCCCGAGCTCACCCGGAGTCCACCGACTGCGGTGGACTCCGACAAGGAGATGGAAGATGCACCAGCTGCATCAACCCCGCCGACTCTTCCCGAACAGGCTCCCGCAGAAACACAGATAGACGCCCCGACAACAGAACACATTGAGCTGGTGCTTTTCAACACAGAGGAAGAATCTACAGAAAACATTCATACCCAAAAGCATGTTTCCTTTGCAGAACCCGACACCCAGCAACAAGAGACTGTCACAGGAGACCTGAAAGAGTATCTTCTTCGCGATTCCAACAGCGGCAGCGACGCCGACTCCGACGACTCCTCGACAACCATCACTCCACAAACCATGCATAATAAACCCCGAGGCAGAGACCGTCGGGTCCGACCCAGCCCACGGCCACGACCACCTCGCTCTCCAATGAGAATTCCTCCAGTTCATCTTGGTGATGGCATACATCAAGATACAGAGGACGTTGGCATCGCTCCCTTTCCACCCAAGGGTACCGTTTCCAGGAAAACGAAAGGCCGACCAGGACGCCTCACCATGAGCATGACGCTCACATACCCTCGTGCATCCTACGACTTAATCCCCGATAATCCAGGGTGGTCACTCGTAAGGATCAGGAACTCGGTTCGCCTGCACACTGGGCCCGATAGCGAAGTTGTCAAATACCTGTCGGTATTCATATTCACCGGCCATACCAAGAGGCTCGACAAAACCGGGTGGCAGACCTTCGAACAGCTCAATAAGCCCTGGGGAATCCGAATGCTGAGGCTATTCCATGCCCGCAACCCGTTCAAGCCTAAGGACCCTAGGATCGACGACCCCAAAGTCATAGCTACGGAGTGGAAGGGCCAGAGGCGGGAATGGTTCAACGGTGTAGACCCTGGCGAGGCAGAGCGAGCGATCAAGCAGTCATACTTGGCCAAGAAGGCCGCGCAGAAAGCCGCCGAGAATACGAAGACCGCAGGAACGAAGAGTCTAGTCGCTTTAAAGACTACGACCCAGCGTCAGAGCCCCCAAGGTGGCGATGATGTCGACGACCATGATGACCTTACTTTCAACCCAAACGACTTCGCCGTAGGAGAGACCCGAATCATCTCTAATGATGAGTTAATGGCGCTTCTGGACTCAGATACTAACCTGGCGAAAGCGGAGGAAGTACACAATACATTCCAGATAGAGATTAAAGGCATGATAGATGATACAGCGGTCCGCCGAGGAGCCCACGAGCTGCCGAAGAACACAGATGGTATAGAAAAGGAGGAGACATCGGGCGAACAGGACACTGAGGTGGTCAAGCGTTCTAGTACCCCGATATTCAAGGACCTGGAGATGGAGTCGACGGACAATTCCTCTTGGCTGGGGAAGAAGATATTGGAGACGCCCGAGACTACACAGGCCGAAGGCGCAAATACATCCGATGGAAAGCATACAACTGGAGAAACGGCCAGTCGGGCCAGCAGCGACCTCGGGGAACTGAGTGATGCCTTCGATGCATCCACCATCTCAGGAGGCGCGAGTCACACCAGCGAGAAGAAAGAGGTAGAAATTGGAACCGGGACCACCGCACCTGCTACTGAGCAAGGGGAGACGACCACCAAACAAGTTACCGAGCAGGAGCAGAACGCCATCGAACACGCTACCGAAGAGGAACAGAGTACCACCGAGCCCACAAGCGAATCTGCACTCGATGACGACGAAGGCCTAGGAGAGGATATTGACAACGAGGGGGGGCAGGGCGAGGACCAAGATGGGGATCACGACATGGGTGTCGCCGATGACGAGCAGGATGATAACGAACTTGTCGCGGACGACCCAAATGGAACCAAGAGAAGCAGGGATTCCGCAGGCAGTCATAGAGGTGATCTCAAAAGGGCTAAGTTTTTGGAACCAGACTCCCCGGAGCAAACTTCGCTGGTTGAAGATGGAAAAACGGAACAAGACAGCTAGACAAAGGACCTTTCGCGAGAGGCCGAGTGAATGCCATGATGGGGAGTCATTTCGTTAGCTAATGTAGGTTCTGTCCGGCCGAGATTATCATTGGACTGTTCAAAAGGAGGCCTTGATTGGGTACTGTATTCTTTCTGTTCGTCTCTGACTAGCAATCGGCTAATTTGCGATAGACTACAGACGAGCATCACTTCTTCTGTAGCTCGGACATACTTAGAATAGAACTAATAAAAGAGAAGTTTGGAGTTCCAGACATAATTCTTGCAGAAACTATCATAGCTATCATCTTGACATGCATATCGAAAGAAGGAATTGTACAGCACGTCCCCGACAGATTCCCACCACTCTCACCATCATCGTTGCACGTTCCACAAAAGAAAAAGAGAAAGAGAAAGAGAGACAGACAGAGAGAGAGAGAGAGAGAGAGAGAGAGAGAGAGAGAGAGAGAGAGAGAGAATAGAAACGCTCATATCCGAAAGTTTTAGATACCGGCCTCCTCATCCGGTGGGAAGTCGTCATCATCCCAGATCAGGCATCTGGACCACTCCTTGCTGATATAACCTGGCCAATTCCAATCGCGGAGTTGAAGGCGCTCGTGGTACGACATGTAGTATTCATGGCTGTCGACACGCATGTCCTTGGGTTTGAACAGGTTCTGGCGGTGCCAGAGGCGCAGACGGTCGACGATAGCCTTATGCTTACACAGCGCGTCGAACAGGAAGACACTTTCTCGAGCGATGCAGTTCGGAAAGTTTGGGTTGCCGCGCGAGGACTTGTAGCGGATGACGTACTCGCATTGGTTGAGTTGGCGGTTGGTTCTGCTGGCCTGAATGACGAAGAGGAACATTGTCGGCGGCTTTTGCGGAGGCGGCGGTTGTTGCTCTTGCGGCGTGTTTGGTGGACCGCTGGTAGTGAGGCTGGGCATGGTGCTTTTTACGGTGGCGATTCTAGTTTTGTAGGCGGTTTTCACGGTCACTGGCTCCGGGAGGTTGATGACCATGGAAGATGGGGCATAGCTGTCGGTCGGATAACAGTCGTCAGGGTCGCTGTGGAGGACCAGAGCAGTGTTGGGAATGGACATGCCGGAATTCGATGCCCTCTTCTTCAATTTGGCATTCATCAAGACCTTGTCAGGGTTCTTTTCCGGTGCGGTCTTGAAGCTGCTGACGGAAGAGGCGGTGGAGAGGTTCATGATGGCAGGGCGGGCATCGTAAGTACCGGTGCCTGGGCCGATCCCCCAGTCAGGAGCGAGAGGGGTGTGGCCTCCATCGTCGTCGTCCTCAGGCATGAGGGCCAGTGCGGCTGCTGCGATTTCTTGGAGTCTTTTAGCGGATTGAGGAGAGATGGTGGTCTTTTTTGGAGGAGGTGCTGGGGTTTCTTCCGTATTCGCGACAGAAGAAGAGAGTGACTTTGATGGTGTAGCGCGTCGAGGGTAGCTCGCATAACGCGATAGATTATATGGTGCCATGCCTTCTGTCGGGTCCGATGAAGAGAGTGTAGAGGTGGAAGAATCAGATGCCGTACTCAGAGGTGAATAGGGAGGATGAGGAGATGGGGTATCGGGCGATGGAGAACGCTCTGAGCGAGTTCCAGAGGAATCCATCGCGAGTTGGTAAGCTGTGCTGCTGGCCAAGGTAGGCGACGAAAGAAGGTCGATGGAGGACGTAGCCGTGTAGATGAAGCTGAGGAGAAGACCTGGAGATGTACCTTGAGTTGGTGCATACACAGCACGATTTGCTGACCAGCAGCTGCAGGCGAAGCAACATCATGCACAGCATCTCCAGGCTGTTCACAAGTTTTGGCCAACTTCACAGCCACTTCTATGAAGCTATCGATGTCCTTTGCATCCATCATCAAGAAGCACCATATAACGATTAATCATCCGATCATTTTCATCTCTCTATAACTTCAGCGCTGTCCAACACACCCGTTTTGAGTCATGTGTTATTCCGTCACGGAATGTGTTGCTATCTGGTTTTCCTCCGGGTCACCACGGTTGTGCAGGCAGCATGCCGGCATTGTCACAGCTAACATTACTTATAGACTCGTTAGAGCTTCGTAGCAGTCTGAAAACTACCTTACAAAGGCTTGCCAAACTGGCCAGACACACATACTTTAAATCGTATTTTTTAGGCTGCCAAGTTTCCTCTAGATTTAGTAAATAACCGACTAGAGAGCGAGCGAGTAATATCTATTGAACAAGTTGATGTTTCCAGCATTTAAATCAATCTTGCGGTATCAAGGCGCCGGCACTTCTATGACCATAGTATCAAGGTGTTGATACATCAGTCCCCGAAATCTCTAGCGGCAGCATATGATATCAATTGATCAACGGAATGGAACCCCGAGATACGAAGACTGGGAGAAAAGCTGCTGGATACATTGGATCCATATATAGGTATTATAACCAAGGATGATTGAAGACAAAGACCCCAGGCCACCACCTTTGCTCGAAGTCTTCGAAGCTTTTTGACTCTCACAAAATATCTAATATCGGCGACAGGTTTGCAGAGTGCCCTAAGCCCGACATGCAGTACCCAAAAGAACCCAAGTTCAGTATCATCTGCCTGCAGTAGCGGAAGATTCCGATTGAAGATTTAGGCAGCTGTGGACGAGCATGCAGTGCGTGCCTCGTCCTATGAACAGTCATGCATTATATCGTTCTATTGAGCATCTAGAAAATAAGTTTTGATTTCTTGGGTTTCTTGGCCTGGATCGATCAATTCGGCATCGCCGCTCGGATTCGGTCTAGAACTCGGGGGGGGGGGGCATGCAAAGCTCGGGGTTCCTGCTTCCGCGCGATAATTAATTTTGAGATGAGACCGAGGTACACCCCGCATATATGACCGTATCCGGTGAAAATGTCTTCAGGGCACAGATTTTTAAAAATTTTGCTATATAGCTATCCGCACGTGGACAGCTACCCATGCTCGGACCCAGACAGGCCGAGCGATACAACTAGCAACTACCTGCATAGTATTTAGCAGCACCGAAAAACTCTTCCATTAGTTGTACGTAAAAGGTTTCCGGTACCTCCAATGCACTGATTGATTGAATTATCACAGTATACTACCGTCTTAGTAAAAGAATGCATGCACATCGAGTAACATTTACTCATCAGCCTGCATATGCGCATGCAGTCTGCGGGATTTGCGTTGCAATTGGCGTGGCATTTTGCGCGTTGCCGTCGGGCGGGCCGATGATGTCATGTCATCTCTGCGAGACTTTTTCTCCACTTGGTGCTACATAAGAACCCCGCCGCATCCGTCCTGCGATCTTGCCCGTTAAATTTAATTGCTGCTGGATGCTCGATTCGTCGACCTGCTTTCCACCCTGCATCATCTCAAACAATCCGAGCAGGAGCATCAGTAGCAATAACCACCCAGGTAACCAACTAAGCACTTCCAGCCGCTGCAATGTCTGTTTACAAGCCCGGCAACGTTGCCCTTGTCAGCGGTGGGGCCAGCGGCATCGGCCGCGCGATCGCCAATCTCTGCCTGACGGAAGGCATGCACGTCGCCATCGTCGATAAGAATAGAGCCGCGATCACAGACTGGCTCCACGAGTCTCGCGAAAAGCACCCGAACCTCAAGATCGAAGGCTACCCGGAAGATGTTGCCAACCCGAACTCCTGGTCGCTGTTCAAAAAGGACTTCTTGAAGATCTTCCAACGCCTGGACTTGCTCGTTCTCAATGCAGCGATAGCTCAGCCGTCCGACTGGACACATGCGTCCACTTTCCTCAAGACGTTCGAGGTCAACGTCATGGGTTATCTTCACGGCGTTGCGACTTTTTTCGCCGAAATCACAGCGAGCGAACCGGGTTCGCCGAAAGCCATCGTCATGACGGGCTCCAAGCAGGGCATCACAAACCCGCCGGGAAATCCCGGGTACAACGCTTCCAAGGCCGCCGTGAAGTTCCTTGCAGAAAATCTACACTACGATCTGCGGGACAGCCCTTCGACGAGCGTTCATTTGCTGGTTCCCGGGTGGACTTTTACAGGGATGTCGAAGAGCCCGGAGAAGCCGGAGGGTGCGTGGGAGCCGGAGCAAGTGGCCAAGTTCTTGCGCGAGAAGATGGACAATGGTGATTTCTACATCATCTGCCCGGACAATGAGGTGGATGAGGAGACGGACAACAGACGGATTTTATGGGCAGCCCACGACGTGGTTGAGAGGCGGCCACCGCTGAGCCGGTGGCGCGAGGACTGGAAGGACAAGGCAGCAGCTGAGATCAACGGATCTTGAGGAGCCCGGGTTCGATGTTAGCTTTCAATCGGATGAACAGTTCGCCCGGAGCTCAAAGCACGCGCTTGGTCGGATTTAATAGTGATAATTTGGTGCCATCTGGAGTCCTCCAATGAAATATCATTACCTTGCATCCTTCTAAGCATGCACCTTCTACGAGATATGTTCCGTAATAAAATAAATTAAGTTCTGTCATGATATAACCCCGAACAGGAAGAATGCGCGCAAATGCGCGACGGATGGCCATCCGGCCGGTTACACGGACCGAGGCCACCCGCCAAGCCGCCCTGGGAAAATACAACTGCCGGCAACGCGCTTGCTTGGCGGGTATATAATCAACGACCAGTACCATGCGCATGCATGTCTGTGGAAGTATTCGGGTTCTGATACCCAATACCCCTATCAAATTGCTCCTACTTCAAATCTAGGTTGAGTTCTGAGTCGATCTGAGATTATCAATACCACGATGAAGGTTGCTGCCATTGCTGCAGTTCTTTCCGCAGCACTCGCTGGTAAGTGTCCTATTTCCATATGCTCAGATGCAGGCTAGCTAGGATATAGACTCAACATCTGCATGAATTGATAAAGCCGCCACGAATGGCCCTATCGACGGTCCGAAGCCGAGAGATATCGGTATCGCCCTGTTCCGTGGTTGGCAGCCCATGGATGTCTTTGGCCCCATCGAAGCCCTCTGGGGCCTCGGCCTCAGTCAGCCGATCAACATCTACCTCATCGACGAAGACGGCGGAACCTCGGAAATCAAGCCCCTAACCCCCTTCGCTACGAACTCGAACACCTCGGCCACCGTCCTCGTCGACTACACGTTCGCTAGCGCCCCACCACTAGATGTGCTCATCGTCCCCGGTGGCGCTGGCACGAGGAACCAGGCTAACGTCCAGCCGGTAATCGATTATGTTGCCGCAGTGTATCCGTCGCTGCAGTATCTCATCTCCGTATGCACGGGTGCTTCGATCCTAGCTCGTGCGGGCGTCCTCGACGGCAAGCGCGCGACGACGAATAAGCGGTCATGGGCATTCGTCACACAGTTCGGTCAGCGGGTCAGATGGCAGCCGAAGGCTCGGTACGTGAGAGACAGAAACATCTGGACAACAAGCGGTATCTCTGCTGGTGTTGATGGTGTTTTGGGCTGGATCGAGTACGTTTGGGGCTCCAATGTCTCCACGGAGGTCACAAACGTCATGGAGTGGAATAAGGTCGGAGCCAATGACGACAAATTCGGAAAGTTGTATGGCCTTTGGTGAGGTGAACATCTTTATATACCGTTGATTATATATCATCTGTAGGATATATGCATCTGTGCCGCACAGCAATGTGCATCGATGTTCCGAGAGACTTAATTATCAACTGGCCTCTTTCCTCGTATTAATATAGTTACATTGAAAAGGGTTCAAATTCATAACGTATCCTTATTTAATGCGCACCTACGCCACCCGGGCTCCTGTATACGCAAGTTCTGATAAAGAGAAGAAAAAGAAGAAAGGAAATGAAGGAAATAGAAACCCGAGACTAAAATAGAAACAAAAACAGAGAATTGTAAACGGAGGCAGACGACATGTGTTATCTAGTCCTCCTTTTCAGCCGCCTCGATATCCTGACTCATGCATGTAATCTCACCCTGCAACTCCTGGAGTTTAGCCTTCAACATCTCCAGATAACTCTTGGAGAACCCAATGTTCTCCTTGAGCTTGGAGGAGGCCAACTCCCCCAACCCGGGGATCCCGAACTTCTTCGATATCTCGATCAAAGATCGCAGTCGTTTCCCTACTCCAGCGAGACTGACCAGCTTCTCTCCGCCATTCTCTGAGATGTCAGGTTGCTCGAGCTGCCAGATCGTCATGAAGTTAGCCAAATCCACTCCTTCATCATTCGTTCAATGATACAGCTATTTACCTTCGGGAGGCTCTTCTCCTGTGCGGCGAGGGATTTCTTGACCCGTTCTTCGTTGAGCTCCTGCGCAGTCTCGGGAACAGGTGCACTGCGTGCGTCGAAATCACCCATATGGATGTACTGGATCATCATGGATACCAAGGTTGCATCTTCCTTGAGTACAAACGAGGCGTTCTCCTTATCCTGTCCCCGTCCATTCAGATTAGCTAGATGACTCCTCCTCAACAATACAAGGTGTGCTTACCCCAATCTGTTCGCGGAAATACGTCGAATGCTGCTTGAGGACGTGTTTGTCAACCATGAACAAAACACCAGTCCCTGGTGGACCGCAGAAGAGACCGACATTCTCCTCATATTCACGGTCACTGTTAATCTCGAACTGGGGCCCAACAGCACAGTTCTCTTTATTAGCGTCCTCTTCTTTGGTGTCCGTTGGTTTGACATCTTCCTGTTTGATATCCTCTTGCTGAAAGTTGCTTTCATTGTCCTCTTTTTTGACATCTTCAGTCTTAACCTTTTCAGTATGGTCCTTTTCGGTCTTGGTCTGTTCAGTCTCCACATTCTCAATCTTGACATCTTCAGTATTGACCTCTTCGGGCTTGGTCTCTTCCTTCTTAGTCTCTTGTTGGATCTCGCTGGTCTGTTTGTCAGTCTCCTGCTTCTCAACTTCCTTCTTTTCAGCTTCAGCTTGCTCAACACCCTTCTCTTGAGCGGGAGGCTCATCTTTCTTGACAGTCTGTTTCACATCTTCCTTCACTGCCGAAGGCTCTTCGCCTTTGTTGTGGTAGACGTGCCGGGGGAGATCGGGGTTCTCCAACAGACGGATGTCCTGAAATTGAGTGAGGCGTCCACTTCCTTCTGCTTCCGGAGGTGCCTGAAATCTTTGACGAGGGCCTCTCTGGTTGTAGGCAGACTTCCAGTTCCCTCTACCCTCGAAGAAACCGTTCATCTGTCGACCGTCTCTCCTATCGCCCCGGTTGTTGTTCATTCGATTTTCTCTATTATTATTCCAGTCATCGCGCTTGCCTTGCCCTTGGCCATCTTGGCCTCCACGATTACGATTGCCTCTCCCGCGTCTGCGGCGGCCATTACTGTGACGAGAACCAGGGCGGGAGGAAACGCTTCGGGCATCCTGCTCTTGGCCTTCATGCTGGCTGTCGTTCTGATTTTGCACGACGGCATGCCCATTGGTCTGGTTCTCACCGCTCTTGTGGGCGTCCTGCTGAGTTTGGACACTTTGCTGAGGCTTGCTCTGGTCCTTCGACTGGGCATCGTTCTGGTCGTGAGAACCGTTGCAGTTGCTGCCTGCTGACTGGACATCGCCCTGGCCTTGAATAGCGGGCATAGCGTCGCCTTTGGCTTCGCCATTCGATTCAACGTCCTTAGCCTCTGGCTTTGGCTTAACACCGTTCTGGTCTGCACCATTCACCTGAACATCGTTGCCATTCTTCGTAGCAGACTCTTTATCGGTGCTCGGGCTGTTAATGTGAACTCCAGTTAGCTGAGGTCCTCATCTACACGGGCGGTTATACTGACCCTTGAACTTGGACACCTTGGACCGATTTCTCCTCAATTTCAGAGACAGGCTTCTTCTTCCTTGGCTCAGAGTTATGCTTCTTCTGATTTACCGGAGCCTTATGTTGAGTCTCGGAAGCCGTCTTCTGCTCAAAGTCGGAGAGAGGCCTCTGCTGAGCATCCGAAGCAGACTTCTGCTGCGATTCTGCAGGTTGAACCTCTGCAACAGGTTTGAGGGTAGGCTCGGTAGAAACCTTCGACTCAACTTCGGAGGTAGATTTCGGCTGAGTCTCTGGAGGAGACTCTTGCTGAACCTCTGAGAGAGATTTCTGCTGAACCTCTGGGGCAGCTTTCTCGTGAACTTCTCCAGCAGGTTTCTGAGTGACGTCTTGGACGACGGGCTTTTCATTTCCCGGTTTGGCACAGTTTCCATTCTCGGAAGCCTGTGGCTCAGTTGCGTCCTTTGCAGCAACCATTTTCTGCTCGTAACTTCTAGTTAGCAACCTGTCTTAACAACCTCATTGCAGCAGAGGAACTGAGCACAAGAATCTATAAAATGACAGCAAGTGGGGCTAGGTAGACTTCATGGACAAGCTGGGAGCCACAACGCCGGCCATTGGAAGATGATACGAGTAGAGAAAATCAAGTACATGTACTCTTTCGAGATTCATGCCCCGAGACCAAAAATGCGACATATCAAAGGGAGAAGCAAGGGGAACAAAAGCTTCGGGAAAGCTCGACCGTGTTTGCCGAGGAAACCTCGATCGGAGAAGCTTTTAAAGAATGGCAGAGTAATACCACAGGTTTACACCAGCAGGGGAAAAGATACGCTTTCGGGATGAGGCGAAGAAACTGGATTGCTTACGATAACAGTCAAGCGATAGGGTAGGTTCGGTTTGTTGAAGTCTATAGGTGGCAATCTTGACGTTAGTCATGGTTCCTCAGCGGATAGACAGATGCACTAGCACAAGGCGAGTATCGATAGGCCTGTTAGATTGAGGAGCTACTGGGTTCAATACTCACTTTCGTAGCACGTAGCAAGTCCGGTGAAGGTTGGATGGGATATGGGAGAAGATGTTGACGGATGAGAGCTAAGCAGGTTACGTGAGGAGGGCGGCAGAGTGATGAAGATGATTGTGGAAGAGAAGAATTTGGAGCAGCGGGATGCGGAGTGGAATATTTATAGTGGCCGAGCAACTGCTGTCAGAAATTTGTGGTTTTTCTCAGATTTTTGTGCATCTACACGGCCTAGCAACCGTCTACAGTCAACACTGCCTTCAACAGCAAGTGCCCTAAACACCACACACACACAATCGGACACAACATTGGACTCCTCAGCATACTCAGAAGGACCCTTATCTATCCGCAAGCATCAGCGCCCGAATTTATTGGCCTGTGTAGACGGAGAACCATCATACCAGATGCTCAGCCTCTGTGAAGTTCGTTACCGTGGTTGTTCTGATGGCCAGCTATTGCATCGCCCGCCGACATACAATCAAGCTGATCAAGCAGCACAGTCGACCCAAAACTAGAGCTAAACTCGATGTTCGAGATGCCTAGTTTGTGACGCCAGAGCAGCTCCAAGCCTACGTCCTGCCTACGCGTATACGGTCGACAATCGCAACAGTGATATCTAAGCAGTTTGCATATTTGCGGTATAGCACGCACTTAACGGAGGCATTGAGGTTCCACTAATAGTATTCGCGTCTTCTATTATTCTATCGTCTCTAGAGCCTTGGGCAGTAGCCTTAATATACAGAATAAAAATCCCGAAGTTCCATAGAGCAACCAGACGTTAATCAAGAGCAGGTAGCGCTCGCACGATAGCCAGTCGGATCCGCCAGATTCTTCTCAAATTTCAACGTTGGCGTGCGTTGCAAATGCCGCAGCGAATGATAACATTTCCCTTCGTTCGGACCTCGCTTTCGTGGACAAGAATGTTGAGGGAGGCTCGGCAGCCACCGTTCCCGCATCTCTGGGTCTCGTTCAAAGTCTTGATCAACCCCTCCAGACGACTTTGCGCAGTGTGATGGCAAAGTTCAGCCTGGAACTTTTCCTGTTGGACCACCTTCAGCTTGTTGGACAGCTCCTTCAACTGGGTTTCCCCTTCTTCGGAGCTGGAGCGAAGACTCTCAATCGTCGAATCCAGAGTGGCGATGTGGGCTTTGAGATTGGCGACGCTAGTCTTAATGTTCGCCGTGTCTAAGCCACCTGCTGGGTTCTGCGATGCCGGTTGGATCTGAGAATTGGTTGATTCGAGTTCGGAAGGGGCACCAAGAGGACTTGCCGGGGTAGTAACGCCAGTAGCAGTGCTTTCGGAGTCCTCACCAAGCTGGTTGGCAGGAGTGGCGGGGGAGGATGACACCTTCGATTTGACGGCAGCCTCTTCGAGCTTTGCCTGTAACTTGGCCCCCATGCCAGATGGCCCAAGCTTCCCATCGGCGATTATTCCATCGAGGTAGGTCGAGATCCTTCCAGAACTGGCAAACTTCTCTTCAACCAGCTCCTTGAGGTTCGCGATTTTGTACTTCTGGGCGACAGTATAGACAGCGGCGAGCCTCTTGTGACGCTCTGTGGATGGAGAGCCGGGTGGTGATTTGAGGGCTTCGTCGTCCGTTTGAACGATAAGGACACTGCTAGGGACGTATTGATTCTTCCCGGCTTCATCGAAGTCGCCAGTATACAAGAAATCTAGGACACAAGACAAGACATCTGGTCTGATATCTTTGGTCTCGATCTGTGGCATCCCGTCCTGCAATCGCCAAAAAGTCAGCACGCACGCTTCAGAGCATAGACATACGTGATCGAAAGCTCCGCCCTGATGAAGGAACAAACTTACGTGGATGCCGTTGTATTGGATATTGTTCAACAAGGTACCCTTTCCCATGAGTTGGTCCTGGTGGACCTTGAAAAGGCGGTCCTGAGATTTGATTGCAAGATCAGGACGATCCTGGAGGGTCAACTGGACGACGCTAGGAGCATCGGCGCTGCTTGATTCTGGCATCGCGGCTGTGTAACGGACGACTATAGACCGCGTACTTAGGGGGTTTGTCGGCGGAGCGGTGAGAGGAGGAGGGTGTGGTGATGGTTGAGAACGGAGGAGATGCATGGTGGAGCGTAGACGTGTTTACTGTTATAAGCTGACAGCAGCAACATTGAAGAGCCACACACACACAGCTTGAAGCTCACAACAACCACTTTCTGAAGACTGAAGCTGCCAGTGTCGACTCTATACCGACTATACTCACAAGCACCAGCAAGGTTTGTATCGAAAAGAGAGCTACCACCCAAGACCCATCCAAAGGAAATATCTCACTGGTCTAGCAGATTGTGTGGCTGGGAGATTCGGTACGATTGAAACGCTTCCATTATCAGTATTGTCATTAGAACAGCCAGTAAGTCATTCCGGGAGACATCAAGTCAAGTAGAGCCAGATTAACAACTACGGAATACACAGTTACATTCTCGTGACATCGGCTCCACTACCACACTATCGCAAACGCGACGGCAATTATAGCCGGAACGATCAAGGGCAGCTTGCCCGCCTAAACACGCAGCATTATGAGGTCAGCACCCGTGGAACCGAAGCAGAGATCCAGAGACGAAGTCAGACTGACCAGGATTCGGCCCGCTGCACTAGGTTGACTGGTGGCACTTGTCTCAGCCGGCAGGTTGGTACCGCGGTCGGTGCCTGTCGTAGACACAAAGACGTCGTCGGTGACGGTCTGAGTGGCATCGGCATCGGTGGCAGTCTGCTGGCGCTCCCCGTTAGCCGCTAGAGCAATTCCAGATAAACCCACCTTAATTAAGTACTCACCACCGTGTAAGTTGACCCCCCGTCCGCGAATCTCAGGCAATAGTTGCTGAGGCTCTGTAGCTGGCTAGCAGCCACTGGTGACATGGTTTTCGCGTAAGGATAGCAGCTCATCAAGAAGTCATCGAAAGCTGTCGCGAAGCCGCCGCCAGAGCTGGCTGGATCTTGGCATATGCAGTTCGCCACTCCCACTCGTGTCAAAGGGTCCAGCGGTCCGGTTCGACACGCGTTCGCGATTCGAGCCACCTTCTCGCAGGCTGAGCTTGCTGGGTTCTCGATCTGCGAAAACGACAAGGTCGGCGCCACGTGCCGAGTTCTCGTTGAAGACCTGCTGGTGCGGGTTTCGGTGACTTGCGTGCCCAGGCTCTCGGTCCCAAATCTCGTACAGAAGCCAAAAATATCGGATATTTCGCTCGCAAAGTCGGGTTCTGCAGTGCTCGCCCAGTTATAACACGGCGTCAAGAGATTGTCAAAACCAGTTATAAAGTCGTCTTGTGCATTGTGACATAGACACGAGGCGACTGCGGGTTCCGTAATCAAGTCGTCGGGAGACCGTTGGCATCGTCCATATCGCCCGAGAAGTTTCATGCAGTCCCTTCGCCCAGAGCCTGGGCTGCTGGTGATCGTGCTTTCGGGAACTCCAGTCGCGGTAGCATCGGCGGCTCCGTACGAAGAACAATACCCATTGAAGCTGCTATAGTACGCGGTCGCGCCATCTTCGTCTCCTATGGACTTAAGATAGGATGTACAGGAAGGAACTGCGGGATCGATTAGCGGATCAGGTGCGCCATCCACAGTACAGACGCATTCCGCGACCCCCGGCGCCGTATATGGCACTCTTGCCCGTCTCCTCCAGCAATAGGCAAACGCGTCACCCACGTAAAGGCAAGCCCCCTGCCCAAGTTGCGCTGATACGAAGAAAGACTGCAGAAGAAATAGCGCGAGAGTGGTGATGTTCATCATCCGCCACCGCCGCTGAAATTGGGCGACGGACATGACGAGAGAGGCTTGCGTAACACGCTTCTTCGGAACATCAACCGGCTCGAGGATTCGTGGCTACATCCAACACCGCCTAATAACAGATGGATTTCCGTGTGTGTGCGATTCGCATGGCGAGTCGCGATCGGTCGATGGCGATTGGGGAGAAGGCTGCCTGACGCACTTCTTCAATGGTTGACGATCTATGGTCGAGAGAGGCTTGATTCTGGTGGCAGTCACCTTCGGCAAACCGGAATGTGGTTCTCAGCTGCGCGGCGCATGTCATCGGACCCCTGACCAGTTTTTCACGGCGCTACGATTGATGCGGCGCAAGAACAACCCAAGTTGCATCCAGGCATCTCAAAAGCATTGCATCGGCATACTTGTTCATGCGGCATCGTGGGTTTCTTCAATCCCAGTGTAGCGTATATTATCGGGCAATGAAGAAGAAGAGAAGCTCAAGAAGAGAAGCTCCCTCAAAAGATATATTGAACGGCAAATGCTGCATACTTAATAGCGGGGCACGGGTGGTCGGAGCATCTCGGACGCAGAGCCGACACGACAGAACAACAGCAAGGGTATGACATACTTAGTACGGCCGTCCCCACGCGATGCATCTGCGTCTCGGCATGACAGGCCTGATCTTGGGCACAATGCATCCTCCGTACTAACAAATTACAAAGCAAGATACAGGTTTGCTGAATAATATTCCGCGCTAATACCCGGCTTCTAGATCCAGGGGACCCGACCCAACTTGTATTTAGGACCTGGTCTCCTCAAGGAGTCGGCAGTTCCCATATATCAGAGAACACCGACAACTTACACCCGCTCTTTACGAGCGACTTTTATCGGCCGCATCGGTGCTTGGACTCCAATCTTATCAGATTCGGCTGCCGTTTTTGACTAGGGCTAGAATCAAGCCTCGAGCCACTCGCGGCCAAGCGCTGACAAAGCTCGGCCCGTTTAAGCTCTCTCCACCCTGTCGCAGATCGCGACATCTTATTGGCTGTTTGGCAAACGATCTCTTTTCGTACGAGACGAAATGTCGGAGATAGGCCGTTGGCCCGAAGGGTAAACGTATTTCTCCTAACGCCTTCGTCGTCTTTTCCATCAACTTTTGGATGGCGTATGAGACGATTATGTAGCGACTTTTCTGGCGACTGGCAATTGAGTCATCTGGAAAAAGCAGGCGCTGATATTGGGCAGAGAGAATATACGAGGCTCGGTGAGATCTCCCCGACATTTATCGATTACTTGCAAATATTGCAAATGGTAGTTGCAGCGTGCTCTATTAAATACGTCTGTTCTCCGACCAGTCGCTGTTAGGGCTAAATCCCGAAGTGTCTGCAAGCAAGCAATCTATTCCGTCAGCCGACGAAATTGAAGCAGCCAAAACATATATTAGACTCGTTGCATGATGCTCTAATTCTCTCGCTACATCATATTAAACTTACTCGCTCATTCCAGCTTGTTCAATAATCAGCACCATCTTGTTAAAGTCGAAAACTGACCAATCCATTAACAAGCTTTTGCATCACTGTCATACTTCCCTTGGCTACGTGCATTGGTCGCCTGCAGCTTACACGACGTCGACACCGCAACCGACGCTTTGGGTCAGCTTCCCGATTCAGTGGACATCTTTGTGTAACTGCGCAGTCGGCAACACAAGCTTGAGCCCCGGCGCCTGGGTGGGGAGGATTCATATTCACACCACATACGACTTCGACCACACTGAGGAGCTTGAGAAGCTTGGGTCTCTGATCCAGTTCTCCCAGATATCACATCTGTAAAATGACGACAGCGGACTCTGTCAACTCCAAGGAACTGGAGACACTAAGCAACACCCCTCAGGCACGATCCGAAAAAGATCTGCGCAACGGCACTCCAATTGACAATGGGATCGATGAACAGGACGGCATGGTCGTCCTGTCAGATGACAAATTTGAGAAGGAGCTACCCGCAGACCCCGAGAAACAGCAAGGTCCACCTGCCGTCACTTTTCCAGAAGGCGGAGCGCAAGCATGGCTCGCTGTTCTAGGTTCTGCTATATTACTGTTCTGCTCATTCGGATATGTCAACGCATTTGGGTACGAAATCACCCGATAGACTGGTCCTCTCAGCAAGCCATAACAATAACTGACTTCGATCCTCTAACCTCTAGAGTATACGAATCATACTACCTAAGTGTTCTACTCACAAACAAAACGGCAGACGATATCGCGTGGATCGGCTCTATTCAAATTGCCTTCATTTTCGGCAGTGGTCTCTTCGCTGGCTCGATATTCGACAGATATGGCGCACAGGTAAAGACCGATGCCTACTAGTCTCACCTATCACACACATGCACTTGCTTACTGAAGAGTCTGTGTAGGTCATCGTCATCCCGGCATCCATATTTCTTGTCGTGTCAGTCATGATCACCAGCATCTGTAAAGAATACTACCAGTTCCTCTTATGCCAAGGGATACTAGGGGGTATATGCCAAGGCGCTCTCTTTACACCAGCTCTCGGTGTTGTCGGTCAATATTTCTTCCGAAAGCGAGGCGCCGCGATGGGCCTTGTCGTCGCGGGATCTTCCCTCGGCGGTGTGATTCTTCCCATCATGATTGCAAATCTCATCAAGAAGACCACATTCGGCTGGACCGTCCGTGCTATCGGTTTCCTCTTCCTGGCACTCCTCTGGATCCCCTGCATCACTGTCAAAGAGCGGCTCCCTCATCGTGCTGGAACATTCTTTCTCCCTAAAGCGTTCAAAGACCCCGTCTATGTTCTCTTCGTGGCGGGCAATTTTTTCGCACTTTGGGGGATGTTTACGCCGTTCTTCTTCATCCCGTCGTTTGCGTTGAAGCTGGGCATGTCGTCCACGATGTCGGTGTACCTTGTCAGCATTCTCAACGCACTATCTTTCCCCGGCCGCGTCCTCCCTGGCATCGTCGCGGACAAGTTTGGGAAGATGAATTGCTTGGTCGTCGCCCCTATCGTCACCGGAATCCTCATCTGGTGCTGGCTGGCGGTTGACAGCGCTGCGGGGCTCATTGTTCTCACCGCCTTCTTCGGTTTCTGGTCCGGCAGTCTCATCAGCATGTTCCCCGCTGTAATGGCGCAGATTGTACCGAACCCTCGCGAAATTGGAACATACATCGGCATGGCAATGGGTATCTCTGGCTTCGCAGGACTTACGGGCAGTCCCATCGCCGGTGCGTTGCTTACGAAGTATGGTTATACCGCCGCCATCTCCTTCTCGGGATCGTGTATGATGGTTGGAATCATCCTCCTCGCAGCTGCGAGATTCATATATAACCCCAAGCTGTTTGCTATTGTCTAGGCAGGCGGCAGGACCATGAGACGGCGTATCGACAGCTCCGAGACCGGCATCTAGGAGCAACGACCTTTATTAATATATAATGCATCTTGGGTGTAATAGGTGAAGGGCAACCTACAATTTACGACGGCACTAAAAGGAGCCTTTTTTATATCGCATGATACGTTTTCCCTATATCTCTCTGCATTTAGGACCATCTGTTATGTTTTCTTTGAACATTATTAATCTCGCATTTTTGGCCAATTAAATGGAGATTTCAACGTCTTCTACGTCTTGTATATACTGGCAGATGCTCACTTCTATACCCGCAGCTCTCTAATTTCTACTAATCGATATCATCTCTACCAAATTACATCCAGAAGATATGACTATGCGTAGGTACTCGGGACAACGTTGACTCGAGATTGTCTATATGGAGCTGCTGTATAAATGAACCCTTCATATTTGAATGCCAGTCATAAGGGTGCTAAGAGTAAAATCTCATATATCCGGGTAATTTTACACCAAAAGGGCATATGGAAGGTCTCGAAGTAAGTCCCACCGCAGGGCAACGCCGAAGAATGAATACATGTATTGACAAGTAGAAAATGTGGAGCGTTCAACGCCAAGCAGGACCTGCTACTCCTAAGGAACGGGTTGGTCGGATATTAACATTATGATATTAATCATGATAAGGATGGGGGTTCAAGATATGTCTCGGATAGACATTCGCCCTATCTCGAGAATAAGAGTATAAAACAAGGTTTTCAACCACCACCACAGCGGGTCTAACTGCATCGATCATTTGCTGATGCTTCAGAAGGATGGTTATCCTTGACCCACTCTTCCCACCATTCTCTGATGAGATGGTCGTAGCATTTCCAGTGTGCGGGTTTCTCAAAAGACCCTTCCAGCAGGTAGAAGTCCCTCTTGCGAGTCAGATCCAGGTTTGGACGATCCTTGGCAAGAATCTTGCAAATCTCGATCTTGGTCAAGGCGTCCACTCGTGCGCCAATATAAGCCCTCCACTGAGAACAACCAAACGTGTAGGTGTATTTTAAAACGCAGGACTTGAAGGAAGAGCAGGATAGCCGATAGCGAGATGATGCGTAATTTTGTTGACGCTCGCCGAACAACGTAGGATCAGGGGTAACGGAGAGACGGAAGCAGGTCGACTCGATGACTGACTGGGGACAGACAGGGTCAGGGATGTCGGTGTTGTCGAACTCCATCACCCATGTGTATTTATCCCCGAATCGGCGCGGGGAGGTGATCTCGCGAGTGTACGGCAGCGGGGACGTGTTCCAGATAACCGGCTGGAAATCATAACCCAAGTACGAGTAGCGAGCGATGGCATGTTGAACGCTATCGTTGGTGATATCGCGAGCTATAAACGACATTTTATGGACGAAAGACGATTTCGGGAACAAGGAGTAGGCCCTGTGTGATGTGACGAGGTTCAAGAGATGCGTCGTGTTTATGGCGGCGAGGAAGGCGGCTATCGGGGAAGTTGAACAGAGCCGCATCTCGACAAGAAACCAGGGACTGCTCGGCTTCATGAATTTCTTCCGCTGCAACATGGAGATATTAGCATTTTTTTTTATATATGAAGTGAGAGTCCGCCTTACCCTAGACTCCGGAGAAGACTCCGGTTTCTTGCATTCTTCATAACCCTCGGACTTGAAGTACTCCTCCAACGCATTAGACTGCGAACCTTGCTTAACGTAGAATCTGACGGCCGCGGTGTCGAACTGTCTGCTGAAAAGCGAGGTGGCAAAATGGCTTCCGATAACAGCATTCTGCTGTGCCATTACTGTACGCGTCTGTATTGGGTCGCGAAACCATCTTCTGAGCATTCTGTCCACATCGCATTCAAGATCGATGACTTCCTGCGGCAGGTGGGCGAACGCCTTGGAGGTGAAAGATAACCGAGCAATATCCTGGAAGTTCAATTCGTTCATGATATTGGAGAAGATCGGATAGGAGAATGAGGAGTCGAATAGTTTGACGAGCTTTGAGGGTGTAGGTACGCTCGAAACGCTGGAGGCTGGCGACGTGGTGCTCGCCCACGGCCAGGATGTCGATGAGGCCGATGAATTCGAATCGCGATCGGGAGACTGGGTCATCATCGCGATTGTTTGGACCTCGCGGTCTTGAAAGTCTCCGCCAGACATGTTGAACAGGACGTGAACTGAATTTGCAGAAGAGAATAATGTGATAAAATCACATTGCTAGTGGGATGCGGGGGGTTGAAGCGCATTTACACGCGGCACGAGATGAGGGCGGTTTGGATGTATCGCGCGGAAGGTGGTTGATGCACGGCCGCGGCTGGCAGCCATCGCGCCTGGGCAAAACACACCAGCAAGCGGCGGCCTTTGTGTTGTTTGGTTCCCATGTCGCAGAGAACGACACCCCAACGCAGGAATCCAGCATGCTAGTCGTCAGAAACATGAACATGAACATCAGGAACACCATCCGGCACAAATCACTGTCGACGTCGGCCTGACCGCAGCTCTAACTTTATCTACAGGTTGTCCAAATGACAGCTGATACACTAACAGTCCGAAGGATTAGTAGCTAATTGTCCAGATAATAGTTTATACATAGAGGCCGCTGCTCGATGCAATGATGACTCGCCGGATCCGGCTAGGGGTATCGCAGAGCTAACGTAGAGTCTGCATATGGATCGAATCCTCATGATCTAGCCCTGAAGATCACTATGGCATACGGAAGAGCAGCTAGTAACTGGCTGGCTTAATGCTAACTTTCAAGGAACCCCCACTACCCGAAGGTTACGTCAGGCCTATCCGCACAAGGAACTCTTCGTTCAAATTTACTTTCGATCTACGAAAACCTAACACTCGCTCCGAATATATATGTGGCAAACATGATATGTCTCGAGCAGAGATCATAAGTCTTGCATGCTAGCCTTGTATATGAGCTACGCGGTGACAGTTCCCTTCAGTAGCCGGGTAGTCCAATCTTGGCCTTCAGCTATAGCGCTAGCTTCAACAACAGACGATTCACTCAGCTATCGATCGATCCGAAGCACCTTCCACGCGCAAAGAAGCTCTATCTTTGATATATATATATAGCTTCTTATCTCCCTTTCAGATCTTCCGATTGATAAGTCCGCCATTCTAGCAACATAGTATCTACCGAATCCAACCAGATTCTCGTCCTCCTTTTCTTGTTAATCCACGACTACTACTGGATCCACCGGAATGAACCGCCCATATCTGGGGCCTGAGAAAATACCAGAAATCCACTTTATCGATTACAATATTGATAACGAAAACCACGGCGAGCATCGTAGTCTGATTCAGCGCACAGCGCATGAAGGCACTGGATACCGGCGCTCGGATTTTCGCCAAAAGGTCATGACAGCAGTCATAGTTCTGTTGCTTACAGGCCTCGCCGCCGTAATCTGTGCATTACAAAGTGGTTGTGAAGGCGAGGGCACCGCAAACGAAGATTGCCATCCGAAGCTCACCTCCAGTCTTTTTAAATGGAATTTGGTCTGGAATAAACTCGGTGAGCCACCGCCCTACGTCGGGTTGACCGACCCCGACAACGTTTGGAAGCGTCCGCGAGGATGGGCAGGAGGTGATCCCTATCCTGAACTCGACAGAAGAAGCGAGGGTGAGGCCTGGAAGAATCCTAAAGGATGGAAGCCCATCCACGATCTAGAGCCCGAAAAAAGATCTCAGAAGGCTACCGGACCGCCCAGCGAGGCAACCGATAGCAGCATGATAACTCCGCTGTACTGCGCCCCTGGAGACAATGCAACGAATTGGCAGTCGACTTTCGAGACTATCAACTCGTCTTCCAGCGTTTATTTCACCATTATCGTCAATCCAGAAAATGGACCGGGCACTGGCGATCTAAACGGCGACTTGCAAGCCGGCATCGAGAAGCTCAAGTCCTTTCCGAATGTTCGGGTTCTTGGCTATGTCCATCAATCGTATGGTGCACGAGATCTTTCAGACATCGAGAGCGATCTCGACGCCTACGCCTCATGGAGGGAACCGAAGACTGACATCACGCTCGACGGCATCTTTTTCGACGAGTCACCAGCAGATGCGGCACACGCTCCCTATGTCGCAACTGTCAATGCGTATGCGAAAGATCGCGGCCTGGACATCGTTATGCAGAATCCCGGTACAGTTCCGGATGAGGCATACTTCGAACCAGGCCAGCAGACGGACGTCAATGTTATCTTTGAAGGCGGATTTCACAACTATGCATCGACGGAGGGTGCATATGATGGTGTTGCTGCCAAATATGGTGTATCGAATAGCGCTTTGGGCCTTATAATCTATGATGGACCCACTGATGCGAATGATGTCCAGACCGCTGTCGCGAAGATGACGAAGCAAGTTGGGCATGTGTTCATGTCGGGTTCGTCACGGGATAACGCTCTTACCGCCAACCCAGTAAATAATATCCAGGTCTTCACTACTGCCATGGTTCTGGCGCTTCCTTGAATTCAAGACAGTAAATTTTATCTAAATCGTCAACACGACAAATTCGGTTTATTATCAAACATGATTCCTATCGGACTTGCGGATTTCGTATTTTGTCTGTATTCAGTTGTATATGTAGTGCACTCGTGAATAAGAATATTGGACAGAACTAGAGTATAAATGTATATGTATCTTGCAACTTAATTAAGTTAATTGATATTCGGAAACTCTGGATCCCACAACGACAATGACTGACACAACGATGCTCGAGAGGAATAGTACTAGCATTCAAGATGAAGGTCGATATTCAGAATATGTATCACCAAGTTAACTATAAGAGCGCGATTTTTGACAATCAAGCAATAGATTATGTATATTAAATCAAAAGGATGATAAAAAAAAATGGAAACACCATATGCCATGCTCGCTATGCAACCGTGTACTTTTCAGCCAAAGATATCACAATATGGAAACAACAAAAATCAAACAAAATGCATATCCATAATTCATCAGGCAGCAGGGTCGATGCTCTGCGGGTACCAGAAGACCTGTTTTGGATCCCACTTCTTCTTCATCTCCGTCAACTTGGTGTACTGGCCGCCATAGTACAATGTGTGGCTCTCGTCTCTCGAGAGCGTAGGGTCGGCGTAGTTAACGTAGGCGCCATCACCAGTCCTCCTGACGCTCTGGTCGAATCCATTCACGAAGTCGACGGCTGATGAGTTCGAAGTGGGTGTCAGCGAGTTGATGGTGGCATAGAGCTGGAAGTTCCAGAGCGTATCGCGGTGGCCGTAGCTGCTTTGGTCGAGGAGGGCGCTGTTGGTAATTGCGCTGTCGCCGCCACCGTACAGATTGATAATGACGAACCAGGGCAGACCCTGGTTAGCAGCGTCGGGGCCCTTCGTGGCAGCGTAGTTGAAGAAGGACTTCATCGATTCCAAAGTCAGAGGCGAGCTCTGCGAGGTAACGAGGGACTTGGCGAAGAAGGTAGTGCGCTCGCTGTACCCGGTTTCCGGCACGGAGAGAGTTGATGCACCGGCGAAGCGGATGAGGGTGTCGATCCAGCCCTTCATGTTCACGGTAGAGCTGGACGGCTGGGGAAGCTGGGAGAGAAGTGGTTGGAAGAGGGTGTTGAACTCGGCCTGAGTCTTGCCGTAGTAAGCACCCGACAGCTCGAACGAGGTCCCACTTCCCCACAGTGATACACCGAGACCGAGTTCCTTTGGAGCCGTCTGGGCAAATGTCTGGATTTTGAGAAATGCATCAGCGGCATTGTCCACTGATAGGCCGCTGAAGCTGTAGGAATAGTTGACGATGGTCTCGGTCGCAGGGACGGTGCTGAAGTAGAATTTGGTAACGATGCCAAAGCTTGGGCCGGCACCTTTCACGGCCCACAGCAGATCGCCATTCCAGCTGGGCTTCGCAAGTCTCAGTGCACCGTCTGCAGTGATGACCTCGACCTTGGCGATGCTGTCGACCATCAAGCCCCAGTTACGGCTGGAGATACCGAAGCCGCCAAGGCTGGGATGTCCCATACCGACGGCTGGGCACGTTCCGTGCGGGATGGCCCGTTTCGCCTGGTCGTAGAGTTTCTGAGCGATGTTACCAAGCCGGGCACCGCCACCAACCTCTGCGTAGCCTGTTGACTGGTTGTAGACGACATCGTGGAAGTTTTGCATATCGACGACGACGTGGCCGTTCTCACCACCGAGCGCCTGAGCGGAGTAGGAATGCCCACCGCCTCGGGCATTCACTCGGACTCCGTATTGACCTGCGCATTTGACGGTTGCCGAAATGTGGTCGATAGTTGTCGGCAGGGTGATAGTGAGCGGAGTGTACTTGAGTCGCTGGTTGTACGGCTGGGAGAGTTGGTTGAAGCTCGTGTCCGAGGCGAGGACGATCGGGACATTGCCCTTGGACAGACAGTCTACAAAGGTGCTCTGCTGGCGGGTGTGTAGATTTTCGAGGGGGACGGCGGAGACGGGCTGCAGCAGCAGTGGCAGCAGGGCGACGAGAGTGGCGCGCAACATGGTGAAGAAAGTTGCGTTGCCGGTTCAAAATGCAACAGGAGTTTGTGTACCGCGCGCTGGCTTCCGATGTCTACTGCAATTCCAGGGCCCAGCTGAGTTGACGACGCTACGACGCTTCTATTTACGATGGCAAATAACTAGTGTAAGACGAGCACAACTTGCAAGCGGCGATTGCTATTCCTTTATAACATTTCCTTCAGCAGATGTGCATTTAGTAATTCCTTTGATTACCGCCTGTCGACAGCGCCGCCCCGGCCGCGTTATTTTCGCAGGCAATATCGTCCCACAGAAACTAGTCTGACCCCCCGACGTCATGGGTGAAGGACGTTGCATCGAGCGAACCCTTCGAGAGACCCTTCCCAGCCCTTTTGGGCCGTTCCAAGGTCCGCGACTTCGATCGGAGACCCAAAGCGGCAGGCTGCAGGGTGCCATCAGAGCCGCACCGGTCGACCGCTTCCCAATCGCGGCAATCCAGATCAGTTTGACAGCGATGGCATCCGGCCTGTTTTTTCTTGGAAGCCGTGATTTTTGCGTATACGAGTGTTCTGTGCGACAACTACCCAATGTTGATTAAGCTTTTTCAACAGTTGAATGTGAACACAAAACTATTAATAGGTTGAAGTGTGTGTGGCGAGGCCCGAATGCTACCCAGAGGCCGAACGTGGAACAGCCAGCAGGATCACTTGCGTTATGCCGACCAACCACAGAATGCGATTAGCTAGTAGACTGCTACAGATTTACTATTTCGAATAAAATAATTGTCAGCCAAGCCGCTTGAACATCCCCGTTTGAGCCTCTAACTTGGTAGTAATAGTAACATATTACGACTTGCCCAACAGTAACATTACAACTTGTGCCCTGTTGGACTTTTAGATTTTTACTACTCAAGTACAGTATAACTTGACTGACTTAATTTCAAGCTTTCCAACATTTATTCTTGGCACGAGACAGCAGTTGCTACCCGTATATAGTGCCGTGAGTTGCATGCATCTCCAGCGCTGCAGCTATGCTCTTCCTGAAGTCGAGCACAGAAACGGCACATAGGTCATTTCGAGCAGTATTGGCGTACCTGCCAATAAAACGTCAAATGACGTGATGCTTACACACTTACTTCAATAACTACCCGTAACATAATGCAGCCACACGTGGGCGCGGAGGCATTGCCAATCTCATCGAAAAACTGCTTGCAATTCGATGATATTCTCCGTGCATTCTTCCCAATGGCCAATTGATCAACGGTGCGCGTGCCCCGGGGTGTCATGGATGATGACCGGCATTTGGATGAAGCATTTCAGACGCGGTAACGATTAACACTGGAATTCCTCGGCCTACGTACCACGCACGGTGCACCGCCCATGGTAAGCCCATCCAAACTAATTCTTTGCATTGAATATCAGAATATTCTCTAGACCAGTACTGCTTAAAATATCCAATACGCAAGTAAGTAAGAGTACATACTTACTGAGTAAGTAAATAAGGCTGTTGGACTCGATATTCGAAACAAAGCGCCAGGTTCTATTCATCCAAGTTGCACCTATTTCGGCTCCATGGTCTCTGATCCGGAGCGAAGCCCCTAAAGTGGCTGGTATACATTACGTCCCCTTAATTCTGTGTTTCTTGGTTTGCATGCATATGCCCTTCGATCCATGATCTCGGAGTCTTTCTACTCCAACGAAGCAGCTAACCCTAAAGTTTAAACTAAAATATTAAATGCAGGGCTGGTTCTCGGGTCCGCCGGCCGTGATGTCGAGGTATGCTAACACTGGCGTCGCTAAACTCTGAATTGCCAGAGCTCCACGGCAGCACTGCAGCCACGACGCTTGGTTTCCGCCACTCAAAGGGCATTTTCGGATGGCTGTGGCCATTGAACCCCCGGCTTGACAAGCGACAGGCGAAGAAATTTGTAAATGCCGAGGAAAAGCGTCACGATGCTAGAACAAGATGAGCATCTCGGCGGAGAATGCCATGGCCGTGCATCTCGATCCTTAGAGATCGGAATTAACGGCGCCACGGCTTCCGATCGCGATCATGCGCATGCACTCACGTTCACATTCCTGGACGTGAGTTGCAAAAAGCGAGATCAGAAGTAAGCGCTACGAGACGTCTAGCGTTTGCATCCGTCGGCCTTGTCCGTTCGATCCCAGTTGACAACTCGACCTGCTGGTAGCGATCCGATTTGCAGAGCTCGGGGACATGCATCGATGGAAGTCTCCGGGAACCGAGGACCGGCCGCCAGATGCATGCGCAAAGAAGTGAAGCTATAATTAGCAGGACTTGGATGCCAAAAGGGTAAGTATCGACCGCAACACAGGGAAACGAGTTGGAGTTGCATCGAATGCAACCTCCTCGGAACCAGATCCTCTGTTCGCATTGGCAGGCACCAATTGAAAGTTCGCGACCTTGCAACAGGACAATATACACGTATGTACTCCGTACATTGTATACGTATCTCACCATCGGCTCTTTATACCTTCGCTTCATTTTTTACTACTCGTGCGACCGGGTTGAGCGTTATGTTTGTCCCCAGTTGTTGGCCGAGCGACAAGGGTTGTCCTAGTATTTGTGAGTGCTGCTGCTTTGTGGCACATGCTCGCCGGCTTCTTGCCAAAACCCTGACGACTGCTGTTCCTGGTCAACGCCCTTCTCGAGTCCCAGCACGCGAAAGGTCGCACAGCTGCACAGGAGATACTGCCAAAAGACAGCTGCCTAACCAATTGTCCAACAGCAGACCATCGCGAGGACTCTGAGAGCTGTTGTACTCCGGGAGAGCTGTCATACTGACTGACTGACCGACTGACTGACTGTTCAGGATACGTGCACCCACGTCTGCGGCTGAACGGGGTTTTCCACAATACGCCCATATCCCACTCCAAATACCACAATTCGGTCCCACTCAAAACACTTTTTTCCCTTATCAGATATAGGTACTTCCTGACCATATATGCCTACGTGACGATAGCACGTCTGCTAAGAGCCAACTGCATGTGTGAACGCGAGCGCAGCTCGTATTCCTCTTGGATGGAGGTGCAATCCGATGCAGGACACATTTCGACCTGGCGGGACCCCTGGACCCCAACAGTTCTCGAGAACGAGAACGAGAACGAGTAAGAAGAGAGAAGAATATCAACTCGATCAATCGATTTTTAGAACAAAAAAAGCCCCTCTCGGCCTTGAAAGAGACAAGGCCTACCGCTGTCCCCACGCGTTCGTTTGCATATGGCCAGGCCTCAACTCTGTATGGACAACTCTGCTTCGTCTGGACCAGCTATGAACTTGTGATAAACGCCGAGGACAGGGTGAGGGCTTTTTCCCTTGCGTCGCGGCCCTCGACGTGGCACGAAGTCATTAGCTCGCCGTCTTTGGGTTCGAGAGCTCGGCATGGTATCTATGATGCCTCGTCACATTCCAGACGCCTGCATGTGTGTCCATTGTACATGTCACATACATGTATGTCCTACGCGATGCCACCGGCTGCGACGATCCCTCCCTGTAGAGAGCAAAGGGATTGCTTTTGGGAAATTGCGGGTTGGCCGGGCCCCATGGAGTTGGCGATCCGGGGAAGAAGCATATGGAGAAAGGATTGGACCTGATGTTATCGTCCCTTACATGACTCAGGAATGCTGTGCCGGGCCGTGATCGATCTTGTGATGAAGCTTCAAAGCGTCCTCAGCACAGCGAAGATCACCATCCGGAAATTTGCAACGCCCCACGCGACGAAGTTGAAGGTGAGACATCTGGAGAACCACATTCTTCAGTGGGCCCAAGCGGCGAGAACCTCTGCCTGCATTCCTGAGACGGTGATGATCTCCCGCTCGGATTTATTGGCCTATCGCAAATTCTCCTCAGACCGAGCCGTCCTTGCAGGGGGCTTGAGGAAAAAAAAAAATTGAAGCTGATGATGGAGCTCCTGTCATGATGCCGCTCGGGTCCCAAGTCGAGCTTGGACTGATTTGGATCGCAAAGTTTACTTACAAGTCGTAATTGGGAGGCGAGGAGCTTCAATCACTATCACATTCCAACCGCTCGACGAACCGGATGATCAATCTCAACTTTCTCCGTGTGTAAATGCGCCAGAAAAAAGATATATTCGTGACGGCGTTGTGATTCGGCCGCATAAATACGTAGTCGCCCTTGCTTGCGCCGCAAAGGGGGAGCCAGCCTGCGTTTGAGATCTTTTTGTTGATATTCCAGTATCCAGGTGATCAAATGGAGTGGACGAAGTGATGTACGCGTCCAAAGTAAGGGACGTAATGTGTGTAGGTTGGGGGACGCTTTCGTCTATGGAAGCGATCTGAGAGTCCCCAATCGCATGTTATTGATACTTGTGGTCTGATATGACATCGTTCATGCTTGCCAAAAGTTATTAGCGAGGTCAAAAAACGGAATAGAATTGCGGTGGGGCGTGGGGAGCCAGGGCACCGGCAGGGAAGGACATGCTCACCGGACCAATAAAACGACGAGGCCCACACGGCCGGCTGGGTGCCCTCTACTGCAGAAAGGCTCACGGGTGAGAGAGTTACCAGTGGCATCCACGTCGGCGTGCGTGGGTCATCGATTGGGGTCTCTGTTACGAAAGTTTCGACTCGCGGGTTGAGGTTACATCAGGTTCGCTTGCAGGCACATATGATAATTCGATGATTCTGCTCCTTCACGGGTTGCGCATCATTCAACGCCTCTTACTAAGTAGTCACTGCGAGAGATGATGTCGGCAGGATCGAATGGCTGGAGATTCGAAACGAAACACGGCAAAGAGCCGTGCGCAAGGGACAGGCATCGAGCCTGGTGCTTGGGCAAGCCAAAATCCAGTCCAAACCCGCGTGAGGCTGAGCTAGCACCGAGAAACCTTCTTGGACCGATATCATCTTGCAGTTGCTCGCCCGTCGGTGCCATGGCCGATTGATTGATTGACTGATGACGCCGAATCCATGTCCTAGTCCGTGCATGAGGCCCAAGGCCAAATATAATCTCAGAATAGATGTCGCTCTCGATCTGGGTAGTATTTTTGACGATGCGGACCTGCATGAAAAAGTTTAACCTCTGCAGATAGTGAGGAATGTGCATCGAGAGTGCAGATGCCCTCCAGGGCCTGCAGACGCTGACTGGCTGGCTCTTCGCATGCCTGCTTGGATGCCTGGACGGACAGGCGAAGCTTCGTCATGATGGCGACGGTGAAGGAGCTGAGAAGATGAAGCCCCGGCCATCCTCTCAAGGATGTTTGCACGACTGTATCAGCCGCAGCGGCAAATCCAAAGCGAGATTAATTTGGATTCTGCGTCAAACACAGCGACCACCAGGCCAGGCCGAGTGCGAGACAAGAAACCAAAGGTGAATCGAGGTTGGTCTTCTGCTCGAGCGTCGTGTTATCATGCGAATCAGCAGTTTGGTCCAGGGAAGAAGGGTTGGGGGTCACTGATCATGGTAGCTGCTCCATGCGCTGGAGGAGAGATCTTTTGGGACGAAGCCTCCGTCGGCAGAAGGCACATCTGGCACTCGGCGGGCGGGAAGTGGGGAATCTGAATCCGATCAGTCTTCTGCTGCAAACACTGCCGTCTTGAGCGCCGGCTGCCGGAGTTTTCTGAGAGGTTCGAACTCCGACCCGGAACTGCGACGGAGAGTGCAGCTGGTGGCTGCGCTTTGCGATGCAGCTGACAATGGCACTGTCAAATTGG
Organism: Orbilia brochopaga; assembly: GCA_036872635.1. Lineage (NCBI taxonomy): Eukaryota > Fungi > Ascomycota > Orbiliomycetes > Orbiliales > Orbiliaceae > Orbilia > Orbilia brochopaga. The sequence continues at coordinate 45,385 of JAVHNQ010000013.1, read as the reverse complement.
CGTGGATGGAGGAATGCGGTTTTCGATTTCGAATATTTCCCGGTGGAGCCTGTCGCATGAACCAATTCCGGTGCAATGTAACTTCTCCAACGACAATGCAACGAGCAAGCAAATCTCCAACGTCCTGACTCAGAAGTTACTAACGACACGACACCTCTTCTCATTAATTGCAACCTCCACCAACATCCATCCATCTGCGGTATCTGAAGCCGCAGCTGAACGTGTACGCGTCCATGCTCGCAGACCACCGGCTGCCTGTGCGCGGCCTCGTCGCGCCAGAACAGTTGGATCCTCGTACATCCTATTCCATTATTGGCACCAAAACTGTGCGCCCTGGCGACTCTAAGCTCTTCACGGTAGCGCTCGTCGGACTCGGATGTGCACTACCCGCACTTGATGTGTATGCCGGAGCATCGTAATGCCTCGAGACGCCAACAATTAGCACATGATATCAGGTCACCGACACGGAGTTAACATCTCATAACGGATCTATACCTCTATCTGGCCCTCCCAGAAGAGGCACCGGGACTGATCCCCCTTGCGCAGTCAACGACGGGGGTGTTACTCCTCGCGTCTGGCCCGGCGTCGGTTTCGCGATTGCAAGCCCCCGGAGCTCGAACTTCAACCTCCCTGCGGTCAGGGATCGGATGAGCTTGCCCTTCAGCTCCCTCAACTCACCTGCATGCACCTTCCATGCATTCAAATCAATCTTATCACTATTATTGCGACCTGCATACGGCATACAGCTCCCAGCTCTCGTATGCGGACGTCTGTCCGATGCTCTGGACGTCCGTCTGCCCGGCATTGGGTCAATTCTGCTCCGCTGTTTACCTGTCCAGCGTCACGTCTCTGTTCGCTGCGAGCGCGTTCATACTTGAGTATGTCTGTGCCCAGGTACCAAGTACGGAGTACAGCAACCCGATTTTTCCCGGGCTGTGCTCGCCAAATGATATGATACTTCTTCAGCGATGTGGGGCCGGATAGCACACTGCAATATGCCCCTGAAAAGCCACTTTCGAGTCCACTATCGAAAAGGAGTCTAGCTGTGAGGCTAACGGGCAGGGGTCCGACGAGCCTGTTAGATTGCAGGCCAAAACTCCTGCAGGCGCACAGCTTGACAGACGGCTTGAACCATCCTGCTCCGCGCAAAAACACCTGTAGGCCGGCATTTTGTGTTTTTATGTATCATCCAAATTGCCATCGCACTCACCAAGCATACTTATGACATCTGGGGCGGCCAGAGCAGTCAAAGCCCAGGCCCAAACCCTTGGGGCCAAACCGAGCTTGGTATAGTGACCCTTTCTCTCCTCTCAATTTAAAAAGAAATTTCGCTTATCGGATAATAATAGGCCGACCTGGGCGGCATACAAACCTCCCCGCTCATTGTCTCTCCTACCACTGGACGGCCTCGGCCTCGTCCAGCAGGATGACTGGAGAGACATCGTCCCTTCGACCAACGAGGTCACAGCTGCGCATGCAGCCTGTGCAATGCACACAGCTCGAGGACAAATTAGGCAATCCCATGATGTTGGCCAGGATCATATTGGCCTCTAGCGCACGGTTGCTGAGCGCCATTCAACAATATGATCCAGTCCGGGCCAATATCCAACTCCTCCAGTGGCAGTGTATGGTATCTTGTTTGAATATCATATGGACTGTAAGAGGGTTTCTGTTTTATAGCACTCTCGTCAGCTACCCCCATGGGCAATGTCTATATAAACCTGGGGATCACCCTCTCCGACGATAAATTTTTGATCAGCAGGGCTCGCCTCTCCACAAAGTCAGTCACTTTCGGATCCCACAATTGCATTCGCTTCAATTGGGGCTTTTCAGTCTATTAGACAGACCGTCTCTCGTTCCCGTACCCTCGTTTTATACTCTGACATCCTATATACCGTTGGTCCACGATGGTCTTCGTGCGTGCTGCGCTGGCTTCGGCTGCGCTCCTCCCTGTCGTCCTGGCTTCAGGTCTTGAGGTCAGAGGCCAACAATTCTCCAAGAGAACCTACGAGCCTCACTTCCCTGTCTGCCCATACTCGTTCGAAGATTTCGAATATGTCGATTGCTATTGGGACCCTAACGGAACAGTCCTTCGCTTCAACCCCAAGATCAACGGTCAGGACATGACCCTCCAGAAGTGCATTGCCGCTTGCAAGAATAACGGCTTCAGATATGCCGGTCTAGCGTATTACACTCGATGCTTGTGCGGTTCTTACCCCAATGGACAAGTTTGGGTTGATGACGGTAATTCGGGCAACGGCTGCAATGCGGCTTGCGCGGGCGACAAATCCCAGACTTGCGGTGGCACCAAAGCGATCTCTGTTTGGGTTGACCCAACCTTCCCAACAGACGTCGACCTAACGACGGCTGGCAGCAACTACGAAGCGCTCGGCTGCTTTCAAGAAGTTCCGGGCAGGCTTCTCACGGATGATCAGCCAGACATCAACGGTGCTACTATGACTGTAGAGCAATGTCTGACTCGATGCGGCAGCCAAGGCTATGCATATGCTGGTCTCGAGTACGGCCAGGAGTGCTACTGTGCCGGAAAGCTTGCTCCAGACGCGGTGCCACTCAGCGCCGACAGCTGCGCTATGTCCTGCAAAGGCAACACTGATGCGTAAGTTGAACCCTAAGATACAATGCCTCTTCAGCTATTCGTTTATTAACAAACTTTGTAAAGGGATTGCGGTGGAAAGTCGGCTGTCTTGGTTTACTATAACAAGGATCTCGAGTCTACGGAGCCTTGTGGGCCGCCTCCTAATGGCGGCACTAGCTCCACCACCGCCACGACAACCGCCTCCACGACCGAGGCGACTACCACGGCCTCTACTACAGAGTCCACAACGGAGTCGACGACTGAGGCAACTACTGCCTCTACTACGGAGTCTACAACTGAAGCAACTACCACAGCTTCCACGACAGAGGCAACTACCACCGCCTCGACTACTCCGTCTACTACGCCGCGTACCACCACTGGACGTACTACTACTACCACAAAACGACACCACACAACCACCACAAAACGACACCACACGACCACCAAGGCTACAACCACAAAACGCACCACCACCACTACGACTAAGCGTACCACTACTTCCAGCTGCAGACTTCGCTGCGGTGGATACTGTGCCCCTCCGCTGCCAACCATGACAGATAAGCCAAGCTGCAAGAAGCTTGCTGAAAAATGCTGGGACCAAGTTGACGAGTGCAACAACAAGACCGGCAACCCTGACACTTGCATCCCGCTTGTCAACGAGTGTGCCAAGTACCATAAGTATTGCGATTATAAGTGTACTGGCTTCAAGTGCAACAACAACGATTGCGACGGATGGAATGGACACTACAACCCTCCCAAGCCTTCCCCACCATGGAAGCCTACCAAGAAGTGCACGGCTCCATCTCATCCCATTCCATCCCACACCAACGCCTGTGCCACTCCACCTGGTTATTCTAACCCCGTTGGTGGTTGCAAAGCCCCGGTTGTTTCTTGCAACGATAATCGGGATGATTACAATAGGGGCAATTGCTTCAAAGTCTTCTCTTCGTATAAGAATAATGAATGTTCCTCATACCAGCGCAACAATCTCAACAAGGCTTGCCTTAACGCTTGCAAGATCCAGTATGACAACTGCCGTGTCCAATACGCTGGCTCGACCAATAAGCCTAAGCTGAACAGGTACCGCAACAAGTATGTCAAGAAGGATGAGGTCTCCGAGGCCCCGGCCGGGTTCACCAAGAGGACCTTCGGTTTTACCTGGAGCTGGATCAGCGCCGGCTCTTATAATAGCTACAACAACGCTTGCGATCAGTGCAAGAAGCAGTATGACGCCTGCGTTGCTGCTCAGAAGAACGTGAACGGCGGCCAGTACTGTAAGAAGTATGGCGTCTTTAGATAAATAGACTGTACAGGGTTTCTTTTAGGAATACCAGGGTTACACAATGCTTTTCAGGTTTATAAAAGGATATATTATCGGCGGGATTTCTTTCTGTTTGGTTATCGAGCTATTATCATGCTCTCTCACCCTGTCCACTCATTTGCTTTCTAGTTGGGGTTCTTCTGCCGGAACTGGAGTCTATTTGTTTTCGAATGGGGTATATTGGGATCTCATGTATAATCAACATGACACTATCCTTACATTTAATCGTTAATGTTTCTAACATTTGCGGCTTCAATTCAACCAAAATGTCGATCTCGCTCAATTAACTAGAGTGTCCGCGTGTCTTGTGATCTGTCGACTCAAGTAGTCAATTAACTTGCTGTAGAGTTGATGAAAATATTCATATGCTGATATTGCTCTTAAGTCTAAATCTAAAGATGGAGAATTCCTATGACCTTCTCGGACTCTTCGCCGGTGCTCAACAATGCGTGCATGTTGACGCTGAGAACAGGTTATGCCGAATCCACAAATGACGCCCATACTGAGATGCATAGTAGATGACCTTTTCGAGAAGCCTGTCGAATTGACTGCAAAGTGGCATAACATGCCTGCCAGACTACTGAACGGTGCCAATACTCCCAGTCTGGAGGATCGGGCTAACAACCGCAACCTCTCGGCGATAGCGATAAATAATACCGATAACTGTAAAGGTTCAGGACATCTTTCTGGTCGATCATTAGTCAAATGATAGATATCTACTATGTAAGGGGAGTTATGGTTACTCAAGACATCTAGACTATCCCTCTTGAGGTAGGATCTGCGGCGTTGAAATGTGGGACAGCTAGGCATCTGGTTATACTACAACACTGCGTTGGTGCCCAGACCTACTTAGTAGCTCGACGCAATTAAGTGGTTGTATATTTAATTTAGTCGGCGAGCCTGAATGTTATAATTATACATGCATACTCTTGGGTACCAGTGAGATTGATATTATGTATACAGTTAAGATATGCGATGGTTTATTAATTAATTACGAGTATTTTCTACTATCCGCAAGGACTTTAAAGGTTTATGCCGCTGTTTTCAACTTGTGAAGTTAACATCTTCACTAGGTGACGAGACACTATAGAGTGCTTTGACTTCATCGATTGATTAAAATTGAACATATCAGTTGATCAACCCAATTTCGTTCACTATACAATCGCGTATGTGGGTACACAACTAGGTACCTGGGTATGTAGGCTGGCCGCAGGATGGTTGTGCGCATGATATCGATATCACTGACTGTTCGTCCGATGCTACATAGCTACATTAGAATATCAGTGCAACTGAGGAAGCTCAGAGGCTGGTAAAACATCGTATTGTTTCTTGAAGCGAGAAAACCCCGGCTTACTTTGATACTTATGGATTATTTCGACAAGAGCTTTCATAGTTTTTGCATGCTGGCAACACCACATAAGCATACGAAGGATCATACACGAGTTCGCAGCCAGCCTTGGCTCGTACGAAACCGTTACTTTGACAGGATTCCGGGGAGTTGTCTCAAGACACAGGTTGCCGGAAGCTATATTGAATGCGGGGCTTTCTACTATTGGTGGGTCGGTCATAAAACCCTAATAAATATCAATTTACGGATACCCCGTGTGCCGAACGCGAACCCTGTCAAATCCATATCAGTGTTTATTATCATATCTCGCCGTTAATTCCTTGATCTGGAATGCGGGGCAAATTATATTGACGGAGCATGGCAGTGCAAAACGAAACGCGACAAATCTGATGGGGCCGAAACAAAGTCTACTTAGTACGGAGACAGTCTAGATAGCACCCGATTCTGACTTATAGCAGCATGTGCGTCCTATATCTTCTCATAGGTCGCTCTTGTGCCGGCACGCACGTACTAAATGTAGTTGGCCAGAACATTCATGGAATATTGACGCGTGTTGTCTGCAAGCCGCACGGACATATCAATGAATTTCTGCACGGATGTGTATGCCCGGATGCTTTGTCCGAGCCGTGTGCGAATATAATACTGGTGTATTCGTGTCTGAAAGCTTCAATGCCGTGCGACTATATAATGGAATTCATATGGGGCTGAGCAGCTGAATTCAAAACCGCTCTCAACCAGCCGAAAGCTGGGACAACTTGAGATGCAAGTATTCACGAAAAGTGCAAACATGCGGATATGATTCATCGAGGCTAGAATACGAAACTCTGGCGACGGGCTTGGGGAACAGACGACATTGAGAGCGGAAAGAACTGGAAATGCAGAGGGTTATCCTCTTCACATGCAGAAAATGTTATGTTATTACGCTGGAAACTGGGACTCTGAAAGGCAAGCAATGCACCATCGTAAAGACAAGACAAATCGTTGATATCACGAGTTTGGAGAGGGATTCCGTCCGGCCGTCAGACTGTTGCCGTTCTCGGGTCCCAAGAAACTCTGCTTCGGTATACCCGCGATTAACCACCACAGCCTATCGCCAACATGTTAGCGATAACAAGCTCCTTGATATATATACGTAAGCACTTAGTATTGAGCGGGGACTGCTTACCTCCGCAGCCTCCACAACCTCCGCATCCGCCGCCACCGCCGCCATCTCCGCCACTGCTGCCACCTAGAACAACCACAGATGTCAATACAGCTTTGTCTAAGGATTTTGTCGAACAGGGCCTTACCGGCGCTACCACACCCGCCGCCACCTCCACCACACGCACCACCACCGCTCCCACAAGCCGCAGCACCGGCACCACAGCTACCACAGGCTCCACCGGCACAACCTCCCTGGGCCACCAAGCCGCCACATGCACCAGCCACACAATTGCCAAAACCGCCAGTGCTTGTGGAGATGCATGCAGGATTACAACCATAGACACCGCTGCCAATACATGGATCCATCCCAAAGGGTGGTATGTAGGCCACGCCGAATGGATAATAAGCGTACGCGTAATACGGCCCATAGTAATACTCCCATGCATCAGGTCGCCTCGGTGGCTTCTTGCCCTTCTTCGCCCGCTCTTCGCAAAGCCGCTTGTAGGCTTTATCGAGGTTGGCTTTGAGGATCTTCCGCTGTGCTTCCATGGCTCGATCCTCCACTCTGACAACCCCGTGGGTCGATATATGGTTCCTGGGCTCATCGGTGCCGCATTCGAACTGCATAGGTTTTTTTTGGAACAGGCGACTGATGGTGCCGACTGCAGATTGGCGGACCACTTGACAGTACCAGCAAGCGCACTCGGAGTACGGCTCCTTGTATATTTTCTGATACTCCTTTGTGGTGTATTCGAACGCCGTGGAGAGTTTGGACTCATCGATTTTGTCATCGTGGTTCACAAAGCGAGCCGCCGTTGTAACCGTGTAAGTGTAGTAATTTTGGGGCATCGTCTGATGGGTGTGCCAGGCCAGGTCGATGTCGAGCGTCGGAACCAGCGTTTTCTTCGAACGGATGCGCATCAGGGTAATGAAACGGCCATAACGTAGACCGGCTCGCTCTGCAGTCGTCCGAACAGCCGGGGAGTGATACCAATCCAGATCCTGAACCATCTTCTGGACAAAGGTGCCCTGTCGAAGAACTGCTCCTATCAAGTTGATGCTTTGCGGCCACGGGTTATCCCAATACGCAGCCATCATGCGGCGAATGGTTACTTTGTGGATGTTGAGGAATTTGCCTTGCTTGAGATGCTCCGTGGTCGCTGCTCTAGTTATTGCGGTGGTATTCTTGACGGCTGCCTCGAGGCGTGTTTTGACTTCGATCATGCCACTATTTTGTGGCAGACTCCGGATGGTATCCGCGACTTCTTTGAGCAAGCGGTTGGGGAATGTGACATTATCCCAGGCTCTTTCGTGCTGGCTGTCGGATTTCGGGAGGCCTTTTAGATCTAAAGTAGTACCCGGCATTGGCCATTCGGATGACACGAGGCCGTTCATGTCCTCGACGAACTTGTCTTTCGAGAGTGTGTCCATGGTGTGCACTTTGCCACAGCTGATGGTTGGGCAGATGACCTTGAAGTTGCTATCTGCAAACCCCGTATTTTCGGGTGTATTCCAAGGGACTTCAAAGGTAGCTTCGCAGGATGTGCAGGTCCTCTTGTAGTTGGGGGTGTCGAGATTGTTGAAGGGCAGTTTTGTCCTAGCCTCCCATTTGTAGACAGCGGAGTCGTCAAGTTTATACTCGAAGGTGATGGGGTCGATGCATTCGTTCTGAAGAGAGGTGTCAATGATAGGTCAGTAAGAATATGCACATCTCGTTGGGAGAAGGCCTGGATCGTCGAACAGCTTACGATTTGTGCCCACGGTAGCCCGGTAAACCAGTAGTCTAATTTTCCATGGCGGAGGCAATCTTCGAAGAAGTTTCTCGGATTGAGCGTGTAGGCATGCCAGACCATAAGGACGTCAAGTGGAGGTAGGAGGGTATTGTCAAATGGCATGCTTTTCCCATGCATTGTCGCCGCCTCCATGTCACTGGTGAAGGTGTAACCGAGTTGTAGACGATGCCAGGCGGAACCGCCTCTTTGGACGGGTACCGTAGCCCACCATTTGTCGAACCGATAGACAGCTCTCGATACAAAGATACTCCACCGTTTATCCTTGAGCCTGAGGTCGTCGGTGATGGGATCGCCGACGCCGAGTACTGTGGCGAGGAAAATACCGGCAGTATTTTCGATTTGATCGCGCATAGCAGCAAAGGCGTGGAGGAGTTTCAGATGAACGATTTGGTGGTCCGGCGTCGGGAAGACATTGTGGCTCAGAGCTCCGACGGTGGGGGCCACAAAGGGGGGAGCTTCTTGGGGTGGTGCCTCCGCAGAGTACGGTGGTACAATGCTAGATGGGTGAAGATTCGCTCATGCGTCAGCTGTGTTTGTATCTCATCGGAAACCGAACATTTGCGTACCCTTCTCCCGCTTCTGACGGCAGAGTTTCGTTTGTACCCGATGTGCTCAATTGCGAATGGGCAGTTGTAGCGCCAGTGTCGGTTGATTCCTTTCTCTCGCTAGGGCCGGCGCCCCAAGCATCTAGCTCTTTGCTCTTCGAGTTCGACATCTGGACATTGAGGACGCCCAGTGCTAGCACCGAATCCTGGAGGTATTTGAGGCGTGGAGCAAAAGAGCGATCGCAAGGTTTCTACTACGGTAGACAGGCTAGCTCTCGTAGCGGCTGCGATATCAAGAGCGTAGGCGATATATATACTGCAGTTGTAGCCGGTGCAGCGGTCTTTGCGAAGGGAAGGGTGGTGCGGCTGCTTATAAGCGTTTCGAGCTAGCGAACGAGCCACAAGGCTGTCCTCGTCGATTGCCTGCGAGTGATCCCGAGTTAGCGATAATTTGTCAGTCGGCAGCCTGCCTAGAAAGAAAGAACTATCGCACTAAATGCGAGCAGTGGTCTATCCAGTCGGAGAGCAAGTTGGGGGAAAATCGGGGAGATTTTCAAAGAGAGGAGAGCTCGCATGGGTCGAGGACGAGGTCGCGTCGGTCCGCATATGCCAAGGTATCAATTCACTCTGCCTGAATTCAACGAGGCACAGCCCGCCTTGAGATTGATGCCTGCGATCCCTCATACACAATGCAGTGGAGGTGATAACAGCCAGCCAGCCAGCCAGCCTGTGACTATGCATAGTGTCCGAACGGGCATCGGAAGTTCGGAGGAGCACAGCTGCACCGAGCCCGCTCGTGTAGCCATGGCGGGGGAGGCGAAGCCCAAAGCGCCAGGAAAGCCGGGTCGGAACAAGCAGCAACTGCCCCGACTTTGTGTATATACGGGTGCATATGTACCTGCCTGTGCATATGTACATTACCTTGAGCTGCGTAACGTTAAGTGGAGGTCCTGTCGAGTGCGAGTGGTGCGATCATGACCGCGAATCGACCATGACTTTCAGGCTGCCATGAATTGGCGGTTGATGTCTGTCCAAGCTCGGACGAACCAAGAGGGAGCCGACGATACAAGCAGCAAGCCAACGTCCCCGAGGCTGATACAAGCACAAGCAGCAAGCAGCTAAGACCTAGCTAAGCTAATCAAGCTCGAGGTAATTACAAGGCAGGCTGGACGGAAATCAAGGCGGTGGAGTGCAGGCGCAGGTGGGTTTCGGGCCCAGCAGAGCTGCCTGAAGCCGCGTGGGGCTTTTGATTCGCTGTGCGGCGGCGGAGCAACCCCGCCAAGGCCAGGCCCGCAGGAACAAGCTTTGCGATTGGGCATTCGGGACGCGATCCCTCGACCGTATCGATGTTGATGTTATTTTAGGGCGGTGGTCTTGAGGTTGAAGGCGTATTGAGAGGCGTGCTGTGGCTGCTGGGGGGAATCCGTCGTGTGGGATTGCATCCATTAAAGGTGGTTGGAGAGATTCAGTTCTGGTAAACATGACATGTTGCGACGGGTGTTAATTCTCGCGGGTACGCGAACGATACCATCATTCGAGATCTAGATGGGAACATATTAATTATTTAGCCTCAAGACTCCAGCCATTTTTCCCATATTTGATTCATAAAATTACAAGCCATATCGGTAAGCACACTAACAAATACACTGTCGCAAATGGATGCGTCGAATCCGAAGAAGTCAAAGGTCGCTCCCCAGCAGTAAGAAAGAAAAAAAAAGAAACCGTGTGCTAGATCCCGCCAAGCCGTTCATGCTGCCATCTTCCTGAGACTCCGTAGCTACGGGCTATCCTTGTCCATCTATCAGAGCTTCAGCCCCTCTGCAAAACCCGCCAGCTCTCCGACATCGTGAAATGTCTTCCAGATCTCTACTGGAACCCCAGCGAATGCCTTCTTGAATCTTTCGGCGGAGTTCTTTTGCGCCTCTTCAGCCTCGTTCACACCAGTCACGAGCCTGATCCAGATGGCTTTTATTGTCCCCGGGAACGCCTTGTACATCTCCGCATAGGACTCCGGGTCCGTCTGCGTGCTGTCGCCTATGCAGATGTACTTGCGCTTGGGCAGCCACTGACCGATCAACTTTCTCATCTCCATCGTCTTGTATTCTTGAGTGCCGGTCGATACCGATGCCACCAATCCGGCGACCGACATCCACGACATGTCGCGAAGGATAGGCTGGCCGTAGGGGTAGTTGTCACGTAGGAAAGAGAGAAGGAAAGGATAGAGGTTGTACGGAGAGGCGGAGAGGTAGAACCAGGCCGGCTGGTCCAAGACTTGGTCGAGATGCCTGTAGAAGTCGGGGAACCCAGGGGTCGAACGCGGCTCTTCCGCAAAGGTGTGCACGAGGAGGTCCTTCATGGATAGCGTGTCCGTGACCTTGATTGTGTCGTCGACATCTGGAGATGCACACCAATCTGTTAGCATTCAATTCTCACCGCGCAGAGGTCTGCATGCATAGCTCAGGATATCATTGTCGCACAGAACGGACGGGCCAATGAATATCATAGAGGTGTGGGTGCACTCGTACCGGAAATCACTGCCCACCCTTCCGGCTCGACCATTTTCATGTCCGTCCTGACCGGCCCTCTCTTGAAATCCGCAGGCAGGATGGCACTGAGCTTGACACGGCTGTTTGGCCTGGGCGGAGCGTTGAAGGGGACTGGAAGCTCCTTCGCAGTGATTCCGCTGGACCCGCTGGCGGGCAGCGAAACTACTCCGCCATTTTCAACCTGGACATTCAGCTTTCGCCCGACGACCGTCTTGCGTAGAAAGAGTTCAGCCCGCTTGGCGACGAGTTCGCGGGTTTCCTTGTCATCGTCCGTGAGGCCGATGATGCTTGTGATCTCGGCTACCAAATTCGACGGATCTAGATATACAAAGCATGCGCTTTAGTGTCACCGTCATATGTATAATAACAGTATATGGCCATGGCAAGCTGCACAGCGCATCGTTATTATATGCGTTATGCCAGTTAGCCACGGGGGAAAACTCACGCTTGCCCGACCGGTCATGGAAGAAAGAAGCATTGAACTCTGCCCACCACTGATCTTTTCTGCGGAAGGCGGTCGTCGCATGCAGCCAGACCAAATCGTCGTCGTCGACAACGGTCGGCCGGTTGAGGAAGCCCAGTCCGACGTTAGACGTTACTCTGTTCCACAAGTCCTGCCAGGAGTCCTCGTTGGAGCCGGGAATCGGGGCCGGATGGTGGTGCATCGCTTTGTGTAATATGATATATACGTATATACTCGTTTGATAGAATTATACCTCGCTAGCTTGAATCGATGGAGGATAAAGTTGGTTGAAACGCTCACAAAGTCTTTGTGCGATGTCGCGTCGATATATACAAGGTCGATGTATCTCCGTTGATGTGTGCCTGAATGCAATGTGCATGTGGGCATGTGGCAGTCTGGCTGAACGCTCGGGGGCTTGAGGACTATATAATATAACTACAGCTAAAGGGAATGTATTTAATCCTTACTTCAGAAGGGGGACACATGCGCAGACAGTGCACACGACACATCATGTACCCATACACGACACCATGCTGACCGTAATCGACCTTGGCTGTCGCCATCGCCACGAAGCTGGAATCCAAGGAAGCGAAGCTCGCGAGGTCACGGCTGATATGATGCTAAACAAGCGATACCCTTTCAGGTTCCCCGCCTGCACAGCAAGACTAAGCGTGACCGCAGCTCGTGGCGACGCCGCAGCTTCAGCTACATCAAAATGTCGTCATCTGCACCGTCCGCCAGCGACAGGCGCATTGGCGCCAACCAGACTGCAGTACTGCAGCACGGTTCTCCGCTTGGCGGGCTGCTGGATGTAAGTGGTATACCTAGGTACGAAGTAGAGTTCGAGCGTCAGATACATGCGATGTCGACGAAGATTCGATTCGAGTTCACGGATAACCAGCAGAATCGAGAAAGGCCGCACTGAGTGAGAGCAGGTGATCTGGACTGCTATATGCATATATACGCTATCCCGCGATCGCATTTCGCGGCCGGCGGGCTACCGACGGAAGCAGCGGTTGTGCTTGTTCGTATGTGCCATCTTCCCAGCTCACCCAGCCCCGTTCCGGAAAACATGCCTTATCGAGCCTTCTCACTTTTGACAGACCATGCGTGTGCAACCTTCTTCTTGCTGAATGGGTGTCTAACCTCATTGGTGAACAGCAGATGGGCGAATCGGAGAAAGTCGACGCGATGGGTATCGATATCTTCATATCGCCCTATCCAGGTCCTGCACATCGTATCTCCGCTCACCGTATACCTACCGTCGCGTCGTATCTGGAGTTACAAAAAAAAGGTATGCATGGACAAGGCCAGTCCTCCGACACTATCTGCCGTCACGGATGCGTCCGGTTCAATGCATGTCCAACAAACCTCTGCACGGCATGAGCGACAATCAGTGGAGACCACCGACGAGCCGACAAATTATATTGCAAACCTAGGAGGCAAGGGATACAAAGCTGATCACAGCAAGGCCTGGTTGACCTGGTTGAGGTGCATGTTTCTCTCCGGATCAACTGGATCGACTAGACATGTATCGAAGAATCGTCTGCTACGCCATGGCCGCCTTTCGCCGTCTTGACGGAATCGACCTGGTCACGAAATTGGCAACTCGTCAGAGCTTGATTAAATTCAGATCAGGTCTTATTTCCGCCATTGTGATTTATTTTTGCTGGTCCGCGTGGAAAGCGAGAGCGACAGCTGGGATTGTCGGGACTTTGTCTCCTGTTCCGGCTAGCAGTCGAGTTGGAGGCCCTGGCATCCACCTCTCCTCGCCGCCTTCTCGAAAGGATGATCGCCAGCCAGCGCTCTATTGGATCGGATGAGAAGCACGAAAAAAACTGATTGCCTGTTCTTCGACGTGCAGATGGCTGGCTGATGGCACACATCAAGCTTCTCCTGGCATTGTATGCATGGGGCAAGGACGCAGGTGCTGGGCCACGAAGAATGCACCAAGCGTAGCCTCTAGCGGTGTTTGCCTGAGATGTCGCACTGGCCTCATGCGGAGAACTAGCTCTCGGAGAGTCATGCCATGTGTTCTCCCAGATCTGACACCCACGATTTAGCACGGCCGTCCGAGGCCATCTCGATCTCTTGGGCTCGCCGTGCCAACGCCAATATTCAGGCTCTTTTGGAGATCCCTGAACGGCTCTGTCGCATGGACGTGCACGGATGCCTGGCCGTCACAAGGTCCTCGCTGTCATCGTAAAGTGGACATGGTCGGTCGAACCAGCGATATCCATGCGTTCTCTTCGAGGCCGCATGTTTTTAGCCGGCTTTCAGCACACAAACGGGGGCCTCAGGCTCCACCCACCACGAGCATTCCAGGCATGATCTGCGAATTATATTACGCCCCTCCGATAAAACGGTGCGTGGTCCCATTCAATTCACCCTGCGGTGCTTGCCAGAAATGAATTGCCCATTGACTTTCTTCCAGGCCCATGTCTGGCTTTATTGCTTTTTGAACCGAAAAGACCAAACACACGCTGCGGAAAAACCCAGAGTTGAGGATTCCTTCTCGAAGACTCGAGGAATTTTCCTTTTAATAGCCACCACCTCTTCTGACATTCTGCTTTGAGGGCCCGCACTTTTCTTCGTTCGGATGGCATTTTTTCCCGCAACGGAGTGACACACTGACAGCTCGAAACCAAGAACGATTTTTCAGACCAAAGCTTCGAAAGAGAAAATTTTAAAATCGAAACTCCAATAAATCCCGTCTGACAACATCGAGAAGCTCGGGACGGAGAACAAAAACCAACACCGTTCAGCGCATTCTCAATTGTGGAACACCGTACTAAGTATATATTTGGCTTATTGGTCTTGCCTGATTGGAGGATTCAGTTGGAAGACAATTTTGGGCGGATTGCGCATCCGATTGAGCGGTTCACAACAAAACTAGACTACCTGTTCTGCACTTCAAATTCGGGATGAGGAGGGACAATATATTTCCTCTGAGATAGTATTTCGGCGAGATGGCCCTCTCAGGGCAGGGCACCATCGTATGTAAATCACAAATTGAAGAGGTTCTGGCTTGGCGCTTCCTGAGATGAAATCTAACATTGTGTTTCTCTATGCAGTCGATTGAATGGTGCTTGGTAGTCTTAACGTTGAACCTCGTGCTTCTTCGGCTTGTCGCTCGGGTGCTCGTCCAGCGCGACCGTGTGAATATTGGCGATGCATTGCTGGTGTTGGCTTGGCTGGCTCTCGCTGCTATGGCAGCCTGCGACACATGGCTTCTCAAGCTAAGATTGATGGGTCCGGACCGAACCTATAATCAAGATCTCACTCGTCTCAATAACGATCCGACAACGAATATCCTGATTTTGAAGATTGTCTATGGGTCGGTCATGCCGTATTATACCGGACTCTGGCTCGTCAAGTGCGCTATACTATCGTTTTTTTACACCATTATTCCTGCTTCTCTGGCGACGTATAGGAAAGCCTTGAATCTGGTGACGGCTGTTGTCCTTGCTTCGATGGCTGCGGTGTTGTGCATCAATCTCTTCTGGTGTTCGCCCATACATCGCAACTGGTATGATTCTGAACATATGCCTATACGACCTCTATATATATACCTGATATGCTAACGATACCTAATTATCTATAGGTCATTGAGTCGGGATAACGAATGCCTCAGCTTCGTCACCATCCCTGTGTTTACTATATCGACTGTCTGCAACATCGTCACTGACATGGCTATCTTGATTCTGCCCTTACCGCTGCTTCGAAACGTCAAATTCCAGCACCGTTCCCAGCTGATTGGCGTCGTGTCCATATTCGCGCTGGGAAGCTTTGCCATGCTGGCCAGTGTAGTGCGCGTTGCTACGTTGGCTGATACGGCCATTTTCACGCATGTCGCCGTGTGGTCCTCGGTCGAAGTTGCCGTTGGAATCGCCATTGCGTCGCTTCCTTCGATCCGCATTCTTGTCCGGAAGGGTCGTGGGCCGCTCGGAATTTCGATTCCATCGCTAGCCCGCGACCAGGAGGAAAGTGTGCAAACGGGTACGAACGACAGCAGACCGGGCGGGGTTAAGGATTGGATTTCGCTGGAAGAAGGCGAGATCGATACTTTGCGTAGCAGGAACCGCGACACGATCAAGTCTCACTCGACCGTTATCACAGTGCCGACCGTCGAAGAACTGGAGGAAATACGCTGCGAGAAGGATGGGCCAGCCGTTCGGTCAATCATTGACTTGCAGAAATTCTACGACAGCATGCTTCTATCTCGAAATCCAAACGATACATCACCCAGGTTGAACCACGAGTGGTCCTTCGATAAGGTCCAATGGCGGTATACCGAGCCAGAACCCCCAGGTCCAATCAACGTAAATGGACTGGGCGTAATACCAGACGTTCCCCCACTGCCATCTATGTGCACGCTTCCGATGCGGACAGTGCATATCAGCGCCGGCCTGAGATGATTTTGTTCGTGTAACGTATACGATCGACCAGTTCTGTCAATTCGGCGGCCTCTCTATTCTTGTACATCTATTGGTTACTTGTGTATATTTCGTTTCTCTTAAGGGTTTTGCAGGGAGTACATATATGGCATTTACAAGGCGTTCTTGTTTAATTATTCTTCTTACCATTCTTGATTGTGTTTCATTGGCTCTCGAGGGGTGAGAGCATGCATGCGCGCGTGCACTAACCGGAGTATCCATGACGCTGGATCATAAGATCTCGGCTGGAGTTGCTGACCTTTTCAATACCATCATCACATATATGGACGACAGTCTAACCCCCCCCCCCCCCCAAATGCATGACAGCTTGAATTCCCTTTTCTACCATCGATGCATCTCCAATACCCCATCCCGTCATATAAATCGTATTATTCTGACGGTTCTGTACGTTGCCTTATCTTCACGCATGGTCATGGAATATCAATCGGATGGTACACAAGATTATCATTGTACATACAACGATATAGATGCATCTATATCTAGCATGAGGAGCAGAAGTTAGCTCTCATTTTGTTTAGCCCGTTCTCATGTCTATCCTTACGTAGACAATCCTCTGGCCGGCGACATTTATAATTAGCGACACGCAGCGAGGCGTCCCTCGGCAAGTTCCGAGTTGCCCTTCCTGAACTTTGATTAATCGATATCTTGTGCATGTAGGCCGGGGTCTTCAAGTGTTCCAGCTGTGTTGACGGTGGAGAATTAATAATCTCCATCTTGGCCTACAGACAGAATGCAGCACGGTTTCTGCCAGCTTACATGAAGCTTACGTCGCCTCCCGCGATATACCCACATTTATCTCAGCAACTAGTATACACCACAGCGAATGATGATGATGATAGTAATCTCTAGCATCACAATATGTCGCCGGCAAGCCCCCCCCCAGCGGCGTCCTTCCGCATGAATGCAGACGCCATTGACGCAATTAATTTGGCAACCCAGACACCTGCCCAATGGGCTCTGGCTCCGAGGGCTGAACGCAGACAACCTCCGACAGCAGACTTGTCTGCACCGGCTCCTGAAGCTGTCGCAGAGTCGCAACGGTGTCACTTTCCGGACGCTGGCTAAGCTTTGCCCAGGCTGCTAGGCCAGCTCGATCTCCGCGCAGTCAGCCTATCGGATGCTCGCCATGTCCAGCCCCCGCTTTCCCACGCAGGATTCTGCCTCTGTGTCCCGAGTTGGTCCGCCCAAGGCGAACGGGCGGGCGATTTTGTGCTTTTTGCCCGGCAGGCCAGCCGGCGCTGCGGCGTGCGTCTCTTCTGGCGTCGCCGGAGCTGGGCCCTGCACCCAAATGGGCTTTTTGATGAGAAAATGGGCAAGTGGCTTGGTGGTGAGATGGTGGTGAGATAATACCACAGGATGCTAAGCATGAATTAGTTGACGCCGCCGTCGAGAGGGACCGTCTACCAAGCCTGCAAGTATAAGTATGGACCCTCCCCGCCAATCGGTCGACTCTCCGGATCGAAAGCTGGCCCTTGACGCATCGTACTATAGAAACCCCGGCTGGAGGTATACGTACACACGCTAGCTCGCGCTGAGGCTTGCATTCCGACCGCCTTGACGGCGCCCTCAGACGGTTGTTCAAAATTCATTGCAAGTGTCCATAGTCTTTCCCACCGTCACCCCGCCCCGCTTCTCCAGAATAATTCTTTCATCTGCGCGGCATCGGCAAACCGCATCGCATCGCATCGCAGCGCATCTTATCGCGCAAACCCTGCGCAACCTGTTCATTTCGCATTTTGTCGGGACCTCAGCCTTTCACCAATCAAGCCCTGCATCGGCCCAGCATCCGTCCGCCCGTCCGCCCGTCCGCCATGTCAAAGACGTACGACATCGTCATTCGCTTCCACTCGGTGTCCAACCTGCCGGTGGCCGACCTTGGCAAATTCTCCTCGGATCCGTACCTGAAGATCAAGCTCGGCGTTTCAACCAAGAAAGTTACGGAGACCGGCTGGCACGCCGTCAAGGAGAACTCCGGCCCCGATCCAGACGACCCTGTCATCGTCTTTCGCACGCCCACCCACCATCAGACGCTGCACCCAATATTTCCTCCGCAGACGTTCTGGCTCATCAGCAATGTCCCGGAGTCCGGCTTCCAGATGACGGTCATCTGCAGGGATGAAGACGTGTCGAACAAAGATGACGGCCTTGGCAAGACCAAGCTCGAGATCGAGGGGATCACTGGCATCGGGTGGAAGAAGGAGCACATGAAAATCGAGCTGAGACGCAGGAACGGCGGGGGCAGTTGGAGAGCATTCGCATTCTCTCCTGTCATCAACGCCATCAACGGCCAGAAGATTAGCAGCGGCCGGCCGGTAGTTGATATGAGCATAGAGGTGATCGGAGAAACCAAAGATAATGGAGGACGATTGTTCCCATATACCGTGGGCCCAGGTAATTATTTCAGCCTAACGTTATAGCTAAATTAATGCTCGCCTGACGCATATGCTTACTGGTCACGAATTAATTCACAGCCTACTTCTCGAAACATTTTTCGCCATTCGCCGGTCGCATGGCGGGCATTGTTGAAAAGACAGACATGGAAACCTACGGCTCTCCAGCTGGTACCGGAGACCGTCCTTTATTTGGGGGGAAGAGATACAAGTAAGAGGCTATCTACTGTAAAGCTAGCTTCTGTTTGTACCACCACGACGTCTAACCTTCCTTATCCGCGCCCTTCCAGCTTCCAGGCCAATGTACTCCAACTTCAGGGGCCGGTACCCCCAGAGCTCAACCACCCATTTGTGCCTTCCAAGTTCTTTATAAAGAAGTTGTTCACGGGCAAGATACTTCCGCACGCTCTCCACCACCACCACCGCAGGATCTTCTCGCATGATTTGAAAACAGTGTACGGGGTCATTATTCAAAACGAGGTCGAGGAGATGGTCTTGAGACAATCCGCAGCGATGTCGAATGTGACCGTGGAGGATACAACGCCTCACGATCTTTCTCATCCGCCTCACGCTGAAGAGCGACGCTCAAAACTCCAGAGATTGCTCAAAGGCGGCAAGCTGGAAGGATCTCCAGAATTCAAGGCGATGGAGCTGGAGAACCCTCGCCCGACCGAGGGCCAGCCCTGCGGCAACGCTGACCTGAACAAATCGGAGCGGTTCCTCGAGATGTGTGGTGAGCTGCTCGAATCCGGGAAGGTCAAGAAGCAGCCGGATATCGGCGAGGATGGTGAGGAGGAAGAGCAGACCGGTGGCGCATTGTTCACGTATGTTGTCACCACCGACGGGCAGATGCGGTGGTCGGAGGTAGGCGCGGGCTGGGCGAGCGAGGTGGGCTCGAAGCATGTGATCTTGAGCAATGGTGCGAAGCATGTCGCATTTGCTGGAGAGTTCTTCATCCGGCGAAAGCCGAGACGGCATCGTCGACGGCCGTCGTATGCGTCGCCCTCTCGCACCGGATCCTCGAGCAGCGGGATCATGACTTATCGAAACTCGAAGAATCGAGACGACTCGAGAGACAATAGACCGGAGACCAGCGGTTCGGGGCCGCGGGGAGAGAACATGTTGGGCGACAGTCTTCTCGCAGGCGATAGGATGTCCGGTGGCAACTTCTGGGCGCCATCTCCAGGTGGCCACTTTCGCACGGACTCGGTAGGCACGATAGAAAGAGACAGAGACCTCGATTTGATGTTCCCGGGAGCGTCGCGGAGGCAGTCGGAGAGCTCTGTGAGGACGGCGACGTCTGATCATGTCAGGTTTCAACTGTACATTGACAATGATTCGGGGACGTATCGGCCGCTTGAGAAGCACATACCAGCGTTTCGAGAGTTCATGAAGAAGCAGTTCCCGGGCTTTGATGTGATTGTGACGCATTGCGCGGGAGAAGAGGGAAAGAAGTTGGAGAAGATGAAGCAAGCTCATGTACGGAAGGGCAGGGAGAGAGGCGAGGTAGCCGGACAGCCAGGCGATGCGGTGGAAGGGGGTGACCTGGTGTTCAGCGACAGCAGTAGCTCCAGCAGTGATGATGAGGACGGCGGCGAGGAGTATGCCGAGAGAAGCGGGATGAACAAAGGTGGGAAGCTGCCGAACGGGGTGCAGGAGTTCGCGGAGAAGTACGGCATTCGGTTGATATCGTGATATGAATGCCTGGGTTAAGGGTTGTCGGCGTGAGTTCCGTCGAGTTGATTAGCGGAGTTGTGAATTTTACTTTGCTGACAGCATATAGCCTCTTCGTCGTAAGGTATGGATGGCATCTTGACGAGGTTTGATGTTTCGCTTGCACTGCGTCTGCTTTTTTTTTGCTATTCCGAAGATGATGGTGTCATCTCATTAATAGTGCAACTTGCAAACGACCGTATGTCATCCATGCTCCTCAATGATTGTATAACGGTAACCGTCGCGTTTTGGAAGTGAAGTCGTAGGTATTTTCAAAGGATGGGAGGCGGACCGTGGCGCATGCGTGCGTTAGAGTTTTGGCTTATTTGCAGAGGCGCTGGCGCCGGTGTTCGATTCGGCGCAGAGATGGTTCCACGGGTCGTCTTTTCTGGGCGTGGCGAGCCAGCCCTGCAGCGAGACGGAGGAAGTGCGCTTCTTCTTCGGCTTCGGACTCTGGTTCTGTTGCATTGGGTTAGCCGGGCCGGTAGGCAATGAGAACCAGAATAATGTAATCACTAGTGTGAGCGTACCTGGGCTGGGGATGGAGCTGGAGGCAATGCTGGGGGCATGTCTGATTTGATATCGCAAGAAAACGACGACGAGCTGGTATATATATAATTTATGCAGGTTGATTCTTACGATTTCGTGTCGGTTTGCGTGCACTCAACGTATCCGTAGTACGTACTTGTATGTCGAATAGAGCTGCGGGTTGTTAACTTGGGGCCGCGATAAAATACCGCTGTATAGCTGCTCGTCGGACGGCGAGAAAAAAAAAAGAGTATCTTTCTTCGAATGTGAATACAAGCTGTATCTAAGAATCGAAAGGTCTCGACTAGTATGTAACTGTGAGATTGAGATTGTTCTTGGGGTGAATCGATGCTGGATTCGTCGGTCCAACCAGAGATTCGGCGGCCCTTATATACCTGCGATTGCAAATACCGACCGATCCTTACACGAACTGGAGAATCGACGGAAAGCCAGCATTTCGGGCGATTCTCCATCTTGTGATCTTGCGCTGTGGTCGGGCCTGGTTTGCGACAGAGGGATACGTCCAATCGGTGGCCGCGAACACGCGTAATGCCCCGATGCTGCTGGGTGGGTCCGCTGCTGGCGTTTTGCTTTTGCTCGCGTTGGGAATCATATTCGGAACGATGCGTGAGTGTCGACTGGATAGCGATATTATTTTTCAAATTGGTTGGCTCGATAGATGCTATTCTTACGATTCATACGTTGACGTTTGCGGTCGGAGTGGATCTGGAGGTGTGCACAGTTAATTTTGGCTTGGGGACGTGCTCGAGGCCTGATCCTGATCCTTCCTCCTCGCTTCATTCGACGACCTGACTAACTCCCCTTTTGTCGAGACCAAATATAGACGCAAGGTATTTAAAGATAAAGAAACCGTTCGATAGCGCTATAGCATTCGCGTCGCTGAACTCGCAAATACAGTAATCGGGAACCTGGCTCGCAAATAGATTTACATAATGGGTAAGCGATCGAGTAAGCTGATATCGGTGAGTTGAGGACGAGGACATGCGGACAATGAATCCACGAGATGATCCTCAGAAACACAAATCGCATGGTCATTTAACTGACATGCACGGTACGGAGTGAAATCGAATTTAAATCGCCGGGCGGGGTTTACGTGCGGGAGAGCACGCGCAGCTGGAGCTTATCTGATCCGCATCAGCATTTCTACTGGGCAGGATTGCAACTGGTATCCGATAATCAGATGCGCAGGGCGACCAATTGTATCGCCGGGACGGTACCAATCCTTCACAGAATCCGCCCGGCATGAAGGATCCTCCGTACTGTACCTGCTGTCTGGGCCGGTCGCCTTGACACGGGAGCGCCATTAATGCAAGCACGCTTGAGCATGTTGGCATCCCATCTACTGTTATAGTATTCACGCTAGACTAGCGTGCCGGCATGACACTTTGTCCAAGTTGTAAGCAGCAGTAAGCACATAGCCGTAATTAGCACATGCATCCCGGCCGAGGATTAACGACCCTTCGCCGCGCAGCCGGTTAAGCCGAAATAACCCGTCGCATCGACTTAAAGCTCTCGCGGTTTCTCTTCGATTCTCATCAGCATGCCCAGCTTGGCTTCACGGTGACCCAACGCCGAATCTCCACCAATCCACATCTCTCAGTCCCTTGGAAGATGGGCCCGACAGTCCCGACGTTCCTCGAGGCCATCGCGGTCCAGCAGCTGACATCGCACAAATACTCCGGCCATCTCTCGAAGGCGTATTGCATCGGGTACGTCTGCATACATACATATCCACTCACCCCTTATTTCTCACGCCATTCCATGCGAATCCATGCATTGAAGTAGCTCCTGACTTGCATGCTTCTCAAGCACAGCTCGGTCCCAAATGGCGGGTACGTGTCCGCGGTCATCCTCCGCGCCGCGTCCGCCCACATGACAATCACGCATTCCCGCATCTCGCCTCCGCAGCACCATGCCATCTCATTCCACGCCATGTTCATGATCAAGACAAACGCCGGTCCTGTCGAGTTGAACGTTACCGATACAAAGATCGGGCGGAGCTACAGCGTACTGCACGTAGAACTGGTCCAGGAAGGCATGAAATGCGTCAACGCATACGTTACCATGGCCAATATCGACCATGAATCTGGTCCGACATTCGCCAGCCACTGGGCGAAACCCGAGCCGGACTTGGTCGGGAAAGAGAATCTGGATAAGCTGTTGACTCCGGAAGGCGTGCCGGGATGGTATCAAAGACCCCGGCCCTATGCTGACTTCAGAGAAGTTTCCAAAAGAACAAAGTTCTTCACAAAAACCGCGGATTCCACCCCGGGAGTCGTCACCAGCTGGGTCACCTTTGATAATCCCGACGAAATGATCACCAACGAAGCCGTCGCCTTGATTGCGGATCTGTTCGTTGGGGTCGTCGAGCAGCTCGATCCGGATGCCTGGTCCGAGGACAGTGGCAAGACATCTCCGACCTCCAAATACTGGTACCCCACCCTGTCGCTCTGCTTAGACATTAAGAAGGCTCTGCCGAAGGAAGGCGTCAAGTGGGTTTACACCAAGGTACAGAGCCAGCAGATCAAGAATGGAAGGTGGGACTTGCAGGTCGTGCTCCTGGATCAAGACGGTGAGCTGCTGGCGACTGGCAGCCAAGTGGCTTTGATGGTCGACGCCGCCCGAAATACAAAGCCTAGAGGTAAGAGGGAGACGGCGACCCCGGCTAAGCTGTAGACTGCGTGCCTACATGTATACCCTGTATAACGACACCTGTTAGATAGCCTTCGTTAGAACGCATGAGGTGCAAGCAATGTACGTCGTCTTAGTTGTTAGTCCTCTTGTTTGTCATTTTCACCCGAGGGAAAATAGGGATCATTGGTAAGGTCGGGCTCGCGCCGACATTTTGATTCCAAACCTTCAATAGCTTCCGTCGTGTCGTAACTGCTGTATCTCCAGGTGTAAAATTTAGCCGCTCATACAGATTGATTGACAAAGGAAGCATATCCGCTCATGCTAATCGACCATGCCTCGGCTGGCTCCACGGAAACTATTTTACAGGAAAGCTCGTGGCGAATGGAAGGCCGATCCTTATCTCGTATCTCACCAGTGCATCTATGTCCTCGTATGCTGTACGACCACTCGTGTCCTACAGGGAACATGAAGCATGCAGTAGACGTACTAGTGCCATGTCAAATCTCAATGTTGTTCATGGTGTGAAGTAGGCAACAACCTTTATAAGATTTCGTAAATTTACAACAGCTGGTTGCTTGATCTGCTGGACTACCTGGCATGATATTGGTCCGCACATCGTGCGTTTGGTGTTGCCTAAAACGTGGCAGACGATTCAACTTCATGCTTGAGCATGAGGTTCATAATGACCTCGGATCTGATCGAATCAGGCTATCGTTTCTTTGATCGCTTGGCACGTCGCCGGGATCTTGGTCGAACGGCGAGGTTGCTAAAATTATATATAGGGTTTTCTATCAGCCGGATGATTTGTCTCAAGGTTGCAAGTTGATGTGGTCATTTGCAATTTTGAAATCCGGGCTGACGAATATAAGTCCGACGATACGCTGACTCTTACATCTATACGGACCATTGCTTCTTTCGAGCCTAGCCGTCAAACTTGAAGTCAAATGCTACTGTTGTACTCGGAATTCCAATTGGAACGATAAACTAGATGCGAAGCCGTTTGTATAATATCCTCATGGACGATAATTGGTGGCAGTACATGGAATAGCTTCTCTGCGTGTAGACGAATGATTCAACATCAAATTACATAGCATACTTGGCTAGTAGAGCATCTTTGCGGAATAAAGGTTGCGCGTAATAGCTAATAGAAGTTTACCTTATATATCAGAAGCGTGCTATGATAAAGAGACAATATAAATGTTAGTGGCTGCTCATCCATAGTACACTTTGCTGCAAGAACCTGATGCTCTATCTGGAATCCAGGTGCCATATCTGTTTTAACTGCAATTACATATATTATCAGTAGAAACTCATATATAACTGGAGACAGGATATACGTGGATGCTAGGACACCCATCTGTCGAGCCTCTTTCAGCACCTACTGTACGCCCGATATGATAATTCCACCGTCATCGGAACTAGGCGTCAAAAGTTGGGGCCTTCACTGAAGATTCGGCCTGTTACACAACTCGGTCAGAAGGTTTGATACTGTTAGAGTGCTATCTCCGACAGAGAAAGGTTTAGTAGATAGTGTCATTAGTCGACTCTCTCGACTAGATGTGTGATAGCGCTATGGCCATACTCGCCGTAGAGCGAGAGTCTGAACTGGTCTTCATAATACGAAAGACACCATATCACCAGGTGCTGGGAGGTGCAAACGCAAATGTGAATTGAATAGTACCATGTAGCTAGTAAATGTAAGATCCAAAGATGACTAAGCAGGCAGACATCGCTATTTACTTCGCAAACCGGGAATGGGGTGGTAGGACAAGTCTACGGTTCCGGGCCACGTTTGACGTATACCCCTTCCTTTGGGAGCACCCAGCCGTCGTACTGATTATTTGGCAAAAGCAACTTCCAGGAAAGTAAGCTCTTGATATTAGTGACAAGTTTAAGCGGGTTCCCGGCGCTTCGATTTAATGCTAAAGATAATGGGTCTAGTCATCTTCGAAATAAGGTCAGCCTCGGGAACGCTGAATAAAATATCAATAGCGGATGATGGCATTACTTCCAAGATGTACCTATTACATACTTCAGATCTCTCAACTAGCTAGTTCTTCAAAAAAAAAAAAAAAATCTTAAATTCATAAAGCGTCAAGAAAGCATTGTAGAATCATGTGTATTATAAAATTTATGAGCAATTGTTATAAAGGATTTTTGATCGAGATTGCGCTGAGGCGCCGGCTGAATCAATAACTTCGGTCCAATGCATCCTGTATAACTCAACTCTAAGTGTAGGCAAATTCATACCCCCACCGACTGCAGGCTGTTCAAGTTCTACATTCGCCGAGTACGGCTGAATAGTCGGAGCTGGGAGATGAAGTTCTTCTGGCGATGATTGAGGCTATGTATCTAGTCAGCACACATGCCAGAAAAATCCATTATCTCCACTCACTGTGTAACAGACCACGAACTTGGTCGGCCACATTCTGGAGGCGAAGCTAATTTGTACTAGGCAACCTATAGGTCATACTTTCCTCTATCTAATGTTTGGTTTATTTCTAGATCTCGTCTACGGGTCCGGAGAGAGCACGGATAAACTCGTGTCTGTAACTCAATAACATGAGGGCTGGAGGACAATTACAGCTTAGTGATCGCATATATAATTGAAGTATAAAACGACGATGGTCGGGTTTCTGAGGCTGTCCCGAATTTACTATCAATATTCCACACGTTTCGGTTCCTCTTATAAACTCTCGATGTTTATAACGAGCAAATCTTGAGGAGAAAGCCCCGGTTAATAAAATCTTCCGTATTAGTCTCAGAACTATCGCTTATCATCACCATGATGACACTCAAGTCTGTTATTTTAGTTATTGCAATTGCCTCTTTGGCAACTGCATCCCCAACAGTGAACTCAGAATTCAATAGCCAGCTGAAGACCCAAGCAACGCAACTCGATAGGCTTCGCCTATTGAATAGGAATGAGAATTGGGGTAAGTACTTAAGTGACCCATGGAGTATATCGATTATAGCACCGTGGTTCAGAATATCCGGGACATCCAAAAGGCTTAACTAATCAATCTCACTCGATTTCAAGTCTTCAACTTCCTGACACAGTCTTCATATAAGAGCAATCCCGGATCTGTTGTCACCGCTAGTGCGGCGAACTTCCCGGCTGTCATCGGCAACGGCATGGTGAGTCCTGAGCTGCTTTGCTGACCTTGCCTAGAAATCGATAATCCATACTCATATCTTTTTCAACCAGTCTATGGCTCTCATCACCCTGGCGCCCTGTGGAATGCTACCAGCTCACATCCATCCAAGAGCTGCTAACTACGTCGTGGCTACGAAAGGGTCGACCAGAACATACTTCTTCGAAGAGAACGGCGCCAGAGTTATTACCAATACTTTGACCCCGGGGACCATGACGATATTTCCGCAAGCTGCTTTGCATACCATGTTTAACGATGGGTGCTCTGAGGCTACTTTGATTTCCGCCCTTTCGAGCGAAGATCCTGGGACCTTGACATTTGCGAACTCGCTTTTCGAATTACCAATTGACATTGTGAGCAATACTTTTGGCACAGACTTGTCAAGTGTTAAGAATAAAGTCCCTGCGCTCGCTAGTAACGCTATCGCTGGAACTCGAGAATGCCTTACGAGATGTCGGCAACGAGCTAGTTAGGCATCTGTAGGGAAGGGCTGTTACGGGATATAAATTCAAAAATTATTTATTTCCATTATTGCTTTCATCTAAAATTTTCTGCTGTTCGAAGATATTTACACATACTGAATCTTCAAGTCTACCAGAATAAATTTGTGCTGATTTCTCAGACGGATACAGAACCCAGTACTTCACGAGTAAAGGAAGTTAATACTTTACTTTAGCACTATGGCGATTGTATAATGTATGGCATCGTACTTTGAAATTTCTCTTATCTTCCCTGCTTCCCTTAGAGGATATTGGTATCAAGATGGGTAATTCATCGATCGAGCAACCCCTTGTAGTATTATAGGTGTAACGACAGCCGTCTCGTGAGCCTATGCGTATATATATTAATATATTTAATATACGAGGCCTTTACGGAGCGTTATTACTCATGCTACATTGGCCTTAGAGCGGATATTTCTAAGGGAGGAAATAACCAGTACATAAGAATAATCATTTGGAGGCCATCGGATCAAATAGAATGAGAGTAAATCGTAGCGGAATAATGTCTCTTTGGTAAACCTCAAAGCTAATCAAACCTTGCGGACAATTACTTTTCGGGTTATAGCCCACCGGCCACCGCTGTTTGTATGAACGTGACGGAATTGTACTGACGATGCCTAAATGAGCTAAGCCAGGGGCATGCGTCATTTCTGTGGAAATTTTGTTCCTCGGCTGACGTGACAAGCCACGAGGAGAGCTGGTACCACGCATTCGAGAAGCTTTCCGAAAACGGCTAATGTGCTATGTGAAGGTCACCGGTCTCGGAGAGGTGAGCTCCGCTTTTGGTGGACATCACATTCTACTATACTTTGCAGTATCCTGTCGCCAGTGTTGCTTAAAACATCCCTACTTATTGCACCCGTCTGCGTGTCATCCGCACTTGTTTTGTCTTAAAGCTAAATTAAGAAAGCGAACTCGCCGGTAAGTCGATTATCAAACCGCGTAAGAGTTTCCAGCTCTCAATTAGATAAACCTCGATTCTGTTATGTCTCGACGATCGCTTGCTGAGTTAACAGAATGAAAGCAATTAATGTTCCAACAGCATATCCGAAGAGCTGGCTGTCTATCAATAGCTTCAGCATTGCTGGGGCGCAAGAATGTGACGTGAGGGAGGTAGTTTAATGCGAGCGTGCAGATGCGACTTGCTATTATCGAGCGTGAGGAATGGTACCCCCATCCGTGGTGTACGTGCCGATGTTGCATCCGGTCTTTTCAGATGCCCGCGGCCTGTTGGTGGTGTGATAACTTGGTTTGACACCGTAACAGGGTCTAGACTAACTGGAGCGTCTGGTAAAGAATGTCTCAATTGATCCTGGGTATAAAATGGAACTGCCCGGGCCGTTGTTTCAGGTTGGTGAATGCGGCGAGAAAATGATCGACAGAAGTTTAAATATCCAGGATCCCACATCGGCACTATTTCCTAGGCTTCTGGCATGAATATTCAGCTTGGAGGCTTGGAGGCCAAGAAGTATTTTGTACCCCTTGAACTTAACGCCCGGATCTTAAGTGCGTATACGCATTATTAATGTTACTATGTTGGATTGACTTGTTGCACCGGGGAATTCGGGTTGCACCAGTCCTAGTCACTGAACTCAACGATTTGTTGAGGAGCATATGCGTGTACACGTTAGCATCAAATAGCCTAGAGTAACGCAATTGTAAACAAGACAGATGAAATAACTGAAGTTTGAGTACTTCGCAGCATTCCTCAATATTTCGATAATCTATTGAGTTTGGGTCTAGGGGTCGGAGTAAGTTCGTCTTTGGATGTAGATTAACGGAGTATAATCGATCCTAGCGACGGAATTCGCTAACGGAACCTAGTATCCGTATTTTACTTTTTTTTTTAAAATTTGAGTGCGTGAACTTATGCTGAACTCAACGAGTCTGGCCCTTGCTGATAGGCATCTTTCATCCTGGCAGGATGTGGCGACGGTTACTAGGTCTGTTGAACAGGTGGGTACTGTAGCCTATCGACGTAGCAGCCCTGATATAAAGTGTCTGTCATCTCTTTCGGGGTCTCATGTCTATCTTACACTTTACCATTATATCATAGAGCATTCACAGATTATATGCCTGCTTCATATATCTCACTCCCGGTTTTGGTTCAATATCGATATTTTCACATAATTATAAACTGAACATGCAGCATATATACCAGATCTTCGACAGCAATGGCGGCTCCCCAGTCCAAGATCATAGAACGCCGATATTGATATCCCACCAACATAAACTAAATAGAGTCGACTTCCCAGAGGCGCGGTCTGGCGAAGCCCTCGATCATTTCATTTCCCGGGCTTCAGCCTTTCCATTCTATACTAGTGCTCAGTTCTCCTCTTATGTTCACGAGGTCAGCAACAGTCTACACGATGCAATCGCAGATATCGTGTCCAGGTGGTGGAAAGACTCGAAACTAGCTGCGTGTATACCGCTGGATCCAAAAATCGAAAAGCTTCTCAGAAGGCTAGAGACGGAAGGGATACCCTGGCGAAGCGGTAGCTGGCGTCCCGATTTCCTGATAGAGGAGCAAGAGCATGGTGATATATCTATACCTAAAATCAAGATATGCGAGATCAATGCCAGATTTGGATTCAATGGGTTCTTTTGTTGCGAAGCGGTTGCCCAATATTTCGAGAACAAGACTTCCAAATTTCAACCCTCTGCGCCTACCGTAAGTCAACATAATTGAGAGCCTTTGAAATACAGTAAATGACACTAAACTGACGATAAATCTACAGTTCGCCGACGCTTTCGGACATGTATTCGATACAGGCAAACCTGTTCACATTCTCAAAGGCAGGGAAGCCGGTTATGATATCCATCATCTTGCGAAAATGCTCGATACCGAAGTTATTTTCACGGAGACCTCTCAGCTGCGAATTGTACGAACGAATACGGGAAATCAACTCGTGCAAGTATTGCAAGGACTAGAAATAGAAGTATCTCAAATTGTCTTTGAGCTTCACCAAGATGAGATTCTCTCGATCTCGGAGGATCTCCTCTGGGAAATCTCTATCAGGGCTTGCATTAATGACATGCGTACCATAATGCTGGTACATGATAAAAGAATGCTTGCTGTCGTTCAACGGGAAATCGGCGATCTCGTCACCAGAAAGGTTCTCCCGGCCCGGGAAGCATTCACACTGAGAAACTCCATAGCAGAGACTTACCTTCCAGGAAGTTTGGAGTATCAACAAGCATTGGATAGTGGCCGGGAGCAGCAATGGCTGTTTAAGCCTGCGGGAAGTGGCAAAGGTGCTGGGATAATCTTCCGGGGTGATGTACCGGAGACTGATTGGCGAGCCTTAATCATGACAGCCAGAGCACCCCATGTGCTTCAACGCCTTGTCAAACACCGACAATTTGACCTTGTTATGCCAGAGGATGCTTCAGTCAAACATGTGTCTTGGAATGTCATAGGCACTTTCTTTATTGTTGACGGTTTTTTTGTTGGATTCGGGCCCTGGAGGTCTTCAGAAGAGAAGATATGTGCTCTGTCAAGGGGAGGCTATTGGATGATGGGAGTATGCGATAGGGATCTTCTCCCCTTTTCCAGGCATCCGATGCCGCAGGAAATTCGACGACCTTCACGAACAATATCCGAGCAGAGTGAGGATGTTGCAAGATTCCCGCCGAAAATAATCGAGGCTTATTCAAAACAATGCGGTTCCACTGCCGACCACGTTGCGCAAGTTCACTTATCTCTCAAGGAGCATGGTGTTGCCTTGGTGAGGTTGAATTTTAGCGACCCCTCCTCGGATTATCTTATATCTTTGGTGAAGGATGGCCTTCACCCATGGTATGGCCATGGTTTGCCACTCGATCATTCCCATAAAAAGGGCTGGTTGTGGGATGTGAAACCAATACACGGCAAAACGCATACTACGGACGATCCACTTGCCCGCAGTGAAACGATGAACGTCTTTCCTTGGCATACCGATTGCTCTTTTGAACCACGGCCCCCTCGACACTTCGCACTGCACATCCTTCGCGCTGATAGACGAGGCGGTGGCTCTTTATCTTTGATACGGACGAGCGATGCTCTTCAAGAGCTGTCCGAAGAGTCTATAAGTCGACTTGGCATGGCAGAATTTATGTTCATGGTGCCGAGGGAGTTCAAAAAGGGTACTTCGCATACTCTTATAGGATCCTTGCTCGATATGAGTTTTGGGGAACCGAAAATCCGATATCGTCGAGACATCATTGCACCGATCACGAAAGAGGCGGAGGCAGCCTTGGCAGAATTGGATGGTGTCCTGGAGAACTGCAGGTCATCTTCTGGTCGATGCCTAAAGAAGATCATGAAGGCAGAAGATCTTCCAGACGGCATGGTAATTGTGATTGACAATGCTAAATGGCTACACGCTCGCAGCAAGGTCAATGACCCCGACCGGCACCTTAGACGCATCCGTTGGAACGCCCAGCCTTTCCCTGCCATTGTTTGAGATTAGGACAACGAACATGTCTACACTGCATGCATATTTTTAGATTCATATTGGTAATAGGGGAGCATACAGGTGATAGAGAGCGGGCAAACTCGGGTTTTGGTGTTTAGGCATTAACCAGTTATATTCGATTATCGAATCATATAGTTGATTACAGCCCAGGCTATTGGATAGGCTCATGGAGTATGATGTATTTGTCTATATCTGATATCTCTAAGTAAAGGGCACATTTATCTTTGTTAGATATATGGAAGTAGCACTTGTCTAATAGATCCGCCTACCAAAACATTTCATTAAGCCAGAAAACTTTCAGGAGCCATCTCATTGATCTCGAATATATGATTTCTGCGCACATTTCAGCCCACGATTCAATGCTAACGGTCATGCTAAAGTTGTTAACAAGAAGTCGTGGCGATCTTGATTTTGATAGTGATAACTTCGCATTTATAGTATACGACGAACCGACACTGTAGTCTACGAGTCGAGTGTCTTTGATATACAGAGAGCTTCAGGCTTCTCGATTGGAAATGTTATATATATCAAAATCGATATTGGCATCTGCCTAACTTGTCTCTTTAAGCTGGTCCATCATCGGTATCGGCTCCGAAGAGGCTGGCATGGGCCGCTCTGCTTGACCCCGGTGTCAGCTAGTCGTTGCTGATATTATATATATCCTAGGCCGCAATACTAATGCCTATTCATCACAAGTAATTCCAATAAATAGTCTAGACATTAATTGGTATTACCGGAGACCTGCCTCAGAGCTAAGCGGGAGTCTAAGAGTCCTGTATAGCGATAAATAAAATATGTGTTGAAATATCTGCGCTGTTGCTAGAATGTTGACCTCAAACCTTACAAGCTACTCACGCGATTACACCAGCCTATTGGCGGGATATTCTCGTCTACTTATCTACTGGCAATGGCACATCAATTGAGATCAAGCCTTATAGCAAGCATATAAAAGCAACAGAATTTCGGTCACTCTGATGCTAGGCTACCCGTGTAGTATCGTCGAGGAGCTAATCTGCCATAGCTATGTAAACTTACTTAAGGGTCACTTTAGTGCGCTAGCTACTACGTGGTATTACTTGGTGGTGATGCAGGCGGAGTAAAGCGTAAATATATATCGGAAAAGGTTTAGGGATTTTATACTCCTTGGAATACGAATGGACTCCTGCTTTAAGAGCTTGAAAATCCGTTCGTATGAGAGCACTATAGCTAGTGAGTGTGTCAGTGGTGTCTATCTAACCACCGCTTACTTGGAGTCACGAATGATATAAATTTGCACCAGATAAAAATGCTTCAGGCTGATTTACATCATGGCGTAGAACTTATAAGGCACTTGTGCACGTGTAGAAGGCCTCTCAAAAGCTTTTCCTTAGTAACTGCTATCAAAGAATCATATCGAATTAACGTTATCATATCAGCCTCCAATATGTCGAATTATAATTTCATTGATTACAGGTTCATAAAGCATAAAGTCAAGATATATTATACTCCCAAAATCAGAGCTACTCGGATCTAGTGACCTTCATCTCATACTGTATCAGCATACTAGTGCCGATGAACCTCCATCCCCCAGAGTCCGTCATTAGACTACTGCAATACGATGTAATGCATGATCATTGAAGTCGTCCCGAATACGCAGATGTAGCTTCGTTTTGTAGGACGGAAAGGTAAACAAAGATGGTGTGCTTTGGGCTAAATCCTCGGATGATAAGGGCGTTGTGATGCTAGATACTAGCACGGAGGTTGGAGCTATAGGTTGTCGCGGATGATTAATAATGTTGCAGCTCTACAACATCCAGTTGTGCATTTTATCATTTAATCCATATATGGTTAGCGTCGCCTTTTCCGTCAGATCCATTACCTTGCATCTAGTTTATCACGATATCAGCACATCGACCTGTCGGATTCGGCGGTGGCCGTGCGATCATGGCCGGATATAACTCATAGGCTTGCATCATAGTAGCTGTTGTTTACTGCCGTCAGTGTTTTAAATTTTGCGTGGCTTGCCGAGTTATGCAATGTCGGGTTGTCGCGCCGTCGGCTATCGCGAATTGTGGGGTGAACCACGGGACGGAACAACCTGCGCCGGTGCGCGTCGCGAAAAACGTCTCGGTTCCATGGCGCTTGCCCCCCGCCAAGTTCAGGCAGAATTGGCCATGAAACACGCGGCAATCAGATCCATGGAAATTGGCGAAATGGCGTCTTCGCTACAAGGATTGACAGGTCCGAACACAAACTCCTTTCGCCCTGAGCATGGAATATAATTGCATCCGAGGCGGTTTGAGCGTATACTGGACCTCGAGTTGAGTTATAATTTGATGCATAACAGGCCCGTCCTTCCGCCCTGAAGGCCTCGTATGAACCGCCAACCAACAGTCAAGCTTTTGTACGATAAAAGCAGACTATTCGGGCGTTAATTGACGTACGCGAGTATATAAATACGAAGATGTTACCATCAGACGAGATGAATACAGTTGCACAGCCAAGATATCTCCTTCCATTCTGCCATAAGTTTCAACTAAAGCTTGTTGTTCTGTCTGTTCATTTGTGACCAAGCCTTAGCCAGGAGATGCTCTTTTATGGTTTCGCAGTCGTCGCCCTCTTGACGGCGACGGTGTCCGCACAGGCACGGCTTTGGGAGCAATGTAAGTATACGTACATCTACAACATCTATCTCAATGCTTGGTGTATTCGAATAGCCATACAGTCGAAATCTAACATTGCTCGATTTTCTCCAAAGTGGTGGAATTGGCTGGACGGGTCCGAAGACATGTGTGGCCGGAACCACTTGCTACGAGTGGAATCCGTACTATGCGCAGTGTCTCGATGCCGCCAGCCCCAGCACAGCTACTACTGTTAGGTCGACGACCACAACGACCAGGGCAACCACATTGACGACCACGACTCGCTCAACCGTTAAGACCACCACCAGGTCAACTACCTCCTCTTCTAGCCGATCCTCGTCGTCTTCGTCTCGTACTAGTACCGTCACAACTCAGAAGACCACCACCACCACTACTACCAAAACAACTACCTCCTCGGGTGTTTGTGGGACCGCTACATTCGCCCCGATATCCGCACAATCTGCATTTGATGCTCTTCATCCGGGATGGAACATCGGCAATACTTTGGATGCCATTCCCAATGAAGGATCCTGGAACAATCCTCCCATCACCAGCGCCGTGATTGATGCAATCAAAGCTAGTGGCTACAAATCCATCCGCATTCCGGTCACGTGGACTCACCATTTCATCAGTTCCAGCCCTATATGGACGATTGACCCCACTTGGATGAATCGTGTCGAGGAAGTTGTTGATATGGTTCTTAGCAAGGGTCTTTGGGCCATTCTGAATGTGCACCACGACTCATGGGAGTGGTTTGATGTCACCCAATTTGATAACGCTGGTGTCGAAGAACGATTTGGCGCCCTTTGGGCCCAGATTGGGGACCGCTTCAAATGCAAGAATGAAAGGCTGCTTTTTGAACCGATCAACGAGCCACCGGGTACTACTGACGCTCACGCTGCGGAACTCAACAAACTTAACGACATCTTTTTGACCAAGATCAATCAAGCAGGTGGCTACAACCCAAAACGTGTTGTTACGTTATCAGGCCTTGGTCAAGATACATATAAAACAATTAATTGGTTCCAACGTGGAACGTTGTATCCAAACCAACCGTGGGGGCTGCAGTTCCATTATTACTCGCCCTATGACTTTATATTCCGCGCCTGGGGAAAATCTACATGGGGTGGTGCCGACGAGAAAGCCACGTTGGAGCTGGACTTTTCGACCTTCCGAGGAAACCTTTCTGGTATCCCTGTCGTTATCGGTGAATTTGGCGGTAGCCCAGCCGGCCTCGAGCCGGCAGCCGCATGGAGGTACTTTGACTGGTTCACTCAGATGGCAAACAAGTACCATTTCTCGATTATTGCATGGGATAACGGTGATGATTTGTTTAACCGGACGACTCTCAAATGGCACAATCCTGCTGGGCAGAGCGTTCTGATCAATGGTGCTGCCGGGAAGAAGAATGCTCTTGCGTTGGGTACCACCGATGGATCTGTACCTCAATTGTCGTCAGCCTTCATCTTTCATAAGGTTGGAACGCCAGTCGTTAGCCAAACCGCCTCCTATGAGCTCAATGGCAACACCCTTGTTTCCATCAAGAACGGCGCGACTGCCCTTACCAGCTCTCAGTACTCCTTTTCCTCTACAGGAGTCCTTACATTAACGTCTTCATACCTTTCCACTCTCTACAGCACTTCAAGTGCGCCGGGTGTAAAAGCCGAGCTCACACTAACATTCTCCCAAGGAGCTTTTCTGACGTTAACCATTGTGCAGTGGGACGTCCCAGTCATCTCGCAGACGAACTTCGCGAACCCGACGTCCGATTTTCGGATTCCGATTACTTGGAACGGCTTCAACCGCGTTGCCGCAGTTCGTGCCGTGTGGGATAATGGTGTGTATGTCAGCGATGACTGGACAGTTTGGCTCCCCCCTCTACAACAGGCTCGCTGGACATTCGGAAACTGGGGCTACGAGGCCAATAGCGTAGTTCTTTGGCAATCAGGTGCCGATTATCTTCGAAGTAACAAACCCGCTGGTGTAACCAATGCTATTCTAACCTGGGAGTTTTATCCCCGTGATGGTTATACCCCTGGTTCCAATGCTGTCAATGTGACTATTGGGCTGTAGGGGTTTTCTGTCCATTTTGTAAGTAGATATCCATAAATCCTTCTTGGTCTAGTAACCTGTGATACCTCCAATATCCATACTAAATAAATACGACGTCTGAGGTCTCGCAGATACCGAATATATTAATTTCGCCTACATTGTATGTATCTCAAACAGATTGTGACTAAATGAGTCAATAATGAAATGTTGCCTGGAATCAGAGTCGGTATCCATTGGCTCAAAAACTGTGGTAGACGTCTCTAATCAGGTCTATATCCAATGATAAACTAGCTCTATGTGACATGTACAATTTCAACGAATCCGTAGTATCTTTCCGAATTTGGCTTTTGTGTTCCTCAGAAAGACCGCCATTTCAATGCGGCCAAGAGACTCTTCTGAGTTGCCTGTTTGACAAGAGGTGTCGCTAGATTCCGATTAGAAGAGTAATACAAAAATTCGAACAAGCTTGAGCGGGTAGCGTATGCTATATAGGCTTATTGGTTGCCCCTAACGGACTCAATGCCAAGGAAACGCGTTTATCAAAGCAATACAGAAATACCGTAAGTATATTATATATAAAAGCCAACGTTTTCAACCAACGCTGACGTTTTCAAATTAAAAGTGATATTTTCAAACATAAACTGGTGTTTTCGAACAAGTACTGGCATTTTCAGATTCTTGGTATACCAAATATGATGATTTTTCTAACTCAACACAATAAAGCAAGTTAACATATACCAAGTAGCTTTCTCAGCAAGGAACAAGCTATGTTGTAACATCATACCTCGCCCTTATATTTGACTTTAGA
Source organism: Orbilia brochopaga (assembly GCA_036872635.1). NCBI lineage: Eukaryota > Fungi > Ascomycota > Orbiliomycetes > Orbiliales > Orbiliaceae > Orbilia > Orbilia brochopaga. The sequence continues at coordinate 8,294 of JAVHNQ010000013.1, read as the reverse complement.
AAATCGCGGAGAGATTGCAGAGGGATTGCGAAAAGCATATTCTTGGCCCAGGAAGAAAATGGACTTATTGCAGCTTGTATATAACCACTCTTAATCCGAAAACCGAAGCACTATAATCTTTAATCAATTCCCGAAAGCCGAAAATCAAAAACTCCCTGTTGGAATAAATATACTCCTGCAAAATTAAGTTCGGCTCTCCGCACCAAAATGAGTTCGGCCTCGATCATAGATATAGACAACGCAGGCGATACTCTTATCACTTTCTACTCGAAAGAAAATATGGATATTGGTATTGGTAATCTTGTTTAGCTTGAAACATCTAATAGGATATCCTGAACGCTACTTGAATGACCTGAGGCTCGTGGAGATTTCTGATATATATAAAAATATCGTTGGGCTAGGTCAGCGGATTAAATTTCGCCAGTTGGGGGCTTCGGGAAATCAAGGGAGTCAGAGTGAATGCCATGTATTAAATGATTTCAAGAGGGTCGCCGAAGAGGTTGAAGGTATTGATATATCTCTCGGCTAGCTGCCTCCTTCTATTTCTCCACAGCTTTGATAGCTATCTAGGCTGCTACAATACCACACCTAGTATACAATCTTCAATTATGAAAACACTGCACACATGACCATCACGATATATTATTTCGGTCTGGACAATATATCAGTGTAAAATAAACTGGTTTAATTTGAGAGGGTGTGTCAGTAAGTATTGCTCTGATTGGCTTATGTGAAGCATTTCACGAAACTAGGTGAGGCATACTCTTGGGCGCGATCTTTAGGGATATATATCAGTGTTGTTAAAGATTAGAGTTATCAACAAGGTGGGGCAGGTAAGTGTTCTAAAAGAGGCCGACCAGGTTTGGGGAGCCTGGGTTTTCACCCAATGCCCGTTAATGATTCCGAAAAATGTCTACTTTCTGAAAGCTTGGCTTTGCCGCCCTCACCTATTGCTTAGTATTATTTAGTATCAACGCTGTATGATTGCAGGATTGGTTTGTTTTATTCACTGACAATCTAGACAATAGTTTCCTTTTTTCTAACCTCCGTGTCTTTTAATTGCGCGTTGGTATGGGTAAATCCAACCTACTAGGTGAATAGTAAGGATGGAAGGGAGTCAGGACACTTGCTTACCTAGCTAGTGTACGGATCAGGAATAGAATCGGTTATAAGTGGTAAGCAGTCTATCAGCAGCCTTGCCAAATGCGGTGGAAAAGTTGATTCGGAGAAACAGGGGTTATTGCTCTAGATCCGCTCTTTTTCTGGTATATAGCTATACTGAGCCGTCTGGTTTTAATATTTAAAGCCAAATAGTCTTCTTCTGCTCCATAGAGACTGAAATCGAAATATCTTTCAGCATCTGAACCTGTGTTGATTATTCGTATATATCATCAGAACACTACAGAAAGCGAGAATGAAACCATTCATACTTATCAGTATCTTCATCATTTCTCCAGCAGTACTTGCTGGGCCAGTGGCATATGGTATATGCCAAGCAGGCTGCGCTAGCATCGTTATGGCCTGTTACAGTGCGGCTGGCTTCGTATGGGGAGCCACCTTAGCAGTTGCGGCCCCACCAACCATTCTTGCCTGCAATGCGGCCTTTGGGACGTGCTCTTCAGCCTGTGCTGCTGTTGCTTTGGCTCCATGTTTATAAAGTTCTAACTGAGGTAATAAGCCGTAATCCGATCCTCGGGAAACCGGCAGGTTTTGTTTATTCACTAATAAAGATAATCACGCGGCAGGATTTTCATCGTGATGGGATTTCAGAAGTTTGAGTATTCACAAACTCAAGCCTGCTACGAGTGTACTGCAAGGAAGATATTATTTGGGATTCGGGCTTTGTCTATTATATTGATTCAAGTTGATGGTGATATAGGGCTCATTATAGTCGCACCATTTGTTAGCTAGGACTAATTCTCAAGGAGGCGAATTGGCGAAGATGATAAAAATCACATCTATGGGAGCGTTGGATAAAACCCGAGCTCCTACTGAAGACGTGGTGGATTTCTCAAGGAGAGTGTATTGGACATAAATGAGATGGCTCTAAATAAGCAAACATATCTTAGTTTTGTCCAGATTAGAGGGGGGCAATATGCTATTGTAGCTAACGTAAAGTCCGTGAACTGGGCATGGTTGATTGTGTTGCTGCAACTCTGTTGCACAGTCGCTGGCAATCTGTCTGAAATTTCAGGCACAATATGAATTTCAGGCCGTATATAAGAAACATGGCCGCAATTGGATAGCGCTCGGACGCGCTGGCGAAGATAGATGTCAGATGGGGGCCTCCAAACTAGCTGCAGTAGCCTGGTCGCGCTATAGGTAGTAAGCGAAGATCACGACGCATCCGCACAATGTCTTTGCCCCATAAAAACAGGATTTCATTCGCCCACGTCTTGAATATATATATGGCCATGCGCACGCTCATATACATCGCATTTTCCGATATAAGAGAGATCGAAGTCAGTAAAGAGCATCAACTCCAAAGTCTTGTATCTGCATGAGAATACAGTGAAAGCACTTGTGATTGAGTATTTATTCTATTGCGGTAAGGAAAAATGGTCAATCAAGCTAAAATCGAAAATATCCTTGGTTACAACTTTGCTAGTGGCAGCCTCCTGATGGAGGCTCTGGAGGCACCTGGCCGTGTGTATATCCATGAAACAGAAAGTGGGATAGACAGCAACAAACAGCTAGCAATGGTCAGCAACACTCTTCTCATATTGATATATTTTGATATGTGGTATCTGTCAGACCAGAGTAGGGGTATACAATGTTGCTATTCAATATTGGATCTAGTTTGGTATTTTAAATGTTGCTAACTATAGTGCTTGTAGGGACTGCACAGAATGCAAGGGAGAAATATATATACAACATAAACCTCAAAAAATGCGCCAAACAATTTGGAATTAAATCAGAAATACTACTAAACAATATAAACATAGCTTAGGAGAGAGTGCCTAGAGCTATCTCAGTTTTGACAATAGAAGCTTTGCTAGCCAGAATCTGGCTGGACTCAAAAAAAGACTTCAAAAAAGTGAAAGAGGTAGCATTCAACCTGGGAATAGTGAAAGATTATAGTTAGCACATAACTTTTGAGCAATGTAACCTGGGATTTCTGACACCTCCAGTTCTATTCCAACGGAGCTTTTGGATCCTGTTACTCAGCTGGTTTTTGTATTTTCCAACGTTTCATAAGATCTGGTACTGCAACACTCACTTGCAGTCCCTATCGCCAAATTTTCTTGAGAAATATCTATTCTTTTACCATATTATATGCTGAATGTTTGGCTGGTGTGGTGCCCAAGTGCTTACAGCAGTTTGTAGGTAAAACAAGGAGGCGGCTTTAATTTCTAGCTTTGATATAGTTGAGTTTCGGATGGACGGTAGCGGTGATTGCATGGCTGAGAGATAGTGAACGGGAGCTAGGCATTATGATGAAGTGGAACGAGCTTGGACAACAGTCGCTATGGTACTAACTTTAGAGCCCTTCCACGAGCACCAGGCTCTAGGATGTGGTCACGGGAACAGCACTGAACACTCTGAGTAGGCATATAAACCTGTTGAATAACAGGTGTAGAGACTCAGTCAGCAGCGTGGCATTCTCGCTCAACAACAGGACGCTTGCGTTGGCATCGGACCATACGACTGTTCTGTACTATGACATAACTATATGAGGAGCGCTAAATACACTGAGTGGATATATAAAGGCCATCAGCAGCATAATATTCTCGTCCAACACCAGAATACCCACATTGTCATTAAATAACGAAACAGCTAGGCTCTAGAACATGGCTATAGGAGCAGAGCTAAATACGCTGAACAGGCACGTAGACTTCATCAAGAAAATAACATTGTCTTTTAATAGCGAGATGCTCGCAGGTGCATCATGGGATAAAACAGTCAAGTTTTAGTCGAGTATTCGTCTATGCCACGGCTGCTAGTAGCATGGTGTGACTAGAAGTTTGGATGCTCCCGGCTTTCTAGTTAATGCAAACAGTGCTGATACAATCTCTGGCATTTGACCTGCTGGGATGTTTGGACCGGGATGTTTAAATCGATGTCATCCCAAGTAACTATAAATCCCTTACCTCAGCTGAGCGTAGACACATCAGCCCAAGGTTGGTATACCCTGCGAGATATCGAGATTCCCTGTTTAAAGGTTGGTGTATGGGTCTCCCGCTCTGAGGAAAAGGGATATTAATGATTTCAGAACACATGCACGTTTAAATATCACTAAGTTAAAACTCGCAATTATCGGATCTCATTGCGTCTGAGCAAAAATGGAAGATTCGTGGCCATATGTAAGCATAGTGGTGCACGTGCGGAGACTCTGCCTACAGGATGCTACAGAAAGCTAAACAGACCAACATAGTATCGTCGTACTTTTCTCCAGTTCAATAGAACCTATCCTTTATTGCGTTGGCCAATCAGGCACTGATTGGTGAATTTGCTTAGTAAATTTTGTGTTTTTTTTTTAAAAAAACATGCACTAATTATCTGCACTGATTAGCAACACAAAATAAGTTAAAATAAACTTAAGATAACACTTAAAATAAGACTATGCAGTATACCTTGTGGAATTTAGCCTAAATTCCAAAAAAATATTTTTAGTAAGTTAAATTAGATTATAATTAAAAGATTAAAATATAATATTTTTAATATTATTTAATTTTTAATCCAACCTATAACTATTAAAAAATAAATATAATAAATTTAACTTCTAACTATAATATAAAATTAATTATTTTTATAAATATTATCTCTAAATAGATATTATAATATTATAAAATTAAATAAATATTTATCTAATCTATACTAGTATAATTTAAAACTACAAAATATTTCTTGATTTATATATAATTTATATATACCTAAATTTATATATATCTAAATTTACATACACCCAAGTTTATATATACCTAAGTTTATATATACCCAAAATTAAAAAATATTTTTTAAATTATATTTATTTAAAATTAAAAAATATTTCTTAATTATATATATCTAAAATTAAGAAATATTTCTTGATCATATATATCTAAATTTGTATATATTTAAAATTAAAAAATATTTTTTAAATCACATATATTTAAAATTAAGAAATATTTCTTAATCATATATATTTAAGTTTGTATATATTTAAAATTAAGAAATATTTCTTAAATTATATATATTTAAAATTAAAAAATATTTTTTAAAATTTATATATATTTAAAATTAAGAAATATTTTTTAAATAATACTTACTATATATAAAAAAATTATATTATAAAAAAAATTTATATTATAAAATAATAAATATTTATAGTAAATATATAAATTAATATTTTTAAAACTAAATCTTATTTTTATTTTTATATTTTACTTATTATAATAATTATTATATTATTTATTTATATTATTTATATTAACTATACTAAAGTTATTATATATATTATCCTAAGAAGTATAAATCACAGGATTTTAGCAAAATCCAAAAATTTCAAACCATTTAAAAAAAAAATATTAATAATTTTTTTTTAAAGTTATAATAAAATATTAAATTATAAGTAAAGAATTATAAAAATAAACCTTAATATAAAACTTCTATAGTCCCTAATTTAATATTATTAATTTTATATATTATTAAATATATTTATATTAATAAAAATTAATAGGAATAATTCTTAGAAATATTTTTAAAAATTTTAAAAATTTATATTTTTTTTTTTTAAAAAAAAAATATTTATTTTATTAACTCCTAGAAATATTTTTAAGAGCAGAGGTAGATATATATTTTTAAATAAAATAAAAATTTAAAAAATTTAAAAAATTTAAAAAATTTAAAAATTAAAATATTTAGTAGATTAACTCCTAAAAATATTTCTAAAAACATAAGAGGATATATATTTTTCTTTAAAAAAAAAAAAAAATTAAAAAAAATTAAAAAAAAATTAAAAAATAAAATATTTAGCAGATTAACTCCCAGAAATATTTCTAAAAAAATAAAAGGTTTTTTTTAAAAAAAAATATTAAAAATAAAAAAAAAAATATTTCTTAAATTAATTCTTAGAAATATTTCTAAGAACCTCCTATTTTTTTTTTTTTTTTTTTTTTTTTTAAAAATTTAAATTAGCTCCCAAAAATATTTCTAAAAGCTTTTTAATATAAGTCTATTTATTCTAAATATACCTCTTTCTAATATATATATAAATATAAATGTATTTTAATAATTTTAATAATTATTTTAATATATTATAGCTGATGTATTGAAGCTAATATAATATAATTAAAATATAATATAAATTTTAATATATATTATTTATATATATTAATTAATTAATATATTAATATATTAATATATTAATTTATAGTAAATAGGGAACCCCTTTTTTATTCTTTTTTAAAATCTTTCTTAGTATTTAAAACCTAGGGAGTATAGATCGCGGGATTTCAGCAAAATCCAAAAATTTTAAATAGTTTAAAAAAAAAAAAAATAAAATAAATAAAAATAAAAAAAAAATAAAAAATAAAAAAATAAAAAAATAAGAATTTTAATAGCTCCCAGAAATATTTCTGGGAGATATATATAAAAATTAAAAAAAAAAATTAAAAAATTAGAAAAATTTTTTATTATATATTTAGGGAGTATAGATCGTAAGATTTTAATAAAATTTAAAAATTTAAAATAAAATAAAATAAAATATAATATAATAAAATAAAATAAAATAAAATAAAATAAAATAAAATAAAATAAAATAAAATAAAATAAAATAAAATTTTTTTTAATAGCTCCCAGAAATATTTCTGGGAAGGTATATATATATATATATATATATAAAAATTAATAAAAAAAAAATTAAAAAAAATTATATAAAAAATTATATAAAAAAAATTAATAAAAAAATTATTTATAACAAAATATTATAAATATAAATTAAAAAAATTAATAAAAAGAATTAATAAAAAATTAAATCATAACATTTAAAATATATAAATATATAAAAATAATTTAATAATATTTATTTAAAAATATTTTAAAAATATTTAAAAATAAATAAAAAATATTAAAAATTCTTTAATTAAAATAATATTTAAAAAATAAATAAAAAAATAAATAAAATAAATAATATTAATAAAAAATTTTTATATAAAAAAAATTATTAAAAAATATAAATTATAGTATTTTAATAAAATTTAAAATTTTTAAATTATTTAAAAATTTAATTTATAAAAAAATTAAATTTTAATATATCTCCCAGAAATATTTCTGGGAAGATATATATATATATAAATATATTAAAAAAAATTAAATTTAAAAAAATTAAAAAAAATAAAAAAATTAAAATTTAATATAATTTTTAAAAATATTTCTAAAAAAATTAAAACTTAACATCAATTCAGTTTTTACTCTAAACTACAATTTATATTATAACAAAAACTAAAAACTAAACCAAACCAAAAACCAAAGTCTAAGCATTTCAGTTCAAAAATATCAAACCAAAAACCAGTTTTTAATTTAAATTACACAGACTTCAGTTTTCAGTTTATTTACTTTTTTTAAAAAATTTAAGCAAACACCTCTTAATAAACACCATTAATAGAGTAACAGCTAAAAACGTTAATAACTTCTTAATTATTATATATAAAATTACCAAAAAAATATAATTAAATAATAATAATCTTAATTAATAATTATATAAAAAAAAATAATTTTTTTTTAATTATTTTATATTAAAAAATTTAAAAATAATTTAAAAAAAATTAAAAATATTAATTAAAAAAATTTTAAAAAATATATTAAAATAATTTAATTTTTAATTATAATTAATATAAAAAAATTATAATTTTATAATTAATATTGATGATTTTAAATGCTTTTAAAAATATTTTTTTAAAAAAAGTGGGGCTAAATTCGCTTAAATTTTTTTAAATTAATTAAGCAAAAAAACCACATTAAAATTAACAATCTAAATATATATAATATTACGTAATATAATTATTTTTTTATTTTTTTATATAATTTTTAATAAATATATATATTTTTTTTATAATTTTATATTAAATATTAAATTAATTATAATTTTTTAAAAAAATTTGGCACTTTTTGTCAAAAAAAAATTTTGGTTTTTGAAAATCTGAAAATCTGAATTTTGAAAATCCAAATTTTCTTCTAAAATTAATATAAAAAGGTTAGGGTTAGGTTAGGTTAGGTTAGGTTAGTTAGGTTAGGTTAGGTTAGGTTAGTTAGGTTAGGTTAGGTTAGGTTAGGGTTAGGGTTAGGGTTAGGGTTAGGTTAGGGTTATCTCTCTC